>BTHU01000020.1:16650000-17250000 GCA_036184795.1 Tokudaia tokunoshimensis | reverse complement strand
TGTGAGAGCCACAGTGAAAGAGAAGAGCAGTAGATTTGAATCATACTCCAGATAACGTGCATCCCTGTGTACAGAGCCCAGAACTCCCACCCCAAGCTGTAACTCTACCGTCCTCTGAATTTAAATCCTCAGAGAAGTTAACAGAGACTTATAATTAGATTTTCAGTGAGTAAATTTAGCAGGGACCTCCACAGTCACCAACTCAACTTCATTTACCTCTGAAATGCTACCTTAAAGCTCCCTGGTACCATGGGCCAGTGGCATCAGTTTCCACTATAGTTTCTTCCTTAAAACTAGCCTGGTGATTTAAAAAAATAGAGTACATGAAGTTATATTATGAAACGGTGCATATTCTATTTTATGAGTTCTCTAACAATTTCTAAGGATAAGTGTGTACACTTGTGACATTGTCTACCCTAAGCCTTTAGAATAGGACCCTCCAGTAACATTCAGTCACATTGGGGTCTTATACAAGAGAGCGCTGCCCTACAAGAGTGATGCTTAACAAAGGTCTGACCAGAGCCACCAGCTACACTGGGTGACTCTATATGAGGCCATTTTCAAGTTTCCTCCAGTAGCAGAATTTTATAAATCCGAGTCCCAAAAATGCAGAAGTAAATATTTAAAATCACCAAAGATGTCTCAAGATACTTGATTGTACCACAGTCTTCTTTGCTGACCTCCCAACACAAAGAAGAACCCCGAAGGGTGGGAAGATAGCTCAGTGGTAGCTGTACTTGTCTAGCATGCAGGGAACCCTGGGTTCTACCAGCATCACCAAAAACAGTCAAGCAAAGTAGGAAAAACGATATTAGGAGAAATAAAGGGTGAAAGTTTCATTAAGGTGAAACATTCCAACCACTTTTGCATGTTTAAAAGAAATTACTTTTGCAGAATTGTGTTTGGGCACAAAATGGAATAGATCTATCAACACCATTTAATGAGTTATCACATCATATGATGTTTTAATGGTCTCTCTTCATCTGTGACTTCAACAATAAAGTCTAGGGGCCTTTGAAAATGGTTGTTAAACCTGAAACTTCTCAAGTCTGAATTGCTTCCATTTTGTGTCTTTGAAGAATGTAGTTAGTTTTCTTCTATTTGAGTGGTCACTGAGGTAGTTAGGCAAATGGAGTTTTGACATTTTCTAGTGGTTCGGGTTTCTGGTGGCATTTCTTGTTAATTGCAAAATACTCCTCAAGAACCAGAGACAGATGTGAATGCATAGTGCCTGAAAGAATCTTCATACCGTAGCTTTTCTACAAGCTTGGTACTGCATCGTGACATGTTATAGAAGAGAAGAGATAAATGAATAGACATTCTCAAAGATCTGAAGATGTGCATTGGTAGAGCTGTAAGCCATTTTCTTTCAGTATGTGTTGCTTCACAAGGGAGGTTGGAGTAGTTAGAGTGAAGAATTGTTGCTTTTAAAATATATGTCAGTTATGTTTGATCCCAGTTAATGCTGTGTAACAACCAACCACAAACCCCAGAGACATACAAAGATAAGCTTTATCTCAGAGAGCCAGGTAGCTGGCTGGTCCTTCAGATGGAGCCCTGTTCTTCTGTCTGATTGAAGGAGTTTCACACTTGCATTTGGATGCAGACTACTGATCAAGACAAGTCACAGATCTATCCTTCTGTGATGGCCCTAGATAGAGAGAGTGAGTGGAAGGGTGGTGTGCCATCCCCAAGGGCATCAGCATGGAGCTGGGACAGCTTCACTGTCATCCCATCCCAGTGACCAAGCAAAGGCATTGCACCCACCAGACTCACAGTGGAGTAGAGCAGATTTGACTCTACCTTCAGGAAGTGCTAAGACAGTCACATGGCAAAGGCTTTGGAGATGGGGAAGTATGACTGATGGTGGATAGTTTTGAGTCGGTTTATAGTTTATAGACTGTAACATTCTGGAACTCAATCCCTCTATGTGCAGGCTGCCGCTGAGTCCGCAGAAGCCCAGACCATCCGTTCTGTCCAGCAGACTCTGGCATCAACCAACCTGACATCCTCCCTCCTTCTGAACACATCACTGTCTCAACATGGGACAGTCCCAGCCTCACCTCAGACTCTCCCACAGTCGCTCCCTAGGTCGATTGCCCCCAAACCCTTAACCATGAGACTACCCATGAGCCAGATTGTCACATCAGTCACCATTGCCGCCAACATGCCCTCGAACATTGGGGCTCCACTGATAAGTTCCATGGGGACGACCATGGTTGGCTCAGCCACCTCCACCCAGGTGAGCCCTTCGGTGCAAACCCAGCAGCAGCAGCTGCAGCTGCAGCAGCAGCAGCAGCAACAACAGCAGCAGCAGCAGATGCAGCAGATGCAGCAGCAGCAGTTGCAGCAGCACCAAATGCATCAGCAAATCCAGCAGCAGATGCAGCAGCAGCATTTTCAGCACCACATGCAGCAGCACCTGCAGCAGCAGCTCAGTCAACAGCAGCTGCAGCAGCAGCTGCAGCAGCATCTCCAGCTGCAGCAACTGCAGCACATGCAGCACCAGTCTCAGCCTTCGCCCCGGCAGCACTCGCCCGTCACCTCACAGATCACGTCCCCCCTCCCCGCCATCGGCAGCCCCCAGTCAGCCTCTCAGCAGCACCCGCCTCAGATCCAGTCGCAGACGCAGACTCAAGTATTACCGCAGGTCAGTATTTTCTAAGGTGCGCGAGGCGTGCCGATCTGAGTGAGGCATAGGAGGGAAGGCTATGGACTGGAACTTGCAAGTTGACTCTGGTTATGCAGGAATGTGTAACAGATCAAAAGATCCCCTCAAGTGTCTATTAGATAGGCAATAAGGACTGCAGAGTAGCTGGGAAGCGTCTTTTAGCCGACTATCCATCACTTTGTTTTTAAACAAGAAAGCTGCGCTCTGTCATGTGCTGCCTTTTTTATTTATTCAGGCTATACCTACAATATGTGAATCAACCCGTTTAATGACTCCTGGGACATACTGATGACTGTAAACGGGCCTTTCCGAGTCATAGAAAAATAAAAAAAGATGGCCTTATTTCTCCAGAAGTGAATGAACCACACTTCCAGGCTATTTTGAACTTCTGAAGCCCTAAAATAAATAACTAAGTACAAAGCACAGTTGTAACTACCTGAAATACGAAGATCCAGTTTCATACAAACATTTGTATGATGTGAATAGTTGATGGCATTTTTTTGTCATGAAAAAAAAAATAATGTAAATCACAGACTTTTGCCAAAGCTCTTATTTTTTTTCTAAATCTCTCCAGAAAAAAAAATTGCAAGTGATTAGATTCAGTTATTGATTTATTTACTTCTACTTTGTATCCATGACTTCTCCGAATCAAACCACGGTATATGTTATGACAATATCTATGGCCACCATTAGCCCATTATGTTCATTCCAATTAGAAGAAATGTGAATACTATATTACGTGTTTTGAGTGACAAGTTTGGAAAAATAAAAACACTGTATTTTTAAAAGGGAAATGCACTTAAATGAAAACAGTTATTACGAAAGTTAAGATTTAAAAAAAGAAAAAGCAAGAGTTTTTATTATGATGTAATACCGGTAGAATATTGAATATTTAAAAGGCACACTACATCTGAAATAATCAATGTAAATATTTTCTTTCCAAGTTGTAAGTTTTCATATCATGTGTTGTAAAGTTTTCCTAAACGAGGCTTTAACGTAAACACTGGTGACATGAACCATTCATTGCTACCTTGCTTATTGTGTTTTTACGCTGTTTTATACTTTTTTATGAGTTATGATAGCAGCAATTAAGTTGTTTGTATTTTGCTTAACTAAAACAAAATGCTTTTATCTTGCTATAGAATAAACACATTTCAGTAAAATCTGTGGACTGTATTTTGATGCAACAGCAAGGACACTCACTGTTCACTTTTCAAATAAAATGGAATGTCAAATTTTATTTTTGGTCCCTTGAATACATTAAGTCTGGGAACGTGCCACTTGACCAGCCTGGACTGAGCAGTATCCTCCATTTCCATCCGGAAGCACAGTCTTCATGACCAAGAATTTGGATTTTTACAGCCAAACCCCAGGGCCCAGAAAAAAGATGGGAAAAAATTTTTTAATTATCTTTTTGTTCAGATATAAATTTGATACAGATAATTTACAAATAAAATACAGATACCCTACGGATATATTTATGTAAGGCAAAAAGCAGTTGTCTTCTGTTCAGCTACTAAAATAAATGGCGAATCCTGATTTTGAGGCCAGAATCAGAATTTCGGTGCCCGTTTCCCCCCTTCTTGTCTGCTCTGTGGTGGCTTCTCTTTGAGAGCTGCGTGACGATGATCCCCAGTTGTCTTGCATGATTAATTACAGCATCTGTCCTGTCAGAAGCTGTAATGAAGAGGTCTTGATAAAAATTGCAAATTACCACTGGCAACAGTCTTAAACTGCTTATGATAAAATGAAAATTAAAAACAGCAAGTGTCAAGCCTGACTGGAATCCTAATCTGAAAGGAACGCGGCGAGCATGGCAGCGTCCGTTGCTACTGTGGGCAAGACATCCAAAAATGATAGAATATGGATTCCTCAAAGTTGTTGTACTTCAAAGAATATTTACTTTATGTTGTGGGTTATGAATAATGAATTTTGCTTTCAATATTTCATAATCCTCTCATACTCTGTATTATGTACAAATATTGAACAGCGAGAGATTCTAATTATAAATTTATAGCTTTCTTGCTGTAGAGAAATTTATGTCTAAATTGAAGCTTTTCATAAAATGTATTAGTTGACAGGTATCAGTGTTCAAACGGTCTTAGGAAGATGCCTAACCACATCTACAAGGGGCCAATTGTGCTCCCCAAAGCAGTGATCTGCCTGCAGCAGACCCATCAGGAGCCAAGCCAGCGCTCAAAGGGTCTTTGTGAATGGAAACCAGCATTACACTGCAATAAGAACCATTTGATATTCTGTTGTGGGACCTTTAGACAAATGTCTTCAACAGTAATTGCTAAACTACATGTGACAGTAATTGTGTCTTAGTTCTGTAATTGTCATTTTGAAAACCCATGAAGTATTGCTGGGCAAAAAAAATGTCACTAGTGATGAGGCTTAATTGCAAGTGAAGCCTGTTTGCAACTGTTTGCAGTTACAGGCTGGTGCTGTCACAGCCATTACAGGAGGGTTTTGGTCTTTGTTTGTTTTTTTTTTTTAAATCTTAGATTTTTATCACATTTCATCAAATTTTATAAAGCTGCTTCTGGTCAATTCCAGGGGAAGAATAAGATAATTTCTACAATTAGGAAAATTAACCGCCAGGCAAAAACCGTATATATAAAACATCAAAAGATTTGAATTCTGTAATGAGTACCCCACTCTTGTTACCAAGTTGTTTTTAATCAGGATTCACAGAATGTTTACCTGAGTGACTGGTTTCTGTCTCTGAACTGAGGTAAGGTTTTTGGTACTCTTTCTTTAGGAAGTCAGAAATAAATTGAGGTAATGAAAACCTGTGCGAGAGGCATGGTACCTGATTGAGTAGACCCTTAAATTGTTTCACAGACATTAAGAAGCTCCCTCTCCCCAGACCCCATCTCCATCACACACACCTTGTCTCCCCCCTGCTGTGGGGACATTATTTTATTACTCCAGCTAAGGGAGTTCCCTTTCTGTGTTCACCGGTATGGCCATCTGATGAAAGAGCATAAGGACTTTTTCATTTTCAGCTGACACGGGGTCATTAGTTCCTGACTCAAAGAACAGAAACTTAAATGCCTTCGTGCAGCATAATTTCTGCAATATATTACCACCTGACGGCGGTCTGAAGGCTTTCAAGACAGATGGATTAATATCTCAAGTTTAAGTAGGAGTCCTCCGCTGTCCTCTCAGTGGGCTCCAGACGTCTGAATGGTCTCTTCCCGGCTCTCACTTCACAGAGCATTTTCAGCTCCGGACTTCAATCTAACCTTTCCTCCCCCTCACCCACCCTCTTTGTTTGGCTTTTGTTTTGCAACAGCTGTTATTATCGTTTTTGGTCAGCTGTGATTGCTGGAGGCAAAATAGGACCAGATGGTGTTTTGCTATGCATGAATGGAGTATTAGAGGAGCCGGGACTGAATAGGCCAAGTTTGAATGGTGTCTATGCACCACCTGCCTGCCTTAGCTGTGGTGTACACATCACAGTAGCATGATCCGGCTCAGCCCTAGCAGAAACGGATGGGAAAGTAGAGAGCTGGGGTGGATTTTTTCCCCCATATTTATTGATCTTCCATGCACTAACAGAATAATGGACTGTACAGTCCATTTGAGTTAATTGCATATGACACAGCATGGATATGTAACCCGTCACTCTGGAATTCTTGTTCACTTTAAAGATTTCATTGCTACACACACACACACACACACACACACGTAGGGAGAGAATGAAAGTTAACGGGTAAGTAGGCTCAAGTTTAAAAGAATATTATTCTAAAGTAGTAGACATAAGAATCTTAGGTTGCGGGAGTTACTAGAATATAGCTAAAAAGTGACGTCAGCAGTAATATTTAGTGAACACCTTCTGATACAGAAGTATAGGTTGTCCCTCAAATGCTACACAAGTACTACTCAGTCAGACTTGAATTTTCTTAGAAAATACTCTTAACCACATACGTTTTTCTCTCTATCCTTCAAACTAACCCTCAAGGATACGTGTGTCCCCTGAATGCTAAAACTGGCGGCTGAGTTTCATCTGGGTAGACTGCAAGCCTACAGGTGTTTGCTTGTGTATGTTACTGCGGAAACCGCTAAGCCACCTGGGAGATGTGGAATCAGATATGCAGGCAGACAGCTCCATTTGCCTTAGGCCCTAATTACTTAAATTTACTTCTGCAGCATGCAGAACCCTGTGATGGGTCCCAAAGGAGAGGCAGAGATAAATAGCACCTTCTGTTTACTTGGTATATGTTTGAAATTTTTCCTAATAAAGATTTAAAAAATCATAACAGGCCATCCTTCATCGGGGTTTCATTTTTTTCTTTCCTCTCGGGGCAGGGAAGAAGGTACCACCACCCAGAATGATGAGGTATGCCAACAGGAGACGTAAGACAAATGTGTGCGATTTCCTTTTTAATCTGAGAAAATGAAAATTCTCATTAGGAAAGGGAGAGATTGCAATTGGCTAGGGGTAATAGAGAAAGCTACATGAAATTACAGATGTTTAGGAGATGCCGTAGGGGTTGGGAGGTTGTCAAAAGCCAAGATGGAAGTCTTGACCTAGAAGAGGAGATGTCTCCAGCCCAAGGGAGGGCTGAAGAGAAGACTCAGGTTGGCAATATCAGCACCGGAAGGCAGCAGAAGAGGAGCTAACAGATGTGAGCATTGGTCACACGGAGTTGAGCAGGAGAAAGTTCAGGAAAGGGAGTTTGTAGATGATCTGCTGAGGAATCATTCAACTTGGGCTCCGAAGGTGTTCTCATGAGAAAGGCGGGGCTGAGTACAAAAAGGGCATGACCCAGTAGACATGTAAACCTGAAAGAAAAAAAAAATCCCCATTTGAGATGTTCTTAGATATTTGGGCTCCCACATTGTCCCATGTTCCCACCATCACTACACAGTAGACTGGCCTTATCCTTACGTTAGCATCAAGAGAGACCATTTTTCGATTCTGTTGTAAAAGAAAAAAGGAAAAAAAAAAGCTATTTTCACTGCTGGTAAAATGTTCCTCTCAGAGCTTGAACTCCAACAGGAAGAGGATGAAAAGAAGCCCTGGCTTTGTTGCCGAGTCAAACCTCAGGCAGTACCAGGGGCTCGCAGGGGGTGTTGGTTATAGTCTCAATTTAATTTCAAAGAAGAACCTTCACAGACGGGCTGGCATGTGGATGCACACCTCTTAGCAAACGCATGATGCTCTTTTGTGAAATGCCTCATTATCTCTAGCACTTGTATAGCGTGCTGAACTTCCCGGAGCAGTTTACCATGAATAACTTCTTCCATTTCTCAGCCAGGGGAGGTGGGAGTTAACACGTAACAAATGAGGAAACTGAGGCACGGAAAGGAACTGTGGCTTGTTCCCCTGATTATTTACAAGAGGCATAGGCACAGCGACTGTTGCAATCCACTCGTGTCCCGTTAATTTTACTCACTTTCAAGGACTTGAATATCCATGACATTTGTATGTGTGTTTATGTATTAGTGTGTGTAATGGATGCTTGTGGGTGTAGATGGGTGACAGAAATCCATCACAGCACTAAACAGAGTGATTAATCCATGTTTTCCCCATGGCTAGGCAAGCAGCAAGCCAGAGCAAGTACCACCTAAGCCACGTTCTCAGTGGGGCACAGTGCCACATGGCACTTTATTTTGGTGTGAATACTTTCCAGTCTGATTGTTTTCGCTACCATGGTGTCTTTCTGTCATTATTTTGGATTCTGGCAAATGGCTTTGACTTGTGTTCAAGTATTAGGACACTAGGAAGTATATATTGCTTCACGTGTATAAGAAAGAGGAAGTTTTGAAGAAGATGGCGTAGGGTAAGAGTCAAGTGGATATGCATTGTTATGCATGATTTAGGGAGCCCAGAGAACTGGTTTGCTTAATGTGGAAGGGTAGAGAGAGTAGATGTCCTTGGCAATGGTGCAGCAGGCATCCTGCATCACCCTTCATGAGCTTCTATTCCATCTCTGAGAAATACATCCCCTTGCTGGGTATGGGGAATTCGACCTAGCTACTTGTCAAATGCAATAAGTGTCTCTTGTCAACAAATTTTATTATTGTCTTGATTTTAAATAAAAGCCTAAAAGTACCTTGTAACTGGTCACTTGCCAAGATTGAGTAGACTGGAATTCTAAACATACCTACCTGGAAGGCCAGCCATGAACATTCTGTGAGCAAATATCCTATCCGATGCTGTCACTTGCCCCATCTTTGAGTGACTTATCTAGACTCAATACCAGAGTAGTTATTTTGAGATCTGGGTCTTCGGTTTATTTTCAGATTTCTGCCCTACATTTTCTTTCCAATCCATTTGCCTTGCATCCAAGGATATTGTTACGGAGAACGATGCGTTTTGATAACATTTCTTGTTATATGTCATTGCTGTCATCTCTCTAACGTGCAGAGAGAGTCTTAATTTTCCCTTTGTCACAACGAGCGGAAATGATGCCATGTCCTAAACCTGCCTTAATTGGTAATTTGCAAATTTGACACAAGATCTTAGTCCAAATTACTCAGGCCTGCTGAGCTACTCCTCACTCCTTTCTGCCTGTTCTTAATCCTCTCCTCTGTAATTGGTATTGAGCACGTGGAGGCCCTGGGGACAAATAACAGCATCTGAGGAAATTACCTACATACAGTCTGACCTCTTGTGTGCTTTTGGATGCCAAATTAAGACATCCGTCTTTGAATGTTGGGACAGTTACCTGGAAGAAAAGACACTATTTTGTCCATAATAACATTTTTATAAACCATGCCCAAGTGCTGGCACACCTAGCTGGCAACTTGTAATGATGTTCAGCCTCGTCTGGCCAATAAACATGAGTCCAACCACAGTTATTTCCAAAGCAGAACCTGATTCTATGCCTTTGCTCTGTAATCTCTCCAACGCTTTCCACCGCTACCCCCTCAAAGTAGCTTAACTCCTAAGATCTTGACCGGCAGGGAGATCAGGACTTCTGTCAGTGAAACTTTACAAGATTTAAATATGTTCAAGTCTGATGATCACATTTGCTTTTAGATCATCAGAAGCCCAGAAATAGTTGCCCGAGCTCCATCAGCTGCTAGACACAAATGCATTTGAGAAGGGGTACAAATGATCTTTGGTGAATTCAACTGACTTTCTTCCTGCTAAGATGTTTCTGTTCATTTGTAGATTGTGTCTACATTTGTATGCTGCTGGGGAACAACTGGTTGTCTGTTGGACAAAACAAATAAAACAAGTAAAAACAACACAAAAAAGCAAGCAGTTTGCTGTTATTTTCTGGTACAGCTTTTTGAGTAAAGTTTGTAGTCGTCTTGGGCAAGAACTTTTCAGAATTTTGTTATAAGCAGCTACTCCCCGCTCCATTTTTAAAATGATTTTTATGGCAAGGAGCAAGCTCAATCTGAGGTCTCAAGGAGCAACCTTGCCAACACTCCCCAAAGGGACACTGAGGAAGTACCACTGTTGGCTAGTTTATCTTCCTGAGTTCTCTCTCCCTCTCTTCCTTTCTCCCTCCCTCCTTTCCTCCCTCTCTCCCTTCCCCCACCCCAGTCTCTTCCAAAACGCAGGAAATTAGCAAACTCTGCAGAACAAAAGGCATTCAATGCAAAAACAAATTGTGCAAATATGGGCCAGTATCCTGGGCACCTGGGTCACAGTACCTGGAATGAGTCTTGCTACCTGGGTACCCAGCCAGTAAGTCAAAGACAGAGTACACACAGCATGGGGAGATCATCTGGGTGAGGTAGCTGGTAGGGACTCAAACACCAGCCATGAAACTGGCCAGTCTCAGAATTAATAAGCTACATTTGTTAAGCCTGTGTTCTTAGGGTAGCTAAGAGTTTTATGTTTGATACAGATGGTGTTTATGTAGCGTTTGCGAGCTCAGCATGAGAAACAGTAGTAAAACAGACTGGGGTTTGGTACAGTTAGCACAATTAGTATTGTATAATTGAATGCCATAGCTATTATATAAAAATATTTTAAGAAGTAGGCTCTGCTCATACTTCCACAGTAGTCCTTAATAATAAAAGATGTGATGTAAACATCGTAGCATATTCTGTGATGATGTTTACAAACTTACTCCAGGTTTGGCAGAGTTACAAACCTTGTCTGGGCTCTCTTGCTTCAACTGGTAAAAACCAGTTCCCCTCAGGTTCTGAGGCAAGCTCTGTTAGTAGTCACCTGTGAGACCTCAGAAACCGGCTTCATCAGGCCACCCACATGAACGGGTAGATGTGGATAGCTATATTGGAGCATTTACAAGACATAGAAATTGCAGGCCACTCTGTGGGGAATGCATAGTTTCTCCAAACCAGCAAAGGAAACTTAGACTGACCCAAATTGTGACAGATGTCACATCAGCATATGCATTGATCTTTCTGGACAGAGATGATGAATTTAGAAGATCTGGTTATTCAATATATACTATTCCTTCTAATAGGGGAATGTGGTGAGGGTGTATTCCTCGAGTTCCACCGAGCTTCAAAACAACCCCAAAGAAAACTCACTTATTAAGTTTTAAGTAAAAGTTCCTTTTAATTGTGTTTATAAAGAGATCTTTGTTCCTGAACATAGCAAGGGGCAGCAGCACATTGGAACAAACGGTTTGGTAGCCTTCTTCTTTTGTTTGTGGTATGTGCACGCATGCAGGCATGTGAGCGTGATGTGCATGCTTGTGTGGGTCAGAGACACAAGTCAAGTGTCTTTCTCAGTCACTTCTTCACTTATTTCTTTTTCTTCTTGAGACAAGGTCTCTGGAGCTTACAAACTGTGCAAGACTAGCTGTCTCAAAAGCTAGCTGCTCCTTCTAGCTCCACCTTCCCACGGGGAGTCTCTCTCTCCAGGCACAGTCAACCACATGTAGCCTTCTCAATGGGTGCTGGGCATCCAACTCGGGTCTTCATGTTTGCTCAATAAGCATTTTCTTTACCACTGAGGCATCGCTCCAGTGCCGAGCCTTTTTCTCTAAAGTCACATGGATGGGCACAAGAATCCTTGCTGCCTCTTGGTCCCTCTTCCTCAGCTGAACGCATAGGACGGTTGGTAGGCTATGACAACTGGAGGCAAACACTGTGACTAGCATTCTGGTTTCCACTCTTAGGACTGTGGGGTGTGAAGTGTATTTACTGTCTGAACATTGCTCTTATTTCTATGATGTCTGATGCAGAGGAATGCAAGAACCTGGAGAACATTACTGGTCCCAGTTCATCTCTTGGCGTTTCCCTGCCAGACCTCAACAGGCAGGATGTCTTGTGCCTTAGCTGTGAGAGAGTCAGCATAAGTCCCCTCCTTATGTTGGAGATCAGTGCTTAATGTCCCAAGCCCAAATGGAAACAACCTGTTATAGGCTTCCGGGGGCGGGGGGGGTAGGTAGTTTGCACATGGCCTTCTGGATCAGTAGGAGGAGGGTAGGGACGTATGGCTTTAGTACCTTTATGCCTAACTGTGTAGCTCTTGCCTTTCAGAGATTCTCAGCTGTCTCACAGTTTCCTGTGCTTGGAAAAGGGCCAACAATGTTCCCAATTCAAGGAGAACAGCAACATGTACCGACCTCGGGAATCAGCTTCCCCTGAGGAGGAGAGTGCAATGGCTTAGTGAGCAGAGATGTTTGGGGTTTTGCCCAATTAGGCTTCACTCCGATACTCTGACTAGCGCACATAAACATATGCATATGCATTTAGGAACTGCTGTCTTTGGCCTCTGTGACTATTTGATTATGACTGTGTGGTTCCTCTGCTTCCCCAAGCTGACTTCATTCTGTAGTATGAGCAGACCAAGAGACTGCTAATAAAAGAAACAGTTGTTCTCTCTGATGTAACCTTAGTATTTAGGGATTTCTTTCAAACGCTGCAGCTTCCGCCATTGGTCCCCTGTGAATGCATTACCTATTAATATTCTCATCTTTTCATGCCTCTTAATATTGTGTCCTCCACAGAAGTTCTATGAAATAGATTATTTATCCGACTTCTTCCCCTTTTATCACAGCATCTCATTGACTCATCTATAGGCAAAATATTACCTAATTGAGTCATTCACTCTTATATCTACTCAGCAAATATTTGCATGGATCCCTTTCTTACAGTGTTATATTCTGATAGGGCATGCCATTTCATTAATTTCGTCTTTGAGGACTTAGTGAAATGTTAGAAATAGAAATAGTCAGGGATATAGGGGGGTATAGAGTTGAGAGCAAGTTTGAATAGGGTAATCAAATGAAGGGTTCACTCAAAACGTGGCATGAGAGAATGAACAAGCCCCGTCTTTACTGGGAATAGGACATCCCAGGCAAGGAGAAATGAGGCTAGGGCTTCCTGGTGCCCAGTGGTTGATACTTTGCAAGGCAGCCAGGGTGGCTGGAGGAGAATGGTGGAAGTGACAGTATGAGATCCAGGTGAGGCTGAAAGGAATGCTGAGGAGGGGCGAGCCTTACAGGGGCACACAACACCTGCTCATTTTTTTTCTCAGGTGCATTCTCATTAAAATGTGGCTCAAAGGGGAATTCTCAGTTGTGTGTGTGTGTGTGTGTGTGTGTGTGTGTGTGTGTGTGTGTGTGTGCTACATATTTCTCTCAGGTTCATTTTATGTTTTTAATTTATTTTTAATTCAATTTACACTTTCCATCCTAAGACCTTTATGGATGGAGGGGTTGTATATGGAACATGATCTCTAATGATACAGCATGGTGAGGAAGGTCTTGAGGAGAAGAGGATAGGCTATGACTGAGAGATGTGGGGTTGTGCATCCACATTACCTATTTTTTCCTGTTCGTGTATGTTCAAAATTCTCCACAATATGAAACAAAAGATCAGGAACCTTAAAAATATGTAACAGCAGCAAGAACAGATATAATTGGTTTTGAGAGCAGCTTAGGCATGGCTTGTTATGAGCCTCTATAAGTCCTGATCATGTGAGAACCTTCAGTATAGACTCTGAGAGCCCATTGTTAGGACATAAGATTATACTCCAGTGAGAAATGGTATCATTGGGAAATGGTGAGAGTTGGAATGCTAGGGTCTGACCTGTGACCTGTGCTTGAAACAGATAATTTTGGATAGTGGGTATACAGCAGAACCATAAACAACCAAAACCAAATCAGCAAATGACAGATAGAAGCAATTTTAAAAACAGCCTGATGAAGATTACAAAAGGAACTGAGCACATAGAAAGGATGGCTGACCACACCTACCCTGAACCCCTGACTGGGTAAAGAAGGACATTCCAAAATATGCTCTGGTGTTGCAGGGTGTAAAAGTCAGGTCTTTGAGTGACAGTATATTACCCAGAATATCCCCTACAGCATGAGGAAATCACATTATAATCCTTTCTTCTCATCACTCAATGAGTGGTACAGTTACTCCATTTTCGCTTTGATTTCTGATTTAAAAAAAAAAGATTTATTTATTATGTATGCAGTGTTCTGCTTGCATATATGCCTCCAGGCCAGAAGAGGGCACCAGATCTCATTATAGATGGTTGTGAGTCACCATGTGGTTGCTAGGAATTCAACTCAGGACCTCTGGAAGAGCAATCAATGCTCTTAACCACTTAGTCATTTCTCCAGCCCTTGATTTCTGACTTTTTAAAAGATGGCCAAAGTGTGTGTGTGTGTGTGTGTGTGTGTGTGTGTGTGTGTGTGTGTGTGTTTTATTTGTTTGTTTTTATTTTTGTGGTTTTTCAGTGTGTGATGGGTTTTGGTGGGTGTGTATATGTACACACACACATATGTGGCAGTCAGAGAACAACTTTATGGAGTGGGTCCTCTCCTTCTAACATGAGTTCTGGGCATCAAACTCAGGTCCTTAGGTATGGTTGTTTGGAGGAGAATGGTACTCATAGACTCACATAATTGAATACGTTGCCCTTAGATGGTGGGACTGTTCCAGAAGAATTAGAAAGTGTGGCCTTGTTGAAAGAGGTATGTCACTGGAGAGAGGCTTTGAGGGTTCAAAAAAACTCATCTAATTCACAGTGTTCACATACTCTCTCTGCTTCATGCTTGTAGATCTAGATATGAGCTCTCAATTGTCTCTTTGCTTTGCCATTGTGGACTCTAACTCTCAGAAACCATAAGTGAAACCATAAGCAAATTTAAGCACATTCTTTTATAATTTGCCTTGATCATGGTCTTATATCCCAATAATAGAAAGGTAACTAAGGCACTTGGCAAATGCTTTTGCCTGCTGAGTCATCTTGCTGTCCCAATTTCTGAGTTCTAATGAACAGGAAAGGCTAAGAAAGTTAGGAAAAATTGCTTTTGTCTAATATACAGAAACTTAGCATCTCATCTTTCAATGCCCTATGAATATTTGGAAGGCTATGGAAGTCTTGACCACCCAATCGAATTACAGTGTCCAAAGATAATCCTAACATTTCTCCCAGATGATCAAATCTTACAAATATAAAGAGAGCCTTCCCCATCCTCCTGAGCTGTATCTCCCAATATCATTCCTAGATACTTTCTTCAGTAAATCCTCTTTAATCCACAACTCTATAGTAGGTTAACCTTCCATTTGGCTTCAGACTGATCCAATGTTAAGGATGCAAACAGCTTTCAGGACTTAGACACTTTGATCGTCTCTCTTCTTGAGTCAGCCATTGTACTTCAATGGATTCACAAAAAGGTACCATTAGATGGTCATCAAGTTAGATGACCATCTAATTTATTGTGTTAGTCATAGATAGGGTAGATAGCATACATATATCCATGGGATACAAAGTCCAGTTCTCAGCCTTGTGTCCCTTTAACCCACATTGGGTCCACGATGGATGCTTTTAAGATGTTTTAAGATTTATGGATTTTTTTTATGTGACATCAGTAACACAACAAATAGCTTGAGAGGAAAGCATTCCTTAATGGCCTTTTAGGGGGAAACAACATGACTGTAACTGGTCTAACCTAACCTCAGAAGCATCCAGTCAGCCCTCAAACCCAACCAGATGAAAAGAGAGTGAGAAGGGGGAGCTGAATGGCTTTGATTTCCCATTTCCCAATGGGCCCTGAAATGATCACAATATTGGCCAAGACTCTCAAGGATGTCTTGAACTTAGGCCCAAATCCATCTGGCTAAAGGAGAAAGAAATGCCAAACTTAGCACTTACCCTCAAGAAAAACCCAACCCCTTCCTCCCACACTTATCTTTCTCTGTGTGTCATTTCAGCCCCTTTTAGAGTGACTATTTGAATCAAAATGTCTGTTTCTGCTCTGAGTCAAAGTGGTTTTGTACCTTGTTGCTCATGTCTTCAGGGGTTTGCAAGGACATTGTTTCCTAATTCGTTAGCAGCCCACAGCAGGTGCTCAATAGATGTTTTTTTATTTTTTTTAAAGAAAACAAAATTAGCAAAACACATTATTCTGTCCATTGCTGTTTTAATTAGGACTCTCAATTGCCAGAGATAAAAACCCAAATCAAATTGGCTTAGGGAAAATAAGGGAATTTATTTGCTTGTATAACTGAAAAGTCCAGGGATGGGACTAGCTTCAAGCACAGCTGTGCCAACAGCACAAACAAGTCATCAGGACTCATTCTCTATTTCTGTCTTTGCTCTGACTTCCACAATGTTATTTTCATCCTTGGGTTCCATTCAATGCCTCCTAGAAGACCAGCTCACAATGTTCCTGTTTCTAGCACTCCTGGCATAAAAGAGACTGGCCTTTATTTCACCATCTTGGTTCTAAACCCACCACTTTAAATTTTGATGAGGTCTTGTGCCAAGCATAAGTCAGACTGTTGGCTGGTGTGACATACTGACGTGATTGCGTAGACTCAAGTCACCTCTTCATCCCTGATGACTGACTCAAGACCACCATAGGTGCATGGACTAAGTTCATGGGGAGCTTGTTCTCAAGGAAAAAGTCAAATACTGTTGTCAGAAGGAGAACAAGTAGATACCCCTGGTAGTAATTGTACATGTGACCCATTTTCCACAGAAATCCTTCTAGAACTGATGGATGACACAAAGCAACTAATAGGAACCTGGGAAAGGGGGAAACTTGTCTTAGGTGTGTGCCAAAATAATTAGTTTTATGGCTTTGGCAATGCATTATCCCTTACTCTCAGCCTGGCTTTCATGTTGCCTGCAGGCAACTCCCATAGTGTGTCCGCAGGCATAGTGAGGCTATGACCTGCCTGGAGTTCAGGTTCCTGTCTTTGGTTTTATGCATAAAATAAGAAGGAAAATTCTTCTCTACAAAATGCACCAAACGCCTCTGCTGCACTTGCCTCCTCTCGTTAGCTTCCCCGTGTGGCTGTTCAATAAATGAATGAACGCAGGACAGCGTTTAATCTTCCTAACAATAGCCCTCCAAACATCCAACACTGTCAGATGCGTTCCTGGCATTTGAAAATATGCCTGCAGCAAAACCATCTATTGAATTTTCGCTGTGACTAAGACCTTGTGGACAAAGAAGACTAT
This sequence comes from Tokudaia tokunoshimensis, assembly GCA_036184795.1. Lineage (NCBI taxonomy): Eukaryota > Metazoa > Chordata > Mammalia > Rodentia > Muridae > Tokudaia > Tokudaia tokunoshimensis. Next base: position 17,232,952 of record BTHU01000020.1, on the reverse strand, counting down.
CTGTTAAGCTGCCATCATTTGGCAAAAATCAATCCTCCTGGAGCCTCCTGGGGGGGATAGCAGAGCACACAGAAGGTAACCCCCAAAGGCCAACCTGGAGGGAATGGATGCTGGGGCTTCCCCAGGCTTGTGACTTGGTGCTTTCCAAAGAGCATAGGGAATGGGGGATGGGGGGGACAACAACACACTGCAAATGTGGGACATTTCAGGGTTCAGTCTGTGGGGTGAGGGGAAGAGTAACTCTTGGCAGCTGTGGAATGCATGCAGCATGTCTCTGGGAGGGAGTTGGCTGCTTCACACTTATTCTATGCAAACTTCAGAGCCAGGTTGGATCTGTGTCTGGAGAACTTCCTCCAATTTTTCAGAAAAGCCATGTTTCCTAATTTTTAAAGATGATTAATACAGTACTTCTGAACTTCAAATGAGTTTTAAGGACTGGACAATGGAATCTATATAGTTTTTGGCTTGTTTTATTATTAGTAGGCAATAGTACATAGCATTGGGCTTTTGCTTTTAGTGATTTTTCTGTCTCTACTACTGGCTCCTGATGAATGGACAGCATTCTGCAATGTAACTCTTTCAACTAAAACTGATGGGCACAGAACAGGCGCCTGTCCCGAGTGAGCCCGAGAGTTTGGCCCACCCTGAATTTTGCCAGTTGAAGCAGAGATTGGCTGCCAGTGGAATGAAATTAATGGCATCACTGCCTGTAGTGGTTCTGATCTTTCCAGTTAAGTATCCAAATTCCAGGTTTCTTCTCCCAAAACTCAGGCTCCACGAGGTGTGGGTTGGGTCAAGGGGTTGTGTTTTAACAGGCATCCCTAGGTGACTCCTGCCACCATGTTCATTTTTGAAAACACTCATTAGAGATGGCCTGAGAATCTCAACCTACGGCATCTTTGTAGCAGGCTTAGTTCTTCCTTCTCAAGTTCTTTAGGGTGGATAATTCTTCCTTCTGCTTTAGCCTACTGAATTTCCTTCAAAATTTACTGGAGCTGGCTAGGAGTATGGCTCATTTATAGAGCACTTATCTAGCATCTGCAAGGGCCTAAGTTCAGTTCTCAGAACTGAAAAACAAATAAACGAATGAACCAACTTACTTACTTTGCCCATACCCTCTACTCTGGGGCTCTAAGCACAAGAACACAAAGCACCCATTTTGAAAGCCTCTGCTTGTCAAATTCCTTACCAATTTGGAGACCAGCGAGTCTTTAGACCAGATGCTCAACATCGAGCTTCCACTGAACAGGAAGGACACGTTGCTTCCATAAACTTACTAGAGTTTGTTTCTGTCGCTTCCAATAGAAGACTGACTTTTAAAAACATCTTTGAGTCTCTAGCCAAAGTCTTATGCATTGAAATCAGAGATAAGGAGAAGTCTTTTATGAGTACTGGAGGCCTAGATGAGATAACTGAATGGAAGCCACTGGCTGGCTCAGAAGTCTTACAGTCCTTTGCATTGGGGGAGAAGAGTGTCTTCGCAGTGGGGTTCTGACTCGTCACAAAAGTTAACCAACAGGAGCCATTACTATTGCAGATTTCTCTGACTTGTATGTCCCTTGCTTTCTGTCATTCTGCTTTCTGGGATTAGCTGATGTCCTGGGCTGCTTTGCTCAATATCCCTTTTGTGCGTAAATGTCAATCTTTGGTCGTAAGGCTGATTTGTAAGGGCAACATGTGTATAAACTGGAGAAGCACCACTCTTCCCCATTTGACAACTGGGTCAAGAAAATCCAGCAGGTCATACATTTTTTTCCTTGAACATAGAAAATTGGCCTGTTTTTATTCAATTTTTTAAATGCCTAGCCCCTAGTTGGTAGCTTCTGCCTAGTTCCATGAAGCAAGTTTTCTAAACAAACAAAAATACTCTAGTGAAGGGCAAGACTCTAGTAGTCCTGTCACATAGATGGTCCTGTATCACTTCGAGATATTTAGTGGACCCTCAGTGTTGAGTATCTACAGCTTTACAACTTGCTGATCTTTAAATTGATAAGAAACCCCCAACAGAGGATGTTTTAGAGTCCCCTAGAGTAGAGGCTTGGGCAAAGAGTTGTCTCATCCTTAGATTTCTGCATCTTTGATACGCCTTCTCTCTGCTCTGTTCCCAAGTTCCCAACATTTGGAATATGAATGAGATTCTGAGTTAGTTCAGATTTCCTTACAAATAACCCTTTGGACTTGACTGACAAACAGTATGACTCTAGGCAGTTTAAGATGATCTGAATCAGAGTACCAGTGTCCACTGGAAGGTATCAGACCTTTCTCTTTCATCCTTCATCCAGGAACTGCCTTTTGTCCCACCTCATATTGACATACTGCTACCCAGCAGGGTGAACACAGCCTGGATATTTGTCAGGTAATTAGCTGGCTATAAATCAGCAAGGGTGGCCCTTTTTATTAGACATGCTCACATCTTGTTAGCACTTCCTCACCAGGGCTCACCAGCATCGAGGCAGCTGTACATTGTTGTTAGCATCATACTAATTTTCCCAAGTAATGTGGAATTGAGGAAGATGTCCAGTAGGACCAAGTTCAGTGTCATTTCCCTACTAAATCTTGATATCAATTCTAACCATGTGAAGCTACTGTCAGGAAGCATTGCCATCTGAGCACCGGTTAGTTTCCTTTTAAAAGTGTCATCAAATCAACTTGCCCACAAAACACCAGCGAACATTTCAGATTCGGTTTTGAATGCTGAGAATTATTCCCAGAGCCTCTGATTGACAGCCAAGTGCTCTATCCCTGGCTATATATCCTCAGTCCTCTGTTAACCTGAGACAGGGTTTCACTGAGTTGCCTAAGCTACCCTTGCAGGGTATACCCTGCAATTATAAGTCATTCTTCCAGGAACCTACATCGAGTCATCACATTCTCTCTCTCTCTCTCTCTCTCTCTCTCTCTCTCTCTCTCTCTCTCTCTCTCTCTCTCTCTCTCCCTCTCTCCCTCTTGACTTCACTTTCTTCATTGAATGTTATTTCAACTCCCAATGCAAAGAACTGTAAGACTTCTGAGCCAGCCAGTGGCTTCCATTCAGTTATCTCATCTAGGCCTCCAGTACTCATAAAAGACTTCTCCTAATCTCTGATTTCAATGCATAAGACTTTGGCTAGAGACTCAAAGATGTTTTTTAAAAGTCAGTCTTCTATTGGAAGCGACAGAAACAAACTCTAGTAAGTTTATGGAAGCAACGTGTCCTTCTTGTTCAGTGGAAGCTCGATGTTGAGCATCTGGTCTAAAGACTCGCTGGTCTCCAAATTGGTAAGCCACACTCTATAGCCCAGGCCAACCTTGAACTTGTGATCTCCCTGACTCAGCCTCTGAGTAGCATATATTACAACCAACTTCTTACCTAGTAACTCATCCTGCTGTTTCCTTACCTTGGATATGGGATGGTTCTTGCTGATTCTGCTTTGACCTGTGGATAGACAGGTGAGCAAGAACATTAATATATCATACAAAACATGAGGAAAGAGTCAGTCTACGAGAGTGAATTCTGGAGGTTTTAGTCCCTCTCCTTGAAAAAAGGAAAACCTACTCCCTTCCCCAACTTTTTCGCCCTTACATCTGGGGAGTTGAAATAACATTCAATGAAGAAAGTGAAGTCAAGAGGGAGAGAGGGAGAGAGAGAGAGAGAGAGAGAGAGAGAGAGAGAGAGAGAGAGAGAGAGAGAGAGAGAGAGAGAGAATGTGATGACTCGATGTAGGTTCCTGAAAGAATGACTTATAATTCTCAGTTATTCAAGTCAACAAACCACATTTCACTAAAGCTCTTTGGTTGGATTTTTTTTTTAGCCACTTGTAGATAGTAGCTCTGACTGGCACCTGTGTATTCTCCCTCCCACTCTCCCTGCTTCCTTCCTTTCCTCCTTCCCTCTCTTCCTTCCTTCATTTCTGTCCTACTCCATTTTGTTCATTTCCATCAAATCTCCTCACCAACTAAGAGTGAAGACATGTGCCTCTGCTCCCGGAAGTATCTCCCCAAACTTCCTTTAGTAACAGGCAATGCCCTTCTTCTTCCTAAAAGTCTCTGTTGTGGGTTTTTCACACTCACATTTCCATTCATAAGCTTCCTGGCAGATTTGTGTCTTGGACGCTATACACATTTTTAAACTGCTGTGAATCATTTGGATACTTTGGGAGGGGATGAGCACTTCCAGCTCCTTAAGGAAGGGTGAAATTACCCATGTGTCTCCAAAGCAGCACTTCCTAAGCGGGACAGTAGAATATTGATGTACTTCCATAACGTGCATTCAGCTGTGAGAAACGGCTCATAGTCAAAGAATTCTTTGGGAAATCTTAATTAACATTGAGCTGGTGATTCTTAGAGCCTTGCTTCAGCACAAACTACGTGATGCTCCAGGTAGAACAGAGATGTAAAATGATATGAACATCAGTCAGGGCCAGTTGAGGGTCCAAAGTTATTGAGAAACTCAAAAAGAGAAGGTTTAATTTAAAAATACTCATTAAGCTGGGTGTGGCAGCATACCCCTATAATCCCAGCACTTGGGAAACTGGGTCAGAAGGACCAGGAGTTCAAGGTCATCCTTGGATGCATAGTACATTCAAGGCCAACAAGAACAATAGAAAACCCTGTTTCAAAAATAAACAAATAAACAAAAAGACTATTAACGGGTTTCAGGGGACTGGATAACAAAGGATAATGGGTACTGAGAATATACTTGGCTCCTCAATACTTCCTTGCAGAGGATGGGCCTCTGACCCACTGGAGAGAGATATGAACAGAGCCACCCCAGCCCAAAGTGGTTGATAGGTAGCCACTGTCAAATGTGATGATGAAACTTTCCTGGAAACTGCCCAGAGGTGCTACTAAACTCGTCTCTGAGAGGAAAGGAAGTCAACATTTTGCTTTAAAGACCCACAGGTATTCGTCTTTCCTTCACTACAAGTCCTGGTAATAAAGCAGCCGCAGACCTGTCTACACTTTTGACAGTGTGACATACTGTTGTCAACTCCAAGTTCATACTCAAGAGTTACATGATTGAATTAGGTTTGGGAATCATCATAATTCTCATAGTTGTGTATTGGACCACATTCATAGATATCCCAGGGTGCATGTAGGCATGTAGGCTATGAGTGGGACACACCTGAATGACTTTAAATGGACAGATGTGGTGACTCAAGCCTATAATCTCAGCCTGTGAGAGGCTGAGGAAGAAAGGTGGAAAACTTATGTCCAGCCTAGGCTATACTGAGGGATGTAAAAACAGAATAAAACAACAAATACCTTGAAGAAATATATAGAAAACAAAGTCTTTAAACCTGGGAGAGTAGAACCTATCTTGGTTTTCCTTTATGTTCAGTATATTTTATAATGTCCACATAATTTGACTTTATCCATTTATTTTGATGCATGGACCTCACACATGCAAGGCACAAACTCTACCATGAAGCCACACCCCTAGACTTATGTGGACTTTTCGATAGTTCATATCTTCTGCTTTGAATAAATTCTTTCAGAGGCTCACAGAAAATTCCAGTTTAAATGGTTGACTCTATTATGAGTTGCAGGACTGGCCCAACTAGATGTTTCCCTTCTTGCCTATGATCCATTCCTAAATCTGGATTTCAAACTTCTGTTGCTGTTGTCAAAATCCAGTAGCTCCTGTTACAGAGTTGTTATGAGAGTGTGTGTCAATATCCTGATTGTCTTGGTTGTATTTGGGTGACATCTGTCAAAACTTAGAGACAACTTTATTTGTGTCAAATCACAAACTGAAGATACTTACTTCAGGATAGTGACTTATGGTTCCTGTAGCTAGGCAACAGTGCATATTCTGTCTATTTTGGATGGAATATGTAATGTCCATTACAAACTCATATTTTGTATGCTAAACCCTCAGTTAGTGGCTCTACATGAGGAGATTCTAGAACTTAGAGACATGAGAAAGTAGGTCAGTGAGGTTGAGTTCTAGGCTATGCATGATCTCTGACCAATTTGTGTAGCTCCTGAGTTCCCAGTGCTATGTGTGTCTCTCACTGCCATCTCACTGTCTCTCTGTAGTGAAGTTTAGTATGTGTCATCATGCACTGACACTATAAGCCAACAAAAGAAACCTTTTCTTCCTCAGGTTGTTTGTTAGAGATTTTGCTCACAGCCATGAAGAGGTCTGCATTTAAAAGGGAAGAGGAAAGGGCCATTGACTAGGTGTAAAAGGGGATCCAGCACAATGAGAGGAGGTGGGATGGGACCGCAGAGTCTTAGGGAGGGGGGGCAATTAAGAAGAAAGTTTCAGATCTCATACCTACAAAGCTGTCTTGATGAAACCCAATACTCTGTTTGCTAACCCAAAAATAATTTTTTTAAAAAAAATCTAGAAACTCATTGTAGTATTTATGATGACCAAAGAAATCTAACTCTAAAGCGATAGTCATGATTTAAGAAGTAAAGGGACCTGTAAAAAAGAGACATCAATCAGCATAAACAGGCCCAGAATTGACAGCCTTGGTGGCACTGGCAAACAGTATTTTTAAGCAGCTATTAAATATGGCCAACAATGTGCAATAAAACATGCATACAATGAGGGAAAAAATCAAGAATAAAAAATGAAAGTTCTTGAGAAAGAAATACAATACCAGTGTGATGGTTTATATTGTCAGCTCAGCAGGGTCCAGAGCTAACTAGGTTGTCATGGCAACAAGAAAGGTGACTAATATAATTGGAAATAAAAACTAATGGTTAACTGATGGAAGAAAAATATCCAGTGGCCTTGAAGACATCCCAATAGGACCAAACCTAAATACAGACTATAAAATATTGAAAACGGAAGTAAACAGATCCTCAGCGTGTGAGCCGGCAACATTTCAGAGGATCAGAAGGAACAGGGAAAATATTTGCAGAAAACTGATTAAAAATCTTGTTGCAAATTGTTAAGTTTTGTGAAATTTGGAAATTTTCAGATTTAGGAAATTCAATAATTTTCATTCAGGTAATCATGTCCATATTTTGTTGCACATAGGTCAATGACACTAGTATCAATGTTCTGATGTAGAATCTGGGATGTTTGCTCATTCTGTTCCTAATAGTTTGCTGCCCATTAGGTTTGGGCCTTCCTTGATTTCTCAAGTGAAATTATACACACACACACACATACATACATACATACATATATGTATATGTATATATAGGCTCACATATATATATGTATACATACATATACTCTTTCTAGTATTTATTTGCTTACTTGGATGTGACCTGTCTTCTTATCACAGGCATCAATTTACAATAGTTCTTCAGCTATGGTTGGGCACTCAGAAGCTCTTCCCTGCATCTGTGCTGGAATGTTGACTGGGCAGATCTTCTGCAGCCAAACACAGCTGCTGTGAGGTCAGGAGTAGCACAGCCCTGTCATGCTCAGAAGACACTATTTTGAAGCAACCTGCCCCTACCTCTGGCTCTTACAATCATTTAGCTACTATTTCTATGACATTCCCTAAGCTTTAGGGAGAAAAAGCATGATAGAAGTTATGGTGGTTTGAATGGGAATGGTCCTCATAGGCTCATGTATTTGAATTCTTGGTCCCCAGTTGGTAGAACTGTTTGGAGAAGAATAGAAAATGTGGCCTTGTTGGAGGAGGTGTGTCACTGAGGGTGAGCTTTGAGACCTCAACTGCCTATGTCATTTACCATTTTCTGCCTATTACTTGTGGGTGGGGATGTAAATTCTCAGCTCCTGCTCAAGTACTGTGCCTACTTGCCTGCTGCAGTACTCCATACCATGATGGTCATGAACTCATAAACTAATGCCTAATAAACTCTTCCTTTTGTAAGATGACTTGGTCATGACCTCTTCACAGAAATTTGGAAGTCATCTACAACAAAAGCTTTTATATTTGTGTTTGACTTGAAGTACTAGGAAAATCCAGAAAACTGAAAAGGGAGAGATTACAGGAAGGGGATCGTAGAACACAGGTTGGTGCAAAAGGAGAAAAGAGAAAAATGGGAGGAGGTTTAAATAAGGGAGGTGGGTGGGATGGCAGTGCACAGGATTGGTGACTAACTCTAAGGATGTATTAAAAATTTATATGAAAACCTATTATTTTAGGGCCTTTCTGAAAATATGAATATATATAAAAGTTTAAATGGAGTCAAACAAAACCTCAGGGCCAGGTACAAGATATTTCCTTTTGAGTTGTTTGTCAGAGGAAACCCAGAAAACCTAAAAACAAATCATCTTATTGCTATTGCTTTTGGTTACCCACAAGAAGTTTTTGATAAGGCAAAATATATTCTGATCAGAGGACATGGAGAAATTAAGCTGATACTGATTTGAAAATTTCCCATCTATTGGCTAGCTTTCAAACTAGAAAGTGCTAAGGAGGTTACTATTGAAGGATATTATCAGTAATCGTACCCAACTGTGAATCCTGTTAGCTACAATCATGACCAGCCTGGCAAGATATGTCTATGAGAACAATAGTGGTATCAAGGTTAAAGATATAACAAACCTCTTTTTAAAATTGGATCTAAGGTTTGCTCTACAGGAAGAGACTCATGCCTAGTACTACAAATCTGGCCAACACCCATTGCTTGAGAGCTCATGGGCTCTAGATGAGAGTCTGCTATTACTATTTTGCTAAATGGACATGGAATCCAATTGCCTTCTAAGTGTGTACCTCTATACCCTTAGAATTGTTCAGTTCTCAGCCCTCATCAGAGACACTTCTTTTGGCAGCAAATAACAGTTGATTCAGAGACTCACAACTGGTCAAAGTGTAGCGATTAAATTTCTGTCAAGTGCTCACCATAAATAAGACATTTATATCACATTTCTTCCAGTGATAACCACCCCCTCTCTCATCTGTCTATCTACCATATGTTTATGTGGGGTGATGGGCATATCTGTCATGTCCCAGGGATTGAACTAAGGTCATCTAGATTGGCAGACAGTTCTTCTTCTTGCTTTTTTAAGCAAACATAACTAAAGATATCTTAGTTTTTCCACCAAAATATGAATGATGGTATAAAGGGTTTAGAAATGACTAGTGGATAAAAAGGGGAATTCAGGAGTCAGAGATATGAAGATAAAGATGCATCAAAGAAGAAAGTCTGCTAACTCCCCTAAAACTACAAACTGATTTTCGGTGTTTACCTCAGGCTCCCTTTTCAGCATTTTTTTTTAACTCTATCATCAATCATTGTCAATTTGAAAAAGTACAATACTTAGGGTCATTTATCTAGACCTAGTGGAGTCTAAAATTATGCAGCTCAGTCAAATATATGTGAATAAAGACTGTCATTTCTGATTAATGACATGTGACTTGAATGTCTTAAAAAATCATTTGTGCCATCCAAGCTTTGCAGAAAGGTTATTATGTAAGGTCTCCTCTAATGCTTCTGCTTTTCCCTCTAAGAACCCTAGAGGATCCAATTTCTCCATAGAAGAAAATGTGGGTGTTTAATGATTTTGGTTGTAATTGTTACTTGGGTCTTTGGTTTGCTGAACCAAGAGGGTTTTTCAACTTGAAAATTCTCTTCCACTGGATGGTAGGTAAGCTTATGATGTCGCTGTTTTGCAATTTTTGTTGCCAACACAGCCTTCTCTTTTATTGAAAAAATAATCCATGTAAGACACTAGTCTTATTCAGTTGATGCAGAAAAAAAAAAGTGAAAAACATGCCAATTCTTTGTCAATTACACTTTCCCTGATTCATCAACTCTCTTCTTGAAGCATAAAATTCCACTTCAGCATAGTCCCCAAAATATAAAAAATGAAAGATTTGGAAAGAAAACTTTGAAGGAGAAAAGGCTAGGACTGAAATAATGGCAGAAATGTATCCTGTGAAATAGCAACATGTTTCATTTCTTTTGAATGAAATCACCCAGACTCTTAGACCAGTTCCATGCAATTTCTGGGGATCCTTTTATACTGCTAGGACTTGAAGATGTAACAGGCATCTAAGACATGCCTCAAGTGAGTGGCTTAGAGTGTGGGTTGAGGCTTCTTCCCAAAGACTCAGTGTTTCTGTTGAGGCAGAGGGAATTATTCAGTGGTGCTACTTAAAATCTTCCTGTCTCTATCCATTGATTGGGGAAGTAGAGTAACAATGTTTGACCAAATAAGAAGGAAACTTATTCAGTGTAATTCTGTCTGCCTTCCTCTTGGTAGTGAACTATCCATAAGAAGCATAATTTATGTGCCTTTTGCCCTTTATTCTTCAAGGGACGCTTCTGTGGTACAGCTCAGCCAAGCCTAGACAGTTCAGCCTTTCTGGTTTGAGGTTGTGCTTGTGGGTTCACTTGAGTATAATCCCAATGGATCATCTATCCTGGCTTTTGTTAGCTTAATGAGTAATATTTTAGCCTTCACCTTGTTTCTTAAGTATGTGTATGTAGAAATTGGCTGGAATTTAGGGTCTGTGTTTTTGGAGATTTGGGGGATTTCATAGACCCAAACAGGCAGAACGTAACAGGTAGATGAGAAAACTGATTTTATGCTTGAAAACAAAACAGAACAAAAAAAATGGCCCATTTTCTTGGACCTAGCAAATGATGCATGTGTTAGGGAGTACTTGGTTTTTAGAAGAATATAAAACACTCATAAAACATGATCTCAGACAGAAAAACTGTCTTTGGAGTTGAAATATTAAACTTTTAAATAGTCCATAAATTGATGAAATTATATGCAAGAGATGGGTTATGGAGAGGAGGGAGGAACAAAGAAAGGGGAAGAGGGGAGGGAGGACTGAGGCTGATGAAGAAGACTTGGTGAAGAAAATGTGTGACCTGAACCAAGCCACTGAGTATGTGTAAAGTTAGAATCATGATGAAGCCATGCAAATCATGGTCGTCTTAGTTGTAAGAGAAAGAATCTTGTTCAAACTGGCTCAAGTGAGAAAGGAAACACCTGAGCTCACAGCTAGATGTCTAGATGTCCAGAAGTAGTACTGGGTTTGTGCATAAAAGGATCTGGGATATCAGGACTTCCCTCAGAGCTAGGTCTCACATTCTTCTGCTTTTGGTTTACATTTGCTTTGCTAGTGCCTTCTTCCCAGGCTGGGTATCTGTGGTCAAATGACCATTGGGATTTTCAGGTTTAAGTTTCAATGATCAACACATATGAAAATGGAATTCTCTTTCCTTGGTAAATCTAAAAGTTTTAGAATTCTGCCTCATGGACTTTGATTAGATTGTTTGTTCACCCCTGAAGCAGCCATTGAAGCTGTTTGGTTTTAATGCTCTGTCGAGATTACTGATGCTTGGATTGACTGCATTTGTGTTTTTCCATGGAAATGTGGGTTGCATCTGCAAGATCCATAGGAAATGGATGTTGGGTAGGCAAATGCAAGGCATGTACAGGCCTAACATGCAAGCATAGAGGAAAATGCTGTTTATAGGGTACTCCTTAAATATAAGGAATCTAAGGGTTGATATGGGGACAGAGTGAAGTGAAACCTTCCTGAGGACAGAAAATGCTGTGTTCATGGAACAGGGGAAGACAGAACAGTTAGAGTGCAAAATTATCTTGGAAATGGTGAATAATTAAGACTAGAATAACAAAGTGAACCAAAGCACCAAGGTGCAAGAAGTTAGGTTGATGCTGTTTCATTTTATGCAAATGCAAAAGACATGTGAACAGGGTCACCCCACTAGCTGCCTTGCATATATACTAAAAAACCTTTTGGAGGGAAAGTCAGTGGATTGGTCAGCATACTTTCCTCTGAGGACCTTAGTTAGGCATGACAAGGTCATCCCTGTCCCCCTGACCTATGATGGATCAGAGGAAGATACCATTTAATGTAGTTCATGCAAGGCAAGAGGAAATCAGTGAGAGAATGTTTCCAAATTCTTCTTTTCCAAGAAAGGGTTGCATAGGGGAACTAGTCTATGGAAAGCTGGCCTTGCTACCTAGAGCTGTTGAGCTTTTTAACTGACAGTCTGAGGTAGGAACTCACATTGGGAAGATCTAAGAAACTGATATGCCCTGTCACCTTGTGGTAACTGAGGTGTGCTCTAGTTTGAACTTTCTGTTATATAAAATTATAAATGCCTTCATTAGATTTGAATTATCTGTTATTTACAGCTAAAACTAACCCACTTTCTTCTAAAAGTTAGAAAACTTACATTCTCTTTTCAGAAACCAACCCAAATTCAATCATCCTGAATTTTCAAGAATGGGCTATTTTTGACATTTTAATTATCTGGATGTTGAAAAGTATACTCTCTGTATTGAAAATACAGACATAGGAACACTTATTTTAAAATAAGTCACTTATTCTTCTGTTATCTGCACACTAAAAATCTTAACTGGAAAACAAAATTAAAAATACTCTCATTCTAAAAGCTAAGACACAGAAGCAAGCAGGTGTACATGTGTGTGCATGTGTGTTTGTATATTTGTGTGTGCAGTTGTGTGTGAGTATATATATGTATATATGCATATGCATGTGTATGCACATGTGTATATGTATGCATGTGTGAATGTGCATTTATGTATGTATGTATGTATGTATGTATGTACATGCAAGCATGTGTATGTGTTATGCATGTGCGTTATAACCAGGTGAAAAATAAAACTTTGGAAAGCTATAGACTGAAATTCTGACAGTCCAAACAGTTTTTTAAAGGATAGAACTATGGATGATGTAATATTTTTCTTCTTCTTTCTAGTTTTGTTCCAAAGGTTTTATTGGAAAATCTGATTGTTTTTCTTCTAAAAGTTAGAAAACCTAAATTCTCTTTTCAAAAACCAACCCAATTTCAATTACCCTGAATTTTGAAGAATGGGCCATTTTTGACATTTTAATTATCTGGGTAATTCAGAACCCTTTCTCATTTCAAATGTTGTGATGAGAAATTGTTCCAAAATGCATGACTCGCTCGTCTATGTTAGTAAATTGTGTAGTAACCATAATGGAATTTTTCTTTACTGATGGCAAATGTCTCAGGCTGTAGGTCATCTTTCTGAAGGTCAAGGCATGGAGAAGAAAGCTGAGCCAAGGCTTGAAATAAGGCTTGATGCACACTGACCCAGTCCTGGCCTTGACTAAGTTCCCCAGAGTCGTCTGTAATCTGTTATTTGAGTGATTTATTAAATATTTCTTTTTAAATTGGCTTACTCTTCTCTGAGAAAAAAAATTAATTAAAAGAAAAATTTATATCACCATCATATAATGAAAACTGGTGCTGCTTGACATAAATAAAAGCACCCTATAAGCATAACCCAAATGCAAGCTTAATTATATGAATCCCATTCTCCCTTGATACTGTCGAGCACCACAGATTGTCAGCCTGGTAGTGCTTGCTGTGTCTTTTCGAAAAGGAAGATTCATGACTGCTAGAAAGATGTTAGAGAAACTGTTAGCACTAAACTCTGTTTACTTGAATAGCAAGGTTGGGACGGAGCTCCTTTCTTTGCTAATAGAGTCAATATTATTTAGCATTACATTGTAGTGCTATTAAATCTCACATTCTGAAAACCATGCAAAGTGACCCAACTGGTGGCATGCTGCATTCACATCTTAGGAAGCAAAGAACTACCCAATTACATCAGTGGCTGTCGATTCTTTCTCAATACCAAAAGCGTATACGGACACACACACACACACACACACACACACACACACACACCGAATGTGACCATGTGCCAAAAGAGCTTGTTGGAGAATAGTTTGGCAAAGAACTTCAACATCTGTATTTCTTACAAGATCCCAGGTAATACCGGTACAGCTGCCAAGCCCACACTTTAAGATCAAGCTCATGAAACAGCCCAGAAGTGTGTGCATGTATAACTCGATTCCAGAGAACTCTGCCTTCTTGCTTTGTTGCTGACAATACATGTTGTAGTTTACATACAGTGAACAGAAGATCAGAGCTGAGCTGCAGTCCAGATGAATTAAGATGCACATGCTTCTTAACCTTTACTCCTGCTCTGAGTACATCAGTTTCTACGAGTTGAACTACATTAGAAAGTAAATAGATGTGCTCTGGGAAAGGTCAGTACACATGTTCTGCTACAATCTAATTTCAGTCTATTGCCCTGTGCCCTACCGCTCACTCTGGTGCAAAAGATACAATGGTGAAAAGCTTGAATCTAATTGTCTCTGCTATACTAAAAGCTTCTCGGCATACAGAATATTCATGAGAGCTAAAGAGAACTGCTAAGAAAGACAGGCTTATTCAGACATTTTATCCCAGGCATCCTTTCATCTCCACACCAAAAGAATTTGTTTGGGAAAGGCCTTCTGCACCTCAGAGTAGTTTTCCTGTCTCTTCACTTGGTGTGTGTCATTACCAAGGCAGACATTAGGAATTATTCAGGAAGCAGCTTTGAGTAGTCTCTGTCTGGGGCATGTTAGCTGTATGCCAGCCCTTCGGCCTATCATGGAATTGCATTTAGTCTCTATGACTTAATAATTACTTTAATTTCACTCTGCGCTGTGTTGAAGAACTCTTTCTGAATGAAGGGCACTTACCACATTCCTAGTGCTTTCCTGGAACAGACACAGCTAATCAGAATGTGTGGAATTAAATAAAAGAGTAATTACGGGAGGCTGTGATGTGTTATAACAGATGAACCAAACAAGGCTCCGTCAAGAAGTCTCTGTGCAGAAGAGAAATAATTAAAACTGTTTCAGCGAGGACCTTCTAAGTGCAAGTAGAGGTGTTTTACAGAGGGAAAGAGGTGGAGTCAGATGTTTTAGAAACATGGGATTGAAAAGGGAAGATCCTTATTATTTATTCTGTGTACTAGTCCCCATTCAGGTGCATCTTCCCATCATCCTCCTTGCTTAGTATTAGTTTTGAATTTCTGTCCATGGGCTCCTCTGTGGTTCAAATGCTCACAAGGCTTAGATAACTAGGGTAGAGAAGCCACTGAGTGCTGTTCAAAAGAACCTAAACTCTGAGGACTAAGGGTAGCTTTCTCTTCAGCTAGGCTACTCATTGGTCCTGTCCTTTCTTTCTAAATTAGCTCAAGGGGTGCTGGGCAGAAAGGCAAAAGGAAGAGAGAATGAAAAGCTGCTCCTGAAAGGAGCTTGATCTGATGGGATCCTGGTTCCCACATCTACTGAGTTGTCTGTCTAGTTCCATGCCACACTGCTGTTAGGGAAGGGAATGTTTTCCCTAAACAATGCATGGTTAAATCAACTGTGTATATGGGGTTCATTACCTAAAATTGGTTCATTTCAATATCAGTCTTGTATTCAGCCTTTGCTGAGGATACAAACCTTTGATGGGTAGGAGATGGGTAGGGACAAAAAGGAAGAGAACAAGGTTTCTGTCCTGGTAAGGAAATCAAGGCAGAGAAAGCCTGAACAGCTATGAGTTTGAGAAAGTTCTGGATCATCATGAAGTAACTGCTTAATAAGGCATCTTACTGTCCATGGATGGCATAAAGGGTAGAATTTGTAATGCCTCAGAAGGATGAGTGTCTTGACCTCTCTTAGAGAAAACCCTGAACAAGAAGAGGTTGGCAAGGGAGGCTATTAAAGAACGTTCTCGTAGATACTATCTTTCCACTGATTTCCTTAATTGCACCAATTATATAGGATCCCAGAGCAGGTAGTATAGTGTTGCCTTTTCCTTCATTTAAACCTAAGTTCTTTCATCTGTCTCTCTGTGTATCTAGCTCACTAGCTATTCATTCATCTACCTATCTAAATTTTTATAAGCTTCCTTTCTGAGGTTTCCTTTCACGTACATAATTAGACATCAAGATTTTGAGGATGAAGGAACATTCCTTCTTCATTTATGCATATTCCTAGAGTTTCTAAGACAGTTTGGGGGTGGGGGCTTTAAAAATTTGTTTTCTTCTCTAATAGATACAGCAAGTGTGTAAGTTGGATGCAATTGGTCCTGATCAGGTCAGTCATTAGTTGCATGACTCATAGGCAGAGAAATGAATTAAATAGTTCTCTCCTTTGTTTCATTGTTAAATATGTGAGTAGTGAAAGGTTGCTCAAGAGGGCAGGTGACCCACAGTGTTGGTCAAGGGCAACCCAAACAAAACCTCCAGGATGAACACATTCTTCAGCTAGAATGATTGGACTTACAACTCTCCATGCAACCACAGTACTGCGGGAGAATCTTAGGCACTTAGGCTGCCAGTGACCCCATCAGCAAACTGGGAGTACTCTTGGCAGGAATACTTTGTGATCAAAATAAAGCTCTTGTCCTGTGTAAATAAATAGAAACCGTTGTTTATAGTAATGAAAAGGAGAGAAGAGAGCACACATTGGGATCAACATTAACTGCTTTGAACTAGGCCAGGACATTTGGCAGTTTCAATAAATTTCGTGGCTTTATAAAATTTCTACTTTTTGCTTTAAAAATCATAATATCTTCCTAAAACAAAAACAAAAAAATATAGATCTCTTTAATTTGGGTTTTCTCATGGAATGAGAGGTACAGATGGCTTCCAATTGGGCCGGGGGATTACTAAGAGGCAGTCAGATTAATCATCCACTCATCAGGCTGGGCAATCTTGACTGGGAGACAGCAAGGCTGTCCTGTGTTTGCCTGGTTCCTGTGTGTGCCTGCCGAAACCCACAGGTGTGCATGGTCTGGCTCCTGCTCTCAGATCTCCCTGTTCCCAACCCAGCCCCGATGAGAGTCTGGAAAACATTAAACCTAGCTGCTGCTGCTGCTGCTGCATACAGAACTGTCCATTGAGTTCTGTCTTTGCACATCCCTTTTCGGTAACGTCACTGTTTTGTCCACCTTATTTGCTCACTATTTTAATCCATGTGCATCTGGAGGTACTAACTCTACTCTAGGAAAGGTCATATGACCCAAACCTGGCCAATCAGAGAATAGGTAATCTCTCTGTGCTTGGGAAAATTGGTTCCTGGACCCCCAATAGATACTCTGACATCCATAGATGCTCAAATATCTTATGTAACATGGCATAATATTTGCATAGGACCTATGGTCATTCTCTCATATACTTTAAATAATCTCTAGGCTTTTTAGAATACCTAATGTAATGCGAATGCTTCATTATTTGAGCAACAATGAAAAAAAACAAAACCTCTCCATGTTTACCTTGGGTGGTGATTTGAATGAGAGTGGCCCCCATAGGCTCATATATTTGAATGCTTGGTCCCCAGTTGGTGGAACTGTTTGGGAAGGATTAGAAGGTATGGCTTTGTTAAAGGAGGTGTGTCACTGGGGTGGGTTTTGATATTTCAAAAGCCCAAACCATTCCCAGTTAGCTCTCTTTCTCTCTCTCTCTCTCTCTCTCTCTCTCTCTCTCTCTCTCTCTCTCTCTCTCTGTCTCTCTCTCTCTCTGTTTCTGTCTTTGTAGATTGGATCTAAACTTTTAGCTGCCACTACAGTGCCGTGCCTACCTGCCTGCTGCCAAGCTCTCTGTTGTGATTGTCATGAAGCCACTACATGAAAGAGTCAATTGTTTCTTCTATAAGTTGTCTGGGTCCTGGTGTCTCTTCACATCAGTAGAAAAGTAACTAAGACAGCCTCAGATGGTATGATGAATTGGGTAATGTGCCTATCAGAGCACTTTCTCAGTGCTTACTCAGGACAATATCACATAATTGGCTCTTTCTGCCTATGGGTTCTGCCTCTGTGGATTCAGCTGGCTTCATGCAATACTACCTTATTAGGCTACCAATACTGTACTATGTATGAAGAGAAGCTCAGAAAGGTCAAAGGACCATCAATAGTACTTCTGTCCAGATCCTAGATCACCCCCAAGTTATAGCTGTTTTAGTTTCTCCATATCCCTGTTGCCATAGGTTGCTTACGTCATTCAGGAAGATAAGGGGCCAGAGACACTGACATTTGATTATCAATGCCTTTTCTCTCCATCCAATCACCCCTGTTACCATAATAGCTTCCTTTCAAGGAAACTATTCTGTGAAACTTTCATGCGTGTATATAATGTATCCTGATCATATCTATTCTGTTTCTTCCAATTTACCTTCTTCTCTCCTCTCCTTTCTCCCAACTTCACATCTTCTATTTTGTTCTTTTATTACCCCCTGATTTCATTAGTGCTGCCCTTGTATACATTGGAATGGAATGATCTGCCAAGGAGTAGGCAACCCACAATCACTATCACCCCCAAAGAAAACTGACTCTCTGCCCTAGCAACCAACAACTGCTAATAGCTCTTCAGCTAGAGTGGGGCTTTTTGCTTCTTTGCTGGATTTAACTGGCTTAATCCCATGCAAATAACCACAGCTGCTATAAGTTCAAGTGTACAAATACCATGTTTGTCCAGAGAACAGAATTTCATAGCATTTCTTACACTCTTTACACCTCTTCTTTCACCATGTTCTCTGAGGCTTGGTAATAGTGTGCATGTGTGTGTGTGCATGTGCATATGTGCACTCACATGTATGCATGCACATGTGATATCTGCAGCTGAGCCCGCTTAGTCATTGTACTGGCTGGTTTTGTGTCAACTTGACACAGACTGGAGTTATCACAGAGAAAGGAGCTTCAGTTGAGGAAAGGCCTCCATGAGATCCAGCTGTAAGTCATTTTCTCAATTAGTGATCAAGTCGGGGAGGGCCCCTTGTGGGTGGTACCATCCCTGGGCTGGTAGTCCTGGGTTCTATAAGAAAGTAAACTGAGCAAGCCAGGGGAAGCAAGCCATTAAGTAAC
This sequence comes from Tokudaia tokunoshimensis, assembly GCA_036184795.1. Taxonomy (NCBI): domain Eukaryota; kingdom Metazoa; phylum Chordata; class Mammalia; order Rodentia; family Muridae; genus Tokudaia; species Tokudaia tokunoshimensis. Next base: position 17,214,367 of record BTHU01000020.1, on the reverse strand, counting down.
ATCCCTCCATGGCCTCTGCATCAGCTTCTGCTTCCTGACCTACTTGAATTCCAGTCTTGACTTCCTTTGGTGATGAACAGCAGTGTGGAAGTATAAGCTGAATAAACCCTTTCCTCCCCAACTTGTTTCTTGGTCATGATATTTGTTCAGGAATAGAAACCCTGCCTAAGACAGTCATTCATTCTTAGGACTGTGAACAGCGAGCCATGAATCCCTGCATTAACTACTTCCAAGAAGTGGTGACTCTGACTGGGGGTAAGAACAGCACAAGTCTACGTATATAAATATTTAGAAGGCAGTTTGACAACATGGCCATGTAGAAAACAACCTCACTACTCTCACACAAACTGAGACTCTGCTGTCACAAAATGTTTGGGTAGAAGCAACTTAAGGTAGAAAGGGTTAATTTTGGCTCACAGTTTGAGGGTACAGTTCACCATGGTTTTGAGAAGGCATTGACATTGTTGGGTAATTGGCATTGTATCTAGGGAGCAGGTAGGATTGAAAGATTGTGCCCAGTTCCTCTTTTCCTTCTGATTTAGTCTAAGCTTCCAGTTTGTTGGGTGGTTGGTGGCACTGCTCACAGTTAGGGTTAGCTTCTCTCTTCAGTGGAACACCCTTGTAGACATGCCCAGTAGTGCATAGCTACAGTAATTCTAAAACTAGTCAAATTAATAGGGAAGGTTGACACTCATGGAACCTGTGATCACAGAGTTTGTTAGAGAGAAGGCCATGCTTGGTAGAAATGTCACCAGACTTATGATTTATTAATTTTGAAATATTTTTTCTTTCTATAATATAAACTCCTGGGTCAGAAAATTGAGATCAAGTCCAGCCCCCTCCCTCCTATTGCTTATCTTTCTTCTTCAGCTTCCTTTGGCATGCACTGAGCCCTGTTGCTGACCTCGATAAGTAACTTTGACTCTGTTGGGATCCAACTTAACATCTTTTTTTCTAGACACATGAACAGAACACCTAGGATGTCTTTCAGTACTGACCAGCCCTGACAGTTAAGTGACCTCAAGGAGAGGCTGTGCTTGGAATGGAAGGCACTCTGGGTCCTTGAATCAGAGTCCCTCCCTCAGCAGATAAGTTGTGATTATTATGAGTGATAAAGAGGTTTGTTGCTTTATTATGCTTACTTTTAAAAATTCTGTAGCAAATATTTCTCCCTGTAACTGATCATTTTAATTTCCTTGCTTTTGCTATAATAAAAATTGACGTTAAAGAATGCCTGAGGCACTGTAATGAGAAAATGAAATTAGTTTTTCAGTTGACTGATCAAAAGCATTTCATATGTGATAATAAACAGTTTATTTTACTCTTTTCCTTATGACATAATTAATGACAAAAATATTTTCCCGAAATTCATATTGTCTGCTGAACTCTCTAAGTTCTGAGAAAAATGAGAGTTTTTTGTAATTTACCAAACTGGCCAAATAAATAAAGTTTACCATTCCCTGCTGAAGAGAGTACAAAGTCTTTGTTTAACCCTTCATGATCTGTGGACCCTCGAGATCAGTAAAAGTGCTCTCTCCTAAGGACAGCAGACTTTTTATATGGAAGCCACACCCTCTTTCTCAGTGGTCATTTTTTTAAAACAAACAAACAAACAAAAACAACAACAACAAAAAACTGGCCACCTCAGGTTTGTTGCCAAGATTAAAGAGTTTGAAGTAGGAAAAAAGATGCAACCTCAGAACCTGAATTTGTACTTCCTTGATTTTTTACTTTGAAATGAACAAACAAAGCCAGTGGTTCCTTCTCTCCATCAACAAAATAAAATGATAACAACTTTAATCAGATTTTTTAATTTTTTTTTGTTGTGGTTCGATTGGTTGATTGTTTTCTTTTGGTTTTGTTTTTTATTTTTGTTGTTGTTGTTTGCTTTTTTTTTTTTTATTCTAAACAGAGTTTTTCTGTGTAGCCCTGGCTGTCCTGGAATTCACTCCATAGATTAGGCTGGCCTCAAACTCAGAGATCTGTCTGCCTCTGTCTCTCAGGTGCTGTGTGCCTGGCTTGAATCAGAATTTGAAGGGCTGGATACTAATTCCAAAAAGCTCCTTTCCCTTCTTGAAGTTAGTATTTCAATTTAACATAGCTGGGTATCAGTTTCTCCTGTATAACTTCCTACTCTATCTTAATGATAATTGTGCCAATGTGAGAGGCTTGCTGTCAGACCGGTGTACATAGTCATTTCCTAAAACCCTGTAGTAGGACCAGAAACCCACTGTCACTATGCCTGATTTAGTTTTCCCTGCTTAAGAATGACTTCAAACATGGTGGTCTGAATAATAACCATTTCAGTTAGCCTGCTCCTTTCTGAGTTGGCTGGGCATTCTTTCCACCCGAGAGCTCGACTTATCTATTTGGCTCTATCATCTGAAGTCAGTGGTATTTTGGCTTCTAGCTGCATGATCTAGGAGAACCTTCCTCACGCATCTGGTGGTTGAATCAGCTGGAGGATCCAGAGGAACTCTAGCTGGGGTAGCTTCTTTCTGCTACACAGGGTATCTCATGCTCTAAGAGGCTAACTTGAGCCTGCTTAAAAGGTGGTCCCAAGGCTGCAACTGCAGCAAGAGGGAGATAACTCCAATGTGCAGCAATAGTCCATGCTTGTAGCAACAATTGCTGTTTTGCAATGGCCAAATCAAGCTATTTGACTTATCCCAGAATCCATGGAATATCCATGTAGGATTTATGGGGAACAGGCAGAATCCCTGAAGACCCTGAAGACTTTGTGTAGTACAGGTAGACTCCATACAAACTAGATACTCTTAGAAATAGGGAACCTCAGTTTAACAACTCCATCAACAGATTATGGACAAGTCAGTAAGGTTGTGTGTGTGTGTGTGTGTGTGTGTGTATGTGATTAATTGTAGAAGGGCTAGCTCATGCTGGGAGGTACCATTTCTAGGAAGGTTGACATGGGTGTCAAGAAAAATGGCTGATTATGAACCTAGGAGTAAGTCAGTAAGCAGCATCCCTCTGTGGTTTCTACTTCAAGCTCCTGCCTTGACTTCCTTTGATGATGAACTGATATCGATCCAATACCATGCCACCCCTGCCACTGCCAAGTTGCTTTCAGCTTCTGTTTTGCCACAGCAACAGAGGTGATCACTAGGGCACAGTGCATGGAAATCCCACAGACTAAGAGACTAAGAGACAAGAAGTTCCGCAGTCTCTTTAGTAGACAATTTACCACAGAACGTAAAAGACCACGACTTCCAAGAGTAGTAGATTCAATTAAAATTCATTTCTATTTATACAAAGTCTTTGCAGAAATGACCCCCCCCCTTTACTGGCCCCTTTAAACTTTTTTTTTCCAGCTCAAGAAGGCTTCCTTGTTCTTTGACCAGGACAAAATTGATTTTCCAACTTGTAGCCTCGTGACTCTCCCCTGCAATCCTTTCTACATTTGCAGCGTCACTTCCATTCGCACGAATGGCAGTCATTCCAGCCACCGTAAGCTGTCTTTATGCATTCATGTCTCCTTAGCCTTAGTAGCTGAATGGTCTATGACAGAACAGTACTTATTAAGAAATTGCTAGCCGGGCGGTGGTGGCGCACGCCTTTAATCCTAGCACTTGGGAGGCAGAGGCAGGCGGATTTCTGAGTTCGAGGCCAGCCTGGTCTACTGAGCGAGTTCCAGGACAGCCAGGGCTACACAGAGAAACCCTGTCTCGAAAAACCAAAAAAAAAAAAAAGAAATTGCTTTTAGGGCTGAAGAGAGATGGCTTAGCAGTTGAGAACACTGGCTGCTCTTCCAGAGGCCAGAAGTTTGATTCCCAGCACTCACATGGTAGCTCACAACAACCTATAATTCCAGTTCTAGGGTGATCTGAAGTTTTCTGACCTCTGTGGGTACCAGGCACTCATGTGGTACACAGCTGCACATACGGGCAAACACCCAAATACCTCTAAAAGAAAATCTAGAAAAAAAATTGATTTTAGATTATTTCTCATTTCTTTAAATGTTATTCAGTTTTTATTATAAAAGTCTTTCTTGTCGTCCACCCATTTTTCCTTATGTGTTTGATATTTCCAATAAATTTTTAAATATTAGTTTTATGTTTTTACGGCTTGCATATGTTTATATATCCTAGCATTATTTTTGCTCAATTTAATAATTTAATAATCTTAGAGAAAGCGTCTCACTGTGTAGTCCTCACTGGTCTAGAACTCACTCTGTGTACCAGACTGGCTTTGAACTCAGAAAGATTTGCTAGCTTCAGTTTCCTCCCTAGTGCTGGGATTAAAGATGTGTACCACCATGCTTGGCATCAATCTGATAATTAATTGCAACATTTTATAGATACTTTTGAATTTTTCTTATATGAAATTGTGTCATTTATAAACAGTAATGTTTTATATTTTCCTTTTTACTCCTTGTACGTCTTATTTTCTTGTCTTAAACTGTGGGGAAAAAAGAGCGGGGGGGGGGCAGAGGCGGCGCATGGGTCTCTCTCGAGTGGCGGCGACAGAGCCAGCATGGGGATAGGGGAACACCAGCAGGACTGCACGCCTCACCGCAATAGCGAGTGCTGGCACCGGAATATCTATGGAGCAGAAGGTTGCCTGGCTAGTGGAGAGGGCAGGGAGGTCCTGCTCAGAAGGCAATGCCATTCTAGCATGGATTTCCTGGGTACCTGAGGGCTGCTTGGCTGGCTGAGATGTGGCTTGGCTGCGATGTGAGGTAGCCTGGCTGTGAGGTGGCTGAGATCCTTTCCCTGGTGGCTGGAAATGCTGAGGCTCGCTCCATGCTTTTACGCGGCAGATTTGATAAAAGAGACAGTTTAGAGTTTTATGCTTTATTATTAAAAGAATAAAATGAAAAAAGGAGATAAAGAAATAAAGAGAAAAGAGAAGATAGAGAGATGAGGAAATAAAACAGGGAGTAAATCATGCAGAGAGCCTGCAGGATTTTGGGTCCTTACACTGGATGGAAGAAGATGCTCTTCAAAGTTATAAACAAACCAAGACTAAGTCCAGCCCAGAACCATTAATGGCTTGTGGTTCTTGTCAAGACTGAACCAGCCCTTCATATATTCTTTAAAAAAATTAACTTTTCAATTTGTATATGTATGGGTGTTTTGTCTGTATGTGTGTCTGCACATTTATGGTGCCTGTAGAGGCCAGAGGAAGACATCAGCTTCCCTGGAACTGCAGTTATAGATGGTTGCGAGCCATCATGTAGGTGCTGAGAATCAAACCTAGGTCCTCTGGAAGAGCAGTCAGTGCTCTTACCCACGGAGCCATCTCTCCAGCCACTCTGTATATCCTGATGCTGGCATCTTTCCCTCCTTAGGGTCTATTTTTCTCTTTTCTTTTGAAATACTCTATGTTTAAGTATATGTATGTATCCATGCACAGACACGCATCTGTGTACATGGACCACATACTCTTTGGGGCCAGAAGACTGTTATGTTCCCTGTAACTGGAGTTAAGGGAAGCTGTGAGCTTTCAAACATGAGTGCTAGGAACTCAACTTTGATCCACTTAACAGGCAAGCTTCTCCAGCCCCATTAGGGTCTACTTTTCATTCTTGTATCATACTTTCTCCCAGTTCTCCAGCCATTATTTCCTCTGGCCTCTGCTCAGATTCCACCTTTAAGAAGACCCATGAACCACAGCAAGCATCCTTCCCATGCTAAGGTACCCTTCATCACACACCCATCTTGTGTCCTTCATAGCACATTTTCATCAACATTGTAGTATTTCATTCTTTTGGCGGCCTTTAAGGTCTCTTGTATACGAACTGAGCTCTGTGAGAGCAGAGACCATGTCATTCTTAATTAGTGCTTCATGTTCAATGTCTAGTCGTTGTGTAGCACATAACAAATGCCATATTGTTCTCCACCACTGTGACAAATACCTGAGAGTGACAGTTTAAATGAAAGGAAGATTTATTTTGGCTCATGATCTCAGTCCATGGTTGGTTGGCTCTATCTTTCTTTGGGACACAGTGAGGTGGCAAGAACATGGGATTGAGGTTGACAGGTACTGCTCACTTCATAGAAGTCAGGAAGGAAAGAGATAGGGAGGAGACCTAACCCCCCAAAATAGAGCTTCGATGACTTGCTTCTCCCAGCTGGGTGCTACTCCGTATAGTTTTACTGCCTTGCAGAATAGTGCCATAGCTGGGATTCAAGCCTTCAATATATGTGTCTCTGAGGGGCATTTAATAACCAAACTATAACCCACACTTAATATATTTTTTGCATGAAAAAAATAAGCATGCTTTAAAACAAACAAACAAACAAACATACATACACACATACACACAAACACACAAACAACATAGCTCATTCCCACTCTTCTTTCCTGCAAGGCTTTGCTGTAGTCCTTGTAAACTTGGATTGTCTGAGCCTCCTACCTGGTCATCATCAGTCAAAAAATACCAATTTCTGAACTGTAGTTGTGGCGGTGCAGAAGGAAACAAGCCGATCATTCTGAAGGTATATCTGATATCTCCTGTCATTGTGTTCCTGGGAACACGTGGGAAATTGACTAGTACAGTGTGGTTGGAACATCACAGCTGCTCCAAAAGGATGTCTTCTATCCAAATCTTTTGTAGGAAAAAAAGGATGTTGAGTAATTAGATTCTATTAAAGAATAGAAGTTAAGGGTAAATGTATTGAATAGTAAATCCTGTTTCTCTGCATACATATTCATAGAGTAGTTATTATGTACATGGATTTTGACTAAAGGAAAAGAAAAGAACGAAGATGTATTGAGGATTTTGCATTGTACTAGGAATTATAACAGATGTCTTACATTTCACTTAATTTTAAAAACAATCATAGGAGGTGGGTAATAGTCCTCATTGTAAATTGTGAAAATATTCCTATTCAGAGAATCTGGGTAATTTGCTCAAGGACATAATTCTGTCTTTATGGGTAGCATCAGCAGCTGGCTAATTCTGCATACTTTTAATTTCTGATTTAAATAAGGATAATTTGAAAAATCTCTTTGCTTTTCGATTTTTATATTTGAAAAAGTTTTTTTCTAAGAACTGTGAGCTACTTCTACACCTTTTCAACTCTAGTAGCCCTCATACCCATTTGCTTTTAAAAGACGGCTCTCACAGGGCTGTTCCACATTCACAAAATTGGGTAATATATATAGTTCAAAAGACTTTAGGTCTATAATTTTTCGCTCAATAAACCATATTTATGAGAAACAAAATTGAGGTGAGGCATGGCACCACATGCCTATGATCCTAGCACCTAGGAGACTGAGGCAGGGAGATCTTACACTTAAGACCAACTGGGCTACATTGTGAGACTCTATTTTAACTAAAAGAAAGCTGATTAGATGCAAGGAAGAGAAGAAAAGGAGAGAAGGGTGTGGGAAGAGAGAGAATATAAACATCAGATAAAATATTACCCATAGATATCTATAGGGCTCAGGAAGCCACTCAGTGGCAAAAATTCATCAGCATGTACAAGGCTCTATGTTTTATCACCAGCATCATAATACATAGATAATTAATGATAAACAAAACAAGTTCAAGGAAGAAAAAAGAATAACCTATATACTAGACCTCCTATGTTTCATGTTCTATTCCCAATATCAAAGAGTCTTTCTCTATCAGCTTATGAATGAATAGTGAAAATGAATACAAGGTCAGGTAATACTAGCACTTGGGATATTGAGGCAGTTTATACTAAGTCTTCCAGGAGTTAAAAAGAAAGAGAGAGAGAGAGAGAGAGAGAGAGAGAGAGAGAGAATAGAAAAAGGACAAATGGGAATAAAGTGGGAGGAGGGAAGAAAGATGAGGAGGAGACGAAGAGTGCAAGGAGGAGGAAGAAGAGGAGGAAGGGGAAAAGGAAGAAAAGGAGAAAGAAGGGAAGGAGAAGGAGGATGGTGCATATATTTGATATAATATTATGTCGACACAATAAAAAGAAGGATTTTCTGATGGGAGATCATCGTGTTAAATAAAATAATCTAGGGAAAGAAAGATAAATACCATATAATGTCATGGTAACGTGAAGGAGTTGATCTTATAGAATTAGAGAGTAGAATGGTTGCTTGAAACCTCTTAAAATAGCAGGGGAGATGGGAGAAGGGTGGCAGGCAGCATTGTGTATGTGAGATAAGAGGAGTGTTGGTACACAGCAGTGACATCACAGATGGCAGTGACGTACCATACATTTCAGAGAGCTAGAATTTACCAGGAAGAAATAAGGAGACAGATTTTTTAAACTCGATTCTAACCTTATACAATGTCTCATATATCCTCACATTGGGTCCCACTCATGAGTCCAATTTTTATGTTTTTTTTTATCTACAATTCAAAAATGAAATTTAAAAAATAAGCAAGTTTCAACAGCAAGACACATATATTAGCATGAAGGAGAAGATATTCTGTTAACTATCACCATTGATATTCAGTATTGGAGAACCTTCTTGGTTAAACAAGGCAAGGAAAAACACAAGATTGCCTTCATTAAAAAGTGAAAATAAGGCAATGAAAAAAAAATGACAAAAGTAGTTAATGGAGGACCAGGGTCTAGTTCCTTTCCACTCACACTAAATAGTTCATACCCACTCATAACTCCAGCTCCTGAAGGAAGCCCTCTTTTGGCCACCATGGGCACTTCATGCACCTGCGACACATATATACATGTTTATTAACAGTCATCTATATATAGTGAAAATAACTGCATTTCTTTGGATAGCTGGAGAGATGCCTCAGTGGTTAAGAGCACTTGATGTTCTTGCAGAGGACCGAGGCTCGGTTCTCAGAACCCACAAGATGGTTTACAACCGTCTGTAACTTCAGTTCCAGATATCCAATGTTCTCTTCTAAACTCTGTGGACAGCAGTCACACATGTGGTATGCATACATGTATGCAGGCGAAACATTCATACAAGTTAAGATGAGTACTGTTTTAAAAATATTTAAAATATTTTCAGAACTTTTAAACAATTAAAACACATTTTAAAATATAAATTAAAAGAAAACCATAACATTTCGTACTGTTATAACTTTGAAAATTTAAAAACATTTAAATAAGAGAAGGCATTGTACCTGACTTGACTTTCGTTTTAATGACAGGGACAAGGACAAGGCAATACTTGTTAGGTAGCCCAGGCTAGCTATGAATTCCTGCTTCTCTTCCTCTAGTGCTAGAATTAGTGCTCCTGGTTTCATATTCCAACTTCTTGGTGGAAAGATCATAGTTGAGACTCACAATAAAGAGAGGGTGTCACTGGGACTAGGTCTCCGCAGAAGCTGTCAGCAGGCATTGCCTATGCTGTGTCTGGGGAAACAACCTATCAAGAAAAACATGGAAAATGGTGGCCAGTCAATGCTGCCATTGCCCCTGCATAGCTTCATACCAGGAATAATAAAAGCCATCCCACACAGGGAGAAGAAAGGGACTCTGCGGTTTACACTGGAAGGATTGTGCTCAGGGCTCACTTCACTTGCTGGTTTATTTTAGCAGAACAGGCCCTCCCTGCTCACCTTTCTTTGTTGGCCCATGGGTCAGAATCTGTGGGATGTGTCTAGTGTCCTTGAATCTTTCATCCAATCTCTCAGCACCAACTGAGGTAGAAGAGTAGGCAGCTATTTGGTGACAGGCACTCATTCCCCCACCACACACTGTCTAGTGATAGGGACTGTGAAGGACACTTAGTGTGTATTGCTCATCCTTTCACGAGAAGTCCCATCCTCATTAAAAAAAAATAATGACACCCCTCACCAGTAGCCTGGAAACTTCCGCTCTAACTTTTGTGTCTATATATTCTCTGTACTTCATTCAGATAGAACCAGATGGCCCGCCCTATGGAGGCTTGATTGTTTTGTTAGCAGAAAGTCTTCCAGGTTCATACTGTAGCACATGCCATACTTTCCTTGATTTTCAAAGCTGTATGATATCCCTTTGTATGTGCTCATGGCATTTGCCTTACTTATTTATGTAGGTATGCATACTCAGGGGTGATTCATTTTGGTTTATTTACAAAACTACAAACATCAAAAAAGGACCAGTTATCATGTTGAACCTGTTTGTTTCCCCCCAGTGCTAAATGAGTGTCATCAATCTGTATGTAATGGTGTTATTTGGTGTAATATACTAAAATAATTTAACATAGATTCTCTAGCATTACAGTTCTCAATCATGCAGAAATGTAAGTGGACTTGTCCACTACCAACAAAGGACAGTATAAAAGAGAGGGCATAGATGTGTCACCCTGAAAGACCCCTCCAGGTCTGTGATTCTGGAGGCCACAGAAGTGGAAGCCTTCGTCCAGAGCTTGCTGTGTGACCTTCTGCTGATGGTGATGTCCTGCCTCTAAGCTTCAGTCTTACTGTCCAAGACTCAGATCTGGCTGGGTGTGATGAGCATGTTAGCTTAATGACGCTTAGACTTCATTCAGTGAGTGCTTTTTGAGTACCATGAGGGGCGGCAAGGGGCTCCTGACATCAGGGAGCCCCAGAGTTACCAGGCAGTGCATGTGCTGTGGGCTTTATGTCTGTGGTCTGCTCTTCACCCTTCAGAGACCACACTGCTCAGCTCCTAAAAGCACAATTAATTTTTCCTCCCTTCCTCATTGTAGTTAAGTGTCATCTGTCATTGAGACCACACCACTTTGATGGGCTGCAGAAGTTCTGGGGAGGTCAGAGGTCCCTGTTAGGTCACAACTTCTGCTTGGGGGCAAAGACAGGGTGATTTGAAATTCCCATGGGGCAAAGAAAATGGATGGGAACTAGTGTTCAGGAGAGAGGGATTGGAATTTCAAATCCTTCGGAAATGTCAACAGATCTATTAAAGTCTCCTCCGCTCAGGACTCTCTGAGACACATTCCAAAATATCAGTGATCACTAGGTGCTTAGAGCAGATAACTGTAGGTTAATGAGGCCCACTTAGTTAGAGAATACTGTAAGTACAACCATGTGGATTTATCAATGGGAAGGGAAAAGGCATGGCCAATCCGCAGAGGGTGAAGATTCTCCCTGGTATGTGTGCCTAAGCTTACCCTAGTAGTTTGAGAAAGAAAATCTGATGAAATACAAAATTACTCCATTTAGTCTGAATTTATCATGCAGTGCATATTAATATTTGTCTTTTTTTTTTTACTTAAGTGTCTCTATCATTAAATTTTCAATCACACAACCACCAGATATGCAAGATATAAACCACAGGCAATTAAATGATAGCTAAATAGTGGGACTAACTTGATTAAGCCGGTATGCCATGAAGAATACAAACAGCCTCTCTAGCCACTAAGCAAAGTCTTCTCTCTGACTGATGGTCCTCACCCTGCTATTTCCAAGAGACAAGAGGTGTTTGGATGCTGGGAGACAGCTAGGTTCCTGGAAAGGGTTTTGAGGGACATCCTCGGGTTCCTCCCTTCCTCCCTGATATGTACTTCTTAGGAGACTGCCTCAGTTACATTTCTCATTGCTTTAACAAAATACCTGTGAAAGCAACTTAAGAGAAGGTTTATTTGGGCTGACAATTCGGGACATGGCTCTTTATGACATGGAATATGAGAGCGCCCGGGGCTGGAGAGTTGGCTCAGCAGGTAAAAGCACTTGCTGCTCTTACAGAGGACCCAAGTTTGGTTCCTAGCACCTATGTCAAGTGGTTCACTGCTGTCTGTAACTTTAGGTTCTTAGGTCCTGGGGATATTATGCTCTCTTCTGGCCTCTGTAAGGACCTACACACACCTGTGGACACATAAGACATATGGACATATAAAAAAATAAGTAAATCTTTAAAAGAAGAAAGAAAGGGAAAAAACAGATATAAGACAGGCAGAAGGTGGGGCAGCTAGGCACCCTGTCCCTGCAGTCAGGACTCAGAAAGAGGGGCTCCGCTTGTCTTCACTTGTTTTCTCTTTTTGTTCAGCCCACGGCCCTGTGGAATGTGCCTCTTAGTATTTATGATGGGTTTTCCATCTCAATTAAACCTGCCTAGAAACACTCTCAAGATGAACCCAGGAGTGTGCTTACTAATGACTTAACATTCTGTCAAGCTGCCAGTCAAGATTAACCACCACATCTCCCAAACATTATGTTTCTTAGATGAACTGATTCTAACATAAATATGTTCTATGGAAAAGATGAGGGACCACAGGCACCCTGAATGGAGTTGGTTTGCTAGTCGCTTCTTTTGTGTATATATATATATATATTTAGATTTGCCTGCCTTTGGGGGAAGCTTTTTTCATTTTCTTCCAAAGTTCTTTTCCTTCTAAGCCTTGGCTGGAGACTCCCAAAACTACACTCTCCTAATTCTTGCTAGGCAGCGAGATTGATATCTGTTTCACTCAGAAAATAGATAAAGTACCAGTTGGCCAAACTGAAGGAGTCAGGAAAGGTGGCAGGTTATAATAGGGCTGGGAGAGTTATAAAGTCAAAACAGGAAGTTTAAGGAACCTCCTGAGCAGAAACAACAGGAAACACCAGGACTGCTGTGGTAGGTGACAAGTACCAGTAGGCAGAGACAGGAAGGTAATCTGTAAGTTGTGTTTTATTGAGAAACCTGTCAATCTGAGAAGGCAGTAAGTCCATACCTTAGGAAAGAGCTTGACACCTTGGTCCTAGCCAGTAGGTTACATAGGGGACAGGGAAACAAAGGCAGCCAGTCACTCCAGATCTCAGCCCTATCCTCTTGTCAGGCGCTCATCTTGTCCCAGAGATGCACTGTATTGGTGTCTCCTTCTTTATCATCCCCAGCTTGTCCTCCATATCATCATTTCTTTAGACAACTAGGTTTGGACTCCCTCAAACCAGACACTGATTTTAGCTAGTGTCTGCCCATAAAGGTCTATTGATATCAAGCCTACGTTGCTTCATATCACGATCTGGTCTAGGAAGTTAATTCAGAACAAGGAAAACATTGACTTTTGTGTATGGACCAAGTTGTTTAGAATGTGTGTGTACACCTTTCTTTCTACAATATGGAGTCCAAATGTGTCCTCATAATGTAGAATATAAAGACCCCCATCTGTCTGTCTTGTTCCCTGTCATCCTTGCAAGCAGGAAAACGGGAGGTTTTTGTTGTTGTTGTTGTTTTCAGTAAAATGGTTTCTTTCATTCAGGTGAGACATTATTCCTCCCCAAATGCCCTCCTATGATGACTATGTTGTTGGATACACTGATTATTCTGGTGAGATTATTAAGGATGGTTAATGTGGTAGAATACCCAGATCAAAAACAACTCAAGGAAGACAGGGTTAAATTTTGGCTTACATTTTTAAAGGGAATGAGTATACCATGTCAGGGAAGGCATGCCAGTAGGCACGGAAGGCATGCCAGTAGGCACGGAAGGCATGCCAGTAGGCACGGAAGGCATGCCAGTAGGCACGGAAGGCATGCCAGTAGGCGCAGGAAACTGAGAGACTGTACACAGAAAGCACAACCTAAGAGACCACACAAGAGTGTATCCCGCAACACAGGAAATGGGTCCAGGCTACAAAACCTCAAAGCTTGCACCCAGAGATATTCTTCCTTCAGCAAGACAGGTCTTCCTAAAGTTCCAGAACCTTCCCAAACAATACTATGAGCTGGGAAGCAAGTGTTAAAATATATGAGCCTGTGGGAAACAGTTTTCATTGAAACAACCGCATTCGATGACAAAATCATTGACCATGTTTTCTAGGTAAGTAAGTACCATCATAGAGTTCAATAGTTCTTCAGCTGGCTGAACTCGGCAAGAGAGGAATCCATATCTTTCTGATGGAGATGATAGTATGAGGGCCAGATGGGGTAGAGGGATCAGAAATAGAAACTGAATGTGTGTATGTCTATTATTTGACTAAAGTTTTTATTAAGAAGGCGATTGGTGGCAATAAATGAATAATGTTCATTCAGGGGATTGTTTTGTGCATGTTTCTTGTAAAAGCATTTTCATTTGTTTTCTTCATAATTTTGTAGTAGAAATTTGGACATTTTGACCTCTTTGGACTCATAACCTCAAGACTGTATTAAGGACCAAGAAAGCTCTGAAGCGCATCCCAAGCCTTAGGATTGACCCACTTGCTTCCTGAAAGTGGAGACAATGACCTAGTACAGAGCATATTATACTAGCAAGGTTGGTGGATATCTGTTATAGATGTCATCACACACACACACACACACAGACACACACACACACACACACACACACACTCACACCTAATACACCAAAATATCAACCATCTTAAAATACACAGTTAAGTATTATTAAATACATTGGCCACATTGTGGAACCAGTTGTTTCCAGATCCATTTGCACCTTATAAAACAAAAATGCCATATTCTTTAAATAATATCTTCCCATTTCCCTATCCCTCTGCTCCTTGGCAACCTCATTCTGCTTTCTGTGTCCACTTGACTACTCTGATTTTTCCCATATAAGTGGAATCATATGGGATTTGTCTTTGCAACAGGCTTACTGTAATCCTCATAATAACCTTACTGTTGCCATATTTCTGATTTTCTTTTCTTTTAGAAGTACACCATTCTGTTGTTGTTATAGGCTGCATGTTGCTTGTCCATTCATTTGTCATGGTTTCTCCATTATTAAAAGCTATTGTGAACATTGGTGTGCTTTCAATTCTCTGGGCATGCTACACAGGAGCAGAACTGCTGCATTGTAGGTAAGTCTGTTGGTAAGGTTTTGAGGATCGGGTGACTGAGTGTACCATCTTATAGAGCTCCTCAGTGGTAGCCCTGGTTCCAGCTTCTCCATATTGTACTAGCACATTATTCCCTGTTTTGTTTTGTTTGAGAGAGTCGCCATCCTAATGATGGCTATGAGATAATATCCTTTTGGACTCAGCTTTGAACATCTCTAGTTATTAGTGATGTTGGGCATCTTTTCATGTGCCTGTTGACTATTTGCATATCTGCTTTAGAGAAAGGTCTATTTAAGCTCTTTGCCCATTTTTCCCCATTTGGGTCATTATATTGTTAAATGTCATTTTTCTTGTCTCCTTGGAGTTTTCAGCATGCGTGTTTCTGCCTTATCCTTGTGCATGGCTGTGTGTGCTTCTAGAGGTAGGCAGACTCCTGAGAAAGAAGGTCCATGTAGTGACATGTGTGTGTGTGTGTGTGTGTGTGTGTGTGCACGCGTGCATGTGTACCCCATCTGCTCCATCCATGTAATCTCTATCAAGTGACCCTTCAGAGTGTTAAGTTCTGTGAGAATAAATGATAAAATGGGCAATGACATGAATATGAGAGACAAAAGTCTGAAAGATCCCTGTTATTGAGACTGTCCCTTCAGAGTCACTTTTCTGTAATATCTTCAAGTTTGGGATAACATATGAAGATCGAGTCCCTTCAGCCACCCAGGATATGGGGACACATGCTTGTGTTTTGAATATTTTAGTATTTGAGTGAAATGGGCTGACAAAGCCTGCCATAGATATAAAAGGAAAGGGAAAGCTGTGGAGATGCAGGAGTAAGGATCTCAAGGGTCTCATGGTTTGTACGAGCAGAGAGAGCCGGTGAATGAGCTGAGAAGGATGATCCAAGTTCTTCTTAGGGGCAGCTTCCTCAAGAGGTGGCTAGGCCTCAGATGCAATGACCGTGCCTCTTAGGTAGCAAGGAGGAAGTTCACAGGCATTGCCCAACGGGCTCAGAACTCTCATGGATTGCGAGTTGGAAGGTTCAAAGACACCAGTGTAAAATAAAGAGCTGTTGAGTAGAAAAGAGGGTGGGCAGAGACAGAGCTCTTTCCTCTTTTTGGTCCGTATTCTGAATAGTGGTAAAATTCATGCAAAGATAGAAGGGATTTCCCATTCACTTCCTACAATGAAAAAAAGAATAAGCTGATGAATAATATACAGAATTGTGATAGACATTGCCTGTCTGTTTCGGGACCTCGATTCAAGCCCCTGATATGTGCACAGGTGCTCTTCAGTTTTCAATGGGGCTGCAATAAAGTCATGGTAAGTGGAGAATTCTAAGTACATTTAAATATGTGTAGCCTATCACCTCAAAGCATGCCCAGAACATTCACTTCTGCTCAAGAATGGGTATAATCAGGAAGTGTTGACATTGCCTTGAAACTACAGAGCATTATTCTTGCATGAGCATACTCTTGTCTGATCATGAATTCAGAAACCTTCAGGTTGAAGCATCATAAGTGAAGAAATCATGTATATTTAATGGAGCCACTAACGAGAAAGGGCCATGGCTTCTGGTCTCATGTGCAACTGAGTCTCTAGCTCTGATGCATTGAGTGACACTATTTATCAATAAAAAAAAAGTCTGTCCAGTAATTCAAGCAGGCTCTATTGGAGGGTCCCCAGGAGACAGGTAATCTGGGAAACCTTGGGCTCCTCACTTGGGGAGCCATCACTGACGAGTGTCTCTGTCAGGAGTGGCAAAGCCACCATCTCATTTAATGGGTAATGTGCACAGGGAAAGGTTCGGTGGCCTCCATTATTCAAGGAGCTACATGTGCCTGGTAGCAACAATTACCAAGTCACATAAATACAACAAAGTTAATTAAAACGTTAGCTGATATAAATAACCTAAGGTTATTGAACATTGTTCCATTTTAAATTAATAAATACGCAAAGGTAATGTTTATAATTAAAGCTATAATTTATCTTCATGCTCTGTTTGTTTAATAGCAGTGGTAACATAACACTACATGCAGAAATGGAGTAATAGATTTGTTTAGCACTGACATTATAAACAAATGTCTCAGTCTATTTATTCTAAGTTATGATACAGATTCCTTCCACATGCATCTGATGGCCTTTAAACCATTTAAAATGAACTGCATTAATGTAATCTAATCTTGATACTGAACATAACATTTCAGTTTGAATTATCCTGAATCCATGATCCATTTTATTACTCACAAAGCATTTTACACATTTATGATGATGGCAAACCTTGCTCTGTTATTTAAATCCCATTTCAAAAGGGATGTTATTTAAAAAAAAATAAAAATAAATAAACGCCACACATTTGGGGTAGTAAAGTGCAAATAAGGAGAAGTCAGTGCCCAGCAAGCCCTTTAACAAAGCAAACAATTCAGATTTTTATGACATTAGCAAATAATAAAGGGAAGAACTGACATTTACAGTTGATGAAATTTTACGTTATAACAGATGATGAAAATGGAATGAAACACGGGGAAAACTTGCGAGGCTCAGCCACCCCAAGGACAGAAAGCTCTACCTGACATTGCCTTTGGGGACCTTTTTCTCACTTCAACCTTTATTCAACCCCTGCAAAGGTCCTAGGTCTTCCCTGGGTGGAAGGCTTACATAGATGCCTGGCTTGGGAAGACACCTTCCCATCCTTCTGACCTCCTCTGTTCCTCCCATCGCTTCTGTCTTTATTTTTCTAGTCTCCTCATTCCCCCCCCCACACACACACCAAGCCCCTCCCCCCATCATGGCTTTAAGAGAACATGTGTTCTCCACACTTCAATCTATATTACAATAAACAGGCAGCCTTTGTGCACAGGTGCAGGGAAAGTCTTGCTTTCTTGTGTCCTTCCAGCGGTTTTTCCCTGGTACAGTGTCTCCCCTCCCTCCTTCACCCCTTTTAAATAAATGATCCCTCTGAAAGAAGTTGCACTTTATTTCAGAAAGACTGTTCCACTGCCTGGTTTAGAAACGACTGCTTCTTTAGTCGACTAAACAACACAAATAGTTCATTAAAGTAGACATTTCTTTCTTTTAAAAAGAAAGTAAATGTGCAAGTGACCCTATTTTTGGAGATAGAATGGGTTGGAGATTTTTTTTTTAAATTCTGAATGGATTATACACTTTGAAAAAAAAATCCTAAAAGGATTTTTGTACTGGAACCTCTGAAACTCAGAGGGATTTAAATTTAGGATTATATGCTATCCTGCTGTGAAACTGTCCTGTGTAGCCATTCGCGTATGAGACAGAGAGTTGTGACCACCTCGCAGCCTGTTTGTGCTCCTTATGTGCTGGGTTAACAAGGCATCTGTATGGGGCTGAGGTGAATGTTCCAGAACCAACCCTATAGGCCTGGACTGCTGTAGAAGGCTCCAAGCGGCCAGAGAAGCAGAGATGCCATCAGTGCTGGTAGACACGGGGCTGGCAGAGAGGAGGCTGTGTGGAGATGGGGAACCAACCCTCAGTCTTGCCCTTGCTGACTCTTACTGGTCCTTCATCTTCTGGCCTTTTAAAGTACACTTTATTTTGGGCTGTCTTTCTGGGGACTCCCCAGGGAGTATGAGGCTACAGGTAAGGCAAAGGAAGGATAGATCAAATTCTTGGCCTTCTCCCAAGTCTGACTTGCAGTGGCTGTTGAAGTATTTTTGTTTACGAACTTATTCCTATCTTGGATATTTAAGAAAAAAAAGAAAACTATTAGAAATAGAAGAGCTCACTGGGGTTTAAAACTTAAATAACTATGATAATAAAAATATGTGTGTTTGCATATTATATATTTACCTGTATGCATATTTACATGGTGTGCATACAAACATCTCTTTGATTTTAAAACATTGTTTTGGATGGGGAAGAAATGTAACCCATAATCCATAATACGTAACACCAGTGTGTAGAAGGTCAGAAGAAGACCCCTCCAGTGAGCGTAGCATCTTAGGGTCAGCCTGAAATCTCCATTACTTTTATGTCTGTTGGGTCCTGAGAAACAACTGGGAACCCACATAACAGAATAGTGGTTCTCAAAGTGTGGATCACACCTGCCCTCGAAAGCACAGATATTTACATCATGATTCAAAACAATAGCAACATTGCAGTTATGAAGTAGCAATAAAACTAATGTTATGGTTGGGGTCACCCCAACATGAGGAGCTCTAAGCAGAGGATCACAGCCTTCAGAACATTGAGAACTACTCAGTAAGAAGATCCCTGATCTGGTCTAGCCTCGGCTTCTTCAACTGTTTTCCATGGAATGAAAGTTAAACCAAGAATCATTTCTGTATCAGGACATAGAGTTTCTCCACAGAACCTGTCTAGTAGCAGATCTGGGTCACAAACCCATGTACCCCAATGTTATGTTCCAATGCCTTTCTTGAAGATGATCACCCAGAAATATATAGTTACTTTAGGCAAGTGATAGTTGAAAGTTGGCTTAAACATAGACTGATGAATCCAGGAACCCCAGTTTAGTAGCAGCAGGTGTGATGGGTTGGTAGGAATGTGCAGCTTTGGATTGACTCTCAGGAGAATAAACGAGGACCTGTATGTGGCATCACGAGGTGGCTTGGTGACATGAGGACTGGAAATAGGAAAGAGAGGATGCCCCTGAGGTTGGTTCCCATATGGGTGTGTTGTTAATTATCAATCATTTTATAACCTTACAATACTCTGGAGAATCTCTCTCAACAGGCGTCACTGTGACACCCGCCCCCAGGGGAGAGTTGACAATATCTGAAACACAGTTAGATGTTGCTAAACAATCTGCAATGAACAGGACAGCTTTCCCAACAAAAATGTATCTGAATTACCAATGGCAGATAATGCCAGTATCCACCTGGTAACAACACCCTTGAGAATGTATCAATGGAGCTCAGACATGTGGTCTCATAATGACCCAGCCCAGTCTCTCCCTCCATCCCATTTTTCAAAAGAATTCAGACACAGTACTGAAAGCAAACGTGTTGCATGTTCAGAATGGTGTCCCATTCTGATGGGGAAGACAGGTAAGCTGGATGGCAGAAGGGACTGTCACTACAGGCATAGGAAGAGCAGATGGGGGCCTCTAGGCGTCTGGCTTCTGACCTTGGGAGGAAATAGTGTGCATGGCCACAATTCATTGTGATTTTTGCTAGGAACAAACAGTTAATCATTTATGGCAGGAGGATGGAGGTGAGATTGGGGGGAGCAGGGGAGTTACCTTGAAACAACATGGAATTGGGGTAGTAGAACCCCATAGACAACATATGGGGTAGTTCAGATGCCACAGTCGGAGGGAATGAAAACCCCAAGCCATTTAGGTACAACCTCTCCTTGAGATTAGCATCTTTAAAATGTGGGAATTCAAGAACTCCAACACCTTGGATCTTATTTTCTAAAAGCACTGCCCATTGCTTTGAAAAAGGAGCTTTCTCCCCTGCCAGCCCAGGAGACAAAGAGCATTGCTTTGCAAAATCCATAAAACAAAAGACTCCAACAGTGTCAAGCCTCTTTAAACAATCACTTGTGCTATGAGGCAAAACAAGGGAGAGACATCCGGATAAGGCTGTGGTGGTATTTTTCATGTTGATTGCAATAACACCATCAAAGCCATGCACATTCTGTGTAAAATCAATGTCTGCTTGTTGGAAGGGGAGGGAGAAGGGGAGAGGCCTGGGGATTTTATCTTGTACGTCAGCTTTGCAGATAATCGCATGCCTCGGGCCTGGAAAAAATTGATGGCAGATCAATGGTCAGGAACATGAGCTGTGTTCCTCTTGGACTATGTGCTCCTGCTGGTGCTGAGTCTCAGGACCATGGAGGGACTTTGTAGTGGGCAGGTGGAGCTCTGGAATGGTCTGTCAAGGTGACTCAGAGCATTTGGAAGTATCATAGAAAACTGGAGGGATAGGAAATGCTCATATTTGAAAGATATCCTTATTTAATAAAAGGTCACATGTGTGGACAACATCTGGGTTTATGTTAAAGAAATGTTCACGGAGTATAAATATCCTAATCACAGTATATTTGTTGGTTTATTGAGGTGTGTTTCTGCTCCCAGTTAAACAGGGTTAAACAGTGGTTGCTGGGGCTCCTTCTACTGGGGTGCCTAGGGGGAAGTTAAGGAAGGGGAGTGGTCACTTTCCTTTTCCGTTATTTTCAATGATGAAGTAATCTTCATGTATTAATTTTGACCTCACCTTTATCTCACTCTCCTGCAACAAATGAATACCTTCTCTTTCATTGCTTTTCTTTCTTCTCTCCCTCCCTCCCTTCTTCCCTCCTTCCTACCCATCCTCCTTCCGTTCCTTCTATTCCTCTGCTCTTTCTTTAAATATCTTATTTTATTATTTTATGTGTGGGTATTTTTTGTACATGTATGGCTATGCACCACATTCATGCAGTGCCCTGGAGGCCAGAAGAGGGCATTGGATCCCCTGGAACTGGGATTATGGATGGATGGTTGTAAGCCACCATATATGGGTGCTGGGAATCGAGTCTGGGTCCTCTGCAGGAACAAGTGCTCTTATCTGGTGTACCCTCTTTTCAGCCCCAGCCTTCTTGGTCTCTTGCTTGCTTGCTTTCTAGTACCCTGGGCATCGTGCACTCTGAACAAGGGTTCTACCACTGAACAATGCCCTCCCCTGATGGTTACTATTCCTTTCTAAGACGGCAGCATCCCCTTTCCATGCTATTCTACATTGTGACTCGGAACTCCTTGAGGACAGTGACTCTGCTTTCCCTCCACCCATGTCCCACAGGGTACTCCTCAGTTTCTGGTTTCCAAGGATTTTAAACTTGTCAGGCTACTTGTGTAAACCACTCTTTCCCCCTCTAAAATAGTTGGGGATGCTTAAGTGTCTTCTACCTCGTCAAACCCCCTTTCTTTCTTGTGGCCTGAGACCCCACAGAATCGTATCCATCACCTGCCACCCGTAGCTCCATTCCTCTTTGCTTGTTTTAATTATTGAAACATCTGCTACAAAGCTCTTGCATTTACAAATGAGACTATTTACAATTTATGAGAGTAGGCTTTGCAATACTCTCCGAAGATAGATTCTCTTTATTTTTAAAGAATAATCACCACTATGTATGTCAAAGAAAAATTCTTCAAACATGAGAGAGAGAGAGAGAGAGAGAGAGAGAGAGAGAGAGAGAGAGAGAGAGAGAACATATAATACTGGGGAGTGATACAAGATACTCAATCCTGATCCCAAATTAGAGGTGATCTCTGCACTGCAGCAGATCTTCAACTGAAAGGTTCCCTTTAGTTTCTATTTGGATGAAAATGTCAGACAGTAGGAGTTTGGCTTTGGATCAGAGGTAAATTGGGACTTTGTTTCCAATGAACAACTTATGTAATATTATGTGAACTGAACAGTTTATACATACCTGGGGCTTCTGCCTCATCAGAGCAGGAAGATGTCAGTTACAACTGGCTTGTCAGGTCCTGACCAAAAGCTTCGATTAACAAAATATCACAATGAGAAATAAGGATGAGGTCAGCTTTTGCTTCATCCTCCAACGTAGTTGGCAGGGCATTGCTATTGGTCCTAAGATTTTGGTGGCTAACATACAACTGAAAATGATTATTCCAGAATCTTAATCCTGTCCAAAGCACATGACTGGCTTCTGCCCACAGGAGTCAGGGCCCGAATGACAGCTGTGAGACAATCCTTTAAGAATTTCGTTTTTCCGCAAGTCTTACATTGTCCTGGATAAGCTGGGTCCTACAGAAATTGGTTTCTGTGGCTCAGCTCTTCCATTGCTGAGCCAAGATGCCCAAGATGGATGACTGAAGGAAAGGAAGTTTTCTTTCGACTCACGGTTTCTGAGTTTTCATTCCCTAGTTACTCGGTTCTGCTTCTGAGCCTGTGGTGAAATAGAATATTATGAGAGCAACTGCCCATCACAGAGCAGCCAGGATCTAGAGTGGGGTACCTTTCAAAGGCACTCCTCCAGTCAGTATGTCCTCAGCTTTGAACTAATGGATCCATCCACTGATGACCTCAGTGCCCCATGAGTCATCACTTCTCTACAGTGTCATGAGCAGGGGACTAAACCTTCAAAGCAGCAACCTTTGGGTGGGACATTTCCTATTCAAACTACAGCAGAGTCAAGTCTATCAGACTGTATGGCTAGCTAATGTCATTTTACAGGCAAAGCCTGAGACTTAGCTACTTCCATCAGACACCAAGGGGGAGAAACAGCGAGACTTGTCTTTTCCACCCTTGCAAGGCTTGAAAGCTTGTTTTGGAGAAACTGAGTCTTTGAGAGGATGCAGCTTGCAATTTCTCCCTTCTGAGATACCTCCGCGATATACCTAAACAGTCATATATGGGTAATTATGAACTGAAGCGAGCGTGAGTTATGATTCCCAGTGATAGTTTCTCGTGATTTGTTGCGATGTAAATAGCGGTGATTTATTGTGGCTCTGCTGACGGCTTGCTCTGTGATGGATCATAATAGTAGATCATGATAATTATGAAGTCAGCACGGAGCTGTTTTCCCTCCTGTAACTCAATTGTAACATGGCCGCCCAGGCTGCTGAATATCACAACCTGTCTGCTGGATGCTGGATGGTGTTCAAGAGGGGCATTTTGGTCAGTCGTGATCGGCCCAGCAGTTCGTCTCTAATAATTGTCCAGGTGGTTTGTACCAATCCAGGTTGATGGCATTTTACTTGAAGATTTTTTAAATTTCAGATGCAAATTAAGTTCTCTGGTTTGTCATTCTTAGGCAAGAGAACTCAACACAGAAGTGGAGAAGGTCTGCAGAGCCAGAACAAATGACATAGCCCAGACCTCTCTGGTCCTCCTCCCCTGGCTCTAGCCTGGGATGTGTCAGGCATACTGTCTCAGCATGTTTATCGGTGCTTCTGACTTATGTGGGGAACTTTTTTCTCCAAGGAACATCGGATACCTGCCACTTGGACTCTGTTTTAAGTAACTCTAATCTACAGAAACCTGGTCCATTTAGAACAATCATTTCTCAAAAGGAACGTACAAATGCCAGCCACTCTGGGAATGGAAAGAGTTCTTGGGGTCAACTAACTTTGGAAGAATCTGGGTTCATAAAAGTGAAAAATTGTGTTCTGGGAAAAAGAAATGAAGTGGTTTTTGAAAGTTAAGGAAAATAATATCTTTCTTGTAGGGCTTTCTCAAGGCTTCCTTTTGGTAACGACTATGGCTAATTATGAAGTAGAAAGTTGGGAACACAATTGCTCCTTGACTAGTCACCTCTGAGTGGTAGGCAGGATGGCTGTCAAGTCTTTGCTCAGATTTCCAGCAGGCCAGAGAATCAAGGCTCCCTACTGGTGAAGCTGAATTGGTCTTTTGACTTCTGACTGGTAGAATGTGGCATGAGTGACATTTGCTGGCATTAGTAATCTGACTGGTAGAATGTGGCATGAGTGACATTTGCTGGCATTAGTAATCTGACTGGTAGAATGTGGCATGAGTGACATTTGCTGGCATTAGTAATCCCATGTATTAGTTTGCTTTCTATTGCTGTGATAAACACCATGATCAAATACAATGTGCAGGAGAAGGCTTCATTTCACCTTAGCCCAGGTAGTAGCTCAAAGCAGGAACCTTAATATAAGAACTGAAACAGAGACCATGGAGGTTACTGTTCACTAGTTTGCTACTCAAGGCTTTCTTAGCCTGTTGTCTTTTTTTTTTTTTGAGACAGGGTTTCTCTGTGTAGCCCTGGATATTCTGGAACTCACTCTGTAGACCAGGCTGTCCTCAAACTCAGAAATCTGCCTGCCTCTGCCTCCCAAGTGCTGAGATTAAAGGCGTGCGCCACCACTGCCTGGCTTAGCCTGCTGTCTTATATAATCCAAAGACTACCTGTTTCTCCCACATAAATCATTAGTCAGTCGTTAGTCAAGAAAATGCCTGATGGACTTGCCAACAGATAAATCTTACGGAGGTGTTCTTTTCAATGCAGGTTCTCTCTTTCTGGGTACCTTTAGCTTGTATCAAACTAACAAAGCCTGACCAGGAATAGGTTCTTTTGGGACCCTTCTGCTTTTAAGTGGCTATTAGGTGAGGGTCAGAATTCAGATCTGTGCCGTGTTATTTCCTTTGATGTTTCTAGCTTCTTGCTAGGCCAAATGGCCTTCTGGATAAGAAGTGCGCTGCTTGGTGAAAGATATGACAGGGTAGATTCAGGGATGCCCTACCAAATTGGACTGACATGTTCTTCTCAGCTCCTGCCAAGGATCACTGAATGGTGACACAGCAGGGAGGTGATGTCACATTACAGGGTCAGTTTTGCCACCTCCCGACTTTAAATCTGGGGTCTGTTGCATCATGTCTGTGATTATTGTCTGTAAAATAAGAGTTCTAGGGCTGGATTTCCCAGTGGGTAGAGACACATGCCCCCAAGTCTGATTACCAGAGTTTGAGTTCCAAGACTCACATGGTGGACAGAGAGACTTGATGCTGTTAGGTTGACCTTTGACTTCCACCCCAGAAACAAAATGAATGAATGAAGGAAAGAACAGATGCCGAGTGGGTTCTAGCATTGGCACATCAGAGGCTGAGTGTCAGCTTTGAGGAAGCTGATGGGAAGAGAAGAACACTGTGACCTAAGCATAATGTCACCATGGACATAGATACTGGTTAAACACGTTCATAGAAGTTCAGGAAATGTATCCGCTGTGTCCTTTCCTTTCTTGTTCAGCAGGTTTTCTGTACCACAGGTGATGTAAAAACTGACCATGAAGCTGAGGGCAACTTTGAACTTTTGATCCTCCTGCCTCTACACCAAGCGATGAATTTCAGTTGTGTGTCACCACACCCGGTTAATGACATGTTGGTGATCAAACCCAGGGCTTCCAGCATCCAAGGCAAGCACTAACTGAGCTCTATTCCCAGCCTTCTTGACAATCTGCCCCTTCCATATTTGAGGTAATGAGTTAAGCTGGGAAGCAGACTTGCTATGAGAGAACAGAGTCCTTGTCCATAAGCAAGGATGGGCGTGGTCTTCAGGACAACTTGAGTTCTTTACAGCACTGGGTCAGAGCTTATACTTCATCAACGTGTGGTCTAGCCTGAGGCAAGCTGCCAATGAAGCCAGCCTGTAAACCTAACCGTCAGAGAGGATTCTGGACTTTTCCAAAGAAGTTAGCAAGGATCGTTGTTTCTCGATTCCAGTAGAGAAGGTGAGTCTCTACTTAGAGTGGTCGGATATTGGGTTCTAAAAGGTGTGAAGGAGCTAGAGCTGTTAGAAGAAGACATGCTTGTCAGGATGCTGGATGGAGACAGCTTAAGAAAAAGGCTGGCTCCAGGGGCACAAGGTGAACTGACTTCCTTTGCTTTAGGAATGACTCTGAGTGATATGTACCTGCAGAGTACCCTTCACACGTACCGCTCTCTTGTTAATTTCACCTGAATTCCCCAGTTTGCCCTTACAGCTGGCAGTGCTGGAGATGACTCCTGGACTTAGTGTGTGATAGCATGGGCATGCCCACCAAGCTCCATCCATCGCTAGCCCTAGGAATTTCTCTAGCCACTCACAAGCATTCACTAAGAAGGCTGTGCATCTCTTACTCTCCTCCTATCCCCAGGAGAGCAGCTGATGTACTTGAGATCCCGGCTGATCATCTCTCCTCCGTGCAGGATTTTAAGGAAACGTAGATGCATGAAAACCCAGCAACAAAAGCAAGAAACAAAAGAGCTGTCATGAAGAATCACATGGACCCCTGAAGTCATGCTTTCATAACCGAATAAATAACTCCTCGAGCAATAATGTGTTTGCAAGCTGTTAATTAGCAGCATAATTAATTTCTGTAGATTATAAATAACAGCACAAAGTGGCATTCCCAGGAGAGCCAATGAAAAATTACCCAGACCATTTTAGGAACCAAAAACACTCCGTAATGTAACAGATTTAAATGGCCTCCAGAACAGAAGAGGGGGGTGTTTTCCTTTGTTTCCTGTGGGCTTAAAGGGAGTCAGCTTGTATCTAAAGTCGAAACTTTGTATGGTGAGAAGCAGTTTCATTAATCGCCCTGTTCTCACTTATGCTTGGCATGTTGAAAAGGAAAGAAAAAAAATCTGTTTATCCCTGCTTCTAACAAACAGCCAAGGTAAGTAGATTATTCCCAACAGAAGCTCCTCCTGCATGCTAAGCTCAGAGCAATCACTCACGGCTCTAAATGAGCAGTTACTTAAAATGTTAAGAAGGGATGCTAATTAGCTCAAGGAAGAGCCTGCCAAGTATTTAATTTTCAGAAAATGAAATGAAGACAGGAGTGGATTATCACCTCTGTAACCTGAGAACTATCACTTTGTAGCCAGACCCCAGGGTTCCAGTGTCCCCAGCCATGATCACCACTACAGTGGCCACCAGAAAACAAGGGATCATCTCTTGGTTCAGAGTAAGCAAGTATGTTTTTAGTGTTGGAGGATGAGGGGTTGGGGGGACGGGGCAGAGGAGGTCTTAACTTTACTTGTAATCTGGGATCATGTCCTTTTTGAAAGAACCTAAGCAACTTCTCAGAAGATTCAGAAAAGTAATTCCAAACAAAAGACAAAATGAACCTAAGAAAATCCAAGGCCCATAGAAATGAAAGGGAAACTGGTCTAAGGAAAAGGAACAGAGATTTCAACAACAGTAGACTGTGGTTTAGTACCACGGGGATGGAGCTTCCTGGTAGTTATGGAGAGAACAGCATGGAGCTAAGGTGCTCTGAGTTGTCTGAGCAGAGGAACCCTGAGAGGCTGGGCACAGTGTGAGATGATTAAAGCAACAGGGGAGGGAGGGGCAAGTTGATGTCAAAGTATTTAAGGCTTATGATCTGGACAAGCTACAGAGCCTCACTTTGTCTTAGGATTCGGCAAGCCAACCAAGCAACCAACCAACAAACAACTTTCTTGCAACATAGCTTAAAATTCGCTGTAAATGATCCCTCAAGAATATGGTGTATCCTCATCATGCTAGCACTAGGGAAGCTGAGCAAAGAGGATCAGGAGTTCAAAACCAGCCTGGGCTACACATTACAAAACCTTAGCTCAACACACCTCCCTTCCTAAAGTAGTTATCAAACTTTCCCTGGCAATGATAGCTTCTATGCAACCATGTGTTATCATCACCCAGAACTGACGAGGTACCATATTACCCAGAAAAGGTGATCCCAGTTCAGATTTCAGCTGCCTCCAGTGTGGCCTTTCAGAAAGCACACATAGGAACTATTGTTAACAGCACTAGAATTCAGGGCTACATCGCATAGTGTAGGTGACCCACTTTGTACCTTATTGGCAGTGACCATGTCACATGCATTAATAAATGGCTGCCACCATCCTCTTTAGCATGCGAACCAATGAGGAGAGAGTTCCACTGTGCTTCCTAGACAGGAGCCTCTGCACATTTTTGATGATCAGTCCAGCTTCCCACTGAGAAAAAATATTGGGTAGATAAGATGGGGCTACACTAGACTAAAGATGGGGCTATACTAGGCTAGACTCAAAGACATTTAATTGGAATTCTCATGATAAAATGGAGGCTCAAAGCTTCTTCGCTTCTGTTTCAGACAGTGATTTCTTTCTCGCATTTCCAGCCACTCAGCAAGTCAAAGCTCCTTTCTTATCCTCTGATATAAAAAGAACAAAAACCTAACTATATATATGGTACTTTTCTAAGAGCTGAGTCAAGGCTGCAGAGGAGCAGGCTGCCAGTTTGCAGTTTTATTGTTTCTTCATGCCCATGTTTGAACATTGCTACAGCTAGCCGTGTGATTCTGTTGAATTTCATCCCCCCACAGTTAAGCCTTGCCATGTGTACACTTCTCATGGTGCTGGCATGCCACATGAGAAGCATGACACTGAAAAAAGAGACAGTCTTTACCCCAAAGCAGCTTACAATTCAGTGACGACATTGAGAGCACCTGCACTCTAATATTAACACCCAACCAATTACCAGCTGCTGTGCTGAACCTTTGAGTAATCACTGTCTCAGCAACAATAAAGTCACTATAAAGAAGAGTCTGCTCTAGAAGCTATTGTCCTGAAGCTTCTGATACTATCAGAGGAAAAGGGAAACATTATCTATTCGGTCAGCAAACAGTTATTGAGCATTTATTTGCTAAGTAATGTTCTACGTCCTATAGGTACAACATGGAAGTAAGATGCACAGGTTCTTTTCGGAATGTAGTTTACCTACCAATAGGAGAAGGATATAGAAAAATGAATTAACGATGAAGCAAAAAGATGGATAAGCAACCAGGCAGAAGGTGGGATGCCACTGGAAGGGCCTAATAGAGGAAGGCTCTGAAAGGCAGTGCTGAGCCTTGATGTCTGTAAGGGAAAAGGGTTTGATTCTGCATAGTCCTGGGGAAAACAGGAAAGATGACGAGATCCAAGAGACACAAGACTCAAATGCAGTTTCATGTGACAAGAATGAGTGCTAGGAAAAGTCAAACATCATATAAGCATGTCATATACATGCGTGGAATGGAAGACGTTTCAAGATGTAGAGGAGAGGAACTCCGTGACAAATGAGTCCAGGTGAGGAAGGCAGGCCTTCTGGAGGAGCCATCTCATGTGCTAGAAGGGCACGA
This sequence comes from Tokudaia tokunoshimensis, assembly GCA_036184795.1. NCBI lineage: Eukaryota > Metazoa > Chordata > Mammalia > Rodentia > Muridae > Tokudaia > Tokudaia tokunoshimensis. Next base: position 17,185,212 of record BTHU01000020.1, on the reverse strand, counting down.
TCCCTCAGATGCATGGATACAGGACAGTTCTCCCCTGATAACTAAAATGGATTTTAAGGTTCTGTAAGGAGGGCTATGTGTGAGCACATAAGACAATAGGGTTGAAAAGGTAGTGAGGGTTATTACCAAGGTCAAAGGAGATACCTGAGCAGCTGTTAGCAGAGGCCTGAGAGATAGTATCCTTATCTATTACTTAGACTTCTTAGAATTTATAATATTTAATAACAAGCATTAATTAAGAGCTTGTCATATGTCAGGCAAATTAAACAGTTTATTTTCATCCTCTCATTATTGTTCAGAGTTTATTCTGCAGCTGAAGGAACCTTGACTCAGAGAATTTCAGGAACTTGAGGTGACACAATTAAATAGTTGAGTCAGGACACGAACTCTCATCTGGTCTCTCTGACCTCCCAGTCCATGGTGTGTTACCTGAGGCTTTATTGGAGATAAGCTGTTGAATTTGTATCCCCAAGCCTTCTTCTCTGATAGCCCAGAGCATATGTCAGATGCTGATTAACATGCATGGGACAGCAAGGAAACATGCATGTTAGATAACTGTACCGTCCTCATCAGCGGCAAGGTTATCTCACATCTCTTCCATTGGGTAACTGAGTAACAGCCATAGTGATGCTGAGTATGGAGCCTGCCGGGGGAGAACCAGCCTGTGCTTGGTAGAGGAAACAGGCATACTAAGCTTTTCGCAAAATACTAAGCATTTTGTCAGTCAAGAATGTTACTGAACACTCCTGCCTACTGACCATCATGGCTTAGCAACATGGCATGCTGGCATGTTGCATCGCTTGTACCCTTTGTGATCCCATAGCTGCCTGAGAGCCTTGGCTCACTGCCACTATCCAAGGTCATGAATGCCCTGAAAAGTTCTTAATTCGAAAACTGGAAGTCTAGTTTCTACAGGCTGTGCATTGCTTTTGCACTATCAAAAGTTGAAGAAAAAAAATCATAAATCAGATCATGGTAACTTGCATGACTCTCCCCCCCCATCTCCTTACCCAGAACAAGTTTTCTCAGGGTGCAGAAAATGGGTCCCCAAACATACAAATCACGTGACAGAGAGCATATGACATGTCTTTACAACTGTCATTGTTCCTGTTCTTAAGAGATATTTCTGTGGAAGTGGCTGAAGAGAACATAAAGGTAAGGAGACTAGGGGTAAAGAAAATAAGGGTGTGGCTTTAATCATGAGGTTTCTAGGACCTACACGGCATTGTTCAGAGCCCAGTCCCAAGTGGAGCCATGATGTTGGCTCTCTATCTTGTACACCAGTGTTGGCGTCTATAAGGAGACCTGGGCAAGAGAATTCTGCTGCAGCATGCTCAGGAGATCTGGGTTCTGTTCTGAGACAACAATACGCAAAGCAGAAGGTACTGCACCTCAGTTAACATATCACCTCAGCATGGCACCCAATTATCATGGCGCCTCAATTAGCACAGTGCCTCAGTTAGCATGGTCCCCAGTTAACATGGTGTCTCAGTTAGCATGTACTTCTGCTCTCAATCAATTGAATGTTTTAATTTTCCAGACTCTCCCTGCCTCACTCGCTTGGACTCTGTTGCTTATTATTAGACAACCTCACTCTTCCTCTGAGATTCATTTTTTTAATCTCTACATGAAGTTGCTTACAAATATTATATTGCATTTGTCTCAATTATCAGCTTGAATTCATCTTTAAAAGGCAATTAATGACTGAAGATTAGAAGTCATGCCCAGGCTTAGTATAGAATTCTGTGACGGAATGGAGATGTGCGTCACAGAAAAAGAAAGAATAAGCACACACACATGTGTAACAACCATATTGTTTTCAAAGTTCCTACTGTACCAAATGTCCTCTGATTATGTGTCTTCAACCCACTATATATGCAAAAAACACCAAACAAAAAACCAGGCTGAGACACTCCTTTACTGTGAGGATCAGTATGCTGATCATTATACTTAAGGATAGCATGTTGTTATGGCAACTGAACAATATAAGAGGGACTGACAATCACCACAGCTTGGCTGTTGAGGCAGGGAGTGGACCAGGCTCTCATAGCCATTACCATCGGTTCCCCTGTGTCTCTGGTCTTTTCACCAGCTGTACAGATCGCAAAGGCACTGCATCTTGCAGGGAGTGGAGATTAGACCTCTGCATGGTATGGGTGATGAGATGTCCCATTATGGCTAAAAGTTACGAATAACACAGAAAAAGGGGGTGGGGGTAACTTTCATTGTGCTGATTCAATTCTACTTCACTATTATTTAAAGGCACAGGCTTGTTTTTCCTCTCATTCTTTTCTAGCTCATGATGATGATGATGATGATGATGATGATGATGATTATCATTATGTTTGGTATGAATAACACTTTACCTTCTCCATTGGTTTTTCCTATTTTTCTTTTCCATTTTTCTTTGAAAGATATAATTCTTTTCAGATATGCTGTATATGGGGGGGGGGTGGAGGGAAAGGGTTACAAATCTCTCCAGTACTTACTTTTCTTATTGGTTTTACCAAATACTCAAACAAAAAGCAAGATAAAACAAGAAGAATTTGTTTGGACTTAAAGTTTAAGGGGATAGTCCATTATGCATGAAAGGGTGTGGCAGCAGGAGCTTGGAGCAGTTGGTGATGCTGCATCCCCAGTCAAAATGCAGAGATGGATGTATTCTGGTGTTTGGGTCCCTTTCTTTTTATTTACTCTAAGACCCCAGTGCATGGGACAGTACAAGCTATACCACAGTGGGTCTTCCCTGTTCAGGTAAACATTTCTGGGAACACCATCATAGAAACCCCATGCGTATTTCTATAATGATTTTTATATCTAGTCAAACTGACAATAAATATCAGCCACCACAATTTTAGCAAACTGACAAGTTTGTCATTCACCTCAGTGCCCTGCTCTGTTGTCCAAGAGCAAAATTTTACAATCACACACTCTTCTCATTTTATTGCAGATATTAACCACCAGTCACTCACACACATGTACATGCATGCATGGTTATTGCAGATTTTCCTAAAACAAAATGTATCATGCTCCTCTTTTGATTGCATATTACACATTGTCAAATTATTAATAAAATACAATAGTGCCATAGAAAAGAACACAACTAGTTCTTTCTGGAGGAAAAGACTCTGAGTGGCCAAGAAGCATATGAAAAGATGCTTAACCCTGATGCCCGTCGGGAGCATTTCCAAGTCAATACCAAATGCAAACTTGTGAGTACATTAGCACTCAGTGCTGGTAACATGCCAAGAGTGAGGGAAAGAAGAGCTCACCCACTACTGAAAGAGCTGGAAATCATTTCAGCCTTTGGAAAGCAGGCTGGTAACTAACACTCATTTTGAGTGAATGTGGATGTTTTGATCTGGCTAATTAAAAAAAAAAAAAGAAAACAACAACAACATCCCATAGTACTTTTATTCTAGCATGGTCTGTATTGAAAGATAAATCAAAGAAACAAAGCCAACTGAATTCCAAGCAATGGTGGGATGGTAAGATGGGACCTGCTGGATTCACAGCCTATGTTTTTTATCATTTATCTTTAGATGATTGCTACAACATTCACTGTTGTGAGAAAAGCTGCAAGCAGGAGTAGGTACACCCAGTGATGCTATTCTTATAACATTCTTATAACAGTAACAATTCCAATGTAATTCTAAGTAGCATGTTGCTGGCTGTATGCATTATTTTGATCATGAAGGAATGTCTAGAAACGGAAACACTCAACCCTTAAGTTTTGTTGCTGGTGTATGGAATGGAGAAATAAAATATGGGGAGGGAAAGAGAGGCAAAGAGGCATGTTAATAAAATGACAGAGAAACCAAAGAAAATGTTCGTAATAAAATAGTATTCACTATTCTACACAGGGGAAACTGTGCATGTGTATACCTAGGAGAGAACATTCATGAAAACGTGCTGACACGATGATTGAGATCACCTGTAAATGATTTGACTTAGGATGATGTCAGTGTTTGTTGTGCTGACTTGTTTTTCATAGTATGCACAGATGGTGTTGTCAAAACTGATCATCCTTTCTCCAACTCTGAACTTCAGCTGGTCTCATTCTCAGTTAAACTGTTCCTCAAGTGACACTGGATAAAGCAAGCTATCCCAGAATCACACTCTGTCACTTCAGCAAACAGTGTAAGAGCACCATGTTCATAATGATTTTAAACTAAAAGTCTCCGACATAGTCTCATTGGTCCAACTTTGTATCACAGCCCTGTCTTCATTTAATTACTCTTTCCCTTGGCTGTGGGATTTGCTCATTGGTCAGGTTTGGGTCACATACCCAAAGTTCTTGGACTGAGAGTGAGAGAGACCAGTCTTCCAAAGAAAGATTTTGGCAAATAATCAGAGGCTGTGTCTAGAATGTTCTGGAAGGAGAGGAAGAAATGGTTGATCAATAACATTAAATAATATGGTGAGGAAAGTTACAAACTGTGGGGAATAAACAAGAATGAGTGAATGGGAGATCAGGAAGGGATTGCCAAAGAGGTATTACAGTTAAGACCAAAGTTCCTGTTTGTGTAGTCACACTTTGCCATATTAGGGATCAGTGCTTTAGCAGTTGACAATGAATCCGCTCCCATCCAGTATAAGATCCAATGATCATTTAACATCTGGAAGATGTGGAAATTTCTGTATACTAGGAGAAACGACCTGTGGCTTCATTTTCTTTCCAGCTAGAACTCTGCTTCAGTCAGTGGTTTTATTATAGTACCCTTGGAGCTAGGGACCAAACAAGATACAAGTTGGTAAAACTGCCATAGAAGAAAATCATGGCTAGAAAAGCCATGGGATATTGGCAATTGTTTGAATTAATGCAGGTGGGTGTATGGGTTTCCTTAATGGAACAAGATTGTTTGTAGAATCATAAGACCTAACAAGAGTGAGGAATGTTTGGTTAGCTTTGTAGTTCTACTATAAGGAAGAAATTGATCAGTAGAAGGAGTGTGTGTGTGTGTGTGTGTGTGTGTGTGTGTGTGTATGTGTGCATGTTCTCTCTGTGTGTTTCTATCCTGTCTTTATATAATACTGTATCAACTCTTGGTGTTTCACTTAAACTCAGAATATAAGTTGTAGTTAATAATATTCTCTTCCTGAATAAAATAGGAGTTGCTTATTGAAAAGCTAAAAATTAATCCAAGAGATGCTTCAGAGGGTAAAAGCACTTGCTGCTTGGCTTGATGATTTGAGCTCAATCCCCAGAACCCATATGGTAGAAGAAGATAACCAACTCTGGCAAGTTTTTGTAGTGACAATTTTGGATTTTTTTTGTTTCTTTAAAAGACAAGGAAATAGAATATGCTTTTGTTTTATTCCTAGGTGTGGTATATGGGGTTTTTTCATATTATGTCTAGCAGGTGACTATGATTTGACTCATGCTCTTGTGTTGGAGTGTGAATGAGGACTTGATTTTGCCAGCTGCAGATAGTTTCTGCAGTTGTGTGACATTTGGAATTCTGGGGACTTTTCAAAAGGTATATAAGTTTTAGGGCCCCAAAGGTTGTTGGTTGGTTGTTGGTTGTTTGGTTATTGTTGGTTGGTTGTTGGTTGTTTGGTTATTGTTGGTGGGTTGTTGGTTGTTGGTTGGTTGCTGTTGGTTGTTGTTGGTCACAATGTGTTAAGTAGTTGGGTGCAAAGAATAAAGGAGGAGGAGGAGAGGAGGAAGAGAGGAGGAGAAGGAAGAGAAGAGGAGGAAGAAAAAGAAGAAGAAGAAGAAGAAGAAGAAGAAGAAGAAGAAGAAGAAGAAGAAGAAGAAATAATTAGATATATTGATGGTGAAGATCAAACTTGCTCCAAGGAACCTGACACCACTAATCAGCAGGAAGTAGTGTAGTGATAACCTCACCTCTTTTTTTCTATCCTTTTCTTCTCTCCTATCTAGTGTTAGAGGTTGAAAGCTTTGAGAAGAGTGAAGGAAAGAAGAACACACAAAGGAGCAAAGGAGAGCTGCAAGTTGTTCTCTGAACTCCAAAGTGCACTATGGCACATGTTTCCCCTCCCCACAAAATAAATAAGTACATATAAAAAGTAAGTAAACAGATAACAAGCTAACAAGGCTAGCTAGCTAACCCTCACTTCCAATAGCAAGGCTCATATTTCTATAGTCATTATATCCATCTTCAAATTATATTTTATGTGGTTTTAATTTTATCTTGGTATTTACATTCTATAATGCCATTGTATAAGTGTGTGTGTGTGTGTGTATACACTAGGAATTGATTCCAGTGCTTTGTCCACATCGGTAAGCACTCTACCACTGAACTCCATTCCTAGACCCTATAGCCTAATTTGTAAAGGAAATCGCCATGAACTGTGAACAGGCAATGTTTGAGATAAAAGAAGAAAATAAATTTGGTTGACATAAATAGACATGTACATGCCTGAGAAAGAAGAAAGTGGAGGTAGCCCCTTCAGTCTTTGCTTCAACAATGGATCAGAACATTTTCTTCCACCTTGTGGACTATAGTCTCCTGTCTCCCTCAGAAGCCAGCTCAGTGGGCTCATTTGGTGGTCTTTCACTCCTTCCCATTTCTGCTTTGTTAATGACACCAGTTTAGGTTTTTGACATTTTCCATTTTTTTTTATCATTGATAAAAGATCAAAGAGACATCTTTCTTTTTTAAGTTGCAAAAGGAAGTCTCACCTGGTATTCAATGGATTGATTGTGTCCTTTGTAGAGGAAAGCATTCCTCTCCTGTGTACCAAAATTCCTCAGCCAGCAAAGTCCAATATAAGAGAAATGTAGATGAAAGTCTTTTAGGTTACTAGTTGTGACAATGGCAAAGCTCTCTCCTTCATGTCCATTTTCCTCCAGCACCCATGAGAGAAATGGCATCATCACATAGGTCTCTTTTGTGTTTGGAACATATGTAATGACATGGAATAATTGCCTAGTCTTTCAAGATGCTCCTCTGACAGCTGGTATTCTGATAGGCCACTCCATTGTTCTGCAAGAAGAGTAACTTTTAGGTTATCAGGTACATAGAACAATAAGGCAATATATTATGAGCAGTGGAGTCCACCTTTCTACTTTTGCTGTTCAATACAGAGGCAGTGTTGTGCAAGATGCTATGACTGTGAGCAAGGAATTTAGTTATTCTGATGCCTAAAGGAACTGGAAGGTATTGTGAAAAAACTAAATAGAAACACATGCAGAGAGTAAGTAACCTTTAAGTACAAATATTTGCCCTCCATGTAGGAACAGGTTCAGTGTAGTTCACTGCCACCACGTAGCATCTGGTCCTGAGAACACATGATGCAGTGTTCTGGACCCTGGTATATTCACCAATGATGATATCTGTAAATGACATTATTATTGGACCTTTACATCACTTCTATCTTTGCTACAATGACCTCATTGTCCACAAGTCCATTCATAAGGAGATAATGATGGGCATCCACAGATACGATTTGCACATGATCCTGAGAGTTTTCTGGATGATGGGGTCTGTTGTTGATTATTCACATGGGAAACAGGCACCTTTCAGGAACCTGTTTATTACTTATCCTTTAATCTCATTTCTTATATTCCTGAACTTCTATAATGAGAATTTTATACAGTAAACAACTCTCTTTTCCACCCTTGTCTTTCCAGGCCTTCTATGAATGAAGCTGCAATATGAGAGCAGTCCATTTCACAATGACACAGGGCATTGGCTTTGACCTTCCTTATCAGTCTTGCTCCCACAATGTGCTGGTCTCTATGCTGGGTGTGTGAGGTTCCCACCAATAACCTGTGTGTGAAGGGTCTCCTTGAGCTCAGTTCCATACACACTCCACTGATGTAAAAAGCTCTTGTTGCAGGGCTTCCTGACAGTATAGTGATGGGTCCAACATCTCACACTTTATGAAAGGCAGCTCAGTTTGTACAATTTCTTCTTGTGAACTTGTCAGCTGCTTTGAGAACGAGATGTTTCTTAAAGGGAGACTATGTAACTTCTGAAGAGAACGTGGCTTTGTTACTAATCCTTAGGGATTGGAGCTGTGATTCCTCCGATTTCCTCTTACCTCAATCCTCATGTAGTACTCTGATCAACTACAATCAAACACCACCAGGCATCACGGTATCAAAAGGATCAAAAAGGTCAACTGTCTGAGCTGGATCATGTGGAGGGCCTCCTCTTGCTCTGGGTATCCTTCTAAACTGGCAGCTTTATGGGTTACTTAGTCATTCCTCCTTGTGTTTTTAGATGATTGCAATGAAGCAAAATGCATTAGATAAATCAATATCTGTACATTAAGTGCCAGGGTCTGTATTGATCCATCCCACTCAAAAGAGTAGTTCTTACTTTAGTCTGCTATAGCAAATGCACCAATGAACTGATGACTTACACAACAAACATTTATTAATCACTGCCCTGGAGGTTGAGGAGTCCAAGGTCAGGTGCTCTCAGATCCAGTGTCTGAGGAAAGCTTGATTTCTGTCTTGCAGACATTCACCTCCTCACTGTTCATCTTGAGATATGAGGTCAACTCACATGGCTCAGAGCAGGCATCCAAATCGCTTCCTTTGTTCATAGGGACACAAATCTTACTATGTGGACAACAGTCTCAGAGCATCATCTAAACTTGCTTACCTTCCAAGGTGCCACATCATAATGCTGATCTACCTAAAGCTGCATGTTGCATGAATTTGTTGGATGAAAAAGAACAAAGACATAGTTTGTAATAACATTTACTATTGATCATTCAAATTTCAATCCTTCTTACATAAAAAATATATCTATTTTATCCCAACACTACCCAGGAAGTACTTTATCCTGTTCTAATACTAGGTCTAGAACTGAAGTTCAGAGACTCATGAGTACTATATAGCTCAAATACAGACGAGATTTGCAACATAATTTATTGTCAGGTAAGAAGCTTCTCCAGTTTGGAGCTTACAATCGCCCCCCAAATGTATGCTTCTTAGATGTAATAATTGACCAGCAACATAAATACTCTCAGTCAAAGGGGAAAAAAGAGAGATGGGTCACAAGTAAGTATGAAACTTTTCAATACAAATCCCATCATACTCTAAAGAGGGAGACAAATTCTCTTTGGCCAGTGCTGAACCCACTGGGACAATGACAACATTCCTGAGACATTGCTGTGTGGGGTTACATATCTGTGGCTCTGTTGGGTTTCAGAATGTTATTCCAAGGCTCAGAGTGGCCTTACCTCCATGTTGCCCAGTGTGGTGGTTTGAATATGCTTAGCCAAGGGAGTGGCACTATTAGAAAGTGTGGCCTCATTGGAGTGGGTGTGGCCTTGTCGGAGGAAGCATATCTCTGTGTGGGTAGGCTTTAAAAGAGCTTCCTCCTAGCTGCCTCGAAGCCAGTCTTCTCGTATTTGTCTTCAGAGCAAGATGTAGAACCCGCAGCTCCTCCGGTGTCATGCCTGCCTTGGCACTGCCATGCTTCCCACCATGATGATAATGGACTGAACCTCAGAACCACTAAGCCTCAATTAAATGTTGTCCTTTATAAGAGTTGCCTTGATCATGGTGTCTCTTCACAGCAATGGAAACCCTAAGACACCCAGCAACTATCATCTGGCCTTTTGAAAAAGAAGTGATCGCCTTGAGCACAAGACACTGCTGAGCGTTGCTCCTGTCTTTTAGAACTGAAGTGGACATAGCCTTACATGCTAGGTCCATACATGTTAGGCTTATGCTAAGAGAGGCATTAGTAAGAGGCTTTGAAATGCCTTCACAGTTATTCTCTTGTTCAGAAGAATAATAGGCATTTATACCCAGTGAATTCCCTGTCCCCTTTAGGTCAAATGGACAGTGTCTTTACTGATGTCATTCTCTCTTTAGCCCTACTCTGTTGTGTTGGCTGACACAATGCGTGTCATGGCTGTGCTGATCCTAAAGTTCAAGTTCTTTCCCTCCCCAACCCCTCTCACCAACAAACTGTGGAATTCACTGATTTAACTTCCTGTTTGCTTAATAGTTTCATCTTTGACCTCTCTCTCCTTGTGTCTTGCTACGGTCAGGAGGAAGCAAGCTGCTCCATGCTCTATTAACCATTTTCACCAAATCTCATCAGTTAAATATTTATTTTCCCTTTCCTCCCATTCTACAACATACCCAAACAGCAACACAATTTGATCCTTTTCTATGCCACTTTATAGCAAGGGTTGTCTTTTTTCCATTGTCTAATAATTCATTATCCTCACATCTGAGACCTCAGCAAAACAGCCTTCACTGCCTTTATTTCTACCACTATTATGCCCAACACTGTTCACAGTCTCGGAGAGGACAGAAACTTTCTCTTCTTTCTGGTCCTCACCACCACCACCACCACCACCACCACCACCACCACCACCACCATCATCATCATCATCATCATCATCATCATCTCTCTCTCTCTCTCTCTCTCTCTCTCTCTCTCTCTCTCTCTCTCTCAATAGGATTTCTCTGTATAGCCTTAGATTGTCCTGGAACTCACTCTATAGAACACATCATCATCTCTTAAAACCCTTCTTATGACACTGCCCCCTTTTATTCTAGCACGTACATTAAAACGTTTGAAGCTCTTACTACCAGGTTGTAATGATACATCCATGTTTTGGAGTATTTCTTATTGCACCCCCCACACTTTGGTGTCAATAGTTGTATAATTGGGATTCTCTAGAAAAACAGAGCATCAATAGAAGCAATAAGCATCAGAGAAGCAATAAGAGATCATCTGTAGGTACACACATATAGATAGCATCACATGTATAATACATTGTACTCTACATGTCACACACACACACACATATATACATATATATATATAACATGTATGCACATGCATACATTTATACACATATACAATAAGGCACTAGTCTACTTTTGTACTGAATCATTATTGCTGAGGAAGTATCACCTGTCCTCTGTAGACAGGGGACCCAGGAAGGTCAACTGTATATATAGCTTATTGACCTGTGAGCTGGCTGGGGAGTGATGTGATTCCAGGTTCAATCTGAAGGCCTAAGTACCAAGAGCACCAAAGGCAGGGACAAACTGACATTTCAGCTCATGAAACCGTGTAGAGAATATTTCCTGCTTTTACATTTTGTTCTACTCAGATTCTCAACAGGTTAGATAATGCCCAACCGTGTGGAGGATAATCTGCTTCACTCAACATACCATGTCCAATGCTAGGTTCTTTTGGAAGCACTAAGATCCACTCAGAAACAATGCTCATCTATGGGAACATCATGTGGTAAAACCAAGATGTCCAAAGTCAACTTAGTCTACCTCTTGTCAACTTGACACTCACACACATCTCTTCAAATAGCACTTGATCACCACATAAAAACAGCAAAGCCATAATTTGTATATGCTGCAGAACAGTTCCTTTGAATTGAAACATTCCCTTGGGGGGGGAGGGGGAGGCTCAAAAGGTAAGCAAAAGGTTATATGTCTAGAAGCATGGAAACTTGGAAGATTCTCAAAGGCCCCTTCCAGGCTATAGACAAAGGAATAAATGACTACCAGGAGAGGAGATTCTGATAAATCATGATGTAAAGGAGAATGTTTAGTACTGGCTCTCAGAGCTGCCTACAAACTGTGCAAAGACCTGTACGGTTGCAGCTTTCATGAGTTACCATCCTAACTCAGGTGGGATTTTTAATGCAGCTGTTTTTTGAGTCATTTCTGTACCTTATGAGAAATCCTTCACCCATTGTTGGGTTAATCAGCCCAATAAAAACTCACTGGTTCAACAAATTAGACATTGACACAGTCATTACTTTGTTGTGAATTCTTTTTCTGGAGTGAATAGACATGTCTGTTGTGTCTCATAGAAAGGGTCATAGCAAGACAGAAGTGTCACACAAAAGCCTAACATTACACAACTAATGTGTGTTCTGCTTTAAACACATCAGTCTCCTCTTCGACAGAGAGATGAAGTTGTTGAATGTTTACTCTTTCTGACTAATACCTTACAACTTAGATTCTGTGCTGCAACAGACTCTACACATCCCATTTTGCCTTTTTTTTTCTGCAGAAGACTAACTGATATAGACTATATCTGGAATGGAGTTATAATCGAAATCAACACTCAATTATGCTCAGAATACTTGCTGTAATTCTCTAAGATGCATCCTTCTATCTCATGCACAGGTTAAACTGCTAAAATAAATGGGATTAGGACAGAGTTATAATCTAGCTGCTAACATCAACTTCTTCATTTCTGCAGCATTAGTACTGTTAGGGGTTTGCTAAGTTTGTGTTGCTTGGCTGGTTTGGTTTGTTGTTTTTGCATGGAAGAGAGCTGTAGGGATTTTTCCTTTGATATTTCTACCATAAGCCTTTCATTTAAAAATATGTAGAGAATATATTTTTTGCCATGAACTTGGGAACTAGCAAAATAACCTACTGGGAGGTCTATACCAATATGGCTCATACTGTATCTCATTTATTAGCCCCATCTAAGAGTTGGTTCACAATCATCTTAGAATTTGTGATGATTCAGGATCACTTAGTCCAACGATACCCATGATGTCTACATGGAGTTTTTCTCCCAAGAGTGTAGTCACTACACATGGGCTTATAATTTTCCCTAGAGAAGAGTAAGGAGAAGAAGAAGCCTAGCAGTACATGCTTGTGATGTGATTGCAGGCTCTTTCTTTGAGCCATTTGAGTTTTAGTTAGTCAGAGGGTTCTTATGAGAATCAAATAGAATCCGTGAATTGGATCAGAACTGTGCTTTGTCACACTGACACAAATTAAGCTTCTATTTATAAATCTAGAGGTTGTTTTGATACGGGTCAGGTTGGAACCTGTGAACTACCTTAAGAGCCCTATGGTCTATTAGCCATTGCTAGGGATTCCTGTGGATCATCCAACCACAGTGCCCATGATTCTACTTGTACTGCATTAGCTTGGATTGCTCTGCTATCGTGGCAGCATCTTGCATTATTATGTTTAGCTTATAGGGTACAGTGAATATGATGCTTCTCTCCTCAGAGTGTTTTTCAGTGTTTTGGTGAAGAGAGTGTGGTGGGTTAATAGGGTGTAATCAACTTGCTCAAGCATTGCTTACCTCTCTAACGGTTAATCTTGACTGCCAGCCTCACTGGAAAATAAGACTTCCCAATGGCCCAGAGATCAGAGAAACACCCCTGAATGCCTGAAGGACATTTTTAAGGTGATGGGGAAAGATACGTTCTGAATGTAGTTGATATCATCTAGTAGGTGATGAATGCCCTTCCACCCTGTTCTTTTTCTTCCCGACTCTTTCTGCTTCCTGGTAACCATGAGGTAAGAAACTTTGTTCTGACATGCTATTTTACCATGACTTGACATCACTCACTGTTCCAACAACAGTGGAACAAGCCATGGATTGAATCCTTTGAAACTGTGAGTCAAAATAAATCTCTTTTTTCCCCTTTCAAATAACTTCCCTTGGTATTTGTCATACAAGGACAAGTCTACTGGAATCCCTGCATCTTTGGAGTCTTCCTTTTACATTGTGAGAAGGAAGTATATCACCATCAAATGTGTTTACAATAGACCCTTACTGAATCCATGATTCCAACATTCCTTTAGAACCACTCTCAGCTGCTTAAAGGAGTCCATCCATGTTAGAATCTTCAGGGGAACGTCAGTAAATTCACCTTCATTCAATTGAACTCATCGAATTATTTCCTCTTTGATCCATAGTTTTCTCAAATATTTTTCCCAAGTTTCATTGACTTCATTTCCTGAGTACTTTCAGCTCTTTGAATGTGTTCCTGTTTTTCAGATTTTCTACAGCAATGCTCTGAAGCATGCTGACCTCTGACTCTGGCTGTGTACCTGGAGCCTTGTAAGAGCAGTGTGCAGAGGGAGGAATTATTCTTGTGGTGGTAACTACCTTAGAATTGTATTGCTTATTGCAAAGTACAGGGTCTGTTCATCAGACAGGCAAAGGGGAACTGCTGCTCATCAAAGACAAGATTTGGAAGACTAGGGCTGTCTTGGTCAGGGAACTACTGCTCTGAAGAATTGCTGTGTCCATAGCAACTCTTATTTGACTTGCTTATAGTTTCAGAGGTTTAGTCCATTATAAGCATGGTGAGAAGCATGGCAGCATCCAGGCAGACATGGCGCTGGAGAGTTAACTGAGAGTTCTACATCTGGATCCACAGGCAGCAGGAAGTGAGAGACACTGGGACTGGCTTTGGCTTTTGAAATCTCAGAGCCCACCTCCAATGACTCTTCCTCCAGCAAGGCGGCATCTACCCCAACAAGACCACACCCTCTCCAACAAAGCCACACCTCCTAGTAGTGCCACTCCCTGATAGCCAAGCATTCAAATATATGAGCCTATAGTCTCCATTCTTATTCAAACTACAACCAGGGGTTCTTAGAACTTTCAGATCCTCACAAATTCCATGACTCTTGGACTTAATTCCAGGCTGCCACCCAAAAACCCAAGTCTTGGAACACTGACTAAGCAATAGAAGATTAAGAAAGACAGATACAAATAACCTTAAATTATGCTTGGCTGAGCTGGGCACTCAGATGGAGATGTACCAGAAGTTCAGATACTCAGCAGTTTAGCTATCTCAGTAGTGGGTTTATGAAGACTATAGAGAATCAATTTCAGGACTTTGTGATATTGCAGTCACTGAGGACTAGGAAGCTATGGTCTCTACTTTTTACACATGCTATCTTTAGCTAAAGATCAACAGTTCATCAGCATCTATACGTGGACCAGGGGAAGCCCTTGACAATCTCATGTACCTGAGGCATTAACATCCTTCACATGGCTTCATACAAGGGTACACTCACTTCCCACATTTCTCAACATCCTTTTTCTTCCTATTTACTTCTCAAAGTGGTATTCAAGAGATCTGATTGGACTACTCACTTAACCTATGCAGAATTTTGAGCAGACCACAGGACTAGAGTCAAGATCTTATTTTTATTGCCATATTCTTTTAGAATAATCATAAAAACTCTTTGATTTTTTTTCTGGCTATACTTGAAAAAAGTTTTGATTAACCTTGCATGAACTTTGTTTGTTTGTTTCTCTATGTAGCCCAGACTGCTCAGAACGCATGTTCTTTCCCTCTCAGCCTCCTGAGTGCTAGGAAAATAGCCACTCTGCCTCCATGTTAGTTCTTAAACTTACCACTGCAGTTATTGGTCAACTGCTTTAGTTATATATTGGTATATAAAAAATACAGTGACTTAAAACAGTAACAATTGCCATCACACAACTGAATATGGACAAGATATATTGGCCACTGCTGAGACTATAATAATCTAGGGCTAACAGAGTCTAGGCTATTCAAGATAGATGAAAAATGGCTGGTAAATACCTCTGGATATTGGTTAAATATTTAATTTTGACCATCAGCTAAGGACACTATGATTGGTTATCTTGGTTGTCAACTTTACTACTCTGGAATCAACTAAAACCCAAGTAGCTGGTCATACTTGTAAGTAATTTTTCTTGATTAGATTATTTGAGGCAGGAAGACACAGCCTCAATCTGGGCTACACCTTATTGTGGCAGCTCATATCAATGGACATGAAATAAGAACCCCCCCCACACACACTTTTTCTATACACGTCTTAACTCTTGTGGACAAGTTCATCTATCCTGTTACTGAGGCATTCATTCACTGGTATTACAGCCTACTTCTTCAGGATTCCGATATAGACTAAAGACCAGCAGTTCTCTAGGAATTATCCAGGGCTCCATCACCAGACTGGGACTGCTGAGACACCCAGTTTTGGGGACTGAACAATTATCAGACCTTGGCCTCCTTTCCTTAATACAACCATTGTTGGATCATCTAGACCAAAACCGGCAAGCCACTCTAATAATCCTCTGTGTGTGTGTGTGTGTGTGTGTGTGTGTGTGTGTATGTATGTATGCACATGGGTTTGTATATGTGTATGCAAATATATAAAACATTTATTCTATGTGATATGCTACTTTAGAGAACCCAGACTAATACTGATACCTTAATTTAGCCTCTGAACCTAGCTCCTTGGGTTCTTTTACACCATGGTGGCTGAATTCAAAAGGCTGCATTTCAAGAAGCAAAGTTGGACATGCACTCATTCTCTGAAGTTATATAGGATCAATTATGCAACAATTTTTCATTGAGTCAGATAAAAAGAAAAACCCAGATTCAAGCTTATATGTGGATGTGTGTGGGGATGGGAGGATGGATGGATGGATGAACGACAAACAAAACAGTTTAGAACCACCTTCAACCCTTCATGCCATCCTTTACATCTTTATGCTGCTTGATGCTGTAGAGAAGTCGCCCATTTACCTTCAAAAACTATCTACAGGTTCTATTTCCTAATGTTCAGTGGTCAGCTCTGACTTCAAACTCATCAACCCATAGTCCCATTTTCCTTGAATACCGGGTCTCTTCAAATAACTACTGAACTATATTGGGATCTTGATTGCAAACAATACAAATTAACTGGTTGGAGTGAAAAAAAGATTTATTTTCCCTTTGGCAGAGAGCTAAACCCCTCTGCCTATGTATTTACAAGAGAAATTTACAACTGAGGCTGCACAAATCTCATTTCGGTTTTCCTGTGAAGTACAAGTAGAAGTTTATTTTAATCCTCTAGGAAAAGGCTCATAATTTCGAAACTAGAGACAGTTGAAACCAGATTCTTCATTGCTGGAGGGGAAGGGGGATGGGCAATCTCTTGTATGTTGCATTATATTGAGATGTATCCATAATCTCCATTTTTAAGAAGTCAATAATATCAGCCTTACCTCAGGTCATAACAATCAGAAATGTTACCAGTCAACCATTGCAAATTATCTCTTTGGGGGCAAAAATCTTACACTTGAGAAGTAGTATTCTAAGGGAAAGAAGAACGTGATGGCATGGAATAGGAACAGGGCTAACTAAGATGCCACACTCAAGAAAATAGATTAATCAGTGTTATATGAGAAAAGAAGCTTCTTAACACCTGAATGATCATTGTTATGAATATAAACACCACTTAGATGAATTAATTTCTGTAGCCAATACGGAATGAAACCACTTAATAAGACAGTGGGAAATAAGACAGAGGGAACACTGAGCATGGTTTTCAATGACATTGACAATTAGACTTTAGAGTAAAAGATTTTCAACATGGTTCCCTTCTATAAACTTATCAGAGTGTCTGTTTAGTTCTGACAACCTGGCAGGGGTAGGTTTTATTGCATATGTGAATACATGGTGCCATTAATCTGTCAGCATTTCTCTCCATAACTGCTTTAAAACCCTTCCCGTGAGTGCTTAAGTGCAGTACTGATACTGGTATCAATAATTCCTCATAGCTTTTGCTCCTCAAGTCCAGGTTCCACTGGGAGCATTTTTTTAAAGTGTCAGTAGGAGACTGGCAAACTAAAGGAAGAAGGCAAGACAATGTGTATCATTGAGAGCCAAGATTCTCTTCTGTGTAGGAAGGATCTCAGTTCCATAGGAAAGTGTGCTTGATACAGGAATCCCTGGAGAGACAAATACAGAAGAATGATATGCTCTACAATAATGCTGGATTAGAATGCTATAGGTCCTTCAGTGCTGATCGCTGTATTAGAACAGACACTGGTAGGATAGTTACTCATCATTTCTTCTGTTTAGGGAGATCTCACAACAGTCAGGACACTGGTAGAACTTCCTTACCTCTCTCACATAAATTTTCACTCATCATTTTCACTGAGTAAAATGGAGTAATACTTGAGCCCAAAAATGCCTACTTGCTCTAGGAGGACTGTGTACCTGTGAATCATTGTGCTGGCTGATCTTGATTTTCAGCTTGATTGGATATAGAAGTGTCTTACAGATTAGTGACACGTACTTCTGAAGGTCATTCCAGATACAGTAGGGACCTGATCTAATGAATGGTTTAAAACATTGACAGATTATAAATTTGAATTGATCATGGGGAACTGGTGGATCTTCCTGCCAATTTGGAGAAAGTAGGCTACTGGGGACATATATTTGGAACTATGTCTTGAGTCGGTCTTCTCTTGTATATCCTCCTCTCCACTTTCTATCTGCTAAGAAGTGACGTGCAACTTCCACTATGCACTCCTACCACAGTGGTAGTCTGTTCAAGTGTATGGGGACAAGCATCTGAAACTTTGAGCCTAAATGTTCTTTCAGGTATATTGGTCATAGTTAAATACAATGTAATTATCATAATTACTGTGCTTACTACATGAGCCTATACTCTCTAATCTCTAGGCAGCATCTCCAAAAGTTTCAAGCATAGATTTCTGTCAATCATTCTATATTTCTCAATTGTTTCTCCAAAAATTCCCATAATTAGTTCTGGTGGATGGTTAGGTCATATTTGAGTGAGGGTCATATAAGAAGTACAGCGGTGAGCCTAACCGCTCAAACTCAACATTGATGAGGCTGAACTGGGTAACATGAGCAGAAGATAGTCAACATTTCTCTTCTACTTTCCTCAAAGCTGCTGTCAGTAGAGTTCAGAGGAAAGGTGAACTTCCATTCTCAATTAAAGCACGAAGACTGAGCAAGGCGATGTGAATCAGAGCTAGTCAGCACTTGAGTGTCCGGTCCCTTCTGTTGACTCTCTACCCCCAAGTCACACCAACAAGATGAATGAGGGACACAGAAGGGACAGTTGAGGCTTTATCTCTCCCCAGACAAGGCAAGCAGATAACTCAGCTTTTTTTCTTACTCTGCTACTACAAGGTGATGTGAACTCTCTTTTTCTACCTTCTTCTTGGCCCCAGAGGGATCCGAGTTTATAATTGATCTTATGGACAGTAAATTGATTTGAGGTGGCTCCTACTTTTTCTAGAAAGATCAAGCTTTGAACAAACTGAGATCCTGTGTCATGCATCTGTAAGGAGGTAGTGGAAGTCACCACTCCAACACATCTAGAATGAGGCCAGAGGCATCCAGTAGGATGTCAAACAAAGACACTTAGGTGGCTGTTGTACTACACCACAACAAAAAGAATATCCTACTTTTTAAAAGATAATAAAATATGGGTTAGTGGGATGGCTCAGAGGGTAATGTTGCTTGATGCCAAGCCTAACTGCCTAAATTGATTCCCTAGGACCTACAGAGTGGGAAGAGAGAACTGACTTCTGAAAGTTGTCTTCTGATGTGGCATGTGTCTCCTATTTAAAAAAAAAGGTTTCTGAGCCTCATAGTATCATATAAAAATATCCATAATTCAAAAAATAAATCACTCATCAAGATATGGAAACTTACAAATTGTGTGAAAAAGACTATCAATAAATGTTAATACCAAGATGACTTATATCTTGGGTTTTAGAGCAGACATTTGAAGCATGTTTCAAAAACAATTATAGATTTTCTTGAAACAAAGGAAAAAGTAATAGATCTCATTCAAATTAGATTATCAAGAGGATAGAATGGAAATTATACAGTTAGAATCCATAACTTAAAAACTCCGATTAGGTTTAATAGTAGACTAGAGATGACTGCATACACCTGAGGACTGATCAGTCCAAGCAAGCAATGGGGCCTACATAGACTGCGAGAAGATAACCTATATGATCATAACAAAGTAGCAGACATCCACACCACTGGACTACCAGAAGGGAAGGCAGTACTGAAGAAGAGTTTGAAAATTAAATGTCTGAAAACCTTCCACATTTGGTAAAAACCAGACTCCAAGATATTGAAGAAGCTCAACTAATTCTAAGCAGGATCGTTGGTGGTGTAGTGAGCACAGTTTGCTTCTGAGTAAATACAAAGAAGTCTGCAGCAAGACACATCACAATTAATGTCTGAAAACTAATGGTTGAGAAAGACTTTGAAAGCAGCCACAGACATATAAGGCATTCTTCAGAGGGTTGGCCAATGTGAATAACAGTTCCCTCTGAGCTAGTGGAGACCAGACTAATGACACCTTTCTCAAATAGAGAAATAAAAGAAATAACAGCTATAAATTCCATATGCAGCAAGCTATGTGGCCTGGAGGACAGGAGCTTTGTACAGAACAGAACATACTGCTCACAGAAGGTGGGCAACCACTGGGAGATGAGATGTGTTCTCATAAATGTAAGTAGAACCATTAAAGCAGCTTTACTTTTTAAATTTCTTTTCTTATTATAACTGTCTTCCTAATTGTTTTTAGAATGAATTTTTGGATGCCTTCCATCACTGACAGATCTGCAAGCATTTAAGAATGCACGTACCGCTTGTCATTGTCGTGTGTGGCCTCCTCTGTATCTACTAGGGTACATAGTTTTCGATCCAGAATGAATTAGCAAGAGATGGGAATAACAGGAAGGAATTTTTCTTTGGAGTACAAGGAAAGGAGTCTGGGGATGAAATCCTTGAACCCTCTTTGTTAGGGACTGTGATAGAAAAAAGTCAAGATTCTCTGAAAGAGAGAATGAGCTGAGTTGGGTTGAATTTTCATAATCAGAATGCCAAAGTCACATCAAGAATAAACAGTCACCTCACAATGTGAGTAGATATTTGTTTTCTGAACACACACACACACACACACACACACACACACACACACACACAGAGAGAGAGAGAGGGGGGGGGAGAGAGAGAGAGAGAGAGAGACCTACAGACAGAGACAGATTGTTTCTTTTGAGCCCCATAACATTGGGGGGAGGGGGACAGGGAGGAGGGTCTCTAAACACAATTGAGGACAAAGGACTGAAGCATTAACAAGTAGAGACCACAGGAGGCTCTGCACCTGAATGTAAGTTGAAGAGTTCCACCAGTGGCTGCACTCCGTTCCAGTCCCTTCCCACATGTTCCATGATCTCTGTCTCCTGTAGGGTTTCTTGCATCCCTTAAGCCACACACCATCACTGCCATTGCATAGATGGGAAAAATCATTGCATGATTTTAAAAGATGTAGCTAACTAGTCTAGAGAACTTGACCGGGTTACATGGCCTCTAGGTTTTCCAATTTAAAATGAGCATAAGTCCCTGCGTCTGTCTCTGCAGAGGTGATTCTATCAATAAGATGAGGAATATATGCTGAAAAGTATTCTTAATACTTACAAAGTATTCAAGATGGTTCATGGCTAAGAGTGCTCACTGCCAACTTTAATGACCTGAATTCCATCCCAGGGATCCACATGATGCAATGGAAAAAAAAGAGGACTCTTGTAACTTGTCCTCTGATCTCCACACTCGCACTGTGCTTCTCCTGACTGTCCCTTGAACCTCAGCTGTAGATTGAAATCTTCCTGAAACTTAATCTTGGTCCCTGTCCAGCAGAGAGACTCCAAATAGACTTTGTCACTCATGGAGGTAGTTCTGTCGTGACTAAATGGATCTTACGAAGAATCGCAGGAAAGAGATCCTTTTCATTTGGGAAAACGCAGCTTGAAAGCTCAAAGCTGGAAGGGAAGAATGAGCTCTCCCTCGGACTTCATCCAACCTGCCAGGCAAACTGGAAGTAATTATTTTATGTGGGATGCTCATTGCCATTACTGTGGCAGGGACCTGATCTCACCATTTAACAGAACCATCTGTTCCTTCCTTGGCAGGCATTGGGATCACATCTCACCTGGTGCCTTGGCATCCTTGGCCTTGAAGCAGAGCATGCCCAAGGCTAAGATGTGCAGAGTAGGAATGAGAGAAGATGTCTCTTCTACCTGCAGCGGAGTTGGACAGATAGGGATAAATACAAAATGATGAATACCATACTCAGAAGCACATTAGTATTAAAGTTGATCTAGGAGCACACATTCCACAGTGCCCCATTGTCCAGCACAGGTCCTGGTCTTATTACTTGTTACTTCTGTGATCTTGAACATATTAAATGTTCTCCAGGGATCTCGGTTTTCTCAATGAAAAATGAGTACAGTAATATTTACCTTACTGAGACATCAATGAAAATCGCCTCACTTAGATGTTAGCAATAACAACAAGCTGTTCAGAGGAACGAACAGGCTGTGGAACTAAGAAAGATGTTTCTGTATTAGAAACACTGCTGCTCTTCTGCTCTATGCTCACCTCAGTCTGCGGCTGCTAATTGACCACCACGCGAAGGGCTTAGCCAGTCAGGATTCTCTCACAGAAACACAGAACAGAGGAAGTCATCATGGCTTCCTCCAATACACTTCCTCTAACAAGGTTATACCTCCTCCAATAAGACCACACCTTTTTACTAGATATTTTCTTTATTTACATTTCAAATGTTATCCCCTTTCTTCATTTCCCCTCTGAAAACCCCCTATTCTATCCACGTCCTCCTGCTCACTAACTCACTCCCGCTTCCCTGACCTGGCATTCCCCTACTCTGGAGCATTGAGCCTTCACAGCACCAAGGCCCTCTCCTCCGTTTGATGTCCAACAAGGCCATCCTCTGCTACAAATGCAGTTGGAGCCATGGGTCTCTCCATGTGTACTCTTTGGTTGGTGGTTTAGTCCCTGGGTGCTCTGGGGGTACTGGTTAGTTCATATTGTTGTTCCTCCTGTGGGGCTGCAAACTCCTTCAGCTCCTTGTGTTCTTTCTCTAGCTCCTCCATTATGGAAATTGTGCTCAATCCAATGGATGGCTGTAAGCATCCACTTCTGTACTTGTCAGGCACTGGCAGAGCCTCTCAGGAGACAGCCATATCTGGCTCATGCCAGCAAGCATTTGTTGGCATCCACAATAGTGTCTGGGTTTGGTGACTGTATATGGGATGGATCCCCAGGTGGGGCAGTCTCTGGATGACCTTTCCTTCAAACTCTGCTCCACACTTTGTCTCTGTATCTCCACCCATGGGTATTTTGATCCCCATTCTAAGAAGGACAGAAGTATGAGTGCCATTTCCCATGGGCCACGCATATTCAAACCACTACTCTTTGTTCCTGAGTTTTTGCTGCAACGCTAACATAATGCTTCTCAACACCCATAAAGAGAAACAATGTTGCTAACATAGTACAAAATACAAACTCTAAACTATAGATGCCTTAGTCTTGGCCGGTTCTGCATTGCTCCCAAATCTTGTGCAGACCGCTGGACCCTCATCTGATTCCTCTGTTGTCAAATGAAACCTTCCATGCACAGCAGTTTGGAGACAGAAGCTACTTACTGTTACAGTCCACCCCGGGAAAACTCCTTCCAGCTGCGAAATGGGGAGTTCACTTCTTTTCTGCCATCTGTTCTTACACCCTTCCTATCTCTTTTACATCTTAAAATTTCATCCCTGCGCCTCTGTCTAAATGCAACAAATCCACACGACCCAGGCAGCCATTCCTCAAGATGTGCTTTGTTGAAGAAACAGCTTTGCAAGGAATTTTGCCCTCATCTACTGGGAAGAGACTCCCCACTAGACTCAACCATTCTAAGGCACAACTTGGCAATGTGTAGTCCATTTATGTTCAGACAAGTTTCCTCTTTCTTACTCCCTGACACCCAATAAGAGCATCGGCAAAAGAATGAAGGCAAAAAACTGCCCAGGCTCTAGCTTTTCTCTTTCCCTTTTCTCCTAGGTTTTATGTTACTTGAACGAAGGGGCTGTGTGCTGACTGAACTTGCTGTGTTGAGCTGTTTAAATGGACAGCTTCCCTTTCGTCTCTTGCCGTGAGAAATCTGTTGGGGGCTTGTACATGCTCCTCTTCTGAGACAGAAGGACAATGCTGATATTCAGGTCACGCGGAGAGGTGTAGGATTACAGGGGCTCCTGGCACCCCTCTCCTGTGAGTGACTCAGGTACCTTGTTCTAGGAAGCCCTCACAGGCATGCGCAATCTCCTTTTGCCCAGAGGTGAAATGAGGCAGAGTGGGGAGGCGGAGCAGGGAGATGCCTGTCAGGTGCAAGCGTTGTCGCTATTGGCCGGGATTAAGTTGGACTTCCCTTCCTGGGACAGACAGGAAAAATGCTTGAAGGACAGAGTGACATTAGTGAATAACTAATACTTCCTTCAAACACCCCTCTACCTTTGCTCCTCTCTAAACTGAAAACCATAAATGTGAGCATTGTGCATCATTTTTACTTGCCACCTAATCCCCAGTCCGAAAAGACGTGGCTTCCATAGAACAAACAAAAAGGTGCTGGTGTCGCTTGGAGTTTTCATGTGAATAATTACACCTTGAATCATTGTTAGTATTATCTCTGAAAATGGAATTATATTCTAGAATCTATGAATAGTGTTTAACATGTACTGTCGATGATCCGTGCATCCCATGTGATTAACCTCCTTAGTTTGTAAGCAGGGACTGGAAGTGCTAAGCCACTTAATCCCAGAAAGTCTAAAGTGGACTCAGAATTTCAAGCGTGACATGCCATATATAAAATTGCATAGCATGTTTGTGCATGTCTTAGAAATATTAGGAGAGTGATCTCTCTCTCTCTCTCTCTCTCTCTCTCTCTCTCTCTCTCTCTCTCTCTCTCTCTCTCTCTCCTGTGTGTGTGTGTGTGGGGGGGCAGTGGTCAATGTCAGATGACTTGTTCAATCACTCTCTACCTTTCTTTCTGAAACAAGTCTTCTCACTGAACCCAGAACTCAGAGTAGCTACAATAGCTGGTGAGGCAGACTGGATTCTCCAGTCTCCACCTCCCCAGTACTAGGATTCCTGTGTACCTACCTTTAAACATGGTGCTGAAGATCTGAAATGAAGTCTTCATGCTTCTGTGGAAGGAACAAGCAATGAGCCATCACGCAGATCTTCAGGAGAAAATTCCTATCTGTGCAAGGCAAAGCAAAAGGCGGTTTCGTTTTTGGATGTTCTGTGTATTTTCCTCCACTCTCATCAGGCTTTCGGCTCATGACACCATAGTGCCAGGTAGAAACCCTGGGAGGTTTCTTTGAAACAATACTGGGAACGTAAAGACTCCTTTTCACATTCCTATGACAGAGTGCTATGGAAAGACCCAGAGTTTGGATTTTTTTGTGATGACTGTTCAGTACAGAGGGAACTTGGAATTCTCTTGTGGCAGCTGAGCGAACCTTGCTCAGGTCTCCTGGGAGGCTGCTGGACAATATGACACATGTAGAGAGAGCACAGTTTGATCCTTGATTCCTGGACCTTATATCTTAGGACAAAGTCACTAATGGGTAGATACAAGAAGTCTATTGTAGAAAGTTTAAATCCCTACCCAGGGTTTCTGTCCTGCCTTTGACTATAGTTCCCAGATAAAAGATACACACAACCTTTATATTTTCAATAACTCTTAGTCAGCACAAGAGCTGGTCATATATCTATCTTCTATGATATTATGTCTATTTGCCAGTCAATTATCCCATTACATAATTTGCCATGTTTCATCTGACTGTTCTCAACTCCAATTAGCCAACCCACATGGCCATCATATATGACTCACCTAATCCAAAGCAGCTTCCGCTTCTCCTCACCTTCTTCTATCCCTCATGGTTCTCCTTCAACCCCAAGCCTGGAAACTCTAAACCTTCCTAAGTCTTTTTAACCCACATATTGACTGTTGGCATCTTTATTTACCAATCTGAAATAACTTGGGGACAAGGTCACATAGAATCACTTGGGTCTATGTGCAGACTCTCTCATCTCTGGAGCAAACAGGTCTTGGGGTCCTGCACTTAGAATCACAATACATAGCAACAGACTAAGCCTCAACAGGTGTGGTGGCTTCAGGTTGTGACAAACCACTGCTCTGTAGAATGAAAAAGTGTCGTGATACAGACAGATTCATTAGACTAGATTAGATGGGAAACTGAAGGACAGGATCAGTCAAGTGAGGTGTGGATGGGACCCTGTAAAAGGCAGGAATCTGAAAGATGACCTTAACTTATCTAAGAGGCAGAAGGGAGACCAGAGGGACTTCAGAACAGACAGAGAGGAGAAGAACGGGTCTATAGGAAGTTGGAGAAAGAAAGTGCTAGCTTAACAGACCAGCATTGTAATTACCCTATTTAAATATAGAAATGGCTGTGCTGTTTTGGAACATAGCTGTTTGAGGGATAATCTCAGTCAAATGACTGTCAAGAGCTGTCATAGTCTGTTCTTCTTGTTAAAAAAAACATTTTTGATTAGGAAATATATTTATTTGCTTTAAATTCATGTCTTTTCTTCTTTTTTTCATAATGTCTTTCAGTATTGGGAAATGGACCCAAGGTTTCATACAAACTAGGTAGTTCTCTACCACTGAGCTACATTCCCAGCCCCTTAAAATATTATTGCATATTAACTGAATATTAGTGATTTTCTCTGCGGCACTGGTACACTTAACTGTATTGTGCTTTGATTATATCCATTGTCCTCAGGGCCACTTCCTCTATCTCTCCTCTTCCCGGTCACCATTTTTTCCTTCCTGTGTAGCTACAGAGCCCAATGTCAGGGCACCAGCAGATTCAGTGTCTGGGTGTGTTCCTTGCCTCCAAGATGGGACCAATTGCTGTGTCTTCATTTGGCAAAAGGAGGAAAATCAGGTGCCTTCTTTAGCGTCAACGTCATTCAGGAGAATAGAGTCCTCATGACAAAGTGCACTCTGATGATCTCCTTTCTCCACATACTCCATATACTGAGGATTAAGTCTCTACGCACGGGCCGTGGGTCCTAACATTTAGATCATGGCTGGAAGGCATCAGACTTGGTGAGAGATGGAGAGTACTCTGAAGCAAAAGCGAAGCTGGAGATGCCAGGAGGAGATGTATATGCAATCTTTGCCTGTGATTTATTATTATCTGAAAAGTACTGTTTTGAGAGAAATTTATCCTAGATAAAAATCTTACATTGCACATGACTACCAATCTCTTTTTCCAAGCTTATGGCTTTTCTTTCATTCTCTTTTCTTAATCTTTCTTTGAAGAACAAAGGTTTCTATTTTGAGGAGGTCTAATTTATCAACATGTTCTTTGGGTCTTGCTTTCAGTGTTCTGTTTTAAAAAAAAATTCTCACCCAACTCCCACACTGTTTTCCCCACACTGTCTGGTTTTAGGATTCATATTTCACTCTGCCGTACGGCTTTAGTTAATTTTATGCATGTTGTATGTTGTATGTTTTGGATGGGGGCTATTTGTTTGGCATGTGGATACCTGATGGCCAAGACACTATTTCCTGAAGATAGGCCTTTGTTTATTGACCATCGCTGTCACCTTCTTTAAAAATCAGTTGTCTGCACACAACCAAAGACTTCAGATGAGATTTCTTCTGCCCTACAACTTATTTGTCTTTCTTTGTGCGGATGCCATGCTGTCCTGAGGATGTCACTCTGATGAAGAATACTTGAGATGGGTGGCCTGGCTGTCCCCATTCCTTCTTCAGATTCAAAAGCAATGACTCAGAGTCAGTTTCTGAGGTACTAACTAGAATGCTTGCTAGGTTGTCATCGGGTTATTTTGGATGGTTTTTATATTTCAGTCAATGATATTTTTTTCACTTTAACCTATTAATTCTTCCAATCCATGAACCGTGAGCGTCTTCCTTAATTTTTCCCAATCATGTTTTCCGGCTTTTTAAAAATATCACAAGACTCTCTCATCCCTCATAAGATTTATCTGCTCATATTTTCTAAGCCCTTCTAATGTTGTGGTGTCATTGTAAATGCTATTTTTTTTTCATTTTTAAGTTTCTGACTAATTATTTTTAGTAAAGAGAAAAACTTTGATTTTTATCCATTTGGTGTAGTTCTTGTCTATGGCTAGTGTGCTGAGAGTGTCTATTAGGTCTGAATGTGTGACTTTTGTTGCTTTTGTCTTACAATCTATTAAGATTGTTATAGGCAGTTACAGTCTTCACCTCTGTATCATGGTTCATTATATTAGCTGTTTTCACAGAGAAATCCAGATGTGCACTCCTGGGAGCACGCTCCAACCTGTGGATTGTGACTCCTTTGGGGATGCACAACCCTTTCACAAGGGTCACCTAAGGCCATCAGAAAAACAGATATTTACATTATGATTCATACCATAGCAAAATTACAGTTATGAAGTAGGAACAAAAATAATTTTGTGGTTGGGGGTCACCATACCGTGAAGAGCTGAATTAAAGTATCATAGCTTGAGGAAGGCTGGGAGCCACTGTTCTATACAATCATGCTGCCGTTATTATCTTTATTATTTAACTCCACTAGGTAAAATTAAGTAAAAATGTTTTGTGTGTATGTTCAAGAGAAAGGATGGTCTGTGGTTTTCCTTGCTTGTTCGTCATTTTCTGGATTTGGTGTGTGAGTAATCTCAACCCTGAGCAGGTTGGGTCTTTTCAAAAGAAGAGTTTGTGTCAATTTTTTTTTTCCATTAAATGTTTGGTAAATTCTCCAATGAAGTCCCATGGGCCTGGCCTTTCCTTTGTGTGGCTGTTTGCTACAGTCTCAGTTCACAGTAGATAATGAATGCATGTGTCAACAGTAGTCAGGGTCTCCAGTTCTTCCCAAGTGAGCTGTGTTAGTTGATGTCTTCTGAGGATTTTCTCTGTGTCATTTAAGTTGTGACATTATTGGCATGCAATTATTTATGCTAAGCCCTTATAATTCCTTTAAAATCTGTAGACTCAATAATGATGTCACTTTTATAGCTGCTACTGGTAATTCGTGTCTTCTCTTTTACTTGATCAATTCGGCAAAAGATTGTTCAGTTTTATTGATCTTCCCAAAGTACCGGCTTTTGGTTTCATTGATTTTTCCATTTTTATCTTTTTCTGTGCCATTGACTCTCACTTTCATCTTTACTTTCTTCATTTGGGGCTTTTTTTTTTTGTAGTTCTTTTTCTACTGGCCTAAGGTAAAAATGTAAGGTTATTGATTTAAGACAATTTTTATACCAATATAGTCATTTGGAACTATTAATTTTTTCCCCAAGCAATGCTTAAAATTTTAAAACATCTGGTTTTATTTTTATTAATTTTGAAATATTTTCTAATACATGTTTTAATTTTTAACCTTGAGTTATTTAGTAATCCATTAGTTTCTAAGTATTTGGAGTTTTTCTTATACTGGTGTGTTCCTAATTCTCTTATTTAACACTATCAGAATCTGAGAACATACATTGGTTTGAATCCATATAAGTCATTTTCTTTTTTTTTTTCTTTTTTTATGGTCCACAATATGGGCTGCCTTGATAAACACTCTGTGTGAGGTTGGAAAGATTGGAATTTTGCTGTTGTTATCCTCAGTACCAGGAGAACGTAAATCCTGTTAGACAGACTGGTAGTCAACTGCCTCCTCTCCAGCCTTACTGGTTTTCTGCATGTTTTTCCTTTGTTACTGGAAAAAGAGCATGTAGTTCCTGATCAAGGCTATGGCGTTGCCTGTCTCTTCTTAAGAGTTCTGGGATTTTTTTAAAAAAAAACTTCTTGTATTTTGAAACTTAGTTGCTATGTTTATAAATGTTTAAGGATAGTATTTGGTTTTCATGAATTGATTTTTCCAATTGTGTGTAAGCTTCTTTATCCTTCACAGCTTCTTTGCTTTGACATCCTGCGGGATGCTAGTACAGCAACTTTAAGTTTCTTTGATTTTTATTAGAATGACAATATATTAATCTATTCTTTGACCTTGTAATTTATTTACATATTTCTACTTTATATTATAAGCAGCACAGGTTTAAGTCTTACTTTTTAAAAATCTAATTTGATAACACCTCTCTTTTATAGAAATTATTTAGTAACTTATATTTAATGTTATCATCGATATGGATAGGGTTAAACTTATCATTACTTACTTTTTATTGTTTTCATTCATTTTTAAAATTTTATTTCTTTTTTTCTTTCTATTGGACCAAATATTTTTTATGTCTTTATTCTATATCCTTCCTGGAGGATTAACTCAAATTTTTGGTTCTAGTGTCTTAATGATTTGTTTTTCATCTTAATGTCTATTTTAATATACCTGGATCTACTCTCAAGTAGTATCACGTCATGTATACTACAAACAAATTTATACTATTATCTTATTTTCTCTTCTGTTTCTGTAATAAAATACGCTGACAAAAGCAACTTCCGGGGAAAGGGTTTATTTTGGCTCACAAGCCTAGAGGGGGTTATTGTCCATCATGGCAGGGGAGACAAGACAGCAGGAACATGGATGCTGGCCCATCATATTCTGTCAGTAGTCTTTAAGCAGAGAACAAACAGGAAATGGATAGAGAAGAAACAGGAAATGGAGCTGGGTTATATAAAACCTCAAAGCCCAGTCCCAGGGATCCACTTCCTCCAGTCAAACTCCTCCTTAAAAGGTTTTTCATTGGTCCCCAGCAGTGCTGCCACCTGGGGACCAAGAAATACAGGAAAGGAGCCCGTGGGGGCATTTTACACCCAAACTATAGCAACAACACTTTTATCTTGTTCCTATAGTGTTCCTGCTGAGGATTGTAACCCACTCCAATGCTTTTTTTCTTGTTTGTTTTAAAGGTTGGCTAATTCTAGAGAAGGCTTATATAGGAATAGAAATATTCCCTGATGTAGTTATCATTCTGAGCATTTGTTATTCCTACAAGTGGGTGCATCTGTACTTTCATCTAATCTTGTTTTGCTTTGCACTGTAAAGTGTTTTGAAACATGTCTTCTCTTGTGGTGAGTGTAGAGACAGAACTCTGCTTCTTTCTTTAAGACAGGGTCCCAGGGTCCCACTGAATAAACAAGGCTGGTTTTGGGCTTGGCATCCTCCTGCCTCAGATTCTGAAGTCCTGAGATTACAGGTGTAGGATACCACACCCAGGTACAGACTGTTTTTTCTTTTGGTTCATCTTTGAAAACTCCTCGTCTTTGTTTTTGGAAGATGAGAAAACAACTCAGTATAGAACTGCAGGCTGACCTTGGCGGTCAGTCCTGGGACCATGTAGGTGTCCTATGTCCTCCCTGCGCTGCTTACAATGAGTCTGCTCTGAGTCGCATCTTTCCTAATGTTTCTTTGAAGTTTTCACCTTCCTCTAGTTTCAAGCAGTTTGACTAGGTTCTGGTTGGCTGCAGTTTTTCCTTAATGTATCATATGCTTGAAGTCCATAGCTCTTGGATTCTTCTGCTTATATTTTCATTACACTGGAAAGGGAAAAAAAAATCAATCTTTATTTTTAAACTTCTTTTTTTTTTTCTGTTTTCCTTCCAGCTGCCTGTTTCTCTTGTTCA
Source organism: Tokudaia tokunoshimensis (assembly GCA_036184795.1). Taxonomy (NCBI): domain Eukaryota; kingdom Metazoa; phylum Chordata; class Mammalia; order Rodentia; family Muridae; genus Tokudaia; species Tokudaia tokunoshimensis. Next base: position 17,154,266 of record BTHU01000020.1, on the reverse strand, counting down.
TGCTGGATAGCTTCTGATCTCTTCTTCTTCTTCTTCTTCTTCTTCTTCTTCTTCTTCTTCTTCTTCTTCTTCTTCTTCTTCTTCTTCTTCTTCTTCTTCTTGTTCTTCTTCTTCTTCTCCTCCTCCTCCTCCTCTTCTTCTTCTTCTTCCTCTTCCACTTCTTTTTTCAATCTTTAAATTTACTATTTTTTTCTTTTATAGTGGCTCATCTGTTGGTAATCCCATCTACTGCAGTTTCTTCTTATATATTATTGGCTTTGTAATTCCAAATTTGATTTTGATAAGTTTTTAAAGTGTGCATATCTATTTAGTGCATGCATGTATGTATTTACATTTTTCATTTAACATCTTTTAATGTTTTAAATATCTAGACTGCAATTATAATAATGTTAATACACTTTTTATTTGTTCTAACGTCAGAGACAATCTGGCTTCATTCTGTTAAATGGTTTTTCTCTTTTTCATTTCGTTGTACATCCGAAAAATTTAAATTATAATTATTAATTTGTGTGTGTGTGTGTGTGTGAGAGAGAGAGAGAGAGAGACAGAGAGAGACAGAGAGAGACAGAGAGAGAAACAGAGAGAGAGACAGACAGAGAGAGACAGAGAGAGACAGACGGAGGATGCTCTGTGGTGCTTGTATGGAAGATGACTTGTAAGAGTCACTTTTCTTTCAACCATGTGGGTCCTAATGACTGAACTCAAGTCATCAGGTTCAGCAGCAAGTGCTTTAACTTGCTGAGGCATCTCACTGGCCCGTGCTAGATTTTTGTGGCCATTTATTTATTTATTTGAGCATCAACATGTTAGATACTTTAGTAGAATCTCTGTCTATGTAAGTCCTCTGGTGCTTTGATGCTTGAATTCTGCTGTACTCCCTTCTTGGACCCTCACATCTGTATTCTCCATCAGAGAATCTAGCTGTCTTTACCTGCATGTCCTCTTTTTGTACTCTGAGATCATCATTCTGTCAACAAAACAAGTGTAGCTAACTGGGCAGGCTCCTTCCATTTGTTTCCAATCTCCCGGGGACAACCATTCCTATTGACAAATATCCAATGCCCTGAAAATTATGGTAAAATAGGGGGGAAAATGTCTATTACTCTATCTTGTCTGGAAATCAATATCACTTAGATTATGTTTAATGGTTGACTTGTAATAGCTGTGGAGGTTTCTAATGATTATGTGATCTCCTTAGAGTGCAGATCTCTCAGGATGACGTAGCACAGTAGGGGCATATTTGTTTCATAGCTGTTAGAAAAGATACAGGGCATTTCAATTTAAAAGTGAACTGAACTACAACATGTCTGTGCAGCAATTAAGTATATGAATCTTGATTAATCTTTCAGAACTCTGTTAAACTTGTCACAATGTCTGTGACCAGTTTATATCCCCAGGACACAGGATAATTGCTGAAGATAGACCATGTAGGGTGGTAACAGAATAAACAATGAATATGGAGAATTCTAGAACAGATGGGCAGTCGTTTCTATGTTTCAAAGGCGATGCTCATGATTAAAAAAGAAGCCCACTTGGAAAGATAGATCAGTGGCTAAGAGCTCTGGCTGTCCTTAGTGAGTTAGGTTCCTAGTTCAGTTCCCAGAATCTGCATGGTGGCAAACAACCATCTATTACTCCACTTCCAGAGGATCTAATGCTACCTTCCAAGCTGCATGGGTACTATATGCATGCAGTGCACAGAAATATATGCAGGTGAACACTATACAATAATATAATATAATATAATATGATATAATATATAATAATATATTATATATAATATGTTAATATATTAATATTAGATATAAATATAATATAAATTTATAATTATATATTATAATATATAATTCATAATAATATATCATTTATAATAATATATAATATAGACATATACATATAATTTTTAAATAAATGTTTGAAAATAATTTTCTTTTTAAAATTAATTTTAATTGAATTATTGCTTTTTAAGAATTAATAAAGATATTTCTAAAAGAATAAACCCCATTTTCATCTAATTCAGGAAAATTTGCTTGCTATATGGGGATTTTTAAATTACAGTAATATATTATTAAAAAAATAGAGTTAGCCTCTCACTAACTGCAAGGGCTAGAAACATTCCAGGGAAGTGTCCATCACTTTGATGGATTTTTAATCTAAAAATCAGGCAGCTTTCCATTATCAAAAGAGAAAATTGACCTGGATCATCCTTCTTGTTTAAAATTATTTTTTAAAAAAATAAGTGAGTTCACATAAAAACCCAAATTTTTTTAAGATTTTTTTGTTGTTGTTGTTGAAGAAATCTTCCTTTTACCATTCTCAATACCTTTTGTTTGTTTGTATCGCTCCATGTCCTGTGCATTGTTTTGATCTTGAAATCCCTTTTTAAAAAAGATTATTTATTGGCTTGTTTATGGGTGTGTATCTGTGGGAGTGTGTGTGCATTTGTATGGATGGGTGTGTGTGCCTGTGCACACATGGAGAGGCTAGAAGAGTCTGGTATCCTCCTCCATCTGTGGTCCTCAACCTTCCTAGGGCTGCGACACTTCAATACAGTTCCTCAGGTTGTGGTGATCTGCAACCATAAGCTATTTTTGTTGCTACTTCACAACTGTAATTTTGATATTGTTATGAATCATGATGTAAATATCTGATACTGTGTAAGGGTCATTTGAACCCCCAGAGGGGTCAGGACTCACAGGTTGAGAACCATGGTCCTCTATCATTCTCTGCCTATTATTTTGAGGCTGGGTCTCTCTCTGAACTTGGAGCTCACATGTTCTGACCTAGGCAGCAAGAGAGCCAGCTCTATCAATCCTCCTGCCTCTGCCCTCCTGAGAGCAGGGGTAACAGACCTGTGTGGGACACTTAGCTTGATGTGTGTGGAGTTCAAGTAGGACTTGAACTCCGGTTCCCAGGATTACACAGTCAGTGTTCTTAATCATAGAGATACCATCTCCAGGCACTAATCTCCCTTTCTTAATACTTCATCATCCTAATTTATGTTCACTGAAATTATAAAGCCTAAAATCTTACCCATAATAAAAATACATCGTTGAAACTGGATTCTAAGACTTAAAAGGTGTTACTGACAGGCCCCAGTTATGATGGTTTACCTGAGGATGCTGGGTTGTAAGAGGGTGAAAGTTAAATGCTTTCAGTAGAAATCATGTTGCAGATTTTACGTTCTGAACTTTTCTGTAACTATTGAGATTTTTTTTTTGAGACTTTGGCTAAGAGCAGAAAGCTACAGCTTCCTGTCAGCCAAGTATCTCAAGAGCAAACAATGACTATCTGCTGTCTTGTTAAGATATGACACTCATTAGGGCTACAGCACTCATTAGGGCTATGACACCCAGTAGGATATGTCATTTTATAATTGAAATAGAATTATACCACTCCTCCTCATTACTTCTTTCTGCTACCCTCTATCAAACTGTTCCCATGCTTCCACTGAAGTTGAGAGCCTCAATTTCTTAATTATTATTGTCACTTGTGTGTGTGTGTGTATGTGTGTGTGCGTGTGTGTGGGTGGTTGTATGTGCAAATATATACAAATACAACCTGCTGAGTTCATTCTTGTTGGTGGTGTGTGTATTGTGTCAAGGCTGACCACTCTGTATTTGACAACCAACAAAATGCTTTATTAGTAGCAGATGCTGAGTCTCTTTCTTCCAGAAGTCAGTAGTTGTCTGTAGTTATTTTTGTCTAGGGCTGGAATCTCACAAAAAAAATTTCTCCTTCCAAGTTAACATGTTTACTGATACTGCCATGAATATCAGTCTAGAGAATCTTCAGAAAACTATAAAATAAATCTGTTGCATGACTGAGCTCTACCACTTCCCGGCATGTTCCCAAAGAATTCAGCATCCTAGTCTTCAGATACTTGATCTGCCATGTTCAATATCACTACTCTAATCACGATACATTAGAAATGGAAGCCACCTAAATTTCTTCCAACAGATGAATGAATGATAAAAATGTGGCATATATGTGCAATGGAATATTATTAAGCTGCAAAGAAAAATGAAATTCATGGGTAGATGGATGGAACTAGAAATGACTATATTCAGTGATGTAATCAGAGAGACAAATACCATGTCTTCTCTGTCATCTGTGGTTCTTACCGCCAAATCCTAGTAGAATGTGTTAAATGGGCTTTTAGTTGCAATGTGTTCTACCTATGGTAAGCTAGCCAGGCTATCATAGCCTATGGGTGCTAGTCACACATGCATTGATCACCATGACACCTACGAACAACTTCAGGAAGAAAAGCTTATTCAGGTTCACAGTTTCAATCCATAATGGTGGGAAGGCATGGTGGACACCATACACATACCACCAACAAGAATGAACTCAACAGATAGGTTCCCGAGGGCAGGAGTGAGTGGCAGAGACTGTTCATATCACAGTAGACTAGAAAGCAGAGAGCAAGGCATGGGCTAGGGGCCAGGTACGAGCTTCAAAGGCTCATCCTGAGTGACCCATGTTTACCTGCCAGGTCCCATCTCCTCAAGATCCTACACTCACGGGAGAGCACAAATGCTCAAGGTATGAACCTGTGGGAGATATTTCTGATTCAAACCAAGACAAGAATCAAGGAGCATGCTGTCTTTCTAGCCTGTGGTGATTTTAAACAGTGAATGCAAAATAATTGATAGCCCCTGTAGTGAAAGGAAAAGCCTATGCTCCCTCTCCTCTCATATCCACTGGAGTCCAGGAAGGCTTGAGAATCAGTTCAAGCCACAAGCATTAGTCAGAAGTAACTCAAGCATTATCAGTTGCTGATTGGAAGTTCTGCTAACCTGATGTTTTCATGTTGTGAATGATAAGAATATGGAAGAGAGGCTAATGCCAACAACCTCTTCTAAGGTCCTAGGCAACAGCCATCAGAAGCTCTCAGACCTATAGTTGATTTTAGAGTACTTTAGCCATCAAATCATCTAAAGGCATTAGAAACTCCCAGCTGTAGGACATGCCAGCTGTGGAACCAAGGCAAGTCATCCCTTTATAACCTATCTGGATTCATTTTACCATCTGAATACATAAGTATGAAAAAAATGGGCACTTTAAGATGATAAATTATGAAGTTGTTATCCTCACAAAATGGAAATGGGAACGTGATTATTTCAAAAGAATTATTTCAAGTAACTCCGCATTGAACACACACCACTTGAATCTGGAAATCTGTCTGTAAAATGAGGATAATTTCTATAAGAATAAAGAAACAAAAGTATATATAATATGCTGACCCTCTTCCTGCATGTGGAAAATAATTAAAACAAGAACATCTGTATATAATACTGATCCTATAACAGATATTTAGAAGAAATTCTAGTGCTGGTGAAATTTCCTTTTAGTCTGTTGTTATTCTTACCTCTCACATTTAACTCTTTGTTAATAGATGCAAATGGTGATGGAGGAATTATTTGGATTCTGTGGACAGCTTGGCTAACCTTGCTTGTCAACTTGACACATCCTAGAAAAGGAAACGGCAATTGAGGAATTCCCTCCATCAGATTGGCCTTTGCAAAGTCTGTGGGGGACATTAGTTGATTATAATCAATGCAGGAAGGACCAGCTCACTGTGAGCGGTGTCCTCCATAGGCAGAGTGGCTTGGATGATATAAGAAGGTCGTCTGAAAGCAGTAAGTAGTTTATAGTGTTCCCCCAAGGTCTCTACCAGGAGCTCCTGCCTCAGCTTCCCTTGATGGTGGGCTGTTCTCTGGAAACTGACATCCTTTATTTAAGTTGCTTTTGGTCATGTTTGTCACAGCAACAGAAGGCAAACTGGGATAGGTTCTGGGTGAAAAATATGATCAGCTGGGTGGCTCACGACATGAAGGCAACATTCAAGGGAACTTTAGTGAATAAACAAATATGTGATTTTCATATGTTAATTGCCTATAGGAAGCTCTTTTAAGCTTTTCAGATAATTGAAAAAATTCCCAAATTTCAGATATCCTAAATAGATCAATACATGAATAGCTTAAATCTTCATTTAACCTAGCTACAGCCTGTTCACATGCAGACACGTGTAAACTATGTTTCTCGGATTGCACTCTGGGCCAGAGACTTCTTTTTTAATCAATCATAGATTCTTCTTTAGGGTTTCCCAAAGTCATGAAGCTTTGTATATTACATGCGATATTTATTTCACTTTTCTTAATCAGAATGAGAACTAAGTGGAACTTGAAAACAATCAATCAGAGGCTATATTTTTGGAGACTTTCACAGTTCTCACCCAGGCTCCTAAGTAAATGTCCATTTTTAAAGGCATGTACTACAGATAAATTCTGAAGTGTTTATTTAAAATTTTGACCTCTGTTCTCTTGTTTATCCTTATATTACAGAGGCAGCCACACCTATGAATTGGTTATGAACAGTCCCTCAAATCCTTTATGTTACTGCCTAAGTGTTAGAGTTAAAAGCTGTAAAGAATTCAGCTGTGTCCAACCTTTTACCTTCACTGAGACACAGTGCTGCCATCTACAAAGCCTGTGACACACCTGAGTTACAGAAAGTGAAATGAGAGAGAGAAAGAGAGAGAGAGAGAGAGAGAGAGAGAGAGAGAGAGAGAGAGAGAGAGAGAGAGAGACTGCCCAATCTCGTGATGTTTTAAGTAAGTTTACAGTTTGTGTTGACCCATGTTCATAGCTTTCCTGGACTCCTGCAGCCTATGGACCACAGTGGTGGTGGGGGTGGGGAGGCTTTGTAGGTGCTGCTCATACAAAGGAAGGAAAAGTCACAACTACCCAATACACTGTTCGAAACATGTTTACAAAGACATCATGAGACAGGTGTCTTTTGAAAGATGGAAGGACTGAAACTTGTAAAGATACAGAGAAGAATGTAGTCTGTAGCTTGAAAGGAAGGTGTAAAAAAGAAGCCAAGTACAAGTTAAGTCCAGTTTAGCCAATGAATATTTACGTCCAGATGTCCTGTGTGTTCTGACAACTGCCTGCTGTACAAGATTCCCATTCGGTTTAGTTTGATTCCAGATGGAGGTATCCCAATTAAAATAGTAAACCAGGTGTGTTCCCTGCCTGTAAGAGAGGATTAGAAATAACAATGGAGTGCCAACACAGAGTTTTAGCTTTAGTATACAACTGAGCCTCATGGAAGATTGATAGGATCAGGGATGAGTTCTAGAAGGTTCCACATGATGATTCTGTAGATTACTCAAGTTGGGAGGCAGTGGAAAAGACATTGAGGTTTCTGATCTACTTCAGTAAAGCAGTCAGGAGGAAGGCAGTGGCTGGGGAAATACAGAAGAAACCCCAAGAAGGAGTGGCCATTAGAAATTTATGTTCTGCATCATCTGTAGAGAGAACCTTTTATAAGCATCACCTGTCAATAAAAAAGGCTATGGCCAATGAACTGAGGTGGGAAGTAGGAGGAGGGACACAGGAAGGAGGAAACAGGATTCTGGGAAATAGAATATAAAAGAGAGATTCAAGAGAGCCAGGAGGAGATGGACATATACCAGAAGAGTTGAACTCAGGATAAAATAAAGAAGAGACTAGGGGGAGTTTCAAGGAGATGCTAAGAGAGATGAGGGGAGAGATTAAAGCAAGACACTGAGGAGACATGAAGAAGCAGGGTGGGACTGAAGTAGAGGTAACTAGCCATGTGGATGACATAGAATAGTATGAATGGGTTAAGAAAATTACGAGCTACTCAGGGAATGAACCACGGCTTGTGGCCTAGGTATGTAATAATAAAGAGTTTCAGCGTCATTGTTCTGCAAGCAGGGACTGGAAGGAAAACAAAACAATTTTTTAAAATGTATTTAATTTTTTTTATTTTATCTTTGTTCACATGTGAGATAAACAAGAAATGAAAAGAAGCCTGGACTGCCTGGTCTTTCTCTTGGGTCACTTGGTAATATGGTTTAATGGTGACTCCAATCCTCCTGGGTAAGAGTAAGAAATATATGCCAAGGCTCTGCAGCTCTGCCAATTTGGAGCTGGGCCTCATCAATGTGCACAACTTTGCTGCTGAGAATAAACCTTCGTGATTATCTAACACACTTGTATTATGGAAGCTGAAAGGAAATGAAGTTATTTTGAGCAACTACTTCCTGGAGCCCCTTTCCAATTCCCACTGGAAACATGAAAAAATAAAAGTGGACATTTTCATGTGTGCTGGGGAAAGTAAAGGATGTGACCAGAATCAATAAACATTTTTAATCCATCGGTGGGTGAATGGATGAAGAAAATGTTTTGTATGAAAATTTTCAGCCATAAATAAGAAAGAAACCTAGCTTCTGTGGCAACATGGGTTAATCAGTGGGACATTATACTAAGTCAAATAAGCCAGGCACAGAAAGTCAGATGCCAAACATCTCACTTACATGTGGAATCTCAAACACTCAGCTTCTGAACTATTTTTGGTAGTGTCCAGGGAAGGACTTCAGTGCAAGTGTGGGAAGGTGTTAAGTGAGGGACACAAAAATTCAGTAGGACAGGAGGAATATGTTGAGAAGATCTACTGTACAGCCAGGTGAACACACACACACACACACACACACACACACACACACACACACACACCATGTAGCATAATATTAATAAATACAATTTTTATCAATTAAAAATATATAATTTTTTTAAGTTGAGTTATCAATACTGTCAGAAGGTGAATTTTCTTTTCCCAAGGCAGAAGTATTGCATCATCTCTTAATTGCCTTTTGGGAAGGCTTTTGAGACCTCATACCTATCCGGTATCTGGAAGGCATTTAGATGCCAGTAAGGTACACAAATACAAGGCATATGTGTGAAGGTGCATAATCATGTCTCTCTCCTGCAAGGGCCCCTCCCCACGTTTGGTACCCATTTTTTTTTTTTTTTGGCTAGAAAGACTGTCAGCCAAAGCAGAGAATGTTGGTAGGTTGGCAGTGAGGTAGTCCTTTGTTTTTTTTTTTACTAAGACTTGGGTTTAGGAAAGCTATGGCTAGGCAATGTAGGCCTGTCACTTTTGTTTTTCTCCCTGCCAGTTCATGACTGGTAGTCTTGAGTATGATTTGGCCAGGGTCTTTCTTGTCTCAGGAAGATAAACATTTTTAGGTGTTTTGGAAGTTGCTTGAAATCCATTTAGATGGATGTTGCCGGATATTTGATCATATTGTGAACCCCAAGATTGTGTTGTTTACTGGAAAACCCTTATTCTAGTTGTGGTATGGCTCAGCCTTAGCACACATCTTTAATTTCTCTGGCTGGAATATGGACACTCCCTTAGTACATAGGTTTAAACTCAAACAATGAAGATAACATTCATTTGTAGAAGACAGTTCTCATGTTTGAAAGTGATGCTTAATTGAGTGACAGACAAAGTGATGAATCAGACGAAGATTTGACATAATAGGAGTGCTCAGCTCTCCCAAGAACAGAAAGGAAAGAGAGGTGACTTAAGAGAGAGCAGTACAGAGGCAGGAGGCAGTTTTACAGAACCAGTTATAGAGACAGGTTGTAGGGAGAGAAAAGGAAGACACAGGTGAAGAAGGAGCCAGAAGATTAGAACATATTGCCAAAGTTAGTACAAGGCCAAGAAAGGCAATTCAGTCAGAGGATGAGAGAGAACCCATATTGAATCAGTGAGCTAGAAGAGGAGTCTGAGCTGGAACAGCTTAGTCGAACCACCTGGCATTCAAATAGAACAAGAAAGGGTGAGCATATTCAGCAGTATGTCTCAGAGGCTGAAAATATTCTGGGCCTAGGTAAGATTTACAAAGGCTAGAAACTTCCAGGACGAGGACTAGGTAAGCAGACAAGAGGCATCACGCCTCAGAGATGACAATTCTACAGAGTAGAAGTTACATTTACAGATGGGAGACATTTGTGCTTGGATATTTTGTAGAGGGTTCACTAACTTGTTGGAAAATGGATTCCTAACAGCAAAATTCAATATGGGTCTTAGGACATCAGTCACTGTAGAAATAGCCAAGGTGCTGTCCATTTCCTCAATAAGTGTCAGATCACCTCATCCTGCCAAGGACTGTTCCAGGCCATGTGAGTTTTGCTACAAGCATATTGGATAAACATCCCTGTCCTTGTAGCACAGAGGTGTAATGTTGATAATAACACAGTGAATAAAATACACAGTCCATTAGAGAATGGTAAGTGCTAATGAGAGCAAACAGTGGAGAGGGGAAGGGTTCAGTGTGGTTTAGGGGTTTAAAATACTAGACAGAGAGAATGTGGAAGGTCTTGTGATTAGGAGACATTCTAGGAACTACTGGAAACAAGAGATCAAGCTATGTCTAGGGAACAGAGATATTCCCAGGCAATGGGCCCAACAAATATATAGCCCTGAGGTGATATTTTAAGAAATGGTCAAGAAGTCAATACCCAGATCAGACTGTTCTTGGCTGTGCTATGGATTTTCTCTGTATAACGGAGAAATACTGGAGTATGGCTTCACACATCTGTATCAGAAGGTTGCCCTACTCAGGAGCTGTTTAGAAAGTGAAAGCATCCAAATTCCCATCAAAGGTATCATATAATAGAAGGTGTCATGGTGATAATAAGGCCTCTATCTCTGTAAACAGCTTCCAAAATAGAATATATTATAAGTCATATCCAATGAGGATGGAAATTAAGGGTCACCTAGGCCTGGTCCTCTAGTAATACATTCAAGGGGTACATATATACCTATAGATGTGCATGCCTTTTTTCAGGGCTTGAAAACAATATGGAAAGTGCAGCGTTTGGGTGTTTTCTCAGTCAGGCCAGATGATGTAATGACAAGCTACTGGCTTTGTGCAGGAATTACAATCCAGTGGAAGACCCACAGTTACTTTCTGTGGCACTGTGGATTTGTGCTCAATTGCTCCATCCACGTGACCTATCCTCTGTCTTCATCAGACTCTGGTTGCTCTTCCCATGATTAGTTCCATCCAAGAAAGGGTTAAACAAACCTCTAGATATGGGTAGGGACCAGTGGGACTCACCAGTGCCTTTCTTATTTCTTTTGCTCTAACAAAAAAGCCTGACAGAAACAGGTAAAGGGGGAGAGGCTTATTTTGCTACATTTTCAACAGAACATCATGGACCAGAGATGGGGACATATCCAGGAGAAGATCTGCTGGCTTGTGGCCCCCCAAAAGGGTCAAGGAATAATCTACCTCTCAGGATCCAACTCCAGTCACCTACTTTCTCTAGCTAAGCCGTGCCTCCTAAAGCTTCATAATCTGCCAAAATATACTACCACCTGGGGTAGAGTGGGATTCCATGTTAACCATGAATTAGGTACATTATAAAATAGTCTACTATTGCTTTTGCAGCTCCCTGAACGTTGGCTACACATTCTATCATTTTAGAGGATAGGAAACATGTTCACTTATGACGCCTGAATTTTATATCCAAGAGTTTGTGCCTTGACAAAGTTTGACTTCTATTCTCTAGGTTTCCAGTCTTAAAGTCTTCAAAGAAGAGACTTAGTGGACTGTGATTGCTAACTACCTCCTGCTAAAAGATCGAACAGAGTCAGCATCATGCAAGAACATGGCTGCTTCATTGGTAGTTATCAATGGTGTAGATGACAGGTCCTTGGAGAAGCAAAGGTTAGGGGGCTGATAGATAGTTCCTTAGCTCTTCACACCTGAGCTGACGCTCTCAGCTTACTTACATTCTGAGCTGATTGAGAGCCACACCCATTTAAAACTAGAGTCTTAGAGCTGAGTAAAGGCTTTACTAAATGCAGTGAGTCTTTTCTTGTCTACATTACTTAAACACATGCTTCTCCTACCACAGGGCTCCCAATACTGTTGAAGAACTTTATCCACAGCATTTAAACTGGACAATACATGATGACTTCCATATTTGTTGTCTCTGTAATCAATTGCAATATCAGGTCTGTAAAGCTGGAGTGTTTCCTTGGTCTGTGTATTCCTATATCTCTAGCATTTGGTACAGTGCCAACACATGGTAGGCATTCAATAACTAGTGAAGGATTCATGACAATCATGTATGTCTGTTTGGACTCTGATGACTGTTCCCCCAGCCAAACTTCTCTATGTCTGTCAATGATGAACCTATGAGAATAAAGCCCCACCTCAGGTTCCTTTGGATTGAATCCAGAAATGGCTCCAGAGGACAAGGGGAAGAGCAGAGAGGCTGGTGTTGGTAAACAGCTGCTGAGATGCAGAGAGAGGGTAGCATCTGTATTTCTCAGACACTGCAACATCCCTGGGGAGCGGGTAACCCCAAGGCTCTGCAGGTCTTTTCAATATCTTGGATTAAATGAACTGTGAAATATTTGTTTTATTGGAGCTTGAGTTCATTTCTCAGGCCTTAAATTGTGTCCGTTCTGGGCAAAGCATGGAGCTTGCACAGTGTTTAGTGAACTCATAAGAACCTCCCCCATCATTTTGGAGTCTGTCTTCTTGAGCCATTTCCATTTCTCCTCTAAGACCTGAAATGCCTTCATTGATACAAGGCATTGGAGAAAGAGGAGTTTGCAGATGGTTTAAAAAGAATGTGGAGAAGAGACACCATAAATAGCATGTTGCAGTGAGGAGTGTTTCTTAAGGGACTGGTGCAGGTCGTTGTTGGTTGGGCAAGCAGAAACTTTTTGATTTAGGGTAAAACAGAGGACTGAAGAAGAGTTAACTCCCAAGCTAATAGAAATCTGCAAACCGTTACAACAATAAGGAGAAAAGCCTTGTATGTGTATACGTTGAGTGCAGCTATATCACATCTCCTGTCAGATCAGTGGCTTTTGTATTTTCTCCCAGTGTCTATGAAAGACAAGGGCCTCTTGGGGTCAGGAGGGAAGCTGTTCTTTCTACGGCTAGTTCCCATGGTGAATTGAGAGGGAGCCTCTTCATTTTAAGTTGCAGCTTTCAACCTTCTCTCTGCACACTAGAGGTCTGTAATTATGTGGCTGCTGTCAGCACATGCATGGGTATGGATGGGTAGGTGTGGAGGCGGATGCATGAATGTATGTCTAGATGTCTATGTAAATACATGGCACAAATGTGGGGACGTACGTTCAGCTAGTTTTTAAATGTTTAGCTTTGAAAGGGGTCAGAATAGGTAGGGTTGATGGTTAATCTTGGTTGTCAACCTGCCACACCTGGGAAAAGGGAGCCTCAATTGAGGAACTGTCTGCATCAGACTGGTCTGTAGATGTCTGTGGGACAGGGTTTTTTTTTTTTTTCTTTCCTTCTTTCTTTCTTTCTTTCTTTTTTTTTTTTTTGACTGCTCATTTTTTTTTGGGAGGGCCCAGTCCACTGTGGGCAGTGCTATCCCTGTGCAGGTGGGTCTGGACTATATAAACAAGGTCAGGGACACAAGACAATAAGCAGCATTCTATGGGTTTTGCTCCAAGCTCCTGTCCTGAGATTCGGCCTTGGCTTCCTCCCATCATTGGATTATAAACCCTTTTCTTCCCAAGTTGGCTTTGGTCAGTGTTTTTTCAGAACAGAAAGCAAAGTAGGACAGGAAGATGAAATACAAGGAGACTTGGGGACGGGGTTTTATTTTTAGCTTTATACAGTTTTCACAACTTTTGATGCCAAAATTCACCCATGTTTTGATTATACATGTAGTTAAAATATTGTAACTGTCGGACCTATGCTATTGTCCTGATTCACTGAGTTATTGTTAGCAGTACTGACTTTAAGGCACTGTCTTGGAGCACAATAGATAAATTAACAATGATGATGATGATGATGATGATGATGATAACAATAATAATTTATTTTCCAAATCAGAAACAAGGAAGGACTTCTGTTTTGTCTCTGGGGAATAGTGTTGTTGGGGGGGAGACTCCAGAGAACACTTCTAACTTCAGAAACTGAAAGGTGGCCAGAATTAAAAGGGAACCATCTTGCCTTTGTCTGCAAAGGCCTGGAATCTTAGGCTTAAAAGGAATTTTAAACATCCCACTTTCTTGCCCTGTGTTGGGACTTGTTTATGGCAGCCCTGATAAGTTTCACTTGTACTCAGACTCTGCTCGTGGGGAAGAATTTAGTGCCTTCAGTAGGTACTTCTCTCTGCCAGAGAAGACTACGGCTCTGAGTGATCTCCTGTTAGTCAGCGTTACTTCTTCATACGACTTTCACCCATAAACTTCCATGTGACAGAACCAGGGTGTCTAACAGCCTTCCAGTAATCTTACATATGCTTATTAAAGAGCTAAGGAACAAGTTTTATATGTGCACTAATTAAAATTAAATTGAGCTTTAAATCAGAAGATTTAAATTATGGCTGCACAAATTAACTGACCTTGGGCAGGTGTTTAATTTCTATGCTTGGATTTCTTCCCCTCTAAAATGTAGACAGCAATGACCTTGCTAAAGAGGTCTAAGAATTAAATAGAGAGACGGGTGAGAAAGTGCCTAGGGTGTGCCCAACACACAGTAGGCACTTACATCTTTTTCCTCCCAGTCCAGCGATGAAATACCTGGTAGAAGAACACAAGGAGAGAAAGATCTAATTTCAAATCCCATGGTTTGAGGCTTCAGCTCATTGAAATGGGCAGGATGTGGCAGAGCTGAATAATCCACACTGTGGTGGCCAGGAAGCAATGTGGGACAGGAAGAAGCCAGGGTGGGATCTAGCCTCTGAGAATAGCCCTGCCCTGGGTCCACTTCCTGCACTCTGAGCCTGCCTTCTCTCATTGCACTAATATTCAATCGTTGGTTCAAAATTTGAATCTATGAATGGATCATATTATTCATTGGTTCAGAATCCCCCATGTGTTAACAGGCTCTGGGAATGCCTTCCTTGACACACCCACCCAGAGGAATGTCTTGCTAATCCCTGGCATCTCTCAGCCCAGTCAGGTTGGTCTTGAAATGAACTACCAGGGTTCACTAATACATTTTCTTTTCTGCCCCATTTCCTTTCATTGTGATTACTTAAAGAGCTTGAGGGCAGACTAAGAGTACATTTGGTTATAAGTAACAGAAAGTCTAAAATGTATCAGCTTGTATCAGCTTGAATCATAGGAAGGTTCATTGTTTATTTAACATAAAGGTTAAATACAGGCAACCCTGTGGCTGATCTGGTAACTCATTGAACCCATAGTGAACCCGGGCTCTGGCTTCTCTCCGTCATCGCACTGTTGGCTTTCCCCTCTTCCTTTCTCTCAGCAGTAAAGTACAAGAAGGCAGCAGGGTCCAGGCATTATGGATGAGTTCAAGGCAGGAAGAGGCAAGGCGGGCTGTGCATCTCCAAGCTCTTCCCGTTCGCTTTCTTTTCTGTAGGGGAGCAGGGAGCGATTCCTTAAGTTTCACCATGGACTTGTACTTTCCTTTCACCGTGAAATCCAGATGCGCTGGCGATCCTGACTGCAGTGTAGGCTGCGGGAGCAATGCAGGATAGAGGGAAGGTGTGTGGAAGACCAGGCCACTGCTACAGCCCCTGTCCAATTTCCCTAGCGGGCAACTCCCTTAGGCTTATCCTGTTGGCTTTAGCAACTCTGAAAGTGATCTGATTTGCACAGTCCTCAATTCCTCTAGTGTCCCTGGCTTAGCTGAATTATGGTTAGAAGCAGGTGATAGCCACTTAGGGTTCAGCCAGGGAACAGACTACGGGCTTTGAGATTTACTAAGCAAGGGGGTTCAACAGAGATAAGGAAGTCCAGAGGCCACAACCAGTGGGGTAGAGGAAAGCTAACAATGGGCTCTCCCAAAGGATGAGTGCCGGGATGAACGCTGCAGGAAACTGGTATGTCCACTGAAGACTGGGATGACAGGAGTCTCTGGAAGGCCGTTGCCTGGTTTGAGGTGAACCAGCATGACCATTGCTCAGTCTGGAGCAGAATTGTCTTCAGTAAGGAGCTGATACCTACCGGCCCTTCTTGTTTTTTATTGATGGTGAACTTCTGAGAATAAAGTCAGGGTGCTGTCAATGGACAGATTCTCCAGTTCCACTAATGTGCCAAAGAGTTGGGCAAAAGTGATATACTCAATGGTTCTCTGGGTATCAAGGGTCTTTATATATATGTTAGTGCCACAAGGAGCATTTTTAGGGTTGTTGTGGTAGTTATCTCAGATTATGGAGCTGGAGCCAATGCCAAAGTTCAGAACTCAGGGCCTGGGAATATGAGTCACTTTAGGTAGGCACCAGGTGAAGAGAGCCAGGCCTGTGGGTGTGTATCTGCCATTCCAGCTGAGGCAGGAGGATTGCAAGTTCAAGACAGTCCAACACGTTATATAGCAAGACTCTTTCAAAACACACGAGAGGGACCAGGTCCCCACAGAAGCTCTTCCAACCTTGATTAGTTGTTTTTCTTCCTTTACCTTCTGTTTCAAAACCCTGTGACAAAGGCACTTGTTATAAAATACACTTTTTAAATGTAAATAAATTTAAATAAATAAATAATTTAAATCAAATTAAAAAGACAAAATACACTCAAGTGTATTTTCTCTCCGGAATAAAATCTTTCGTCTTTGTCTTGACTTATACATTGGCCAATATGAACCATCATGTTAGCTGTTATCGTCTGTGTACCACAGCCTAAGCTTGTTTAGAATAAGTAAGCCACCAGAGTCTCTTCCACCCATCTTGGCCCTGACACTTTTCATGATAAAAACCAGACATGGTCACATCAAATTGTCACATGGTAACTTGAAAAATTAAGAGAAGAGTTATCTAATCATAAAGTACTTTAAATGTATCCTTTCTTGTAATATGATTTTTTTTTTTTACTGTTTACAAGGCAGGCAGAAGATCAATGAATGAAGCCACTACCCTTATGATGTATTTATTGTTTCTAAGATCTGTTCTTCAGGGTTAATTTGTCAGAAAGATGTCTTGACCTATGTCTTCGCTGCACAGCACACAGGATGTCAAACAAATGTCATCTTCATTCCAAAAACATTCTATTTTGGTGAAAGATGATGTGGGTTGAACTCAGCCACAGAAGCCCCTTGATCAGAATGCCTTCTGTGGCAAACTTGTTTCTCAGAGCTTTACAGAAAAGCTAAGTTCTGATGTCAGTTCAAGCAATGGTTTCCAGTCTGCTTTCAAATTATTACTGTCCACATGGGAACATGCAAGTGCTAGGATTTCCTTATAAAAATTGCAACCCTGGAAAAGTCACTTTTAAAGAGAAATCACGACTTAAGGGTATATACAAAAGCTAGCATTATAAATTCCATATTGCTCTGGACACAGAGAAATAAACAGATGGAATATATTGGAAGAGCCGAGGGCACAGATGTCTTCTTGGCTCGAGTTCAGAGTGAAAGAAGATGCCCATTTGTGGCTAAGTCCTTGGTATAAAATGTTAAATACACAGAGATATGAAGAATCAAGGATACAAGGCTTTATGATTTACTTTTCAAGAGGACTATACAACATTTATTTCCAAAACTTAGCTACTATTGTAGTGTGTGAGCTTCTAATTCAATGATGCCTGCTGCCTGAGTTGTATGTAGAATGGCTTAGAGCTTCTGTGTGCTGTGGTATTGCATTGTTCTGGCCAAACAGAAAAGTCTACCTGTTGCTACACTAAACTTTGTGCACATCACCCACTGCCTGTGAGACATTCGGCCAAGTGGGAATGAGGAATGGTTGTTAGTTCTGTGAAGCTCTTCCTCAGTGCATTAGAGTTGCCTGCAGTTCTCAGTGCAGGGAATCCTATTTCTAAGACAGAACAAGGAGTAACATTCAGTCTTGTCTTCTTACTCTACAAGATGCATGCACTCTCGCCATGGAAAAGTAAGAACGCAGACTAAAAAGAAAAGCTGAGATCAGAAGAGTCCTCGTATAGAAGATAGTCACAGCTAATAGTTTATAAAGAGCTATTTTCTTTCTTTTTATGTTCTTTCCTCCAAATAGAGGTTGTCCCTTGCAGAAAATAATTGTGATTTTTATCTAGTGCAACTAAATACAGGTGAAGAGGCTGTAAGGAAACCCATTATTTTCCATGCTAAGTTAAAAATAAAATATAGTATTTTAAATGAGGGAGAAGATTGGGTGTAGAGTAACCCAAAGTATGTACATATGAAAACACCCCAAGGAAAACTCAGGTTGTGTGTAAGTGAAAAAAAAATGAAATTTAAAAATGTGTTTTAAAAGAAATAAAAAAAGAAATAAATTGAGTGTCTTAGTTAGGATTTCTGTTGCTGTGAAGAGACACCATGACCAAGGCAACCCTTATAATGCTTAACTAGGCTTACAGTTCAGAGCTTCAGTCTATTATCATCATGGTGGGAAGTATGGCAGCATGCAGGCAGACATGGTGCTGGATGAGCCAAGAGTTCTACATCTTGATTCAAAGGCAGACAGGAGGAGACTTCCTCTGCAGGCACTCAAGAGGAGGGTCTCTGCGCTGGGCAGAGTCGGGGCACAGTAAGAGACCTCAAAGTCCACTTACACAGTGACACACTTCCTCAAACAAGGTCACACCTATTCCAACAAGGCCACATCTACTGACACTGCCAATCACCACAGAGAATTTTAGTAGGTTCTCATGTTATCTGATCCATCATTTATCCAATTTATCTACCATTTGTAGGCACTAGAATTACATTTAATTATCTATCACATATCTAGTTATTTCTCTTAAGAGCACACCAATGGCTTTCTTCATAAATGTACACCCATGTGCTTACTGTATTATTTCTCTGAGTTAGTTCCAGAAGGGATGCCACAGATTAAGGGGTTTGTATAAATTCAAATTTACCAGATTACTTGTCAATATTGCATGATCGTATGCTCCCTTTAACGTGGAGTAGACTGTCTTCTCCCCATGTGTTCCCGAACACTGGGCTGGGAGCACCCTGATTCACATTCCACACTGAAACTCCAAAGCAGCTGTGGCAGCGCACACTGCTCCATTTCCTTATTTAAGGTTGTTACTGACATTGCCTATCACAATTCATGTTAATTCCTCCTTTGTACAGAACTCTGTGAACTTTCAGACTGTGTACTTCCGCTGATTGTCTTTGCACATCCCTTGCATTTTAAAGTGATCGCGTTCTGCAGCCCAGAGTCTAGAAGGCCATTCTGCACTGGGAGGGATTAGTTATTATACCCCAGGGACACACCTGTAGACCAGGAGAAAGCCTGGCAGAAGCACAGCCACAGACTATTTTCTGCTGTCATGTCATTGGAAAGGGAAGTTTTGTGGTTGTTGTAGTTTTAGATTTTTTGTGAATTTTTTTTCTGTTCAGTTCTGTAGTAGGTCAACTATCAAATGCCTCACCAAGATCCCGCTTCCCAATATTCACACTCTTGGACACAGTCTTCCCTTGGCTATAGTTGAACTGAATCTCTCACTTTCAGTAAAATGAATTCAGCCAAAGGAATAGGAATACATATCCAAGACTAAGTTAGTGATGCATGCTGGGCTCCCTTGTGCCCAGGTTCATTCTCCCTCTCTCTGTTGCTCCCTGTTGGAGCAATCGGTCTGAGGAAGGTAGCTGCCATGTTGACTCACAGCCAGCAAGGACCTGGGCTGCAGACAGCGCATGACTGTTTAACAGTGGACTTGGCTTTGTCTGCCTGCAGGTGCCAGCTGCCCCAAGCTGGAAACCCTCTATGTCACTGTTCCAGGAAACCCTCTATGTCACTGTTCTCCACTTGGGCTCGGAGACCCTGGCAATGGGAGCCAGTCTTTGCCCATCAGAGAAGCTGATGAGAGTTGTATTCCTGGGTTGACCATGCTTCTGCCTTCTGAATGGATAGCTCCTGGCAGGGTGAGCCTGTGCTAAGGGATTAATGGCTTACCCACAATTTGCACTGTGGAGGCTGGGCCCATAAACCAGCCACCTCCTTACAGAGTTCCCCAATATTGGATCTGCTGGAATTGTCTAATCCTCATCCAATGTTGTTCATTTCTGCTCCAAAATGCTACAACATCGGCTCTTGATCCACTGTGTCCTCGTTCCCCTGGCTTCTTCACTGATCCCCATGTTTCTCAGTGCCAACCACAGATGCATGGACATGCCTGTCTTAATGAAAGAAAACCAGTTTCTGTGGGAAGTGGATGAAGTATTGTTTGTGGATATATTGTTGACATCAGCATGGCTATATCAAGGACGCCTATTCCCCAGACCTATTGAAATGGCAAAGCCTTCCACAGGTGGGGTTCAGAGGCATGGCAAAGGCTTCCTTTGGCCCATGTAGAAGCGTTCTCTAAGAACTGACCAGTGTGTATAAAGCTAGCAAACTTAGCTTCCTCGTCTGGGATGACTACAACCTACCTGATGCTGCTCCCCTACAGACACCACCCACCAAGACTAACCAACTCCTCCTCTTAACAACTCCCCCATAGGCTTTCTCAGTACCTAAGATTTAGAGCCAGAATTGACACTGCTGGGTGTTTGTAAACTGGCTCTGTATGTTAGAGGGAGGGGACCACTTATCCTGTATTTATATGGTTGTTACTGTGTTTCATGTTTTGGTTTGTTTTTCTTGGTTTTCTTTTTGAAGGATGAGCAGTCCACGGTCTGTGACTCACAGTCGTGACTAGGGTCCTTATTTTTAATGAAGTGGGGAGCATTTCTTAGCACTCTTCCTGTATGCCCACATACTGGTTTCCTAAACAAGATGCTATCATCTGCACGGAAAGGGAATGCGCTTCGAAATTATTCCAGAAGTGATGAAGCCAAAGGCTGTGCTTTCCTGAGGTACAATAGAATTTTGTCAGGATTTGCATGTAGCAAGCCCATTTGTCAACATTTCACCCTACGTAATGAAGCTTTCATCTACCCTTATTTGTCTTGGGTTGAACTAAACAGTATGTAATTTGCCAAATCACTAAAACATGGAGAAGAAAGGTGAATCATTTCTCGCTCTTTGTTTTGCATTTCATCAGCGATGTGCGATGAATTTTGTACTTCAAGACTGCCAATCATGTCTCCTTCTAGAACTGCTTTGATAAAAAAATTAAGATATTCTGACAGGTTTTATTCAGACTTGTGCCTTTGTATGTGTGTGTGTGTATATGTGTGTGTGTGTGTGTGTGTGTGTGTGTGTGTGTGTGTATGTGTGTGTGTGTTTGTGTGTGTGTGTGTATGTGTGTGTGTGTGTGTATGTGTGTGTGTATGTGTGTGTGTGTGTTTGTGTGTGTGTGTGTGTGGATGTGTGTGTGTGTGTGTGTTTGTGTGTGTGTGTGTGTGTGTGTGTTTTCCTTTCTCTCCTCTCTTTGTTTACTGGGCTGCCTCTTAAATAATTCTCTCACTCTGTGGAGAGAGAGCACTATTAAGTTTTCTTGTGTGTTGACTAGCAAACACATACATGTGGAATGATAAACAGCGGGGTTTCTGTGGCTAAGTGAAGTTTGCAAGCCTTTACATTGTTCAGGGAGCCTCAGTGTTTCTGACTGACCTTGAAGTTTTGAAAGAGTGGTACTGGGAGGGGTACAAAGCCAGCTTTGGTGCTAAATGTAAATTGTTAAAAAAAATGGTGCGGAGTAACATCTGCCTTGGAGCATGCCTTAATCAGCACTGTGAAAAATGAAGGTTTAACAACCTACTATAGTGGCTTCTAAGTGAAGGATAAACAAAGGATGAAAGAGCCTCTTGCATGGTTTGTAACTGATGCCATGAAAAATGTCAAGAACCATCTGCCTCAAACTTCTCCGAACTGTCATCAAGTATTCTAATCCAGTCAAACGAGATGCAACTAGAACAACCCATGCAACTTGCTGAAGGCTTAGCAAAAGAGTTGTAAATAAAGGAGGGGGGGGGAACCATCAACTGTGTAGCTGCAGATTGTAGCCAGCTTGGCTATGGCTTGGAAATTCAATCCCATTTCTCTAGTCTGACAAACTGTACTAAATAGCAAAATGGATTTCTGACTTGAACCTCTCAGCCAGTTTCACTTTAGTCCTACCGAGAGATAAAGACACGGTTTCCTAATAGAATTGAAATTATGATTTATATGTATTTTTAAATGTACAGATTGGTTGGGACTTTAGCACTTTTATCCACAAGTACACATCCTTCATGTGCAGAGCTGTTTCCCATTGTGTTTCTATCAGGAAGAGATCACTCACCCATGTGCAGCCAGACTTTGCTGGTCTAAATTCTCACTCTTTTAATTTATTTATTTTTCATTGGAAACATGCTATTTGCTAAATCAATTTTTCACAACCAACTCCTTAGGAGTCCAGGCTTCAGAAGAAGAGCCATTGAGCTGAAATCCCAGTTCTATCACTGAACACCTAAGGCAAGTTGTCTGACTTCCCTCGACTTAATTCCCTCATATGGAAAACCAAAATAATCATCAACTATATAATAGACAAACATGAACTTATGCTTCTAAAGTTTCTAAAACAAAGTGGGTAATGACCACTGATTGTGTGTAAGTTTCCTTGAGTCTTCTGGTCTCTTTTGTTGAAATTAGTAATAGGGAAGCTATTTAAACTTTTGAGGGGTGAAAAAGATAATGATACAGATAACCATCTTACCCCCCAAAATGCTTTTACAGCCACAGAACGACAGTTGGAGAGATGGTACAGCTGGTAAAGTGCTTGACAGCCAAACTTGAGGATGGGAGTCCTGATCCCCCCATACAAAAAGTCAGGTGGAGCCAAGTGATTTTGTAATCCCAGCTCTGGGGAGGCAGAGGCAGATTGGTCTTTGGAACTTATTGGTCAGCTAGCCTAACCTGATCAGTGAGCTTAAGGCCAATGAGAGACCCTGTCTCAAATCTCAAAACATAAGGTGGGACATAGCTAAAGAAGAGACCTCATGCCAATCTCCGACCTCCATGTTCATGCACAGCTGGGCAAACACACACACACACACAGAGAGAGAGAGAGAGAGAGAGAGAGAGAGATCAACAAAATAGCTCTACAAAAGGATCTCTAAGAAAACAGAAGAGAAGATCCTTATGGTTGGTGTGTTTGGAAAGTCTTCTTGTGTCCCTTTAGCTATCACAGAAGGACAAGGCTCTGGGAGGACTTGAATGATGGAGAAGAACAACTAGGTCTAAGGATGTGAATGCATCTTGTTTCCAGCCTCTTCTATCTCCAGAACTGGAAAACAATGAGGTAACTTCACTGGAACAACAGGAGCAATGGCAAATATACCTACGAAAAGACATTTACTCTGTAGGTATCAATAACCAGCTTAAAAAGTCAAAATTGAAACAAGAATAAAGCATTCTTTTTCATCCATCAGACTGGGGAAAAGGAGACAAACAACAGTCATCAGAGGTGACAGAGACCAGTATCTCTACCTCCAGGGGAAGAGCAGAATGCTATATTTCCTGAAGATTTGGGCAATAAATATTAAAATCTACATGAACAAGCTTTTCTTTCACACAGTAATTTCATGTCTAAATTAATTTCACAGAGATAATGAGGTGGAACTGGTCATTACCAAGGAAGTTAGAAATAGTAAAACCCAACAAAACAATCTATGAAAACAGGAAACAATCTAATGTTACTCAAGAAGAGTTTGGTGGGGGAAAAAGTCCTTATGACATATATGATAATAATAAATTAATTAAAAATGATATGAATATAAACCTATTGACAAGGAAAGACCTGTAATATGAGGTTAAATAACAAAAATTATCTTAAAATGCCATGAGAGTCATGATCCCATTTGAGTTTATATTTGTGAATCTATTATCTGCTTCCTATTTATAAAATTTATAAATATAATTTATGGAACTATATAATGTCTAATGTACTTGAAAACATATTGTTCTAGTTTGCTTTCTGTTGCTGTGAAAAATACCATGACCAGAAGCAACTTGGGGAAGAAAGGGTTTATTTTGTCTTACTGGTTATGGGCCATCAGCAAGGGGAGCCAGGCAGGAACCCAGAGAAGAAACTGCAGCAGAGAGCATGGTGGAATGATGTTTACTGGCTTGCTTCTAGGCTTTTGCATAGCTCAAACCCACCTACCCAGGGATAGCTCTCCCACATCAACCAGCAATCAAGAAAGTATTTCATAAACATACTTACAGGATGATCTGATAGAGACAATTCCTTAGTCAAGGTTCTCTTTCCAGTATGTTGACAACTGAAGCCAACTATGACATACATTAGTATATGTTTATTTTTATTTAATGGCATGTATATACATGTACATACTCTGTCTAAATTTGTGTGTATCAGAAGTTGGACAGCGGTCATCTGTGGCAATTTGAGTTAGGATCATAAATGGTATTTATTTTTATTCTAATTTTCCACATTGTTTTTCAGATGTGTATGTATGTGTCACTTTCATAGTAATACAAAGCTGCTCCACATATAAAATGAGGAAAATTTGTTTTCATACTGCATGTGGATAGGGGCTTCTCCAATGCCTTTATCCCATGTAAGAATGATACAGTAATGAACCTACCCTTTGTGTAAGAGAATGAGCTGGACCATAACAGGCCATTTCTGCTTCTATAAGTCACTTCAGAATGAAAAATGCTGCCTGCCATCATATTTTTAAAAAGATATCATTGAGTTGCCTTGGTCATGTTATCTCTTCACAGCAATAAAATCCAAACTAAGGGGCGAAAATATCCTTGAGGGGCAGAGAGATAGATTAGTAGTTAAGAACACTCATTGCTTTTATAAATGACCTGGGTTCCATTCCTAGCACATAGTGGTTTACACTGTCTGCAACCCCAGTTCCAGAGAATCTGATGCTCTCTTTTGACCTCTTGTGGGCACCAGTCAGGTATGTGGTAAATAAACAC
Organism: Tokudaia tokunoshimensis; assembly: GCA_036184795.1. Classification (NCBI taxonomy): domain Eukaryota; kingdom Metazoa; phylum Chordata; class Mammalia; order Rodentia; family Muridae; genus Tokudaia; species Tokudaia tokunoshimensis. The sequence continues at coordinate 17,129,658 of BTHU01000020.1, read as the reverse complement.
ACATTCAGGCATAACACTCATACACATAAATAAAATAAGCAAATATATAAGGAAGCCTTTTTGATATGATCTGTCATTTCTCTAAAAGCAATTATACCCCTAATTTTGTGATAAATCCGAAGTATTTGGCAGTCCATGGGAGAAAGAAGTTGGGTTGATAGTTTTAACAAAGAAATAACAGAAAATTCCTTGCAACTCTATAGTCAAAAAGAATATTCTTATTTATCTTTGAAATATCAAGAGCTAACACAGATAACATCTTATCTGGCATGTCTGCACTGAGTTCTTCCTGTGTAATATATTGTTTTATCCTTCCTAGAACCCCATGATATCCTACAGTTTTGACTTCCACTTACTAGGTGAGGGGCCAGTGAAGGGGGCAGCTCTGGTGCTAAGGTCTTTTTTCCCAATTGGTTCTTGATCTGTCAGTAAAGAAATCTGGGGCCAATTGTTGAGCAGAAGGTATAGGCGGGTCTTCCAAGGCCCAGAGGAAAAAGGCAGGGAAACACAAAGAAGGGGAGGACTATTTTTTGCCATGCTTTGGAACCAGAAGAACGAGGCGGCCATGTAAGGTCTCAGGAGGAGCTGGGGCCTGTGGCTACTGCTACAGGTGGGTAGGCATGGATGTTTGGCAGCGGCTAAGAGAGACTAGCCACTGAAGTTTAGGGCAGGCGAGAGAAGTGGAGATAAAAAGGGCATGCTTTTCCAGGCGGGAGATAGTAACGCCCAGCCATTGTGTCCTAAGCCATGTGGAAAAGGAACAAACTGTGTGTGTGTTTCTTTTATCTGCTCGTTCAAGGGAAGCTGGGACGGGACTGGTAGCATGGTCACTTCCCGGAGCTAAGGGCGGTAGCATAAAATTACACACAACAGGACAAAGTATGTAACTTGAGGCTTTGTTGCTAAGCATTGATAGAGTCACCACTTTGCCTGATGATTGGCAAAGCTAAAAAAATAAATTAAAATTTAATTTTAAATGAAATGATGAATGATTTAGTCATTAATTGATTAAATAATTGATGGATGATTAAAAGCTGAATAGGGAGACAGGCATATGGATGGATGAATGGATGAATGGATGGATGGACAGGAGCCAGGTTTGAGGCATACGTGTCAGAGGTCATGTGGTCCATAGTTCTTGGTAAGTATCCTTCTTTTGGGTTGGACTGAATATGGTAACTAGGATGTACATGTGTTTTTATTCTCTCACTCATGAGAGAGTAAAGGCCATACATGTGTATATCTAAATGTACCTCAACCACAGCATGCAAGGAGAGGAAGAAATGTCATACAGAGGGTGGTAAAGTATTGTGGGAAGACTGAAAGCAGAAGAGAATTGTGACTGACTCAGCGGAACAGAGAGCTGTGACCTAAGTGCTTGAGCATGATGGAGGGATTGCACAGAGTCATGGGAGGCATCCCAAAGGCAGCTATACATCATCAGCATCACAGGAGGCATCCCATAGGCAGCCATCCATCAGAATAAGCCAATCTGCTTCGTAGACTCTTTATCTATTGCACTATTCCATGGTTTTACTTTTTCATATTTCTTGCAACCGAAGAAGTCTTGGGATTCTTGAATTATAAATGTGTCTAATTCACTGCTGCAGAATTTCAAGCAACGTAGAAATGTAGATGGTAAGAAAGAGTGACTTACACCTCCCATTCAATTCTACTGCTGTGCTACACAGTCCCCTGTCCACCAGTGACATGTTTCTCCTTAAATTAGAATCAATTAAAATAAACTAAAATAAACTTGTGATCCTCAGTGGCAATGGGCACTTCTCAGGTACCCAAAGGACACCTGTGACTGGTGGCTACTGTGCTGAACAGGACACAAGTAGAGCATAGCCGAATTATGTCATCACAGAATTTCACAAGTGAATGCTACCCTAGGGGTATTTACTTTAAAAGCATACTATGTACAATATTTTTTTTTTCAGTTTCACCCAGAAAATCAGGGTAACACAGGCTCATGGTTCTGGCAAACAATCCAGCTACTTCTAGTCCTGTTTCTATACCTCATCCCCCACAAAGTACCTACTCAACATGTTTTAATCAAAGCAGTCTATGCACTGTAAGCAATTAAATAATACGAGAAAGCTACCATTCCGACCATCAACTACAGAGACGAATTAATGTTGGCTTTTGGTTATTTTCATAGCTGCTTCCACAAACACATCTCTTGATTTGTCACTTAGTCAATGGCTGTTACCTTCTCAATATGGAAGGTGTGGATTAAGCTCACCCATATTGACCTCCCTCCCATCTGCTTCCTGCTGGTTTTTAAATTCACATTAGTGCATTCTATTAGCTGTCTGTAACTCCAAGTAACACTGGTTAAGCTCTGTCTCTTACTTTACCAACTTTCCCTTGACATGAAAAATTGTGGCATCAGTCCCCATCCCTTTGCTGCTTCCTTCTGCCTACTTCAGCATTCTGCCTTCTGCTCCTGCCTCAGTTTTGTGCATTCGTTACATCTTCTGTCTGTCCACCAGCTCTGCCTTTTCTCTGCTTTCCACATAGTCTGAGAGTAAGAGTCCAACGTCAATTACCAACATTTCCCTGAACTAAATGGAATAGAAAGTCCCAAGTTTAACTACACTACAATCTCCTTAGCTGGGTTATCTGGTGCAACTCTTACATCAATCAGTAAGGGAGTCTCTTGGTCCCCCCCAGCCATACATGCATGATGCACTCATGTTTTCAGGGTGAATGATCCCTGCCCCCTTAGTATATCAGTGGTGAGTTCATGTTTACGGCTTTGCAAAGCCTGAAAGATGTTCCACATCAGTATTCTAATCCCTTTGATTTTAGATAAATTTCACATCCCACATATTTGTTCAAACACTGTCTCTCCAGCATGGACTGGAGGTGGTAGGTACTACCTAGTTTCCTGATCTTTTAGTATATTGGTCTGTTGACCTCATAGTTCATGGACCAAATGGTACATTAAATGCATGAAAACATCCATATTACATGATAATGGGTATAAATTATTCATAATTTCAGCAGTCATATTGAGCTGTTTTTATATACACCTGTTGAATAAGAGAACTAACCAAAAGCTATGATTGGGGCTTGATCTAAAGTTCCTGGGAGATTCCAAGAATTACCAACCGTCTTCTTTGAAGATCAATTCTCCTTGTCCATTAAGTCAAGACCAAGTTGGCTCGTGGGAGCTTCTTTCAGCATTTGCCCCACTATGTGTCATGCATGATTCCTGACATTATGCATGATTCCTGACTGCATGTCACATGCACAAACCGCACAGGGCTCAACTAGTGATTTCAGGGCCATGCTTAACATGGCAGTGGATTGATACTGTGCTGGTTAATGTAAAACAGAGATGTCTCTTGTATTTGTATCAATAGGGATCCACTCTTTGAAGAGTGTGGTTCATTTTAAAAGGAAAAATATGCAGACTGCACAATTATACTGCAGCAGTATACTGAGCAGCAGACCGCCCCCCAGGACACGTGATCCTTGTTCTTCCCACTATGACTGTTCTTCCAGAAGGTAAAGTGATTTTCCTAAAATGAGTCAACAGGTCAGGAAGAGCCTAAACTTGAGAATGCATCTTTGCAATTTTAATTACGAGGAACAGGAAGGGGATATTTAGGAACCTTGTACCTCTTCCTCATTCAAGAACTTCACTTATCTCTCTCTCCTTTGCAGAGTCAAGCAAGATTCCGAAAATAGTGTTCGTGCTGCTGTGCATTTGCTGGACTTAACTCACTGCTAACAGAGAAATGAGACTGTAGCCAAGCCATGACGCTGGAAGGTGCCTGTATGCAGCAGGTACTGAGGGAATACAGGGGATTAGGTGGTTGGTTCAGCAGAAGAGTTTGTGGAAGATGTCAAGGCAGGAGGACAGACTAAAGTAATGGAACAAAGACATGAAACAACATGGAGGTGCGCAGGTTTACCAGCGAGTATATGGTGGGGCGTGGGCATGAGAGAGGCATGCTTTAGTTAGATTCTCTGTACTCTGACAAAATGCCCGAGGCAACGAGCTTCATAGGGAGAAGATGGCCATTAGTTCACTATCAATTTGCTTGTTCAGAAATTCAAATCCGAATTGGGTACCATTAGTTTGGCATCTGGTAGGGGTGGCTCTCCATGATGAGACTGCATGTATATTATAGCAGAAGCTAAGGGGGGGGGGGAAGAAGAGAGAGAGAAGAGAGATGAGATAGGGAGGGAGGAAGGGAGAGAGGGAGAGAGAGAGGAGAGATGGAGGGGAAGAGAGAGGGGGAGGAGGAGAGAGGGAGAGAGGAAGAAAGAGGAGAGAGAGAGAAAAGAGAGAAGAGAGAAGGGAGGGAGAGAGAAGAGAGGAGAGAGGAAGAGAGGAAGAGGAAGAGAAAGGGAGAGGAAGAGGGAGAGAGGGAGGGGAAGAGGAGAGAGGGAGGGGAAGAGGAGAGAGGGAGGGAGAGAGAAAAGAGAGAAGAGAGAGGAGAGGGGGAGGGAGAGAGAAGAGAGAAAGGGAGAGAGAAGAGAAGAGGGTTAGGGAGAGAGAGGGGAGAGAAAGGAGAGAGGAGAAAGCACTACCAATCCTTTTGAGGAGATTCTTGCAAATCCCCCCCCGCCCCCCGTGACCTATGAACCTTATAACAGTCTTCACTTCTTAAAAGGTTCAAGGCACCTGCCCAGACTACCACCCTCAGGCCTCTTAATATAAATCTGTGGGGACATCTATTTAAGCCTTAGCTTTAGATAATGGTAATAGCAAGCCGAAGAGAGGAATTTGCCTTTATTTTTTTGCTGGAAACAGGACTCGAATTCACTCCATTTGAGGCTCATCATGCACAGTCCCCTGCACCTCTCCACAAGGCTCCTTCTCCTGCGCTGGGCCTACACTCACTCTGTCTGCAGAACATTCTTTTCCTTATTCATTTTAAATATTTTAAAAATTCCAAGTGCATATTTGGAAAAGTAGCACATACTAATTTTTTATGAATATTACTCTTTTAACTTTCACTTTATGTGTATATGTATTTTTGCCTGAGTGCATTTCTGTGTGTCACATATATGCTTGGTCCCTTATTCTTGCAGAGGTTAGAAAAAGGTGTTGGATCTCCTTGAACTAAAGTTACAAATGGTGATGAGCTACCATATGGGTACTGGGAATTCCCAGTTTCTGGAAAAACAACCAATACTCTTAGCTGCTAAGTCATCTCTGCAGTACCACATGCTATATTTTTAGAAGAATAAGAAGAGAGGAGAAAATAGAAGTTCTCTTTACTTCCTTTTTGTTCTCAAACCTCAGATGGCTTTTGTCGGATATATTCTGTGTGTGTGAAGAATGTGGTGTATAAGTGACATCCGACAATGCATAGCAACCTGTCTAAATCATTTAGTTAAATGCCTTACATGACTTTCTATGACCCCACATTTGCTATTCAGATTTTAAAAAAATTGCTGCATAGTATTTCATAGTGTGGCTTGGCTTTAAGGCTTTAATTATTTAAATAGTATCTTATTGAATATTTAAATTTCCCTATTAGGCTATAATAATATATGCAAGCAAACTTAAGTATGCAAACATATAGATGCATGCTACTATATGGACATCACACACCAACTATGCATCTACATTTATATATGAATAACACACATCGTAAGAAAAGTATTAAATATAGACTGGGAAGCCATAAGAATCCTCATCCTGAAAGAAGGGATGGGAAGAAGACCATAAATAAAATAATCTTTATCTGTAAAGTTTTATTTCATATATGTGTATGTACACATACACACACATATGTGTATATAAAACAAAAATAAAATAAATACATTGGTAGTTTGAGCATTATCTCCTTTACTTCTCTACATTTTTAAATTCTCCAGGTATAATTTAAAGATTTCACACAGAGTACACTGACATCTTCATCCTAAAGGGCAGAATGTTCTGCTCCTTGTAGGTGTGCTCTTGAAGAAACTGCTTGTGATATCAAGATAGAAGTCTTCATGATAGGTGCTGCTGTATTTCTAACCTGGGGTACTTATTAGAAGTTTAAGAAGCCTTTAAGGTATAGGAGTGGGTGGGAAAAGGGAAGAAGCTAGCAGACAGGAACATGCCTCACACTTTACTGCCCAGCCACCATGAGTCCAGTAGTTTTGCTTTTCCCTAAACAGAACACAATGATGTTGTTCTTCGTTATCACAGGCTGGAAGGCAGCAGACCAGTCAGTCATGGCCCTTGCATTCCATGACCAAATTAACCTTCCCCCTCAAACTTGATCCTCTCAGATAGCTAACCCCAAGGCAGAAAGCTGGCTAACTGAGTCTAGTCAAATCTTGTCCAAGTTTAATGACAATCTCCTGATTTACACCAGAGTTCCCTCGACAGGCCAGTGGGAAGTAAGAGGGCAATCAGATCTCGATCTCTCTCTCTCTCTCTCTCTCTCTCTCTCTCTCTCTCTCTCTCTCTCTCTCTCTCTCTCTCCTCTTTGTTCTTTGGCTCCTTCATGCAACCCATACAAAAAATTTCTGTTTGTCAGGCAAATATACTTGCTGCTGATACCTACTGGGCTCCGCAGTGACTCTTTTGAAATGGGCATCTGAAAGAGAGGACTGTCTTCTCAAAGATGAATCATTTCCTTTTCCACTGTGATCCAGGCATCGGTCCTCAACTCACCTTTGGCCCCCCAGAGGACTCATTCCATCCCCACAGCCCCCACATAGCTAATGGTATAACGTTTGTGTGGATTGCTGGACACTTTGTTTTAAAGGGTTTCTAGAACTGAGGCAATCAACATGCTGATGAAACTGTGGAGCCAGGTGACCCAGATTCAAGCTTTGGCTCTTGACTTTATTAACTGTAAGACCTTTAATCTCTCTTATCAACCTAATGGAATATAATGCTACCAACTTCCCTTATCTGAAAATGTCATCAACAGGATCAAGAGGATATGGCTGGGAAAGTAATGTGGGAGCCATATAGTGGTATACAAATGATAATTTTGCTGTCAAATATGGATTTGGTCCAATGCACTCTCCTGCCCTTTTCTTTCAATACAAGTTAGGCATTAAAAATTTATGATGCCGGGGAAATTTCAGGTAGCTCATTGTTAGATTTTAATGACTGCAGTAACAGAGTACTAGAATTGGGTCACTTCAAAAATGCATTCTATGACATTTCTGTAGACTTGACGTACATAATCAAAACATGGAGGGACATGCTCCTTAAAAGGCTAAAGCCCTCATTTTTCTGGTTCTAGTGACTCTAGTTTTCCTTGTCTGTGTTATTAAGTGAAATACAAATAGAACTTTAACTCTTTCCCTGTCACATGACCATCTCCTCTCTGTGTATCTGTTTGTCTCCTCATCTTTCCCAGACTCTTTGTAAGGTTGCCTGTTATCTGGTTTAGAACCTTGCCTAAATAATTTTTCTGTTGCTGTGATAAAATACCTTGACAAGTCAATTTAGGGAGGAAGTGTTTCTTTTTGGCTCACAAATTCCAGGACTAATTTCACCATGAAAGGAAATCATGGCAGCAGGAACTTGAGAGAGACCTGGTGACATTGTGCCTGCAATCAGGAAGCAGAGAGTGGAGAGTGCTGGCTCTCAGCCTGTGTCTTTATCTCACAGGGATCCTAGCCCAGGTGCCAACCACAATGATGGATCTTCGCACCTGAACTAACTCAGTCAAGATAATCCCCTCCAGGCAAGCCAAGAGACCCACCTGTCTCAATTTGACTCTAGACCTCTTCAAATTGGCATCTGAAATTAACCATCCAAGGCCTCATCCAGGAAGACTTTCTTTTCCCTTGATTACACATGCAGAGTGTATTCTGAATAAATCACATTCCTAGCTACCTGGGATTAGGACTTTAGTGTGTCTTTTGAAGAGACAAAGTAAACCTAACACAACCATGTAGCCTGATGTGATGTGTGTGTGTGTGTGTGTGTGTGTGTGTGTGTGTGTGTGAAGGCTCATGTATGTGTGCACGCACACACTCATGTGCACATACACCATTATATTGTAGTTTTTTTTTGAAGTTAAAAACACAAAGGTAAGTATGAGTGTCATCAGCAAAGATGGTCTAGTTCCTGGAAATCTTTCCTCCACATCCAAACTACTAACTCTTTTAGCTCAAAGTCCCCTTCCCAAAACATGTTAACAACTCTGGAATAGATATGTAAGTCTTTTCCATGAAACCAGAGTACCCGTCAACATTCCACTATCAAATAATCTTGGATAAAGAGAATAGGAGAAATAGAGACTCAACCTTACCTTTCCTTTCCATTTATTTTGCACTTCTTGTGACTTGATGTTAAAATAGTTGTTCCATTTATTCATCATAACCACTTTATCTATAAACAGTACATTGTTGATTGTTTGCTTTAGAGATTAACAAACTGAAGCTCAAACAGTAAAGACTCTCACGGAAAGAGTCACCATAAAAGGGGGAGCTTAGGATGCAAATGTGGGTGTTCTGATCATAGCAACCAGATAGATTTTCTTATTCCCAATTTAATTTTAAACATTATGCGTGTTAACTGTCTCAACAGGGAGGATGTAGTCAGAAGAGTGAAGGACAGTCTCCTGGTGGTTTTGAATCCTTTGTTTCTATACCATTGTTGAGGAATTTCTGACTTAGGAATGTGCAATACACGGAGTCCAGATGACCCCACTTACCTGGTCTTTGTTTGTTAATCTGTTTAGTAAATACTGTCTGGCATCTGTTATATGACTGATATGGGGCAAGACAGATCAGCAAAAGGAGTCCTTACAAAGCCCACTATTTTAGGATAGCTAAAGCACTCGCCATAGGTCGAACCAACATTTTGCTTACTGTGTCAATGGTGGAAATGGCCTTTGTTTCAATCCAAACAAAAGTCAAGGAGAAAAAACAACATGCGCGGAGCTGATGTATACCAGTTCCATCCCTTTCTACCAGGCATAGAAAGTTACTTGACTCTCAGCCCAGTAAATGATAGTTGGAAGGAGGAAGGCTTATAGAAGGAATTGAGAAACAGCCCCTCCATCACAGCAAAAGAAGATAAAAGGACTATTCACCCAGGCAACTGATGGCTTGGATGGTTGTAAGATGTCCTTTTTTCATCTCACAGGTGATACTTGAAGAAAGAACCTTGCTTCTAAACACATAAATACTGGTCCATTTTAATAGTTTAAATCAGAGCACAGGCCTCTGGTCTTCCAGAAGTTAAACTCAAAGGCATGGGAGGCAGGAAAATGTGCAGTTTCATTAGAGGCACAGAAGCCAGCCAGCATGGAGGTTTGGGGAGGGGAGGCGGGGGGGGGAGGGGGGAAGTCAGGTGACATCATTATTCTGCAAAGTACCAGCAAAAAGGTCTAATGGATGTTAGGAACAACTAGAGAGATTTAAGAATTTGGGAGGACTCTGAGGCAATTCTTAGGTGATCTTTTCTTCCTTCAGATGCACAGGTTTATGGAGTCTGTGACACCTTTTTTTTTCCCTACCCTTTGTCTTTGAAAACTCATGAAAGTGTTCAGTGTAATCCATTTGTAATCAAGGCAGAAAAGCATATTTGCAGTCAGCCAAGAATAATGCAGCGATGGCCCAATTGTGTCGAGGCCTCCGTTTCACAAGCTGTATGTATTTCTCAAACCTGAGCAAGACTGGAAGCAGGTTCTACCACCAGGCTTTACCAAGTAGCACTTGGTCTGAAAGAAAGAAAATCCTCACTCCCGGAGGATCCGGCTATACCACTCCTGGGCATATACCCAGAGGCTTTACCTGCATGCAATAAGGACACATGCTCCACTATGTTCATAGCAGCCTTATTTATAATAGCCAGAAGCTGGAAAGAACCCAGATGTCCCTCAATGGAGGAATGGATTCAGAAGATGTGGTATATTTACACAATGGAATACTACTCAGTAATTAAAAACAATGAATTCACGAAATTCCTAGGCAAATGGTCAGAACTTGAAAATATCATTCTTAGTGAGATAACCCAATCACAAAAGAACACATATGGTATGCAGTCACTGATAAGGGGATATTAACCCAGAATCTCGGAATACCCTAGATACAATTCGCATATCAATAGATTTCCAAGAAGATGGAAGGAGAGACCCCTGGTCCTGGAAAGACTGGATGTAGGGGAATGCCAGGTCAGAGAAGCAAGAGGGGGTTGAATGGGGAACAGAGGGAGGGAAGGGGGCTTATGGGACTTTCAGGGAGGGAGGAAATGGGAAAGGGGAAATGATTTTGCATGTAAATAAAAAAACTTAGAAAATAAAATGAAATTAAAAAAAAAAAAGAAAATCCTATCTATTGGCTGTGTTACTGTCCTCTATAGTAAGAGGTTAAACATGTCCCAATACTTGTCAAAGGAGAGTAGATGCATGCATTATTGTATAATGAAAAGCAGCACAGAGGTAGGCAGGCAAAATATTCACCATCACTGCAAAACTGCAAACTGTTTCTAAAATACTTCTGACTATTCACCCTTAATGTAATTGCTCTCGTGTCTGCCATATACATTGTGTGCATGCTAAACCTTACTGGTGCATTTTATACTTTCTAAATATCTACTAAAATGAAAATGCAAATGAATCAGAAAAAAAAATAAAAATCAGAAGCAAAGAGACAGCTCAGTGGGAAATAGCATCTTCCACCAAAAGCATGGGAGTCTGCGTCTTGGGGACCCATCTGATGGAAGAGAACTGGCTCCTGACAGTTGTTCTCTGAGCTCCACCTGTGCTCTGTGGCATGGGCGTGTCTCTTTCTCTCTCTCTCTCTCTCTCACACACACACACACACACACACACACACACACACACACACACCCGCTAAGCAAACAAACCAATCAATCAGTAAATAAATGTAAAAGAAAACCTAAATTTGAAGATCACAGCTCTGCATTAGAGCATTGACTGTAAAGTACACAATAACTAACATTTCCTCTAGTACTGGCATTGGCAAATGTTTTCAACTACAAAAAAGTATTACTAAGTATTTATGGTTGTATTGGCCAATGGGAAACAAGGATAAGAAAGGAGTCTCATCATTTCCCCCTTCCTCTTCCCTTCTTGCATAAATTCTCTTCCTGGCTCTTCTGGAAAATTACTACGTCCAAGCGCTGTGTGGACTGTCCTGGTTCACTGTGTCTCAGTGTGGAGTACTCAAACAAAGCACCCACCTTCCAGAATTCTCTGCAACCTTTCCTTTTCTTTCAGCTTCACACGGGAGCTTCCAGAAAAACACACCAGCAGGTGATATGTCTTCAGTTTACCTCTGGCTCTTTAGAGGACTCAGGCCATCTCCAGCCCCCACCCTCCCATAGCTGTTGGCGTAGGATTCATGAAGGGTACTGGGGACTTTGTTCTAAAGTGTTTCTAGAACCCAAATACTATGCTGCTAAAACTGTAGAGTCAGGTGACCCAGTGTTGGCTCTTGACTTTATTAACTGTAAGACCTTTTAATCTCTCTTATCAGCCTAAAGAAAATATTGCTACCAGATTCCCTTCTCTGGAAATGTCACCACCATGATCAAAAAGTATAAAGTGGAGAAAGAGATATGTAAGCCATAAAGAAGTATATATATGGTAATTATTGTCACTACACAAGAATTTAGTCTAATGAATTTAATTATTTCTTTATGTCAAAACACCATCTATGTTAGAAATTAACAGAGTTGTGAAACTTTTCACAACTTATATTTATGTTTTATGTAAATAACAACCTAGGAGAACAAAGATAAACCATAGCTGGAAAATTCTCGAGGTCATTTTTTTGGTTGCTCTGTGTGTGTGTGTGTGTGTGTGCGCTATGTGTCTGTATGTGTCTGAATGTGTCTATGTGTGTGTGTATGTGTATGAATGTGTGTGTGTGTATGCTATGTACCTGTATGTGTCTCTGTGTGAGTGTGTGTGTATGCTGTGTGTCTATATGTGTCTCTCTGTGAGAGTCTGTGCATGTATTTCCATGTGTGTGTGAGTGAGTGTGTGTGTATGTGTGTGTGTGTGTGTGTGTAGTCAGGTACTCTAATGATAAGCTATACCTTCCAGGGGAAGTCCTCAGGGCAGTCCATTTTATAAATAATGTTTATCAGAACCACACACCTATTCTTTTACATATGACTACTTTCATACACAGTTACTATTTTCCTACTATTTTATTTTATATATATGAGTGTTTTCTCTGCATGTATATATCTGTACACCATATTTGTACCAGGTGTCTGTGGTAGCTAGAAGAGGGCACTGCATCCCATGGGACTAGAATAACAGAAGATTTCTAGTCCACCTGCCTGCCCACCGTGTGGGTGCTAGGAATTGAACACTGATCTTATGGAAGAGCAGCCAGGGCTCTTAGTCACTGAGCCATCTCTCCAGGCCTCTGTTTCTAACTTTTAAGGCACCCGGAGAGGAGGTTACACTGTTCTTTGATATGTGATTAAAGTATTTTTACAGTGCAAATTAAAATTGCACGTACTTATTTGTTTTGTGCATGCTGTCTGTGATGTGCTGTATGTGTGCCTGTGAGCATGACAGTCAGTGTGCTGCTCAGGGCAGGTCCTGGGGCCAGTCCCCTCCCCTTCAGCCAGTGTTATCCTTGGGATTGAACTCAGTTGTCAGGCTTGGCAGCAACAAGTTTGCCTTTTCATACTAAACCATCTCACTAGCCCGCGAAAGTCTTTTCTTGGGTATTTAGACACATTTTATTTTTCACAGAAAGAAAAAATATTATCAAAATATAACTGTCAGGATAGTCCTAAAAACACCTCCAGTTTGGACAACTTTCCATCCGGGTTGTCTATGCCTGTACTCTCTGTATTGTTAAAGACCTGGGTGCTTATCATATCCACCTGTAGTCAATTGTGACGCGTCCCAGATTTAGGCATGTAACAAAATGGCTAGATATATTTTTAAAATCTATAAAGTAGAAAAGATTTATCTTTCTCTATAATGAATAGCTTCTTTCGTTTAGAATATAATGTTTTCCATTCACAACCTGGGGGAATTTGTGTGGCTGAATAGGCTTGTCTGGGGAGGCAGGGGATAGAGAGAATCTTCTGGTTGCTAGGTTTTGGTAATCCCAGCAAAGGCATTAATGAATTGGATTATTTGATGGGTCTACCTAACCCTCAGCATTCTTTGCGAGCTATGAGATTTAACTGTGTTTGAGAAAAGTTTCCCACTAAAACTCCAGGGTTTTTAACTTATATGGAGTCTTAAATACAATTCATCATCTTATCTAATCTGATATCCAAGGATGACTTTGTCAAAGCAGAGTCAAGTATTGGCAATCCCCCCAGAAATCTCCAAAGAATGAAGAAAAGAAAAATGATTTAAAGCTGAAAGATTTAAGTAGAGCTTTGAAATCTTTAAAAAAAAAAACTTAACAACGAACCCCTTCCCGAGTCTGCTAATGCTGGCTTTGGAACATGAATAGAAAATCAGAGTGTGAGAGGAAAGGTGAATTGTGGGTATCATTTTGACTACTGATCCTGGTCAAATAGCAATGCAACAATTATGTGGAAGATTCCCAAAGAAAAATGAATTCCCTAATTTAGGGTAACTTATTTGCTATGTTGATATATTTTATCTGTCCTTAGACAATGTGGGTACACAGGGTACTACCTCTTATATATCCAAGGGCTGTCTGTATCTTGTAGATGTTTGCTGTTTGAGTCAGATTCAGATTTGAATCCCAATTTGATACTGCTTGGCTTACTTGATCTTGTGTTAATTCTGCCCCCTCTCTGCATTTGTTTTCATAAATATCTTGGAAAAGAAACCTACGTTTACTGAATGATACAGTTTGAAGAATAAATAGGAACAGTTATTAAGACCTAATGCATGATAAGTACCTAGCACACGGTAGGTATGTAATAGTTTACTTTCAGTTACTGGGACAAAATGCCCAGTTAATCGATTGATAACATAGAACATTTACTTTGGCTGACAGATTTGAAGGTTTCAGTTTGTGGTAGACTGACTCTGTTATTTTGGTTCAGGGTGGGATAGTACATTGTGGTGGTGAGAATGGATGGGGTAGAAAGTTTATTCACCTCATAATCAGATGGAAATGAGGAAACGGAAGAGACAAAGGCCCCAGAACTCCCTTGAGGACATATCTCCCAATAACGTAAAACCTCCTAATGGGTGTTACCTGTTAATGGTTCCATAGCTTCCCAATAGTGTCAAGTTGTGTACAGTGCCCTTGTACATGGGATTTTTGTTGCTCTCTTTGGTGTTTATAAGAAAAACCTGTAAGATTCAAACTATAGCTTTTTGAACAAAACAGAAGTAACTAACACTCTTATACATTCAAGTTCCTCACATAGACATGTACCTTATGTCCAATTCTTCATTCCAAAGAAAGAATGCTGAACAAGCATAGATGGCCAGGTTATTTCTTTCTATGCATGTCTACCTCAAAATAGAGAAATGGTTTCCTAAATTCTCATAGTGGTGATGGAATTTCTGTTTGTTTGTTTGTTTGTTTGCATAGCCTACTCTGTATGAACACAAAACATACATTGGACTTCTGTTGATTGATGTTAAGTTTGTGTTCCGCACTATATCAAGACTTCTGGAGCTTTCTTGACTTTCTGGCGCAGGAAGCTTGGAAATTGCCTTTAAAAAGTATTTTTCTTTTCTTTTGGTCAGCAAAGAGGTGCAAAATTGAAGTTCTTCTCTCCAGTATTCAGCTGTGTGTCTCAACCCCATGTCAGGGGACGCTTTGCTCTGTCCTTCTCCATCTGGTAGTCTCTGTGAACTCGGAATCTAATGAAGAGAATCTATAGATCCAGTGCAGTTTTCTTACTCTACCAACCAGCCCCACCTCTCTGGGTACCAAAGAGGGCTGCCTTCATGGCTAGGGACCATGTTTTTCCTGGCCAGATTATAAAAACTAATTTGTTTTTTCTAATAGAAAGTAAACTGGCAAATCCATCGTAGATTCTTTGTACCTGCCTTCCTCATTCATGGAAGCAAAATGTACCACATGGAAGCAAAATATAACCAATCATAAAAAGCACATTTATTTGCTCTAGAAATGTCTTCGTCCAAACTCAGAATTTGTAGCCCAGTGATCTCCATCTGGTGCAGGGAGGTGTGACCGATCCAGTCTCTTTACCTCTGTTTCTTCAATGTCTTCATGTTGTGCAGTCCAGGAAGGCCCCTCACTTGGCATTAATTGGGGTGAATGTGTTGTTTCCTTGGGTGTGGTTTGCATTTTAACTTCACTCTTTGGCTGGACTACTGGCGCAGTGGCTGTAGATGTGTTGAATTATCTTAAAGAAAGAGTGGAAGTAAGGGAGCCATTGGAAAAGGAAAAGGAGATGGAGGAGGAATGGGGCGACAGACTCCACATTTTCCAATTTGTAGAATTGAGAATGTTTTCCTGTTTTCTGCCTTGGTGACTGTGATCCTGACCACACTTATATGTTTAGTGACCCAATAACTTGTCTAGTAACTGCCAAGAATATCAACTGGGTTCTAAATGCGTAAGAGACTCTGAAATGTTCTTTGTGATAAGATATTAAGTCCTCATGAAGGCTGCCGAGACCTTCTCCCTACTATGTTTATTGCTGACATGCTCTCTGTGTCTATTGACATGGTCCCCTCTAAAAAGCCTTGGCAAACTCTTCTTGTAGTAAACGTGTTCAGTTAGGAGAAGGGAATGATCAGAAATACGGAGAGAAAATAATGTTTGTAATCTAGAAAGACATTAAATCCATGCTTCTCCATTGTTTCACAAGAAGCAGCAACAGAGTATCATAGCACACAGCTGTGTCAAAATTAATTTTACTTTACTTACCAAACTATCCCGCGTTTACTATAGTATCATCATGGCCGATCTGCTCTTTCTGTTAGCCAATTAATAACTTTCGAAGGAGAAGCATGAAATAAAAATCGAGTCAACCTCTTGGTTGGTTTCAGCGGGGTTTGCATGTAAGTCTTAGTTAATATATCCTTTCTGGTGTGGTCAGAACTGTGCTTCAAAACATCATCATAAATACGACACTATTCAAAATGGGCAGTTCATTCCTTGGACCTTGAAAAGGGTTCCAACAGCCTTGGGAAGTGATCTCTTCTGTTTGCTCACTGGGTCCCCTGACACTGATCATATAACCTCTCTCTCTGTCTCTCTCTCTGTCTCTCTCTCTCTCTCTCTGATCCTGCCTTTCTATTTTCTTTTCTTTCTGATTGTTCAATTTTTTTCTTTCTTTTCCTAGTTACATCAGAAGGCCAGCTCTCTCTAGTATGAGGGACGAAAGTCCTTACTGAAACTGCACACAGCAAAGATCCGGGCACTTTGGACACTGCCAGTGACCATCTTTGGTGGTTAAAGCAGCAGTATAAACCTTGTGAGCATGATTGAACAGAGAGGCTTTGCAGTTTGAGCAGTTCAATTTGAACCTTGTGTTAGGGGCCCTGAAGTAGGGGAAATCTGGACGCATTTCATATCACATCCCCAATTTGAGCTCCAACCAGATTCTGAGTCTTCAGCTAAGTCGGAGAACTTTTGGAGATTTGGGATTTACAAAGTATTGCATGCAGCCTGGGAACATCCATCACCTTCTCTTATCTGATTGCCATTTCCCCTTCTGTTCACCAAAATAGAAAAGTCAGTGCTTTTGGGCGACGTGCCCTTGTTACTGCAGTAGAAGGTGTCTTGGCCAAACTGACAAGGGCTGGTGATGTAAGAAGTCAGTTTTATCTCTCGGCTCTCAATGTTTCTATTCATAGCAAACCTAGCTGCTGGCTAAATCTCAGTATCTTTATAGATAAAGCATAAGCCTCCAAAATGTATGTAGATGTACTTAGTAAAGCTGGATATTAATTAAAGTCCATGCTAAGAAGGAAGGGAAATAAAGTGAAATGCTTTCTCATTATAGCATTTAGAACCTTAGTGGCTTGTTGCTATTAGCTATCTTAATGTTTTCTGGTATTACTGAAGATAAGGCTATGAAATTGTGACACCTGTAGTCTGTGATACTCCATATGATTGGGCTACATAAGGTGTGCACATTATTTATTTATTTTGAGCCCACACATACTTAGGTGGTGATGGTGGGTGGTGGGCGCCCATAGAGGTCATCTGGGAGGCAGTTCTCAGCTTCCACATTGTTGAGAGGGTCATTTTTGTTGTCTTAGACACTGTGCTACATTTCCAGGCTGGCTAGCTCTTAGGCTTTGAGGGAATGATCCTGTTTTCACATTCCATCTTTCTGTAGGAGTACCAAGATCTCAGACACTCATGCTACATCAGGCTTTCTGTATAGACCCTGGGATCCAGATCCTGTTGTCAGGCTTACATGGCTTCCTGTCTCCACCTCCCATCTCTGGGATCAGACTGTCATATCTAGCTTTTTATGCGGGATTCTGGGAATTGACTACTGTTACCAGGTTTACAGAGATAACCTGCGGAGTCATCGACCTAGCCTTAGGTGCACACATTTAATGTATTCAAGCTGCTGTGTTTGGAGCTAGGTATACAACCATGAAATAATCACCACCCTCAAGGCCATAACTGTGCTCTCTATCTCATCCAGCATTTTGCCACCTCACAGAGGGTGTGGTTCTCTGTGACCCCACATGCGCCATAAGAGAAGAAACTTCAAAGTTGTTTAAATGTAACAGTGCACTTTCACACCCCACCCCCACCAATTTGCTATATATGTTGTAGGAATCTTACGACTCTCACCCAAAGTTCTTAGCTCCTAGTCTCTGAGATTCTCATCAGCTTTGTGCACCAAGGTCTTTGGTACCCTTTAAGAACACTGTGTGATGAGTGTCGGTGTCAGGTTTTGTTTTAAGCTGAGACAGGAGCTTAGACACAGAACCTCTCTTTATTTTCATCTCCATCACTTTCTCTAAGACACTTCCCTTCTCCTCTGTTCCTACTAAACATCAGAATGCCTGATGCAAACTCCGATCCATTCATAGCAGCGTCCAAGGCAGTGACAGCTGAAAGAGCTCATCTGGTGTCTCCCACACTCCTGCCTCTCTTATCGTTTTTTGATGCCCTGGAATTGATAAGGATGATCCATTCATTTCCTTCCCTTCCTTCCAAAGGTCTTTCCCTACACGATGCCCATTTGAGCGATCCATTTCCATGTTGTTACCCTAGGCATTCAAAGTTACTCCCATTCTCCTGTATTCATCAGTGTTTGGCTTCTGAACCCCAGGACAAGGGACTGAGGTGCATATTTTACATACCAGAGCAGACCTGGCCTCCAGGTTTTCCCAGTATCTCTCGGTCCCTACCTGACATACCCTGCCCCCACCTCTGAAACTTTCTAGTCCAGGGGCTGGGCTGCCTTTCCCCCAGAGGTTCTTCCCTATATAATTAGACTTTTGATCTCTCTCTCTCTCTCTCTCTCCCCCCCCCTTTCCCCATGGCAACTTCCCTGGTCTTGGTTTTGGGGCCAGTGAACTTACCCACCCAAGAGCAGCTTCCCAATAAAGCTGCCTTTAATCTAATCTAATCTGTCTTGAATTGGCTCATTTCACTGATGGTAGAGAAATGACCTATCAATAATAATAGGTTTATGTATTTCTATCTATATATTGACCGTGAGTAAATTATCACACCACTTCAATGCTCAGAGGTTAACTCTGACCTATTAGGAACATTCTTTGGAATAATTCCTCTCAGAATTTTTGCATTTTCCCTACTTTTTCTTTTTTTCCTGATGGGTTCTAATTAATCCAGTCATCTTTGTAGCCTCTCCTGAACTGCTGTAGATTCCTCTTGAGAGCAATTTTGAAACACACCCCAGCTCTTTGTAATACGTTCAAACGTAAGTTTTGATAGTTCTTTAAAAAAAAAATTGGTTAAGAGGAAGTGTACAGATACCAAAAGTGAGAGAACATGGGTTATTCTTATGAATGAGAAGATTCATGAATTGCTTAATGCAAAAGGATATATGTTTCGTTCCTCCTTAAATGATGGTCAGTAGACTTGCCTCTGTTTGTGTAGCAGCAGCTTTATTTCTGGGCCTAATATTTGGTTCCTTTCTGGGTAGTTCTTAGGGTGTGGATCAGAAAAATAACTCTGCTTTGTGTAGAGACCATATCAGCTGACCTGCCCACCTGCTAGGGTGTTCATCAGAAGGCAAATTTTCTTTTTCTTCCTTTTTCCTCTAACATTAATAATTCTTTTCTGACTTTTCTTCTGATTAGTGGCATGAATTTGTAAGATGGCCAGCAGTGTCCACAGGCACAGACCAGTGTTGAGGAAAGTCCCTCTCCTAGTTCAAACCTAATTATGTTCTGTACAGACTTTGGCCTCATTAACTCGTTTTTTCTGAGCAATTCAGTAACATGATCCCAGAGTTAAGAAGCATGGATCAAGGCCTTCCCAAAGGTAACCTTCTCTGAAAATTTAATTTTATATTTGAGGAAAACGTAGGGTCCCTGAACCCTTTAAGCTTCCTTGTACTTTATAGTCCACTGCATCCAAAAAGTCCCTGGAACTGACTAAGTGAGCAGTGCTGGGGGTGGGGTGGGGTGAGGAAACATGAAGTGTTTTCACTGGGGGAGTAAACTCTTAGGCTGTGGTAGAAAATTTTAGAATTCAGGCTGGAAAACTCTTGGCCTTAAACATTAATCATTGGCCTGCTGAGGGAGATAAGATATTAATAACACAAACTCTCAACTTCCCTGTGAAGGGGAAATTCATGAACATTAACATCTCCTCCCTCTGATTATTATGCTGGGGTGTGTGTGTGTGTGTGTGTGTGTGTGTGTGTGTGTGTGAGAGAGAGAGGAGAGAGAGAGAGAGAGAGAGAGAGAGAGAGAGAGAGAGAGAGAGAGAGAGAGAGAGAATATGACTGCAGCAGAGAAATGTGACCAGAGAGGATCAGAGCCAGGTTAGATGTGTTCTTAGCAGGAAGTGGTTGCTATGGAAAACATGTCAAATATAACAACAATAACAACAACAACGCATGAAGAGAGACTGTATGTATGTGTGGCTTCCTTATACAGTATTATGTGAAGACTGTAAACTTGTGTATTTGAGAATATATAAACTATTTTCAGACAGGTTTACTCTTAAAGTTACTTTAAATCCATTAATTGCTTTACCGTTATTGTCACTGTGCATGTGTTTTCAGGTTGGGCTTCATATGTCACTTGCTGGCCTCAGCAAGTCCAGAGAGGCTCAAACTTTGGAACTGATGACCCTCTTGTCTAGACCTCTTCAGTGCTGGGAGTCTTCACTCTCTCCAAAATGCTCTGATTCCTCTCCACAGGACTCAGTGTGAGCTTGAGGAACCCAGGCCCTCACACACCAGAACCTCCCATCTCCAGCAGACGGATGCTGCCTTGTTCCTGATTCATCCTCACTTCCCATCTATCAAACATCTAGACACACAATGCATCTACAATAATTGTTTCAGAAGAGAGAGGAACAGGGGAGAGGAGAAGCGGGAGGGGGAGGGGAGAGAGAGGGAAGAGGGAGAGAGGAAGGGAGAGGGGGAGAGGAGGAAGGAGAGGGAGGAAAGGGAGAGAAAGGAGGAAGAAGGAGAGAGAGGGAGAGGAAAAAGGAGAGGGAGAGGGAGAGGGAAAGAAAGGACTGCAAGATAAGTGGATTATTCCACCATAAGCAGCCGCAGTTGGAGGAAGACTGTGGAAACCCAAGTCCTCCCCTCATCTTCACAGTTGTTTTAGACTTGAGGAAAGAGAAGGGAAGGAATGTACCACAGCAGTGAATAAAATTCATGGTGGCTGAAATCTGTTGATTGCCACATTTGCACATTTCCCCTGTGCCATGTGATTAATGACATTACAAATAAAATATATAATATTATTTTCATTTCAGAACCAGATGTTTGCAACCTAAGACACAAAAATGCTGGGGCAGGGGAATGGCTAAAATGTCACACCCTGAAGCAGAGCTAAGTCTCACAGAAGTGACTGCATTTATTTGCTTGGAAATATTAGCTATGGAATCCATCGGCGCTCCTCCCTCACTCCGAGCTCCACAGGCTATTATGAGTATTGTCAATCACGGCTGCTCCATCGCGCGCCCACTCACATTTATATTGAATGCACTTGTGTGACTTTAAGGTACAAGGAACCATCATAATAGGAGACTTGAAGTAATTTTTTTCCTCCCACTGAATTTAGAAGCCCAGTAAAATATTGCCTTACAATAACTGAATGAAGGATGATGAACGCATTGATCACCTTGGCAAATAAACAAGATGATGCACTCTCTTAATTTTCTTGTGTGATATAAGAGCACAGAGATGCTGTGAGCTCGTGATTTCGGTGAGTTTTCCATGTTCATTCGTCCAATGGTAATTTACCATGACAGCCTTAAACAGAATGGCCCTTCACTTCAGACATTGCAGTCTGATGCATAGATGGGTGATGAATGCGTGAATATAGGGACGTTCGCTCAATCATGTGGTCCATCGGAGGCAACGTGAGAGCTTACCTTGAGAGGAGTAACTTCAGTATTCAGATAAAGAAATTGTTTTTAGGAAAGTGTTACAGACAGAGGACTCCAGAGAAGCAGAATCAATGTGTCTCAGACAAATATGTAAACAGACAGACAGACAGACATTTTAAGGAGCTGGCTATCAAAATTGTGGGGTCTTAGTAATGTCCAAATTAGGAACTCTGCTTTTAATTTCCAGAATGTCCTTTTTTTTGTTTTGTTTTGTTTAAAGAAAGACTGGATAAACTGGATGCTTTAAATAATTGGTATTTATTTTTTTTCCCCATTTCTGAGGCTTGTAAGTCCAAGATCAAAATGTCAAGAAGTTTGGTTACTATTGAGGCCTCTTCTTGGCTTATGTTTGACCACTGTGTTGTCAGGTCCCCATATAGTCTTTCCTCCGTGTGTGCCTATTTCTGGTGTTTCTCTGTGTGCCCATGTTTCTTCTTGTCATAAAGACACCAACAATGTGGGAGTAAGATCCACTCTAATGACTTCATTTTTAGTCATTTCCTGAGAGGTTCCATTTCTCAGTATAGTTAACATTAAGATGAACTAGAGGTTAGGACTTCAATGTGTGAATTTTAGGGATACACAACTTGGCCCTTCACAGATGAAATCTGATCTATAACTAGGACTTGCAAGGTGAGACAGAGATAGAAAAATGCCCCCCCTCCCCCAACCCCCTTTCCGGAGTGGATAAAACACCAAACTACTCCGTAGCTAGCTAAGCCCTGCCTCAAGCTACTTCAGCTTGCTATGAAGGTTGGTTTTAATCAGCTTGACATATCTAAATTATCTTGGAAGCAGAGGAACTGTTTGGGCCAAGTCGGTCTACAGTCTCCTCTGTAGGGGCATTATCTAGATTATGTTAATCGAGATGGGAAGAGGCACTGAAGATTTGCCATTCTTTAGGCAGCGTATCCTGAGTTTCATCGTTAGAATGCTGGGGTGTGCAGAGCGTGCACACGCTCTTCTTCTTCTACTCTTGACTGTGGAGGTGATGTCACTAACTTCTACATATTCCTGCCGCCTTGACTTCCCTGTTATGATGGACGGCAACCTGGGATCATGTGTGAAAATAAACCTTCCTTCCACTAAGCTGTTTCTGTCAGAGATTCTATCACACCAAGGGCAGCAAAGCTGAGATACTAACATAATCCTGACAATAACGGTTCCCAGGTTATTAGTCTTACTTGACTTTATTTGTGTGTGTGTGTGTGTGTGTGTGTGTGTGTGTGTGTGTGTGTGTTATGTATGTGTTATATACGTGTTTGTATACTTGTTTGTAGAGACCAGAGAACAACTTCAGATATCATCCAACTGGACTTGGCTGCCCAACCTGGGGACTCCAGAATTTTCTCTCCACCTCTCCAGTGCTGGGATTGTAAGTAGTGACTGCCAACATTTTTTTTGTTAGGGATTTGAATTAAGATCATAGTGCTTAAAGGGCAAAAGTTAATGAACCCTCTCTAGAACCTTACGCTGCTTTTGTGAAAGCCATGGACTGTATGGAGACACTCAACTCTGAGATGTGTTATCTTGTTCAAGATGTTCACAGAGGGACTGTCCCCTTTGTGGAGTGGCTTTTTTTTTTTTATTACTGGTAAAACAAGAGTCAGGGCCCATGGATGAGATCCAGCAAGATGTTCTGTGCATACTTGGTGCATTCTCTCTGACTGGAGAAAATGCAACACCCAGTGTGTGGCGAACTCCTTGAATCTATCTGAGGTACACCACCGGACCATTTTGCAGCTCAGCTTCTCATTCACAGGTTTTACCAGCACTTTCACACTCAAGAGGAGGGTGGGGTGTGAGTTCCATATTGAGTTCTTCTAAGAACTGTTCCATTGATGACAAAGATCAATGCTGGGCAAAAATAATTCTCCTGTGTTAGATGATGGCTCAGTCACTAAAGTGCTTGGTGTGAAGACCTGGGTTGTACCCACAGCATCTGTGCAAAAATCTAAGCATGGTGGCATACAATTATAAACCCGGTGCTGGTGAGATGGAGACAGTAATATCATTAGAGTTTATTGTCCAGCCTGAGTAGCCTAATCAGCAAGGCTGGAGCCCAAGCAGAGACTGTCTCAAAAGATAAGGTGGGCAAAGCCTGGCGAATAACAGAGGTTAGCCTATGACCTCTACAAGCTGATACACACCTCTTTATGTGTACACCCATGTGCAGAGAGTGCCTGTGTATGTGCAGGGCAGGGAGAGGAGAAAGAGAGAAGCAATTACGTAATCAAGATGGAAGAGCAGGTAGAACAGGGCTCTGCTTCTCCTTGCAGGTGGTGTGAACATCCAGCTGTATTGGCCATTGCTCCTTTAGGCAGACCAACCATGCGCCCTGCCTATAGTCACAGCCTACCGTGTGGTTCTCCTACAGCAGGTAGACACAAGTGCTCAAACTTTGGGATGCTAAGCACAAGTACTGTGTCTTACTCTGCTCCCCTCTCCCTGCTCCCTCCTACTCTCTGGGTCTTTCAGTCATTTCTCCAGGTACGTGGTGATTGCAGGTAGTACACAAGCATCACATGAAAATACCCCAGGAAGGAAAGTTATTGTTGCCAAGTCTTTATTCCTTGTCTTTCATTTTTAGGGCAAAGGTGCTAGAGAAATGACTCAGTGGTTAAGAGCACTGACTGCTCTTACAGAGAACCTGGGTTCAATTATAGCCCCCACATGGAGGTTCACAACACTCAGGAAAGCCAGTCCCAGGGCTTGGGAATCCAACGTCCTCTTTGGGCCTTATGGGCAGTTTATGTGTATGGTACACAGACATGCATGCCAGCAAAACATACACACAAAATAATTTTGGGTTGTATAATCATGTCATAATACTTGCAAGGTATTTTGTATGCAAACAAAAGTGTGAAGGTCTTGGGTATACAGTTTGGCACAAACAGAAAAACTTAGTAACATTTGAGTATTTAATGATTTTCACTTATTCTTTGATATTTTCACACAGGCATATATATAATGCATTCCAGTCATACTCTCTGCCCATCCAACCATGGGAAGAGAAGTCCTACAGAACTTCAAAAACTATTTAAGGAAAACAGAGAAAAACTGGGCAATGCAATAGTCCAGGTGCTTTGAACATGTTACAAATAGAATGCATTATTTTCACATAAGAACACGTCCTGTGTGTATGGCATAGTGCACAGACAGGAGCTTCTCTCCTTTTACATGGAAGAGCATGGTGAAAGAGATGTGAAAGACAAATGTATGACAGGCAGATGAGAAGAGCTTTAAAAACAATTGTCTTTTCCGAGAGTCTGGTCTTTAATGCCTTCTCTTAGTTGTGTGAGGTATTACATAAAGCGATAGAGCGAGGCTTTCCCGCTACCTGGTAATGGGGATCTGAGCGCACTCTCTCTCTAAGACCCAACTGTCTCGCATGGAAGAAGAAACTGGGGAAAAAAGTCTATATTTTTTGCCCACCAAATGCTGCCCATGCTCGAACTTCACTACACCATGCAATTGTGTTTTATAATAATTTCACATGCATTTCCTTCTCTCCTTATTTTTCTAATGCAACATACAATAGCAACCACCAGCTGTGTGAACACTGCTATCAACATAGGCAAGCAAGGCCAAATCTGCAGGGCGGTGGTGTGTTGATCTATTAGGGGCGTGTCTTGGCGAACAAGTACTGCTAGACAGTGTTAGGCTTGGATATGAAATGGTGTTTCTTGAGGACTTAGTTGCCAGCTGATGGGCTTAGAAAGTCATTAGATTTGGAGGATTCTGACCTAATTATTGGAGTCCCTCCTAGCTAGCTTTACATTAGGATACCATGATTGGAAGGAAGAGGGGCACCACTGGAGGAGATAAGAACCCTGACCTCCCTCATCTAGAATGTATCTTGTTGCCTGCCTGCTTCCCGGACACGATGTTCTCTGGTACATATTCTCACAGCCATGTTTTTACCTCACCTCAGGTCCAAGGAAGTGGATCTAGGTACCCAAGGTCTGAATTCCCGGAGGCCGTGAGATCGAACACATTTTTCTACCTGTGCTTGTTTCCATTGTTCTGTCACAGCAAGGAAGGACTTAACATTGTCAAATCACCAGTGGCTCCTGTGTATCTGTGTACCTAGCACAGGGTTGTGTGGGAGCTGTGTACAATATGTTCCTGCCGCAAACAAGCTTGGCGCAACCAGACACTCTTTTACATTATTTATGAATTAGTGCATGTTGTTTCCTCAACAAAATAGTAACTCCCTACAGTTTAGGGATTTCTTGCTGCTTCAAGCTCCTGTCTTTCTACACAGGAGGGAGAGGGGTGTTTTTACCCTTCACATTCACCCCATCTTCTCTTTTGTATGGAGCACATCGTTTTTCTCCTGAAAAGTCATACTTGGTTCCATTTATGTAGTGTGGGTGGATGGCATCTTTAAGTTCATATCTAACTCAAACCTAGCTAAGAAAATTATTACAGTCTATTAATCAGTAAAATTAGTATATGTATGGGTAAATGGTCCAGGTTTGACTAATAAGAATGCAGTCTCGGTCTTTGCACTGTCAGGCTGAAGGAAATTTTTTTCCCAAGTAGGATATAGTGTGGAAGTACAAAGTCTCCAAAAATGAGGCTAATGCAATGAAAGCTGAGCACCCTAGGATCTAAGTAACTTCAGCACCTAGATCCAGCCATTCCTGAAAGCATTGATCTTTAACTTTTCAATCGCATGACCCAACAAGCAAGCCATCCTCCATGCCTGCTTAAGTTACAGAAACTTCAGCTGGAAATTTTCATCTTGCTTCTCAGAGAACTCATCATGCTGATAGTGTGGGCAGCCCTTTATAAACTGAGGGCAGGGCAGGATTGGGATAATGCATAGGAAGGACCTCTGCGTGTGGAGAAAAGGATGATGTCATCCACAGGGGACTGGAAAAAGGACCAAGAGGCTTAAGTCATTTCTGTCACTTAACACTTTCATTGAATATCCATTTTATGCCAGGCACTGTTCTAGATGCTGGAGATAAAGCAATAGACAAACAGACAAAGTATTGTCTTAATAGGGCTATTACATGCAACTATAGAGAGGTTTGCTGCTGATTAGGTGTGGGACTCTGAGTAAGATGACTTATCTTTCTCAGGTTCAATCTTCTATGGGGAAAGAATTATAGATGCACGATTTATTCTTTCCTTTTTCCTTTTCCTTTCCCTTTCCAGGGCCACCACCAACAACAATATTTCCATTTCTTGACATATCTTCACAGGCCTGAATCTTATATTTCCCTGTTTTATTGGTACATGTCTGTCTGCATAGTTTCACAAGCCTGCAGACTCTTTCTTCTTCAAGCCTTCCAGAAGTGAGTGATATCCCCATGGGTCTGGGGGCTGCCTCCACTACTCAATTCCTCTGAGGCCTTCACCTGAAAACAGTTCCTGTGTCGCTGCATCTGTGAGCTTTCCCTGAGATCAGTGACAGCCGGTCTGCTCCATCACCTTTCATTTGGTGAAAAGTTCTGTTATCACGAAACGGAGAGAAACTGAGATGATTCTAACCGCAGCCCCGGCTCCTCGGTTAATCACCTCACTTATCACTGTGTCTAGTCTTGGCTACCTCCTTCCACATGTTTTCAGAATCTTCAGGCTCCTCTCCCTGTGGGAATGGTTTCAGCAGCATACTAGCTGCTGCTTTTGAAAGTGAGACAGTGAATAGAGTCTGTCTCTGAACGGTAAATGGAATCCTTCTTCATTTCCAAGTGGTGCTTTGGACCATATCTCTGCTTCCGTGTTTATAATTTCCTTTCTGTTATTGGATATACACTGTGCCTATGGATACTTAGGCTTCTCTCTGGCAAGGGTAGGACAGATGCGGATTTGATTCACCCGCGGATTTACTCCTTTCTTATACAATTCCTGGTATGTCTTCTAGGCCATTAAAAATATCAAGGTCTTGGCAATAAAAATATTTTAGTTTTTCATGAAAGTCTTTTAGAGAATGACAGTAAGGCTTCTGGTGGTGAGTCTTCCAGATGTGACTCTGAGTGAAAGCCCGTGAGGAACCCTTCCTCTTCATCCTGCTTATAGAACAAGTCATCCTAGGCTGCAGGCATTTGGACTGCCCACCAAAGAGGTTAAGCCTCCACTTCACTTTCTACTGCCATTACTTTGGTAGCTCAGTGTATTAGCGTCTTTACTGTTGTTATAACAACCCCTTTACAAAACCAACTTAAGAACTGATTTTGATTCATAGCTTCAGAGAGTTCTGTCCACTGGTTGTCTGGCTCTACTGATTTGGAGCTGTGGCAAGGACTAAATATGATAAAATGATGTGGTAGAGGAGAAAAGCAGTTTGCCTTAGGGAAGCTAATTTCCAGAGAGCATGGGAAGGACTAGGGACAAGATGTATGGTTCAAAGACATGCTCCTAGTGATTTCCTTCCCCAAATCGGTTCCCTTCATAAAAGCCCATTTAGTTATTGATGAGGTTAGCATCCTAATGAGACTCTTAATCTCTTAAAAACACTACCAGTTGAAGATCGTGTCTTCAACATACCAGTCTCTTGGGGGGACATTTCCAAATTCAATTTGTTGCATGTAGCTTTTGCTACCCTGCCTACGCTCTAGGAATGGGCTGTGCTACCAGCCCCCACCCAGATTATTATTATTTTTTTCCACGGATAAAAAACACAGACACAGACATTGCTCAAGTTCAACTTGCCATTTTGGCACAATTGCTGGGCGCTACTTATCTCCCACCTTTTTAAGCAGGCCCTTATCAACATTCGTAGCTCCGCACCTCTCCACCTGTACTCAACTTTAACTGGTCACCCTTTCTCCCTCAGAAGCATGGTCAACTATTTCTCTGTCTCCTTGCATCTGTCTGCTTGTCTCCAGGGACCCGGAAGTCCCGCCTATTCCTTCCACCCAGCAATTGGCCCATGGCTTCTTTATTGATAGATTAAGAACCAATTGGGGAAAAGGACCTTAGCATGCGACCCACCCCTATACCAATCTTCCCCAGCTTTCTTATTTAGGTCTTTAGAATACATTAGTTTGTCTAATCTTATTATAGCTCCATCCTGCTGACTAGGAAACACGAGCTTTGCATGCTTGCTTTACAATGTGTTTGGGGTTGCTTTGGGTAGTACAGCCACGTTATATTCTGACATTTCTCCAACAGAGACAGAATGCCCCTATTGCTCTTAAAGTTCCTAGCATCTGGCTCACTGTTTTGCATGCAGTGAGCATCCAGTGAATGTTTTGACAATCAGATTTTGAATCAGTTACTTTCTTGGACAGCTGTTGACAAATAGCTCAGTTTCTCGATAAAGTAAAACCTTATGCTAGTCATTGAGTTCTATCAAAGGTATTACGAACTGGTTATTGATTTTTTTTAAAGGAAGTTGATCTACCACTTGATACTGTTGTTCTAACTTGTGAGTGAGTTAAGGCATAACTCCAGAGTCACATGATACCCTTATGAAATTAACAAAATAAAAATAAGTAAAAAATTAGTGATTTAGTTACCTTTAGTCAATATCTAATTATATTACTTGAACCTTCTCCATAACTTGGGGGGAGAGTTTAGCATTTAACTCTCCTTGGATTTTTGTACTACTCTCTTCCTCATTCAGCTACGCTACCATCAGCTTATTGCAAACTATATTAACCCAGCATGAAGCTCGCATTCTCTAGTTTCCACTAAAAATTCACGTGTACAAAAGCATCTGATGAATTTAGTAACATTTTAAAGGAACTACGGGAATCCAGAGAGAGATGTAGAGACCAACATATTGTGATCTTCCCTTTTCATTCCTCATGCCTCCTTCTGCCTTTCCTCCTCTTTTCTCTTTCCTCTCATTTCTTCTGTTTTCCTTCCCAAGGTGAAGGCCACTTAATTCGTCCTCTTGTCTTATAGCCAACTCTTCCCCTATTGTTTATGCTCCCTTCAATTGAAAGCATTCTTCTAAGCAGGAAGGCCAGGGAAATCAAAATGTCGCTGTGTTGCATTATTTTTCCAGAGGAACTTATTTGTGCTCATGTCAGATAGAAAGGGTAAAGATAGGTCAACACGTCAGCCATTTAGATGGGTTTTGTATTAGGAGAGGGCAAGGACCTTGCAAAGGGACAAAGACAGAGGGACATGAGTAACCATCAGGGGAGCATCTCTGTCACACCTTGTCAAAAGGTGGGTGGCGTGTGTGTAGCATGGACATCAAGTACACTAGCTGCCATCTGAAACTCCACTTCCTTGGAGACAGTGGGCTAGTCATGTCAAGGAAACTCACAGACTGGGAAAATGCTGAAGGATCAAACAACGAAGGTACCCCAAATAAAAGCTAGTCAAGAGCTGACTTATTGATATTGATCAGCATCATAGGAACAAAGCTAAGAGGCCTCCTAGAGCCAATCTGCCTGAAAGTACAACAGCCATGTGTAGGTTCCGGAGGTGTGAGTTGGGTGTGTGTTTGTGTGGGGGGGTGTTAAGTTCCTAGCCTGGAGCAAGTACCTTAGCATCATGGGGAAACCCTCCATTCAACTTATGTGCTTCTTGAGAACGAAGTTGGACGTACATCAGAGAGGTTCTATAATGAGTCTTCTTTAGTGGGTCCATGAGGCAACTATGTCAAAGCCAGTATCAGCACCCACAGCGTAAGGGCTCAGGCCCAGGAGACCATTTCTGATAACAATAAATTGCAGGGTTTGGATGATACTTCCTGAAGTGTTCCAGGCTTTGCATCCTAGAGCAAAGAACTGAGCAGACACATCTGTAGCAGAGACAAAAGAAAGAAAACTTTCAAGGGAGGAAACAAGACACATCAAATAGAAACCTAAGGAGCCTAGAGGCCTGCACTAAGCTTTCTGTCTCACAGCACAAGCCTAGCGTGGGCTTCTCTGCACATGCTCAGTTATATGGAGTTCTACATACAACTGCAGGCATCACACAGTGCTCTTATCTCAGCCAAGATTTGTCATTTTGTATCATCACCTCCAGATACTTGAGAGCAGGAATTCTCAACCTTCCTAAAGCTGCAATCCTTTAACACAGTTTCTCATGTTGCAGACCCCCCCCACACACACACACACACTATAAAACTATTTTCATTGCCACGTCATAACTGTAACTTTGCTACTATTATGATTTGTCATGTAAATAAGAAGAGAGACAAGGAACAAGAATTCCTGTCTGGTATTTCTGACCTCCAGCCAAGACCAAACCAAGGACCAATCCAGCTTCTGGACAAGAATCAAAGTCCTTGTCCCTGAACTGCCTAGCTAGTTTCTAGCTCCTGTTCTCTTTAGATCTAATGATACCTTTCATGTAAGGGCAGTTGTGTATTAGAGTGAGACTCCAACCTGCAGCAGAAGGAATTCTGGAGGCCCACTGCACCTCTCCCCCAAGCAATAAGGACTTCTTCTGAGCCATGGTGGATGGGGACAAATCTTGGCCAATAGTACTTAATTTTGTACATCTCTTTCTCCTTGCCCAGTTCTAGCTCTGTTTATACCTAAAGCTTATTTGAGTATCCAAAAGAGGCCTAGGGGTCACTGGGCCATCTTATTACTCCTCTTCCCAGTGCACTAATGGATGATTTGATTTTGTTTCTCTCCTTTTTTGTGCAATGGTCTTCTCCAGTGGGGTATGGGGACAGGTAGCTGAGCCTAGCCTGCATAGTTGCTGGATTCCAGACTTTTGCCCTCAAACCCCAAGTACAGTAATAAGTCTTATATATTCAACAAATCTGAAGTCCTCTGAACTTTCAAGTTCAAGTAAACTTTCCATAATCCATCACTATGCAGATACAAAGGATAGTTGTCAACCATTGGTGATTCACTCAGCCTCGGTCTCTGCTCTTTTCCAAGTCAGCAAAGTGAAACAGGGAGCAACCAGCACCCCTTCTTTAAGGACTTCCCAAATGTCATTTCACTAACAACTTACATAGAGGAGGGAGGAATCATTATGAATATAACGAATGAGGCTTGCCTTACCTTGATTGCTCCTGAGGCTTAGAAATAGGATGAATTGGGGGGAACCCGTCGAGAACCAGATCCAAGACCAAACATATAGCTCTTAAAAGTGACAGTGTTAAATTGCTGAGAATGATGCCAATGGACTTCTTAAAGGAGCCTTGTCCTGACCGGTACTTAGCATCAAGCAAGTTCCAGGTCTACATTGAAGAAATCACAGGCTCTCTGATAGAGGTGTTTGGGGGTTGGGCCTTAAATGATAGAATGGTTCTGAGACATATTCTATCTTGTCCAAGAGAAATCAGAAGTGTTACAAGGCAACTGGTATTTATTGAGCACTACTGAATTTGTTAAACATTTTGTGTAGACTTTCACATCCATTCTTGACAGTAACACTAGACCATAAATAATCATCTGGCAAATGAGGCTCAAGAATGTTAATTCATCCAAAATTATGTGGTTATCCAACGGCAGAGCAGGGATTTGCCACACAGATGTACTTTGGGGTCAGGCTGTCATTGGGTAAAAGTCTGTTAACTAGAGGTTAGGTAGACAAATCTTGGGAGAGACTGGAAGCAGTGTTGAAATACCCCATATTTCTGCTCTTAATATAGCTGCAGGTACTGGTGGGGTTGGGTGGAGATGGGGGTGTGGTTGGCTTTTGGAGGGTGGTTTAGAGAGAAACGAGGGGCTCCCAGATTTAAGATCCTCACTTATCTGAGATATTTCTCTGGCTTTTCAAGTTCTCACTTTTTCCAGGTCTAAAATGTCGCACACAAAGGTCACATACAACCTGGGGTGTATCACAGACAACTTGGATGAAGTCTCCAGAATGGTTCCAGAAAAACCCCAGCTGGAGTCTTAATGTTACCCAGTGGGGTTTTCTGATACAGGGGCCTTTATGTGGCTTAATTCTTTTGTTTGTTTTGGAGCAAACTAAGCTTTCGAGCTGTTATTGAGACTGCTTTAAGTGAAGTGGAAGGCAGAGGGGTGTGATCTGC
The DNA here is from genome assembly GCA_036184795.1 of Tokudaia tokunoshimensis. Classification (NCBI taxonomy): domain Eukaryota; kingdom Metazoa; phylum Chordata; class Mammalia; order Rodentia; family Muridae; genus Tokudaia; species Tokudaia tokunoshimensis. The sequence continues at coordinate 17,097,329 of BTHU01000020.1, read as the reverse complement.
CCAGGACACATCCCTTTTCTGTGATGCTGTGGCAGTCTTGCCAGTCGCCCATTTGTGGACCCTCCTGGTTATGAAAGGTCCACCTTCCCTTCTCCTTCCATTTCACTGCAAGTTCATCCTAACGAAGGACCTGCCTAGTGAATCCTGGGGCCCCCACAAAGCTGGGTGTTAGCTGTACCCTCTTGGGCCACTCTGTGGTTTGGTCTCTGTTGAAGATTTTTTTCCCCTTCAGGAGGCCCAACTGCTGCCACATTGTCAATTGCTAGCTGGTTACTATGGAAACAGGTCTCAAGAGGGCTCTGCTTTTCTCCCTTCTTGAATGAGGAGTAGGGCTTTGTGAGGGGCAGTGCTTCCCCCTTCATGGTCAGAGCTGGCTTTGGGTAATGGGGCTTACATAATTTTACCTAAGGACCCCACTCTTTGTTAACAAAAGATTGTCTGCTTTTTTCTTTCTTACTTGTAGAATATATCCTTTCTCTGACAGTTCAGATACATTCTCTTTTTATGAAATGACCATGACAGGAGAAGGAACAGTTTAGAGGACGTTAGCCCTTGATGGAATAAGTTTGTTGATGGACACAATATGGATGAATCTCAGAATCACTGCAGAGAGAAAGAAACCTTGCAAAAAAATAAAAAATAAATAAATAAAAGAGTGCACACTGCAAGATTCCATTTATATAGACTTCTAGAAAGACACAGAAATCAAATCAGATCAATGGTTGCTAGGGGATGGGGTAGAGGGAGGGGTGAATTATAAAGGGGCATGTAGAAATTTTGGAGGGAGATGACAATGTTGCCTGACTGCCGTGCGGGTTTCACAAGCAGGTACAGATTTCAGGACTGAACAAACGACAGGCACTCAGTGTGCACAGCTTAGCGTGCATCAGGTAGATCTCAGCCCAGTTAAAACGAAGCGGCAACCTTCTGTTGATCCTTAATTTTTATTCATTCACTTTTGTAATTCCTTGTGTCTGACAATGAGCCCAGCTTTGGTAGCAACAGGTCTGGATATGATTATAAAGCCGGCGAAGTTTGCATCTGTTCCCTTTGTGTCTGACCTGTTCCCCACCCCAGGACTCCTGCTGTGGTTTGAGTATCATTTGTTCCCTCTAACTCATACAGGACTTTAATCTCCAAAGTCTTGTTGCTAATGGTATCAAGAGGGTGAAATCTTAATCGGACTCTCATGCTTAAAGATAGAATTTGGGGAAGTGATTAGATTAGACGAGGTCGCTAGGGTGGAGACCCATGATTGAGTCCTGGTGGCTTTATAAGGACATGAAGGGGCACCACACAGAGTTGTATGTGTGCTCATTTCACTGTGATAGAAAACAGATGCAAGTTGGCAGTTACGAAGCTGTTTTGCCCTCACAACTCCAGGATCACGAGAGAATAAAAAGCTAACCTCTTTTCTCTGTACAGTAGTTTATCTTCACTATATTGTTATGCTGACTAGCATCAATATCCAGTGGTGGGATTTTTAGTGCTAAGACACCTAACTAAAGTAGGATTTTAAGATTCTATTTCACTACCATTGCCAGATGTTAGAATTAATGATTTCTTTTGTGTTCCTGGAACCCTATCTTGTTTTTAAGATTAATATTATTTCCTTTTCTATAGTTATCATTCAGTCTGGAGTTTAATAAGGGGTGTGTGTGTGTGTGTGTGCGTGTAGCCATATAACATATAAGGGCATTTCAGACAGTGACAAGCTCATATATAATAATGGTCCCATAAGTATTATTGTATAGTAATACTATAGCCACCTTACTTGGTGTAAGACTATAAAATTCATACCAGGATGACAGTGCCTGATAATACATTTCTCATAATATATCCTTATATATACATATGAATTTGCTCATCTATTTCTATTGAAAGCTATAGTTTTTAACAAAATTGATGGGAAATGAATGAAGCCCCCCAGGAGAGAATGAAACAGTAAGTGTGTCTAAAATTAAAAATCTGAGTGGTTTCCATGCTCATGTATGTAGAGAATTAAGTGTCATGAAAATGGCACCCTACCAAAAGTAATCTCATATTCAAAACAATCCCCATCAAAATTCTAACACCATTCTTGGAAAAGCAATCTGAAAATTCATAGGGAAGCACAAAAGACCCTGGACAGGCACAGTGTTCTGAGCAGACCTAGTGTTTGAGACACCACCATACCTGATCTGAAGGTATGCTACAGAACCAAAGTAATCTGACCCTAAATCAGACATGGAAATTACACATAGATTATTGAAATATGATGGAGGACTCAGATGAAAGCCTACACAGCTATAGACTACTTTGTCCTTGACAAAAATATTTAAAATACACATTGGAAAATAGTCAGGATCTTTGAAAAATTTCAATGGGAAACCTGGATATTGACATGTAGAAAGATTGGAGCTACATCCTTATCTCTTACCTTGCACAAAAATCAACTCCAAATGGACTGAAGACCTCAGTGTAAGATCTGAACGTGCTAGAAGAAAAGTCTTCGGAGTAGGGACTCCACTCAGTCAGTCCAACAAGTAACAAATGAGACCCCATGAAATTAAAAAGCTTATGTATCATAATCTGTTAGTGAGTTCATAGATGCCTACAGAATGGAGAAGAATCTTTGCCAGATATACATCTGACAGATGACTAAAATATATAATATACAAAGAATGTAAGAAACTAAATACCAAAAAACCCAAAAAAACCCCAATCCTCAGAAAGTTCTCAAAAGAAAAAATATAAACAGCTTGTAAATATTTTTAAGTGTTCAGCCTCCTTAGCTGTTGAGAAAATGATAATACATTAAATAAGTTAAGTCACTGAAGTAAGAAGAGCCATCATCAGGAAAACAAAGGCAGGCATGAATGTGGGAAAAGGGGAACTCTCACTGGTGGCCAGAGTAAAAGCTAGAGCAGCCACCTGGGCATTCAGTGTGGAGTTTTCTCAAAAATGAAAAGAAAAGAAAAAACAACAACAGAACAAAAACAAACAAACAAAAACTCCCACCACCAGCAGCAAAAAAATAACCCTAAGGTAGAACTTCCATATGACCCAGCTGCACCATTCTTGGGCACAAACCCAAAACGACTCTTCATTGTACCACATGGGAACTTGCACATCCATGTTTATTGCTATTTAATTCATATTTTCAAGGAATCAACCCAGTTGACCATTCGCTGGTAAAGTGATAATGGCAATGGGGCACAGTGGATTTTTTTTTTCCATTTTGAGAAATGATTTCACCATGTAGCCCTGTCTGGCGTGGAATTTGCTATGTAAACAAAGATGGCCTCAAATTTACATAGATCTGCTTGCCTCTGTCTGCAGAGTACCACCACACCTGGCTACACCAAGGAATTTTATTTGGCTATGAAGAATAACACTATGAAATTTACAGAAAAAATATTATAGTAAATGAGGTAACTCGGGCTCAAAAAGACAAGCATCAAATAGTTTCTTTTTTTTTTAATATTTCCACAGCCCATCTAGCAGATGTGATAAATTTAATAAGCCTGAGCCTTCATTTTTTTTAAAAAAAGATTTATTTATTAATTATATGTAAATACACTATAGCTATCTTCAGAGACACACCAGAATCGGGCATCCGATCTTATTACAGATGGTTGTGAGCCACTATGTGCTTGCTGGGATTTGAACTCAGGACCTCCAGAGGAGCAGTCAGTGCTCTTTACCACTGAGCCGTCTCGCCAGTCCCAAATAGTTTCTAATTGTCACCTGCATTTATATGCAGTGAGTATGCACAGAACTCAGGAAACAGGAATCTGGGATTTATTTATTTTTTTTATAATTTTATTGACTTTTCCTCTTCACATTCCTTTTTAAAAAGTCTTATTGATTCTTTGTGAATTTCACATCAAGTACCCCAATCCCATTCATCTTCCCATCCCTCCATATGCACATGAAGGGGCTTGTCCTACAGAACCAAAGCTGCAGGAACTTCATGACGCGGGGCAACAAGTTATCCAAGAGGAGTCCCAGTAAGGATCTAGGATTGATAGTGTAGCAGAGATCAGAGGCCTGTGGCTAAAGCAGTTTGGGCAAAAAGGTTCTGTAAATAGGAGGTGGTCATCGAGTACATGTGATATGAGAATGGAGGGTGGAAGCTGGGGAAGGAGAGGTTTAACTGGAAACAGCACAGTAAAGTAGGGGAGAGTCAGCCCAATCTAACAATGTATGAAAAGGCCACGTGAAAATCTGATATGTGATTGAAAGGGTTAACTCAAAAAAACATTAAAAAGGTCAGAGGCTAAATTACATTCCTCAGACCACGGGTGTGAGGGGGGGGATTCCGAAGGACTGACCGTTGGTCACTCACCTTGTCCCCTGGAGACCAATCTGTTTAAATGTAACACTGTTCTGCCAATCACATTGTACCTAACCTCGGCTGCCCTGAGGACTGTATAAAAGGTCTACTGCGTGGACTACACAGGTCATTCTCTCCATGTGTGCGACCCCAGCATGCTGGATATTAAAATAACAATTCCTTTTTTGGTTTGCGTCCATTCCTGTCTCCACATGGTCTGCTCAGGGGGTCTCTCCCGTAGATAAGACACCCCCAGTCTTACATGATGAGCTAATTAAGAAAACAAAAATTTTTAGAGTGTCAGTGAAGAAAGCACCTTCTAGGATCTGTACGTTGTTGACAATAAATGAAAATCCCTGGTTAGGCATAGACAACTTCCTCACAAGTTGTGGGTCAGGGAGACTCCCGAGACCCTTCCAAACAATACAGGCAACGGTCACAGCTCCTGGTTACATGGAAGAACTAACTGGACAGTAAGATTCTGTTGCTGAAGACATCAGATATCTTGAATACAGGACATAGAGAAGTCATGTTGAAACTAGTTAGATTTTTTTTCTGGTGGTTTTACCTTATAGTGCCCGAAGGTGCTACACAGGCTATTGGGAAGTAATTGACAATACAAACTGGCCAGGCTGAATGGGCTCAGTTAATACTGTTCTGGGTGTAACCGAATACTTTGTGATTGGATTTGATAGCTGCATTACAGGAGGGGATTCACATCTGGTACTGTAAACCTGGTCCAAAGCTCATGACTGGGAAGGTCACAGGCCCTGACTGAAGAAGCTACTGTTGTTCTTTGATAAATGAACATGATGTGCCCTACCTAAAGAACCTCCAGCATAACTTTTGTGACCAAAGAATAGTGTTTCTGTCAGCTTTGGTCAAAGAAGTTTCTTTTTGTAGTGGCCAGCAGCAAATGTAGAAACTCATCACCAAAGTCTAGAGAATAAGTAATTATTAAATGTCCAGCCATAAATACGGTATTCATCTCAGACTTTCCCCCCCCACCACCACCACCACCACCAAGGCTAGAGAATATCACGGCAGGAGAGGCAGAAAGAATGGAAAAGCCAGAGGATGTAGGACAGAGGTATGGATTCTGAGCGTGACAAGGCTGTTGCACTTTCAAACTCACAGCTGCTGTTAGTGCCTGTACAAGGTCAGACCGGTGAACACCCTATCAGAAAGAGGAAAGACTAATGGAACTGCCCCCTTCCCCAAGGACTTATCTGTAGTTAGTGGTTGATGGGAGAGGCACAGGTATTTTCTTCAGTGCTGTAGCCACTGGTAAGGTGGCCAGACTCTTGTGAATAAACTCTCACCAAGACTTCTATAAGCCCTAATGAACACCCCCAAAGTTACCCAAATAGAAGGGGAGCTGGTTAAGATGAAAGGAATTACCACAGGTAGGAGGGGGACAAGAGCTGGCCAGAGCGGTGAGTGTGATAAGAGATATATTATCTACATGTACAAAAATGCCACGATGAAATGTATACATACGCATTATTAATATGTGCTAATAGACATTTCTAATTATAGAAATTGTGGGACCTGTATAGAGACTGTCCCATGTTCATGTTTCACAACTGATGTGGAAAGAAGTCTCTAAATAGTGCCAGGTGTGACTGAGAACCTTTTATTTTATTTTTTTTTAAATGATGTAATGATGACGATGGTGTGGCTTCTGAAAATGGAAATGTGGGGTTTGGGTTTGGGTTATACACGTCAAAGTCCCCACTCCCCAGATTGTATGTGATTGCACAGTTTTAAGAAAGTGTCCCCATGGTGTCCCCACTCTCCTTAGTTCCCTTACATAACCCTTTATTTATTTATTTATTTATTTATTTATTTATTTATTTATTTTTAAACCAAGGCCAATATTACAGATTTAGGCAGCTCTTATTTCTCTGCTCCTTGCATGAAGCCTTTAAGGCCAGGTACCAGCATGATTTATTTAAATTTTGGCATGTGCTAAGGGCTTGGTGAGCAAAATTGAGTACTTCCTCTCCACGGTTCCCATGTTGAGCTTTGTAGCAAATTGTTCTTGATGTCCCATTGACATTTCATGAGAGCAAATTTAAATGGGGAGGTATTTGTCTGCACTGAAAGACAAATTTTAGTCATTTCCACATAAGAAAGAAATAAGGGACTGTTGTATATGTGCTGAATCCCAGGTCTGTAGGTGTGGCTTTGCTGCTTATAAATTGAAACTACTGGACAGATGTTCTCTTGGTTTTTGTGCAAACATTCGGGAGATTCCGTTTTGTTTAGCCCTTGGATTCTTTGATTTCTCTTTAGCTTGCTAGACCAAATCATCGTTCCACCCAAATCACCCAGAAAACATAAGTAATTCCCGATCTTTGTTTCTGTTAAATGCTATGAGAAACCAGTCATGTTAAGTGAACGTTTTTTGTGTTTACAGTCCCCATTAATTAATGTAGGACATCATGAAAATGGTTTTTGTGCGTTCCGGGTGAGTTTCATAATGAGCAGAATTTCTTCCAGGATTTCTTAATCATTTAGCAGTTGAGAACATGCTATTATTTTATAAGCACTCCTGATAAATCATTTGACAAATCCTTCTCGGCCCTTTACAATAATTTTTATTTCCTGTTATTTCAATTGTCTCGGCATTTTTTTTCCCTTGTAAATAGTTGGAGAGTAAGCACATTCTCAAAGAGCTGCAGGGAGGCTAAGATGCCAGTTGCATTTTAACGATATAGGGCATTATCGTTCCTACTGTAGCCAATTCTCGTTTAAATCATTGCAGTTTCTGCTCCAGCCTCCAGCTATAGAATTCTTTTCAAGCTGGCAGTGAACTTGGCAGGTTGCCAGAAGAAATATAAAGGTGTTTTGGTCCACCAAAGTATTTTGAGTGGTTCTTAGTGATACAGTGTTCTTCAGTACATCTGCACAACATTTTTCTGAAGTGAATTTTCATGTGAAAAGCCTCCTTAATCATCCCCAGTATTGTTTATCTCAATGCAGCTATTGCGGTGCCCCCCGGGGTGCCGACAAAATAAACAAGGGGATCCTCTAAAGAGTTTTAAAAGTGGCAGGTGCTGAGGCTGTGCCCTATTCACTTAGTAAGCAATGACATTTCTGTGCTAATCTGCAGACAAACAAGAGACAGGTGACACACCTAGTACAATGCACAAGAGAAGCCGGTTTCAGCCATTGGGGTCAGCTCTAGATAAGAGCTTTAAAGGCCAGTATGGGAGGGAAGCAACTGTTTTTTTAACTCTCTGCCTCTCTGCGTTCTCATGGTAAAACTCTAATTTTTAAACTGAAGATGTTAAGGAAGCCTGGTTTAAGGTGGAAAAACTGGAGATTCAAGAATAAAATGTCTCATGATTGATTATCATGTTTGTGTGTGTGTGTGTGTGTGTGTGTGTGTGTGTGTGTGTATGCATTCATGTGCATATTTACACATATACAGACACATAGGAATATATTTGCATTTAAAGAAAAGAAATACATCAAAACACACGGAAATCTCTCTCCATTTGCTATTTGGACTCTGAATTTGAGCCAAATATGTCACATTTTCACAACAAACCTAGGTATTTGCATGCCAAACACTGACACACACAGTGGAATTTATGAAATAAATGATTAAACACATTTTATATTCTTTCCCTTTCATTGGTTGCCACATGTGTAAAAAATGGCTTTGAGTCTCTATGGGAAGGTGACAGTAGGAAGCTTCAGTGTGGACCACTGTTAACATCCTCCCACCACTTTTAAAAAGTAAATTAATCAGAAACTGGTGACAAATGGTGTTTTGTGAAAGATTTATTTTCTTCAAAATACTTTTTTTAAGTGAAGGTTAGCTGTTATGGACAGCTCAGAATGCACAAGAGCGTTGAAAATTAATTAAAGTCCACTGTACTGACTTGTAGAGTTTGGGGATTTACACAGTGCTCAGGAAAGGCTGAAGGCTTTGCATGAGATTTTACAAAACAAAACAAAAGCCAGATGGTGGCCTTCTCCCTTGCCTTTTTTCCCTTAGGAAGCCATGGACATGTCTGTTTTGACTACTGCGATCAGGAGTAGGAGGTGCTCAGCATTCTCATTACATCTTCGCCATTGGCTATTGGTCCTTTTCAAACCCGGTCTTAGTTGCATGGGCTCAGCTGCTTCCAAGATGGTCAGTCTTGGTTAACAAAAAATATTATGTATCAAGTGGTGAATGAATAGAAGGAAACTGTGCCTCCTTATAGTAAACACAGCAATTAGAACCCAAAGTCGGGTGGAAACCTAGATTTTTTGGTGACACTTTGAGAATATGAACTTCCATAAAATGGAACTGAGAATCTGTGAAGTGAGTGTGGTACATGTTTGTGGACATAGCTGGTTTGTAGCTTGAGATAGGAGTAGAATTCTTGCTAAAATTATGGTCAGCAAAGCAGTACTAGCTGTGGCAAAAAGACACACACACACACACACACACACACACACATTTAATATAACTTAATTAGCTCAATGGTTGGGCACTTCCATACCTCCATGTTGCTAACACCTCTTCTCCAATACCCCTGAGTTATTACTTACTAAAATTCACATTCCATCTTTGTTACCCTAGACTCACTTTAGGAAGGGCTGGAGTCGCTCTTCTAGGGCTCTTAGGTTTGCCTCTCTTCCTGTAGCTCTCAAGCACAGATCTTATCTGCTTTCAGCATGGCAATTCCTCTGCTTCCTCCTGTGATCCTTGCCTGGGAATACTAAAAGTCCCGCCTCTGTCTCCCTGCCCAGCCACTGGCCACTGGCAACTTTATTTGCCAGTCAAAGCCAACTGGGGGCAGAGACTCTCAGAGTCTTATGTGCAGATAGATTCCTGTGTAATTTTGAGATACAAATTAACATATGTAGCTTTAGACCCAATTCACAGCAGATTGCTAATAGGAAAAGTTTGGGGCATGGACCTGTAGTAATGATAAAAACACATGCCATTCTTTGGGTGGAAGTGCACAGATATACATGATATATATATGTGTGTGTGTGTGTGTGTGTGTGTGTGTGTGTGTGTATGTGTGTGTGTGTATGTGTGTGTATTCATATACATAAACACACATGGATGGTGCAATAGAGACTCCCTGTAGAGAGACCATGGGCCTTTCCAAGGACTGTGGTCATGAAGTAGAAGATTCCATGTAAAAGCACACAGAATCTTACTGCCACATATATCTAAGCATTCCCTCTGCTCTGAGCACACAGGCTGACAGAGTGTCTTAAGTGAGGAAAGATTTATCTCTGCTCATGGTTTCAGAGGGTGTAACTCATGGTCACTTGACCTCACTGAGCTTGGGCAGAACATGATAGCAGTGAGCTACAGGAGGTAGGAGAGAGACATTTCATGCTAGCTTAGTAGCAAGATGAAATAGGTATTCAGGAAGAGCCAAGGGTACAGAAAGAGTCCTAAGGCCACAACTTCAGTAGTAACTAGGCTCCACCTCCTGCCTTTCACTACTTCCCCTTAATGCATTGCATTACAAATCCAACAAGGAATGAATTCTTTGGCTAGGTCTGAGGCCTCAGGATCTAATGTGATCTAACCATTTCCAGAGATGATCTTGACAAGTGTCCACTGGAATGCTTCATGGATCTTATAGAGGAATATCAATTCATACTCGTGGTTCATATTGTGTGGGATTTGCTAAACATTGCTTTTACACCTGAAATGTTTTTCCTCTGATGACCTGCCCAGAGTGGGAACCAACCAACCAACAATTGCGTGAACTGTATGTTAATGTAACCAAGAGCAACTGGGCTTCCACAGGGCTTTACACATTGGAGACCTTATGCCTAACTACAGCTTTGTTCATCAAACCGCAGTGATGGTGGGAATATCCCTTCATTTCAGAAGAATAAGCAAATTGGGAGTTAAACATCTATGCCCAACAAGTGACTCTATCCTTCACTGAGAGAAGGACTGTTTTTTGTTGTTGTTTTTTGTTTTTGGGGGTTTTTTTGGTTTTGTTTGAATTGAAATCAAATTCTTGTCAATCTTAGTATTTCTTTCTGAGTTTTCAAGCACTTACAGTGGGCTATGGCTTTAATATAAACCACTTGTCTTCTTTCCTAGGATCCCTGAGTAGATGATATTGATTTTAGGTATTTTAGACAAGCTGCTAGTTGGGTAATTTATAGGTCCCCCACTCTTCCATCCCCCCCCCCAATTCCCACATCTTTTCGACTTAAAGAAGACATTTGCCATTACCTAACTACTACACCTTCCATTACGATGTTATCACCAGAATCTTTCCAAAATGAGCTGGTGATTCCTGCAGCTCGTTTGTTTCGTTTCTGACTGTCAGCAACAAAGGAAATGGAGAAGTGACAGTCTTCCAGCTGACTCACGAAAACAAAAGAAAGAAGAAAAGAAAAAATAAAAGAGGACTCACAAATTCTACTTGATATCTGTAAAATTTGAGAAAAATCTGAGCCACATGATGAGACACGGCTGCTCTGTACAGACACCTGCCTAAGAAAGGAGACAGAGTGCTCATAACAGTGGCATACTGGATATCTGACCTCTCCTTTTCATATGGCCAAGGACATGTTCTCTCTTGTTTTTCACTTAACATATCACGGACACTCAGTTTGCAAGATGCTGCCACACCCTGATAAATCAGAAGTGACCCCCATCTCTTGCTTTTCTGAATACAAGCCATGAACCTGAAATTCTGAAAATTCAACTAAGAATGGTAAAAAGGTAATCCAACTTCACATATTTTATGGCGTTTTACATCTATAAAGTGTTTTCTAATTTGTAATTGTGCATGTGGTGCTGGGATTCAAACTTCTAGCTTCCTATATTCTAGGTCAGTGCCCCACCACTGAGCTACACCCCAGCCATTGTTATTGCATGTCATGGTCCCCTGTGGGATCTTGTGTTAGAGATAGGACAAGATAGGCAGAGAGAGACTAAAGAACCAAGCTGGAAGGTGAGTCCCAGCCTCCCTATGGACTTAGTTGCCCTCCATTTTACTGCCATGACTGTTATGCTGGGGAAGAACCAATGAAGTCGCTCCCTACTTTATACTTATTTCTTCTGACCCTCCCATGTCCTTGCAGGCGGCACCTCAATTGACTTTCAGGATTCAGGTAACCAATTTTCTTGCTGTTTGCTTAAGAACACTCCTTTTGAAGCATACAGAAGCTGGCTTGGACCTTTCGACAGATCCCCAGGGGATGACTTATGTGTGCAGTGCTGAAAGTCGATTTAACAAAACCATTAATTTGAGTTTCTGGGAATAAACAGTAGCTGTCACCCGCCATCAGAAAATACACAGATAGTGCTTTGTAATCCAAATCACAAAGGGCCCGAGCAGACGAAAGAATCAGGGAAAATAACTTTGCTGGTTGTTCCAGTCTGTGTACTGTTTTAACTCTCTGGCCAGGATGGTTCATTTCAGTGAGGTTTTCAGAAAACTAGATATTGTGTTGTGCCTGCCACATTTCATCAGTCACGCCATATTAAGTGCATTAGGAGGCCCTATGAATTCTTTTACTCTCAGATTTACTGCAAGATGAGGCAGAAATCCATTTATGAATCCAAGGAAAAAGACTGTTAAAGATGGTCCCCTTCACCAGGGGAGACAGACCTTGCTTATGCTCACCATTCTCCTGTGACAATCCTCCTGCCAAACGCAGTCCCGCTCCCCACCTTCCCTCCCCCAGTAAAAAGAATTGGAACTCAGAGAAAGCTAAATTTAAGTACAGGGAAAAGAGTTTTCAAAGATCCATAGCTGATCTTGAGGTTACATTTCTTTTTAGAAGGCTCACAGGAGGTAGCATTACTATAATGAACTTAAGAAAATAATCTTAACTCCTATCACCAATGAGCAGAGGAGCTGGGAGAGAGCGCCCACTGATAATCCCAGCTACCCAGAGTCTAGATTTTCATAGAAGCATGTCTGTTGACACTCTGCTTTGAGATAATAAAAGGTATTTAATATGGAATATTTCAAATGCACAGAAAAACAGAGTGCCACATCTAGAAGCATGGTTCAGGTAAGTATGAACCTTCTGCTAGTCTTTGATGGTTTGCTTGGTTTGTTCTGTATTTTCAAGACAGTGTTTCTCTGTGTAGCCCTGGCCATCCTGGAGCTCACTTTGTAGATCAGACTGCCCTTGAATTTAGAGATCCCTCTGACTCTGACTCCTGAGTACTAGAAGTAAAGGGGTGCACCACCACCACCCCATTCTTTTAAAGATCTTACTTTCCTTCCTTCCTTCCTTCCTTCCTTCCTTCCTTCCTTCCTTCCTTCTCCCCCCCTTCTTTAAAGATGTATTTATTTTTATATTATCTGTATGAGTGTCTTGTCTGCTTAGTCACCGAGTGCATATAGTGCCCTAGGAAACCAGAAGAGGGCACTGATCCCCTGGAACTGAACTTAACTGTGAGCTGCTATGTGGGTGCTGGGAATTGAACTCTGGGTCCTCAGCAAGAGTAGTCAGTGCCTTTAATCAGTGAGCCTTCTCTCCAGCTCATTTCTTCTATGAACAACCAAAAACACATTTTTATATATACATATGCACATATATACATACATATATATATAGACCCAAATATTTTATACCTGTACATGCAAATAGGCTTGCATAAAATACATATATACCTTTGTCTAACAAATTTGTTCATTTCATTTGCTAGAGGTCATACACATTGAAGATATTCCTAGCCAACATCTACTCTTGGGATTGTGAGGCTCCCTGTATATATTTGAAGGCTGACATTCATAACACAGTATGCTTGCAAAGCATTCCCATAAGAAAGTAAAGATCTGTTTAAGCCTATTATGCCAGAAGAGACCTGCATCCCAGCCATGGGGTTGGGGGGGTTGAATCAAGAGGATCACAATTTCAAAGCCAACTGCAGAGAGAGAGAGAGAGAGAGAGAGAGAGAGAGAGAGAGAGAGAGAGAGAGAGAGAAGGGGAGAGGGGAGAGGGGAGAGGGGAGAAGGGAGAAGGGGAAGGGGAGAGGGGAGAGGGGAGAAAGGAGAGGGAGGGAGGGGGAGGGGGAGAAAAGAGAGAGGGAGGGAGGGAGAGGGGGAGGGAGAGGGGAGAGGGGAGAAGGGAGAGGGAGGGAGGGGGGGAGGAGGAGAGGGAGAGGGAGAGGGAGAGGGAGAGGGAATGTCTACAAACAACGAAACAGCAAAAACCAAAAGTGATCCAAACAAAAAACAAGAAAAATTTTATCAAACACTTTAAAATCATTGTCTACCCCAAACCATATTTCTTTGGTCTTCATTTAAACAAAAGTAAAGCAACAAACAAACAAAACAACAACAAACTAAAAGCAAAACAAGAAAACCAAAACAGAACATTCTAGGCTGATAGGCCTTGTCCACATGCTGCTTGCTAGTTTGCTTCTCTTCCAGGTGAGGTTACCAGTGGTTTCTCCCTCAGGGACCCTTCCTCCTGACTTAGGCCTGCTGGGGTTACAGTCTGACTCAGTGCTCAACAGGAGGCAATATATTTTCTGTTGTGGCTCCCAGCTTCTTCATCTTACCCTGTTTGTTTCTCCTTTCTGTCAAGGTGATAGGAATCTTTTAGTCTCTGACTTTGTCTGGCTTCCCTACCCCATTTCATGCTCTATTGCTAGGTGAGACTGGTTCAGTGGGGGAAAGGGGAATACAGACTAAAACTTTACAATGTGACTCTCATTATGATTGATTAGGTGAGAGCAACTCATCCATGCTTCAAAAGACATGGGGTAATTGAGGATAGGAAGAGTTCATAGGAAATGTATGTCATATAAATTAAAAATAGAAGACACAAAACAGCTGAGTAGTGAAATAATAAGCTTTCCACTTCATTACTGAGGCAAAGTCTTTCTCTGAAACTAGAACTTGCCAATTCCAGCTAGTTTATTTAGCCAGCTTGCCCCCAGGAATCCCCTGTCTCTGCCTCTCAGCTGACATGATTACAGGTGAGCCCTACACCTGCCAGGCTTTTACCTGGGTCTGGGATTCAATTTTTAGTCTTCCTCCTAGCAGAGAAAGTGAGCCTGTCTTCCTAGTCTCCAAGATGGGGTAGTATTCTCTCTCTCTCTCTCTCTCTCTCTCTCTCTCTCTCTCTCTCTCTCTCTCTCTCTCTCTCTCTCTCCTGTTTATTTGGTTTGTTTTTGGTTTTTTTTTTTGGTTTTTTTTTTTGAGACAAGATTTCTCTATGTAGTTCTGGCTGTCCTGGAATTTGCTCTATAAACCAGGCTGGCCTCAAACTCAGAGATTCTCCTGCCTCTGTCTCCTGAGTGCTGGGATTAAAGGTGTGCACCCCCAACCCTCACCTTGCCCCCCACCCCCCAGCTCTAAGGTGGGATATTTCAAGTGGACACTACAGAAAGAGAAAACTGCAATGAGGAAAAAGCAAAGAACAAACGGGACTTTGTTAATGAAATATTTATCCTATCTAGCCAATATAAAAGACACAAGAACCTGGGCATTTATTGACAAGCTGTAAACCCAGTTTGGGCAGGTTTGATCCTACTCTCACCTCTATCCAAAGCACATGCCCCTTGTTAATTGTCCTTTGAGACTCATGCGGGCTGCTTTGCGCCCTCAGTCTGTCCTCAGGATGGTGTACTTCTCAACCATGAGCTCCTGGTCCATCTCTTCTAATGGAGACCTCCTGTTTTTTCTGTTTTATATTTCCTTCTCCCCCATTCCCACCCTGCTCCTGTGGTCTCAGGTCCCACCCTTCTCTCTCTACTGCCCAATCCCAGGCTTTAGCCTTTTATTAACCAACAGCTTTAAATTGGGGGGGGGGCAAGACTTACACAAAAAAGGCCAGCGTACCCGAGAATGCACTCCTCTGGACTACAACCAGATCTTGGGGACCAGTATTTAATATTTGAACGCAGAGCAGCATTAGACCCACTGGATGCCTGGTGGACTCTTGAAAGAAGAAAGACACACATGTGCACGCCCTAGGACAGTGCTTTAAATAATTGGAGTATGTAGCCAACAACCTATACAACCTCAGAATAAAGAACATGGCCTGCATCAAGGAAGGAATTCATCTAGCAATGTCTGGTGCATGTATAGTGTGCTGGTGTGAGGAGTAATCACAGAGCGCAAATCTTAGAAACTCTAGGCTTAGCACTCTTCATCCTTTTGGAATTTTCCTCATGAAAGAATGGTAGAAAGGAAGATCATATAAAAGTGATTAGGGCAACCCAGTCAAGAAAACAATGCTTAATTACAACATGATTTTGCCTAAGGTTTCAGGCAGGGTGGGCATATTTGCTGTTTAATTCTTAACAGAGATGTATAGATTTGCTTACATTTATTAATGTTTGAATAGAGAGCTTGGTTGTGTAAGGAGAAGAATACTGGAGCTAGTTGAGAGAAGGCAGGTTATTTTAAGGACTGGACAGCTGACCTCAGACATAGTCCCATAGAAATTAGAAGTTAGAATCCAGTGGAACCAGGAGTTCCACCCTCAGTTTCAAGAGGCAACTCGATCCTTTTGTCTCCCCAGTAGGAGCCACAAGGTTTGTCTTAGCTTTGTTTTTCATGGTGACCTCTCTTGGAGTTAGTCTATATGTTCATAACTCAGTAATGCCACACATCACAAGTCTACAAAGTCGAGAGAGCCAGAACTGGTGACAGGCCAGCTACATTCTCTGACTCTTCTTTCAAAGCCCCATGGACAGGAGTTCCACGTGGGCCTCAAGATCCAATTGATTAGCTAGACTATCCACAGAGAGGGATGTGTATCCACAGTCTCCCCATCACTCACCGTTATCCTCACCATGTTATTGTTCACTTTCTTTTCTGAGAGAGAGAAATACAAATTGGCACTACTTTTGGTCCCGTGGACACTATAGTAATTCTATCTGGCTCACTGTTGACCACCACTGCTGGGGTGGTTCGAAGAGAAATAGGAACAGCCCTCAGCATTGTGTGCTTGAATGCTTGGTCACCAGAGAGTGACACTATTAGGAGATGTGGCCTGGTTGGAGTCGGTGTGACCTTGTAGGAGGAAGCATGTCATCAGGGTGGGTTGTGAGCTTTCAACTACTCAAGCCAGGCCCAGTGTTTCTCTTTTTTCTTCTGGCCGCCAGTCCAAATGCAGGACTCTCAGCTCCTCTCCGTTCTAAGCATTGCAGTGGCCGTGGTGTCTTTTCACAGCAATAGAATACTGACTAAGACACCGGCCTCAACTGAGGTTTTTGGGGTTTTTTTGTTTCGTTTTGGTTTTTGCTATTGTACAATAAACCTCTAGCAATTTGGTTCAGTGCCAGGAACATAGTGGCTACACTATGGACTACTGAACCAGTGATGTTCACCAAAAATACATTTTTACTTTAAATTAGGTGTTTTATTTTATGGTTCTTGGTGATCCCTTCATGACAAGATAGATGGGCTAACTTACAGAACATTTTTTGCATGTAAGCTCTGTGTTTTATTTTGATAAGTATCCCACCTTCTTTAAAGGCACTTCCAGGCAAATGCCCTCCCTATGAACCCATCCCAGTTTTCCAAGGCACAGTCCAGAGACACAGAGCCAGTTTTCTGCAGGTTTGTTTAATCACTTGTGGAGAGTAAGGGAAGAAAATGGAGCTCATTTTTGACTTGGCCTTCTAGGGTGCTGAATGATAGGGACTGGTTTCAAACAACAATTGACATTTTCAAAATCAAACCAACATCATTCTGATTTCTCAGACTGAGTAGCCCCGAGAGAGCAACACACAGTTCATGGGATTTTTCAACTACTATGGACTCTTGTGGCCCATGCCGCACAGCACAGCAATCTACTGTTGATTTGGAAGAATGAAGCAGCTTATAGTTGGACTGTTGGGGTAAAGAACAGGTGTACTGTTCAAACACTACACTGAGTCTCCTTTACAAGGAACTTTTCATCCACTTGCATCTGTGCCAACTAGAGAATGCAACTCGATCCAAATGGAGCCAGCCATTTTCTGCTCTGCAACCACAGTCAAGGGGGCTAAGGAGAAATTAACACCAATGCTGTTGCTGACAGGATTCAGGGCTCACAGCCCAGGCAGGCCTGCTTATTACAGCCTTCCATTGTTTCTTATCTGACCCAGATTTTCAGTGCTGCTCTGAACTTAATTTAAGGAGTGATTCAGTATAATGAGTTTCCAACTCTGTGCAGAAAACAAATTTGCATTTTTTCCAACTGATTAGTTTCTCTACTGATTAACTCAGCAAGGTCAGCCTTTGGCCACTGATGCCCATGATAGGCACAGCTGAGAGTTTCCAGTTTCAGAGTGGGGAGATCTACCTTGAAACCCTGGTTCTCATTGTTGACAAATTACAATTACAGAAGGGAAAGAAGCATGTGCATGTTTCCATTTTTGAGGGGCTTAGCAAACCTGAAGATACCCCTTCCTTCCTTCCTTCCTTCCTTCCTTCCTTCCTTCCTTCCTTCCTTCCTTCCTTCCTTCCTTCCTTCCCTCCCTCCCTCCCTCCCTCCTTCCTTCCTTCCTTCCTTCCTTCCTTTTTTTTTCTTTCCTTGCTTCCTTCTTTCTTAAAGGAGGGCTGAGTCTTCTACATAAATTGAAGTTGTTCTCAAATTGGATATCCTCCTGCCTCAGCCTTTTCAAGCACAGGGATTACACAAGGATGGGTTCACCCCCAAGTGTTCTTTTCATTCTTAGCATCAGTCACAGAGCTTTTAAATGAGACTTGTTATCTCTGTTTTGTTGGAAATAGTGTGAAAAAGAATGAGCCCTGGAAACATAGGACTCTAGAACGAAACTACCATCCTACCAATCTCAAAGCTTGAATCAGTTTCATTTCTTGGTTTACTCATCTGTAAAATGGGGTCGATGATAATTTCCTTATGTTGTTAGGACCAAAAGGAAATGTTGAAATGCCTACCTTAGTACTTGGAACCTGATAAGTCAATGTTAACTTTCTGCCACCGTTAAAGTCCTAGACTGATAAACAGTGGGTTAATACAACAGCTTCACACACGCACCACATTCCTATGTCTGAACTCCTCTCTAAAAACAGCTCAATTATTTCTGCTCCCAGGTCCAGCAGCTAGATAGCTCTATGTAGTCAAGATGTTCTCAGATCTTGATTTTTCCTACAGTCCCTACCAAGACCCCATACTACATATCGTTCCTTCTTCCCAATCACAAACAGCATGTCTGTGAGTTGAAGACACCCTCACCTGACATTCCGTTATAATTTTATTCTCAGTTATGTGTTGTACTTTCTAATCTCTGGCAGGTGATAGGAGGTTTCCAGTTTGGGTAGTGTTATCTAGCTTCCTCTGACTCTCAGACTACTTAAGAAAAGAGGAATGGTTTCATTCATAGGACACTGATGGGTAAGGATGCTGAGTAAGGATGGCTTGGGAAAGCAGAACTGGAAACTCATCTGATTATGTAGCATTTGAGAGAGAGTGAAGAACATGCTCCTCTTTCACTCATGGGGTACACCTGAGGGGGCTGCTGTCTGTTCGTCCCACTCTGAGTCCTGTTTCCTCCTCAAATGGAAAGCACAGTTTTTAGGAAAGAAGTCATCTTTCTGCTTCCCACCCTGACAGTTGTATCACTCCATCTGTACAAAATCTAGCCATTTCCTGATTTAAACAAGACTATGCAGTGTTGGAGAGATGGCTCAGTGGTTAAGAGCACTGACTATTCTTCCAGAGCTCCTGAGTTCAGTTCCAAGCAACCACATGGTGGTTCATAACCATCTGAAATGGGATCTGATACCTTCTTCTGGTGTGTCTGAAGACAGTGACAGTCTATTCACACCATCAAATAAATAAATAAATCTTAAATATTAAAAGACTATTGTTCTTGATAATCCAATGTACGATGGCTTTTTGCTCACAGCAGTATCATCCAAAGGAACATGCTTATGGTGTGAACAATTAGAGACTAGGATAGAAATGAGAAGTGTCCCTCACCCATGCCTGATTTTCTTCCTTGCTCACATCTCGTAATGCTTGCAGAAAGCAGATAGTAACTGAGATCTTTAAAATCATGAGAAAGGCTGAAACACATTCTGATTGGATAGCAGATGGAAAGCGAGCTTGCTTTTGAGGTTCTACCAACAGGGACATGCCTTGTCCGTCAGGCATGACTGGCTGGTGGAGGGAGGAGCGTTTTGGTGAGGTGACTTTCATCAGTTCATATTCATCATAAATATTCTCTACTTGGTTATTAAGGGCAGAGCTTAATTACTGTGAGGTGCCAAAGACCTTGCAGGAAGTCCTGTTAAACGTGTAAGAGCATGCACTCTTACACTCAACAAGGACTCCCACATCCTCTCCAAAAGAGGATTTTGGGGATAAAAGAATTTTTTTTTTAATTTGGGTAAAATTAAGTATGCATCTGGTGGGAGGGATTGCCTTCTGGGAGTTGCTCAGTTCTTTATGTCATGTGGACATACCACAATAGCAATGTGGTAACAACCACTCTACTTAAGATAGCCTTTCTAGCACTTGTCTCAGAGGCAGGAGTGGCTCCATCCTTTTCCTCCAGGTTGCTGAGACTGGTGTTTCCATCAAGCTGGTTTGTCAGATGTCCTCCCAGCATGCACATGCCGGTTGGTCAGCCTTTTTGTTCTAGCGTTTTGATGTGTTTTTTGTGTTTTGTTTTTGTGGTACTAGGGATCTGGGCCTGGGTCCTGCTCATCTGGCACTAGGCTGCCCAGCCCAGCAGCCATTCTAAACATATGATGTGCACTTTTGTTTAGCATTACACCCTACTCTCTTTTAAAGGTGCATATAACCGAAAGGTCCTTTCCACTGATGATCTTGCTCTGAGCTGTGTGCTGGGACATGGCAGGAATAAGAAGAAGGCATCAGTGGACTTGTCTAACATATGCTTAGCATGGAAGAAGAAAACCATGATTCAAAGAGTGAAATCTTACTATATATGGGATATGAATCTATACCAGATATTACACAGTGTTCACCTTCCTCCCTCCCTCCTTCCCTTCCCTTTTCCTTCTTTCCTTCCTTCCTTCCTTCCTTCCTTCCGTCCTCCCTCCTTTCTTCACTCCCTCCCTTCCTTCTTCCCTCCTCTCTCTTCTCTCTATCTCTTTCTCTTTCATTCTTCTTTCCTTCCTTCTTTCTTTCCTCTCTCTACATCCCAATATCAGACCTTCCTCTCATCCCAGTACCCCCTCACATAGGACCTCTCCCATTCCACCTTCTTCTCCTTTGTGAAGGAGAGCCCCCTCTAGGTATCACAAGGCAGTCCATTTAGGGGAATGGGATTCACAGGCAGGCAGGCAATAGATTCAGGGACAGCCCCCACTCCTGCTGTTGGAGACCAAGCTGCTCATCTGCTAAATATGTGCAAGGGGTCTAGGTCCAGCCCCTGCTTGATCTTTGGTTAGTGATTTAGTCTCTGGGAGCCCCCAAGTTGAAATTAGTGACTCTCTGAGCTCCATCTAATGTTTGGTTGTGGGTCTCTGCATCTTTTTCTTTTGACTGCTTAGTGGAGCCTCTCAGAGGGCAATTATGCTAGGCACCTGTCTCTCATTAATAGTGTCAGGGATTGGTTCTTGCCAATGGGATAGGTCTCAATTTGGGGCAGCCATTGGTTGGTGATTCTTTCTGCTTCTGCTCTATCTTTGCCCCTGAACATCCTATAGGTAGGACACATTTTGGGTAGAAGGTTTTATGAGTGGGTTGCTGTCCTTATCTCTCCACTGAGAGTCCTGCCTGGCTACAGAAGTAGCCACTTTCATATCCCCAATGGCTAGAGTCACCCCCATAAACACCCACTGGGGCATCCTCACATTCCAAGTCTCTGGCAGGTCTTAGAGATCTTTCTACCTCTTTCTTCTGCTCTCTCTACATTTGACCTCCCCTACCCTTGCCACCATCCCCTTACCCACCCAGTCCCTCCTTCCATCCACCTCCAACATCGGTTTTGTTTCCCCTTCTGAAAAAGATTCAAACATCCTCCCTTGGGCCTTCCTTGTTATTTGATTTCTTTGTATTTGTGGATCATAGCATGGTTTTCTGGTATTTCATGGTCAATATCCACTTAAAGTGAATATATACCATGAATGTCCTTTTGGGTCTGGGTTACATCACTCAGGATGATCTTTTCTAGTTTCAACCATTTGTCTGCAAAATTCATGATGTTCTTGTTTTTAATGGCTGAGTAGTATTCCACTGTGCAAATGAACCATATTTTCTTTATCAATTCCTCAGTTGAGGGACATCTGGGTTGTTTCCATTCTGGCTATTACAAATAAAGATACTATGGACATAGTTGAGCAAGCGTCCTTGTGGGATTGTAGAGTATCTTTTGGATATTTGCCTAGGAGTGTTATAGTCTTGAGGTAGACCATTAATACCTTTGAATTTTTGATCTTAGCCCTTCTGATATATGTATAGTGAAATCTCAGAGTTGTTTTGATTTGCATTTCGCTAATGACTAAGGACATTAAAAATTTCTTTAAGTGCTTCTCAGCCTTTCAAGATTCCTCTGTTGACAATTCTCTATACCCCATTTTTTAAAATTAGATTATTTGACTTGTTGGTGTCTAACTTCTTGAGTTCTTTATATATTTCAGATATTACACCTTTGTCATATGTAGGGCTGGTTCCCAATGTGTAGACTATCATTTTGTCCTAATGATGGTATCCTTCGACTTACAAAGCTTTTCAGTTTCATGAGGTCCCATTTATTAATTCTTGACCTTAGTAATTGAACCACTGGTGTTCAGTTCAGGAAGTTGTCTCCTGTACCAATTGAGTTCAAGGATATTCTCTGATTTTACCTTGAGGTCTTTGATCCATTTGGACTTGAATTTTGTGCGGGGTAATAAATATGGATCTGTTTGCATTCTTCTACAAGCAGACATCCAGTTAGACTGGCACCATTGGTTGAAGATGCTGTCACTTTTCCACAGTATGGTTTTGGCTTCTTTGTAAAAAATCAGGCTTCTGTAGATATGGGTTTATTTCTCCATATTTGATTTGATTCCATTGATCAACCTGTCTCTCTACCAATAATATGGGGTTTTATTATCAATGCTCTGTAATACAGCTTGAAGTCAGGGATAGTGATACTTCCATCAGTTTTGTTCAGAATTATTTTAGCTATCCTGGGTTTTAGTTTGTTTGTTTGTTTTGTTTTGTTTTCCATATGAAGTTGATAATTGTTCTTTCAGAATCTGTAAGGAATTGTGTTGGAATTTTATGGGGATTGCATTGAATCTGTAGATTGCTTTTGGTAGATGGCCATTTTCACTATGTTAATCCTACCAATCCACAAGCATGGAAGATCTTTCCATCTTCTGATATTTGTCTCAATTTCTTTCTAGAGAGACTTGAAGTTCTTGTCTTAAAGATCTTTCACTTGTTTGGTTAGAGTTTCACCAAGGTATTTTATATTATTTGTGGCTATTATGAAGGGTACTGTCTCCCTAACTTCTTTCTCAGTGTATTTATCACTTGTATAGAGAAGGGCTACTGGTTTCTTTGAGTTAATTTTCTATCCAGCCACTTTGCTGAAAGTGTTTATCAGCAGTAGGAGTTCTCTGGTAGAATTTTTGGGGTCACTTTTTTATACTATCATATCATCTGTGGATAGTGATATTTTGTCTTCTTCCTTTCCAATTCATATCCCCCTTGATCTTCTTTAGTTGTCTTATTGGTTTAGCTAGAACATCAAGTACTATATTGAATAGATAGGGAGAGAGTGGACAGACTTGTCTTGTCCCCAATTTTATTGGAATTGCTTTAACTTTCTCTCCATCTAATTTGATGCTGGCTATTGGCTTGCTGTATGTTGCCTTTATTGTGTTTAGGTATGAACCTTGTATAGCTGATTTCTCCAAGACTTTTAACATGAAGGGGTGTAGGATTTTGTCAAAAGTTTTTTCAGCATCTAATGAGATGATCATTTATTCTTTTTCTTTCATTTTGTTGTGTGGTGGATTACATTGATGGATTTTCATATATTGAACCACCCCTGTAACCCTGGGATGAAGCCTACTTTATCATGGGGGATGATATCTTTGATGTGTTCTTGCATTCAGTTTGGGAGTATTTTGAGTATTTTTGTGTCAATGTTTATAAGTTGGAATTGGTCTGAAATTCTCTTTCTTGAGTCTTTGTGTGGTTTAGGTAACTGTGGCCTCATAGAATAAGTTTGGCAATGTTTTTTTTTGTTTGTTTGTTTGTTTGTTTTGTTTTTTGTTTTTTTTCCCATTTTGTTGGATAGTTTGTTGAATAGTATTGGCATTAGCTCTTTGAAAGTCTGGTAGAATTCTGCATTAAAACTCTACAGCTCTGGGTCCTTTGGGGGTGGTTGGGAGACTTTTAATGACTCCTATTTTCTTAGAGGTTATAGGACTATTTAGAGAATTTACCTGATCTTGATTTATTTTTTTATCTTTTTTTTTTATTTTCTAAGTTTTTTTATTTACATTCCAAATCATTTCCTCTTTCCCATTTCCTCCCTCCCCGAAAGTCCCATAAGCCCCCTTCCCTCCCTCTTTTCCCCATTCAACCCCCTCTCGCTTCTCTGTCCCGGCATTCCCCTACATCCAGTCTTTCCAGGACCAGGGGTCTCTCCTTCCATCTTCTTGGAAATCTATTGATATGCAAATTGTGTCTAGGGTATTCCAAGATTCTGGGTTAATATCCTCTTATCAGTGACTGCATATCATGTGTGTTTGATCTTGATTTACCTTTGGTAATTGATGTGTGTCTAGAAAAACATCCATTTCATTTAGATTTTCCAATTTTGTGGAATATAGGCATTTGAAGTAATACGTAATGATTCTTTGAATTTCTTCAGTGTCCATTTTTATGTATTCCTTTTCATTTCTGATTCTGTTAGTTTGGGTACTATCTATCTGACTTAGTTAGTTTGACTAAGGCTTTTTCTATCTTATTGATCTTCTCAAAGAACCAGCTCCTGGTTTTGTTGAGTCTTTGTATTGCTTTCTTTATTTCTAATTGATTGATCAGCCCTGAGTTTGGTTATTTTCTTGCCATCTACTTCTCCTGTGTGTGTGTGCTTCTTTTTTCTCTAGAACCTTTAGATATACTTTTAATTTGTTAGTATGTGAACTCTCCAATTTCTTTATGAGGGCACTCAGTGCTATGAACTTTCCTCCTAGCACTGCTTTCATAGTGTCCCATATGTTTGTGTGTGCTGTGCCCTCAGTCTCATTGAATTCTAGAAAGTTTTCAGGTTCTTTCTTTATTTCTTCCCTAACCAATTGATGATCATTGAGTAGAGCATTGTTTAGTTTCCATTAGTATGGAGGCTTTCTGTTGTTGAAGTCCAGCTTTCATTCATGGAGATCTGATAAGATTCAGGGGATTATTTTAATCTTTTTGTGTCTGTTGAGGCTTGCTTTGTGACCGATTACATGGTTAGTTTTGGAGAAGGTTCTGTGAGGTGCTGAGAAGGTATATCCTTTCGTGTTTGGGTGAAATGTTCTATTTATATCTATTAGGTCCATTTGAATAATAACCTCTGTTAGTTTCATTATTTCTGTTTGCTTTCGATCTCCATTATGACCTGTCCATTGGTGAAAGTGGGGTGTTGAAGTGTCCCATTATTAGTGTGAGGTTTGATATGTGATTTAAGCTTTAGTAATAGTTTCTTTTATGAATGTGGATACCTGTGCATTTGGGGCATAGATGTTCAAAATTGAGATGTCCTTTTTGTGGAATTTTCCTTTGATATGTATGAAGTGTTCTTCCCCATCTCTTGATTATTTTTGGTTAAAAGTTTATTTTATTAGATATTAGAATGGCTATTAGAGCTTGTTTCTTAAGTCTGTTTGCCGGCAAAATCTTTTTCCAGCCCTTTATTCTGAGATACTGTCTATCTTTCTTGCTGAAATGTGTTTCTTTTTTTTTATTATTATTTTATTTTATTTTTTTAATTTACATTCCAAATCACTTTCCCTTTCCCGTTTTCTCCCTCCCCGAAAGTCCCATAAGCCCCCTTCCCTTCCTCTTTTCTCCATTCAACCCCCTCTCGTTACTCTGTCCTGGCGTTCCCCTACATCCAGTCTTTCCAGGACCAGGGGTCTCTCCTTTCATCTTTTTAGAAATCTATTGATATGCGGATTGTGTCTAGGGTATGTTCTTTTGTGATTGGGTTACCTCACTAAGGATGATATTTTCAAGTTCTGACCATTTGCCTAGGAATTTCGTGAATTCATTGTTTTTAATTGCAGAGTAGTATTCCATTGTGTAGATATACCACATCTTCTGAATCCATTCCTCCGTTGAGGGACATCTGGGTTCTTTCCAGCTTCTGGCTATTATAAATAAGGCTGCTATGAATATAGTGGAGCATGTGTCCTTATTGCATGCGGGTAAAGTCTCTGGGTATATGCCCAGGAATGGTATAGCCAGATCCTCCGGGAGTATCATGCCCAGTTTTCTGAGGAACCGCCAGACTGCTTTCCAGAGTGGTTGTACCAGCCTGCAATTCCACCAGCAGTGGAGGAGTGTTCCTCTTTCTCCACATCCTCGCCAACAACTGCTGTCTCCTGTGTTTTTGATCTTAGCCATCCTGACTGGTGTGAGATGGAATCTCAGGGTTGTTTTGATTTGCATTTCCCTAATGACTAAGGATGATGAACATCTCTTTAGGTGCTTCTCAACTATTAGATATTCTTCAGGTGAGAACTTTTTGTTTAGCTCTGTACCCCATTTTTTAATAGGGTTACTTGCCTCTCTGGAGTTTAACTTCTTGAGTTCTTTGTAAATATTGGATATTAGCCCTTAGCCAGACTAACCAGAGAGCACAGAGATAGTATCCAAATTAATAAAATCAGAAACGAAAAGGGAGAGATAACAACAGAAACTGAGGAAATTCAAAAAATCATCAGATCCTACTACAAAAACCTGTATTCAACACAACTAGAAAATCTTGAGGAAATGGACAATTTCCTTGACAGATACCAAGTACCAAAATTAAATCAGGATCAAATAGACCATCTAAACCGTCCTATAACCCCTGAAGAAATAGAAGTTGTCATTGGAAGTCTTCCAACCAAAAAAAGCACAGGTCCAGATGGTTTTAGTGCAGAATTCTATCAGACCTTCAAAGAAGACCTAACACCAATACTCTTCAAACTGTTCCACAAAATAGAAACAGAAGGAACACTACCCAACTCGTTCTATGAAGCCACAATTACACTAATACCAAAAGCACACAAAGATCCGACAAAGAAAGAGAATCTCAGGCCAATCTCTCTTATGAATATCGATGCAAAAATACTCAATAAAATTCTTGCCAACCGAATCCAAGAACACATCAAAACGATCATTCACCACGATCAAGTAGGCTTCATCCCAGGGATGCAGGGATGGTTCAATATAAGGAAATCCATCAATGTAATCCACTACATAAACAATCTCAAAGAAAAAAACCACATGGTCATCTCATTAGATGCTGAGAAAGCATTTGACAAAATTCAGCATCCTTTCATGCTAAAGGTCTTGGAAAGATCAGGAATTCAAGGCCCATATCTAAACATAGTAAAAGCAATTTACAGAA
Organism: Tokudaia tokunoshimensis; assembly: GCA_036184795.1. Taxonomy (NCBI): domain Eukaryota; kingdom Metazoa; phylum Chordata; class Mammalia; order Rodentia; family Muridae; genus Tokudaia; species Tokudaia tokunoshimensis. The sequence continues at coordinate 17,070,516 of BTHU01000020.1, read as the reverse complement.
AACCAGTAGCCAGCATCAATCTAAATGGAGAGAAACTTGAAGCAATCCCACTAAAATCAGGGACTAGACAAGGCTGCCCTCTCTCTCCATATCTTTTCAATATAGTACTTGAAGTTCTAGCTAGAGCAATTAGACAACAAAAAGAGGTCAAAGGGATACAAATTGGAAAGGAAGAAGTCAAACTATCACTATTTGCAGACGATATGATAGTATACATAAGCGACCCAAAGAACTCCACCAGAGAACTCCTACAGCTGATAAACGACTTCAGCAAAGTGGCCGGATATAAAATCAACTCAAGCAAGTCAGAAGCCTTCCTATACTCAAAGGATAAGCAGGCTGAGAAAGAAGTAAGAGAAATAATACCCTTCACGATAGCCACAAACCATATTAAGTATCTTGGCGTGACTCTAACCAAACAAGTGAAAGATCTGTATGACAAGAACTTCAAGTCTCTGAAGAAAGAAATTGAAGAAGACCTCAGAAGATGGAAAAATCTGCCATGCTCATGGATTGGCAGGATTAATATAGTAAAAATGAGCATCTTACCAAAAGTAATACACAGATTCAATGCAATCCCCATCAAAATCCCAACTCAATTCTTCATAGAGTTAGAAAGAGCAATTCAAAAATTCATCTAGAATAACAGAAAACCCAGAATAGCTAAAACTATTCTCAAGAGTAAATGAACCTCTGGGGGAATCAGTATCCTGGACCTCAAGCTGTACTACAGAGCAGTAGTGTTAAAAACCGCATGGTATTGGTACAGTAACAGACATGTAGATCAATGGAACAGAATTGAAGACCCAGAAATGAATCCACACTCCTATGGTCACTTGATCTTTGACAAAGGAGCTAAAACCATCCAGTGGAAAAAAGATAGCCTTTTTAACAAATGGTGCTGGCTCAGCTGGAGGTCAACATGCAGAAGAATGCAAATTGACCCATTCTTATCTCCTTGCACTAAGCTCAATTCTAAGTGGATCAAAGATCTCCACATAAAACCAGACACACTGAAACTAATAGAAGGGAAACTAGGGAAGAACCTTGAACATATGGGCACAGGGGAGAATTTCCTGAACAGAACTCCAATAGCTTATGCTCTAAGATCAAGAATAGACAAATGGGACCTCATTAAATTACAAAGTTTTTGCAAGGCAAAAGACACTGTCAAAAAGACAAAGCGGCAACCAACTAACTGGGAAATGATCTTTACCAACCTTACATCCGACAGAGGGCTAATATCCAAGATATACAAAGAACTCAAGAAGTTAAACTCCAGAGAGGCAAGTAACCCTATTAAAAATGGGGTACAGAGCTACACAAAGAGTTCTCACCTGAAGAATATCTAATGGCTGAGAAGCACCTAAAGAGATGTTCATCATCCTTAGTCATTAGGGAAATGAAATGTGTTTCTTGTATACAGCAGAATGATTCTGTTTATGCATCCAGTCTGTTAGCCTGTGTCTTTTTATTGGGGAATTGAGTCCATAGTTGTTGAGAGATATTAATGACTGATGATTGTTACTTCCTGTTATTTTGATGTTTGTAGTAGTAGGAGTAGTAGTAGTAGTAGTAGTAGTAGTAGTAGTAGTAGTAGAGTGTGTGTGTGTGTTTGTGTTTCTCTTCTACTTGTTTTAATGGTGTGAAATTACTTCTTGTGTTTTTTTCTTAGTGTAGTAAGCCTCATTGGGTTGGAGTTTTCTTTCTAGTATCCTTTGTAGGGCTGGGTTAGTGAAAAGGTATTGTTTAAAATTGGTTTGGGTGTGGAATATCTTGGTTTCTCCATCTATGATGATTGAAAGTCTTGCTACATATCGTAGTCTGGACTGACATCTGTGGTCTCTTAGGGTTTGCAAGACTTCTGCCCAGGTTTTTCTGGCTTTTAGAGTCTCTGTTGGGAAATCAGTTATAATTCTGATAGATCTGCCTTTATATGGTACTTTATATGTTGCTTTTGCAGCTTTTAACATTCTTTCTTTGTTGTGTAAATTTACCTTTTTTCATTATTATATGGTGGGAGGATTTTCTTTTCTGGCCGAATCTCTTTGGTGTTCTCTAAGCTTCTATACATTTATAGGTATCTCTTTCTTTAGGTTACTGAGATTTTCCTCTTGGACTTTGTTGAAGATGGTTTCTGGACCTTTGAGTTGGGAATCTTCTTTTTCTATTCCTACTATTCTTAGGTTTGGTCTTTTCAAAGTGTCAAAGATTTCCTGGATGTTTTGCATCATGGACTTTTTTGATTTTGCATTTTCTTTGACTGATTTATTTGATTGTTTTCTTCTTTCATATCTTCTATACCTGAGATTCTCTCTTCCATCTCCTTTATTCTGTTGGTGATGCTTATGTCTATAGTTGTGTTCTCTTTCTTAGGTTTTCCATCTCCATGATTGCCTAAGTTTGTGTTTTCTTTATTGCTTCCATTTCCCTTTTTGTGTCTTGGACAGTTTTATTCATACCCTTCACATACTTGATTCTATTTACCTGTATTTCTTTATATTTTATTTACTTCCCTTTTTAATGCCTTTGTTTGAATGTATCTGCCTGTATTTCTTTAAGAGATTTAATCATGTCCTCTTTAAAGGCTCATATCATCTTTTATAAGATTGGATGTAAGATCATCTTTTTGTGCTTCCATTTCATTAGCATATCCAGGGTTTACTCTGGCAAGATAGCTGGGTTCTGGTGGTGCCATATTGCCCTGGGTCTTGTTGATTGTGTTCTTACCCTGTCCTTTAGGTATCTGGATTTCCCTGGTGTTTGCCAAATGATCCTGATGACAGGAGAATTTCTTGTGAAGGCAAGGTGAGCTGTGGGACAGATGATGGAGGTCAGGGTAACTGACTGCTGGCTGGGCCTCAGGTGGACCTGACTGGGAAGGAATTGATGGAGCAGGGTTCCAAGCTGGTTAGTCTTGAGGCCCCACAGGCCTCTATGGAGAAGCAGGATGCTTTTGGTGTCCCATAAGACTCCATGGGACTGAAGAGTGAGCCCAGAGCTAGACAATGGAGTTCAGGGGACTGTGCACAACTTACCTCTACCAGCTGTTTTCCAGCAGATTGGGAAGGGAGTATTGAGTTTTCTTAATCGTTGTTATTTGGTTGTTGATGTTCCTTTATGGAGGGCAGGAGCAACTAAAAGCTCTTTAAAGCAAAAGAGGACACTAATGTCAAGGGTGTTAATATGAAGACAGCGACAGTCAGTAATACTTTATGCTAGCTTCAATATCCATTTTACACTGGCCTGCAACAAAGTAGTGGTTTTCTTGTTGGTTTTTTTTTCTCTTTTATTCCCCTTTAAGAATTAGCTCATATGACTTATAAAGTTTAGGATCCTGGCTTAAGCTAAGGAGAGACAAGGACAGAGCTTTTGTACTTTCCTATCTGTACACTGTTATTATTTCCAGTTGTAAAAGGTATACACAGTCAAGGGACTATCTTACAGTTCTCTAGGGACATGCTAGGAAAGAACTCTGACTATCCCAGCTTGGGTCAGAGGTGTATTTTTGGCAAATCACTACATTAATGGAGTCAAGGTCATTTATTTGGATGAATTTCACACTTGGAATACATATTTGCATGCTTTTCTTCTTTTCTATCTCCTTCCCTCCCTCCCTTCCTCTCTCCCTGCCTCCCTCCCTCCCTCCCTCCCTCCTTCCTTCCTCCTTTCTTTCCTTCCTTCTTCCCTTCCTTCCTTCCTTCCTTCCTTCCTTCCTTCCTTCCTTCCTTCCTATGCTCCATCCTTCCTTCCTATGCTCCATCCTTCCTTTCTCTCTTCCTGTTTTCCTTCCTACCTTTCTTTCAATAGGGCCTTACCTTGCAACCTAGGCTGGCCTCTTACCTCCAGTGCTGAGTTTTTCCCGTATTAGAATAGATTAGAATCATGACCCATCAAACCTGGCCTTGAAACCAGAATTCCTGGGTGTGGGGGTGAGAAGGAGCTGGCAAGAACAATAATAAACCAACAGATGAAAAAATAAACAAAGGGGACACTCAAATAAGCCAAAATATAAATTTTGGCTGTGACATCCATGTGTATGAATTTTAGTGGATGGAGGGAAAAGAGGGAGAACCAGAAGTAAGAATACTGTGGACATGAAAAAAATGGGAAAAAAAAATATGTGTTGATGCAGTGTCTGCTCAGATCTAAGGTGTCAGTGGAGATGAAGGCTATATTTCTATAAAAAGTGGGGGACCCTTAAGCATAGATTAACTAGGTAGAAGCTTGTTTCTGTCTGTCATTATAGTCTGGTAGAAATATAGGTTTCTGAGTTCTTTTTTTCAGTCTGTTCATCTAAGAACCAGGGAAAATTCTCTCTTGTTGCCCTGCCCTAGGTGTAGCTTCACAGAGTTAAATCTGGGCCTCACTGCCATATTCACACCCCAACCTGCAGGAAGGGAAAAGGCGGAAGTGAACAGGAGCTCCTGCACACACACACACACACACACACACACACACACACACGCACGCACGCACCTAAAAATCCTGATCCTTTAGTTACACATGCAGCTTCTGGCTTCATCTCCTCCTTCCAAACATCGTCAGATGGCTAAGGGATGGAGAAAGGAGAGAGTGCTCAGTGTCATGACTGTGATTACAACACACATAGCCTGGGCGGTGGGGATCCTGCTGATGCGATGACGTGAATTTCTACTCCGCTGTTGCTGGCCATCCCTCCTTGGGACATACACTCCTGGCTTTGTTGCTGCTGTTGTTTTTTTTTTTTTGTTCTCTGCCTCATGTTTCTTAAAGCATCGGTTGGATCTATGGCATCACATCGGTCCTGGTTTACATGTGAGTAATGCCAAGTTAGAGGGGCCTCCTGAACATGGAAGCAATGGCACACGTCCTGGTATCGCTAATGAACCCATTTCGACCACCGTCACTGTTATGCCTCTCTGGCAATGTTTCCTAAGCAGTCATCACAGTTCCCAGGAGCAGGGAACGTTTCCCCTCACAATGCCTCTCCTGTCTCAGGCTCTGCCAGCCTTCTCTTTCCAGGTCTCCAAGCAACAGAATCTTAAAAATGAAACATTCATTTTCTGAAACCTAATTTAATAACAATGATGACCAAATCACTTATCAGATTGAATACTCTAAAAAAAAATCTTTGAATTAATAATTCTCTGCTAGTGATGGTCATTGTTTATTTTATTTATTATCACCCCCCATGCTTTATTAAAGTACACACATACAACTGTAGTTTTAACCTTGGTTAAGCCAAGGTTAAACCAGGTAGTTTTACCTGGTAGTGATTTCCTTATTTGAGATCTCAGAGTAATGGGAAACATTTCAGGCAATCATCTTTCTGTCAATAAATGAAATACATCGTTATTTTTCTAAAACAAGGATTAGCATTTCTCCCCAGCGTAGCTCCAATTCTGAGTGAGAAATAAGCTAATCTTTAGTTTTATTTTGGGAGCCTGTTCTAACGTCTGGTAGTGAGGCATTCATGTTTCATAACTTTAGGGCTGATGAGTCTTTGCTGACATGGAACATCCCGTTAGAGCAGTGATGGATGTAATTGTGTGCCATGCACCATGGGGGTGATACATTGTGCCATTCTGAAAGGCGTGTTCTGGTAAATGCTGTTTTGCAGAAAGACTGCAATTACAGCTTGTATTCAATGGGCTGCCTTTGTTTTAAACACAGGGTAATGGAGTTCTAAATAGAGAGATTGAGTTAACGGGCATGTTAAAGGGGAGTTTAACCAGGATAGCTCACGGCTGGAGTTTGGCTAGCCCTATGATTTCTACCTGTAGCTACTATCTGTCCAAATGTCTTACCCAATTTGGGTAAAAAAAATTGGTCCAGATGCCTGAGGTTTTCGTGAAATCTCTGGGACCACTGGATGGGTACTAGCTCCTTGATATTATAAGCTCTCCAAACAAGATAGAAACTCAGAAATCATTTTGAAAGGTTGACTGAATTCAGACAACCAGGAAGTTCTTCCAAAGTTGCCTTCTAACGTGTTTAGCCACTAGATAAACAGCTGAGTTTTGAACTGAGCAGATACTTTTCCATGTCTTAGAATAAACCTGCTAGAGTTTTATGGCTGACACTCTCTTATGTGTGTGGGTCTTGTCTAGAACCTGATCAATCTTGATTTTAATAAGAAGATTAAGGTAAGCAAGGGAAGACTAAACACTATCCATTCTTCTCTTTTTCCATCAAACTAAGTGTGAAGAATGCTAAGCATCTAAGCCATTCTTAGACAACTTTAGTACTGAGCAAATATTTCTTCTTCCTGATGATGGTTGTCCTCAGGAAATATCATAAAACACTTCTAAAAGAATGATAGTAACAGGCCACACTGATCAGGAACCCTGCTATGCTGAAATGGTGACAATTTTAGTGTTTGAAAATTGCTTCGCTAAGCATGGAGGACCTGAACCCAAATATCTCTATTCAGAACTCCACGGTCTCTGCCTTTAAGAAGAAATAGAGCCTTATTAAAAATGCACCCATGTTTCTCCCAGAGTGCAAATACTTCTAGCAATATTCAGATACAAATAGATTATGGTCTCCAATTTATTCCTATTAGTCAGATGTTTATTTTATCACTGTGGAGACTGTTTTCATTTATCATGAGCAGGGGTGTGTACGTCACACACACACACACATATCTAAGATAAAGCATCTTATAAAGAAAGCAATTAATCTGGGCTCACACCTTTGTGCTTTCTGTCCATGACCATTTAGCCACATTGCTTTCGGTCTTCTGCAGCAGACTTAATTTTACAGCAAAGGAGGTCAGGTATGAGAATGAGAAACAGACCCAGGCTCCACAATCCTCTTCAAGGACACACAGTGCAGGTGTCCTAAAATACCTTACTAAGTCCCATCTGTTAAAAGTTCTTACTTCTTTCTCATAGCACCAAGCGTCAAGTTTCACACACGGGTCTCCATCACAGGGACCTTTGGGTCCTTTAAGATCCAAGCTGCTGTGGTGAGTGAGATCTGCCCACGTGCTTGAACAATGAGAAAAGATGTTTTTAAAAGATATTGATTTGAAGCAATTGGAGAGCTTCCAAGGTGGATGAGATTCAGGGATTGATAGTCCGGTGAAAAGGGAGTACAGAGAAATAAGTCCGTAGTTAGGGCCACTTTTCTGCTCACAGCAATTCCTACTTTGAAATTAGTGCAACTCAAATAGCAGAAAAAATAAGCAGGAGACGGCAGAAGGAAGCTTCCTCAAAGACAAGAAGGAACACTGGATGATTTGCACAAAAGGGATAAATTTATAAGAAAATGAGCCATTAAATTTTACTCCAGAGGAAAAAAGATCTGAATAATCTTAAGCCCAATAAAGTAAAAATCTGTCCCCAGGGTCAGAACCTGACTATGAACTGGTCAGATCTGCTAAGGAATAACAAATTCCAGTCTTCTGGAAACAGAGGTAACGGTTCCTGCTGACATCAGCATGATCACAGGAGCAAAATGTAAGAAAGCATTACAAAAGAAGAAACAAGGATTAATTTTTTTTTAAACCGCAGAAGTGGCCAGGCGGTGGTGGCGCACGCCTTTAATCCTAGCACTTGGGAGGCAGAGGCAGGCGGATTTCTGAGTTCGAGGCCAGCCTGGTCTACAGAGTGAGTTCCAGGACAGCCAGGGCTACACAGAGAAACCCTGTCTCGAAAAACAAAAACAAAACAAAACAAACAAAAAAAAAAAACCGCAGAAGTAAAAAAAAAATATCCTAATGTAAAATTCCAACAAACCACATCACACGGTAAATACTAACAATTCTGGTTTTATTTAATGAATTTAATTTTAGTTTAACATTGTAAAGTCACTCTAAATTACTATTGGAATTAGAGGGGGAAAAAAGGTAATAATTTCAGTAGATTGCATCATTATCTCAACAGAAACAGAAAACACTTAATTAAATTCAGCATCTATTATTTAAAAGGCAGTAGGAAAAGAGAAATGAATACCTAGCAGAATGTATACATAAAAACATGTGTATCAAATATGAGATGGAAGGTCAAATGTTAATTTTTTTTTCTCCCTGTAGTCAGGAACAAGACAAGAATGTTGCCTGTTGTCTGCATGTCTCACCAAAACAGCAGCAGAATGCTGATGCAGCAAGGGAACATAGAAAAATCCCGATGTTTGCATTGGAGTAGTTGAAATAAGGGGAGAAATTCATTCTGCTTTGCATCCATTATTTTTAAAAGTGGACCAAGAGCCACAAACTCTCCATAGATTTTGCTTTTAGCATCTCATAACCACTGGAGAAGAGGTCACTTTGCCCAAGAAGACACCCCCTCTTAGAGCAGCCATGTCCAGTGACTTGTGCCTAAAACTTCTAAAAGTCCTGGCACCCTTTCTTCAATCTCTTCATCCACACGCAGCTGCCCAGGTCTTTTGCTAAGACTTCATCATAATATCCTTCTCTATTATGGCTGCCTATCCCCAAAGCTGCCTAATAAGCCTCTTGCACACTAACCGCCACTTTAGATTTATGCCTCCTGGTGAACAACACCTGCCTGTTGGTACTAGAAATGCCTGCAGAAATTAGATACTAAGATAGGATTTTTGGAGCTGGGTCTCTTGAAACCTAAGTGGTAATGAAGACTCATCACTGGAGGCAGGTAGAACAGAGGACACCTGTCATCAAGGAAGGACTAGATGTGTTTGTGGCAACAAGGGGTGATATACTAGCAGAAGGGAATCTATACTCTGGTACAATGGCTGATCTCTGAGAAATATGGGGGTAGCTGCAGTATGGGGTTTGTAGGTAACTGTTGCTAAGTTTCACTGCTGTTTTGGAGACAGTTATCAGAATGCTGACATAGTGAATTGTCTGTTAACTGTAATTAATGCGTAGTCATTCATTGTCAGTCCAAGGTATACAGAAGGCCTTGTTGGTAGTAACTATAGAGGCCTTAGTCTCATAAAAGCTAAGCACAAAGAAGGTTAGGGAACAGGCCCAGGTCATTAACCTCTAAACCTAGGAATGCTTACTCTGATCCTAGTTAGGGAAGAGAAGAATGAAAGCATTTTAAAGCCTTGCACATAGAGTTTTCCCTCCACCTCTGAACCTTGATGTTAGCATTCATCTCTCTTGATCCCCATGATTTAAAAATTATATATACTTCTCCCTTGTAGGACAGGTGCTACCTTGCAGAACACGTGAGGGTTTGCTCTCAGTTTCTGACCAATAAGCCTACACATAATGAGTTGTGTTCAAAATAAACTGGGCAAAGACGCACCGGGCCTGCTACATAGAAAAGCTAGATATTCAGAAACATAAAATCAGTGTTTCTCAGAGTGCAGAAACCAGTGCGCATCTGCAAGGAGCTGCATTGTGAGGGCGTTGGATCCATGAGAACTTTACATTTAGAGAAGCTGCGTTTATAAAATCAGGACCACCATCAAGAGTCCACAGCTCAGCACCCTGACAAAGGGCCCAAGAAAGATGAGATGTGATGGATACTTTTCTTGGTACACGGAAAACTCCCTGCCAGAAGCTTCTTAGGGGAGGAAGGATTTGGTTCACAGTCTCAGGAAGGGGACAGTGTGGAGGTGTTTGTGCCAGAAGCTGAACCATGAGGCTCCTCTCTATCTCATATCTCATATCTCATATCTCTTTAGAGGAAACAGAGGCAGCAGGCCAAAAGAGGAAGGAGTTTATAGCTACACTTCTGTGACAGCCATCTTTGACCTTGTCCCAAAGAGCCCATGACTTCCTAGAATAACACCATGAGCTGGGGACTAATTGCTCAAACACAAAAGCATGTGGTGTACACTCCATATCAAACCATTGCAGAAGGAAAGAGCACCAAAGTATAGAGGACAGACAGTCCAGTCACCAACACCAGTTACAAACCGCCAAGCTGGACGAGGAGAGGAGGGAGAAATGCTTATAGAAACTAATGTGTTAGGTAGAGGTTCAAGACTGGTGTGAGAGATTCACAGCATGTTCGGGGTTCCAATCAAGGCCTGGTACCTACACAGCTTCCAAGTGAGGCAGATTGCAATATCCACTATATGCTGTTCCTCCAAATGTACTACTCTGAATGTCAGTTACAAAAGGTTTGTCCTCTCCAATCTGTAAATCCCAAACACAAAATGTATCAGTTGCAGATAGCCTCTGGGTTAGGGGTAGAAGCCTGGGTCCACCTCTCCTCTCAGTGAATAGCAACAGTTTTAATAATAAAAAACTGGAGAGGAAAGATCAGCATGGAGTAATAAGACTTCAGCATATCCAGTTATGGATGACCAAATAATACTTTATTTAGAAACCAGGCTTCAGTGCAGTAGCCAGACTAGTTTTAAATTCTTGGTCCTTCTGCCTCAGTCTCTCAAGTGTGGAGTAACAGGCATGTACCTCTGACTCCCAAACACTACTTATGATTTCATCTATACAAATTTTAAAAAAGACAAACTGATTTGTAGTGATAAAATTAGAAGGCTAAGCAACATCTACCAAGTGGACTTCTTGGGGGGGATGGGGAAGGGTGGCTATTCAGAAGCTTAGGTTCTTGGTCAGGGTAGATAGACAGGTGTGTTCGCTTGGAAGACATCACTTAGGGCTGTGAATGTTCCTGGAGGCTACACTCTAGCTAAAGTGTTAAGAGTAAAGCTAGGCAACCAGTAAAATCTAGAAACTATCAGCACCATCTTAAGTGGGAAAATAAGCAGTTTTACTCAGTCTGGGGTCTTTGCGTGTGGGTGGCGTTGGGCTTGGTCTTCTGTACGTTCAATGAGTTGTCACCTTGGTCATGTGCATGTGACCTCTAAGCTGCTAGCCTTCTGTTCTTGGGGCACGAATTACTCTTTGAGTTTGTTTCCTTGTTCTAAGTAAGGACTACTCGAGGTAGAGAGATAGCCTCTGGCTTGTGTCTATGCCTTCTGTACGTCTGTCAGTAGGTGGACCTACACAGAGTAGGAACGTAGAAATCTCTGCTAAATGAGTCAATGCAGGAGAAGGTTAAAAGACAAAGGGCTTTGAGCAGGAGTTAAACTCACTCCACAGTCGTGTTAGTTCAGTGTATTTACATTTTATGCCATGCACATCTGTTCTTAAACTTGTGCAGGAGCTGTATCTTCGTTCCTGCAAATATGAAGCTCTTGATCTCGTAATTCCAGTGTTCTGCATCCAAACAGCAGGTTTTAAATAGTACTTTTCGTAATGATAATTTCTTTGGGATGCAACCACACATTACATAGAAAAGAGTGAGGGTAGTAAGGTGTTGAGGTGGGAGGGATAGAGTATAAAGACTGTAAAAATTTGGAGGAGGAACTGACTAGGACTGAGGCAGCTAGAAAACTCCACAAAAGATTGATAGAATATGAGGAGGAAGCAGCAAGTACCAAAGGCGCCATGTCTGTTCCCTGTGGCTGTATCCAGCATGACCTACCTGGATAGAGGTCAGTGGTAGGAACCCAGAGGAGGAGAAATGAAAGGGCTTCAAGAGCTCGATATGCATGTTTCTGGACCCATGGCTTCCCACTTCTGTCCCTAGAACCATGCTCTGTAATGTTCTTTATAAATAACCTTGGCTTTTCCACCCCTGATGGGCTGACCACAGGATCTTCTGTGGTGATGATTATATTTTCAGAGGAGTGGTATGTACATGTGTAGATATATGTGTGTGCTGTATTACATGTAGTATCATAGGGATATTTTCTTCACTTCTTTAAATCAATACATTTGTTCCTTTTATAAACAGAGGGTTAAATCTTCCTACCTACAAGTGATTGTCAGAATTGTGTAAAAAGGCACAACATGGTAGTCAGAGACAGTAATCAGTCCTGAGATACCAGGAAAGATAACCTGTCCTTTAGATACTCCTGAAGACAGTGATTGGGTTGTTCTGAGGCAATGCTATTGTCAGTATCAATACAGAAACAACCAAAGGAGAGAAATGAGATGTAAGCAGGAGAGACAAATACACACACACAACACACACATACACAAGCACATACAAACATACAGTCAAATACAAACACACACATATGTACAAATACACAGTCACATACATACACACATGTATACACATATACATATAGACATTGACATGCAGAAATGTGCACAAACATAAACACAAACATGCACACAGGCACACACATACATACCCACACATTTACACATATATATATAGACACAGACACACACAAACACACACATGCAAATACAAATATGCATACAGACACACATGCATGTATGCATACAGACACATGCACAGTCATGCACATGCACAGATAGGTACCACACACACACACACACACACACACACACATATACACACACACACGTACACAGACAAGGGTGCATGCCAATTTTGCTGACAGGGTTCAAAAAGAGTGTGAAAACAGAGTGGTTATCATTGAAAAGTGGGCTATGGCACAGAGCTGTGAACTAATCATCTCTTGAGACAGGGCAGACCTGGCAGATCTGGCAGTTCTGCCCTCATTTTCCCATGGCAACAAGTCGATCTGGTCCTTGGGCTTGCCACAGTCTGACTTATCACTTGCCATGCAATTGTTCTTCCACTATGGTCCCTGTGAGGATTTCAACTTGATCCTTATTTAATGAGAGGCTGGGGTCAAAGAGCAGCTGAGGGGATGTGTAACATATGATACCAAGTAGCCAAAAGCTATGCTTTGTATTATAGGTCCACCAGGGAAGATTTATTATGCAATCGCATGTCAAAATGTGAGGAAAGTCCACACCGGAATCCGGCGTCTGCAGAGTAATTAAGACATACACTTAAAGACTCAGCTGCGGCCTTCTGAGTGGCTGTAGGGATCAAAGTGTAACAAACAGGCATTCTGAAAGACAGAAGTGGCATATGAACACAGAAAGGGCAAGACAGTGAATGCAGGACAGGGACATCTCTAAACACTAATGTGTAATATAGAAACTGTCACGCTGGGTGGGTGGGGGGGCAGGGTCAGAGGTCTCCTGGCAACGCTCTTAGAGCCACCTTCAGTATCTAGGGATAGGTAGCAGGAGTAACTAGAATTGTCATCCCTGTTGGTAATGACCCTGAGCCACCTCCAAGGTATTTGTAACTTACTATAGACCCACTCTTAATGAATTGAAGCATTTCTCCAGACTGTGGGGCAGTAAGGAAAACAACATTTAAAAACCAGGAAAATTAGCAGGCAAAAGTGGTGCTGTCAATCAAAGCAGGTTAGAAGCCCAGTAGAGATGTGTCAGCCCCTGGGAGTAGATGGAGCTTCTCAATCAATATGCAGGCTACAGAGATTCACCCCTTCAGTGGGCCTAGGCTTCTTAGATGCTAAAGTTTTGTGTCGTAATTACAAGAGCTCATGCAAACATCGGTGAAGTGTGTCTTTGGAACCTGTGAGAAGGGGAGCCCTCCTCCCACTGGTGAAAAGGAACAGAAATAAAATTGGTGAGTAGGAAGAATGACACCAAGGAGAAGGACTTCCTTTTCTGAGAGTGAGGTCTGTCAGTCCCGCCTTCATAGCAATTTGCCTTGAAAGCTTGTGTAATGACATTCTGGTTATCAAAGTTCAGATACAAGGATACATGAAGGGCTGATGTGAAGGCAAAATGGCCAAAAGATGAACTTAGCATCCTGCCTATTCATACATGTGTTAGTCCATGTCTTGTCATCCAACAGAATAAACTCCAGTTTCTCTAAAAACTTGCTTTCCTTGGACTCAGCCCTGAAATGGGAAAAATAGGCTGGCTGACCAGGATGAGGATTCTTGAAAGATGAATGACTCCCACAACCCTCTTCAGAAACAAATGTACTAAAAGGTGAATGCAGATGGATGTCACAGGATAGAGAGTCTCAACCGTGACTTACAACAGAGTCACTCGGGTACTGAAATGAAGCCTTCCTCCTCCGATTAATACACACTTAGGAACTGGAGCTCCACATGAAGATGCTTGGAAGAAAATCTGGAGATTTTAATGTGCAGTCATTGTGAGAGGGAGACAAGCTTTGAGGTTTGGGTGTTCCTCAAGTCCTGGTGATGTCATAGGGGTCAGATAGCAGGCTTCTCTAAAAACACCAGAAGAGCATCAAATGGAACCTTGAGGAGACAGCCCTGGGTCCCTCCTTCTCTTCTCAACTTTCATTGCCTGTTTCTTCTCCTCCTTTGGTTCTCCTGGGCAACACACATCCACTCTTCTTGTGTCAGTATCTTTCTTTGTATACCCAAACCTTCTTGAAGTTTCTACTCTTTGGGTTGACATTCAGAGAACTCTGACTATACCCAAACCATTCCTAATCCTTTGTCACTTCAACTTGGTCAATCAGAATATTCACCCAGAGTAAGTGGGAAATAGAGGGCACACTGGTCCCTAGGCAAGGATCAGCAAGTTTCCCGGGCCCCTGAGAGTCCTATAGGAGCTTCTGCCAGCCTGTACTCCTGTCTGTTGCCTGATCCTGAGTGTTAAGGGACAACCTTACAGAATAGGGACCTACCAGTTGGAGATAAAGGCAGCCTGCAAGTGCCCAGGACCATGCAGGGAATCATATTCAAGATGAGAGTCACAGGTGAGCTTTCTGTTTATACAAACACTAAACCACTTTTGCTCCTTCAACTAATGTGCCTTGCCCTCTGTCACAGTTCTGCATCTTGGTGGAACTGATGCTTCTTTTTTGAGACATATATCAGTAAGTTCTTATTGTGGGCGGTCATTGTCATACTGAAGAGAGATGTTAAGGGGTCCTTCCAAGGGAAGGTCCTGGATGATGCACCCCCATAGTCAAGCATAGTGGGGTGTGAGCTCCACTTTGGGAAAGGACTGTGAAGCCTAAATGGAATCATTTCTAGCAACTCTGGCAAGTAAATGGAAGTCAAGGTTATAAACTATTCTTGTATAGGAGTATCTTATAGTAACACTTAAAAAAGGCTGCTGATAGCACAGCTGCACACAAGGACCTGTGCCACCTCACATGACCAGAGAATACTGTAGTGAGACACCACTACAGACACAACCTACTCAATATCAGACAGTCATCACTGCTGTTAGAGTCCTGTGCTGAAAGATTATTGTATCAATCTGCCTGATGCAATGCATCTCACTGCCTCTTTGAATACACCCAATGCCATATCTAAATGTATGTTTAGTCCCACAGCCGTGCTCTGCCAGCCCCAAATAAATGCCATTATCCTTTGGGGATTCTCATTTTGATTTTTTTTTTAGGTTGATGGTTTTTGTTTTGTATTCCCTTCATCTTTCTGGGAGCAGTACTGTTACAAGATATTTCCTATCCATTCACATTGAGGCAGTGAGAGGCCAGTGATTGGAGGGGAGAGAGGAGGAGGAGCTAAGAGAAGGAGGGGCAGAGATAAAGGGAGCCTGGATGCTGCACAAGGGAGCAGAGGAAGAGACAGGGCAGATCCAAATGGCGCGTCAGATGTGTTTCTGGTGTGCTAAGAGGTTAGAAATATTGGGATAAAACCTTATCATTGTAATTTGGCATTATTATGTAATTGGGAATTTCATATACATAAAGTTATTTGGTTAACTACTCAAGTTTAAGAGTCATGCTTTACTGGATACTTGAAAGGAGTGGGTTCTGGGCAGGAGAGTAGGACCCTCCGGGACTCGGAGCAGAGGCTTGGCGGGGTGGAACTATATTTTAACCTTTTCCCACTACACAGTACAGACAGTCAACTGGAGGGCCATCCAAGAGGGGTCCTCCTAAATGCAGGCAGCCTCTCGTGGGGGACAATGAGAGCATTGTAATAGTGCCCCCAAATGGGTTGCTTTGACTTAGTTTCTTTGCTGAGAACCAACTGGAGCTTCCTCTCCCCTCATGGTCCAGTGTCTCAGAGGGTAACCCACAGAAGAGCAGTTTTCAGCCTCTGACAATGACCAAATTGAATGGGAAGTGATACTGTGTAAGAGTTTGTGGGCTGTCAAGGGGTTGTAGGTAACAGGTATTGTGGAAATTTTAAGTGCTAGTCACTGTATTTATGTGTACATGTACACATAATATTTTATAGCATATGCTATAATGAATAATATAAGTGAAATATAATGCATTCATTTTATTGGTGCAATGTCTGTAAGAGGTTATTCTTGGTCTTTTGTTCATTTCATGCATGTAGAAATCAAGGTAAAGGGACTTAAAGACTTCGCTCATAGTCACAGCCATAGAGTTCCAGAGGTGAGTTTCCAACTCTAGAATCTAGGCTCGAGGGCCAGCTTCGAGGGCCAGCAGAACGCTGCATCCTAACCTTCACAAGGCTGTGTGCTCGATACAGGATGGTCTTCTCCATTTGGTGGAAGGTGAACAAAGTTGCAGGACACAGGATGGTCGATAACTGTTTCTGGCAGGCGGCTTTCTTACATGTAAGAGCAGGTAGTTACCCTTTCCCTCCTGAATGGAATGCTTGCTCCACTGGACTTGGGCTTGGTAATCTAAGCATGCATTGATTTGAGTGGGCTGTCCCAGGGGGCAGAGCACCCAGTAACTCAGGAATCCAGCTTTACGCATTGCCAACTTCAAGCACAGCACCCCTTCATTGAATCCTCAAAAGGTGCTTTGCTGATAGAAGGAAATGTTTAGCGGCAGTTCCTCTTTTAACTGAATATGAAAGCAGCACTTGATTCCCTGGGTGTTTGCATGTCTAACTAGAGCCTCCAAATCACAACCTAATTAGCACCATTCACTCCAAAATGGAAGCTTTCCTCTCTCAGGGAATGGAGAGCCATTAGAGAGGCTTCCTGTCCAAGGTCCCTCATTTGCTCAACACTGACTTCAGTTTGTTCAACTTCTGTCTCCTGGTTCCAAACAAGCCCCCAGGAACAAAGAGAATATAATCTCACTTCTGGCCACACCTCATGTTCTGCTGCCTTTTCTGACTTCTCAGTAAAACTAAAGCGCTTCAATGTGACTGCTCTCTCCTGGGGTTGGAGTCCAGCCCTGAAATATCAAAGACACCTCCTTTGTTCAAGATTTAAGGAAACAATCACCACATAGCAAATATTGATATGACTTTTAATGGCCATTTACCTGATTAATATCCTTTCATGCTACGAGGCAGCATAAGACGAAGTGCTTAAATGAAAGCCAGCTACAAAGCATGGACCAGGTGTGTTACTAAGAAACAATCTTTTGTGTGATTTAATTAGTCAAAGCTTTGGCTCGAGCAATTACAGGCAACCTTAGGGAAGTGGCGGCAGTGTGGAGCCCTTTTCTATAAATTGGTTTTTTAAAAGAAAGACATCATGGTTTAATAATTGCACATCTTGAGTGAAATGAGAAGCCCACTTTTAATTGGGAGCACAGGGGGAAGAAAGGAGCGTGCTAATGGCACCGCTTAGATCTTCCACGTCCTCTTCATTTTTCTTGGGGAAAAAATATAAACAACTTCCAGTTATTTCTGAGATTTGACAGAGATTGTTCCTGTTCCGTTTCCTGTTGAACTCCTCCCTTGGTAGTGTTTTTGAAGCTGGCCTTCCCGTTGGTGTGGCAACTAGGGAGAAAATGGGATAATTCACCCGGTCAGGCCAAATTAGATATAAAAGTTCCTTTACTGCCTTGTGACATATGAAAGAATTGGCATTGGGATGCTTTGATGGGGCTTTTTATTTTTTTTAATCCTCATGGTTTAATGATGTGTCAACCTGCCACCAAAAGATTGACTGGCATAATGCTTATTACTTAAGATAAAGATAGATTTCTTGTGTGATGCTGGGGCTTTGCAGTAGATAGGGTCTTATCAGAAAATTCTGCCTAACCCAGGTAGGATCTGACTTCTACGTTTCAGTGCTCTACATGTCTACTTAAATTCAAAGACAAGCTCTCACCGTAGAGGGAAATAAAGACTCCAGATCCAAACGGGAAACTTCTTCCCTACCAAGCTCCCTTGATGCCAGTTTGTTGTTGGTTTTTTGTTGTTGTTACTGTTGTTTTGTTTTGTTTTCCTGGTGTGGGTAGACTGAATTTGTACATACTCACATTTCCTTAAAACATAAAGAACTGGACATCATATACTCTCATGGCGTCTGTTATCTGAGGTCACTGGGGTGAGCTAGGTAGGATCACTGTGTCTCCTTTTGTGCCATGCAGATATCTTAATGATGCTATTTAGAGTTCAGGAGTCCCACCCTGGCACTGAGGTTTGGGTATCTTGGGCCAATGATGAGATAAAGAGATACGATATTGGTAGTAGTCCTCAGTCCCACCTGAGGTAGTGTTGGCAAAGAATGATTGTCTCGCAGCCACACGGTCACCCATGTTGCTGTTTGTATGCTACAATGGCCTTGAATGATTTGCCTATCTGTCCCGCAAACCCTAAACTGTTTACTTTCTAGTTCTTCAGGACTGGTCCTTATGTGTTGCCAGAGATGATTCTGATCAACACTCTTTGCTGATGTAGCCTGACCCTCGAGGCATCCACTTCAGTGTTTCTCAGCACCTGTCTCAGTTAGGATTCCTATTGCTGTGATGGCGCACCATGACCAAGCTTAGGGAGGAGAAGCTTTAGATCACTCACAGTTCCATACAACAGTTTATCATCCAAAGCAATGAGGGTGGGGACTTAAGCAGGGCAGAAAGAAAGGAACTCATGCAGAGGCTGACTGGCTTGTCTTCTACAGCTTGCTGAGTCTGCTCTCTTATAGAACCAGGGGTGGCCCCACCCACAGTGGGCTGATCCCCTCCCCATCAATCACTTATTAAGAAAATGGCCTACAGGCTTGCTTGTAGCTCAATCTTATGGAGGCTTGCTCTTTCTTTCTTTCTTTCTTTCTTTCTTCCTTTCTTTCTTTCTTTCTTTCTTTCTTTTTCTTTCTTTCTTTCTTTCTTTCTTTCTTTCTTTCTTTCTTTCTTTCTTTCCTTCTTTCTTCTTCTTCTTCTTCTTCTTCTTCTTCTTCTTCTTCTTCTTCTTCTTCTTCTTCTTTTTCTTCTTCTTCTTCTTTTTCTTCTTCTTCTTTCTCTCTCTCTCTCTCTCTCTCTCTCTCTCTCTCTCTCTCTCTCTCTCTCTCTCTTTCTCTCTGTTGGATATTTTCTTTATTTACATTTCAAATATTTTCCCCTTTCCAGGTCTCCCCCTTTGGAAACCTTCTATCCCATCCCCCCTCCCTTTGCCTCTATGAAGGTGCTCCCCCACCCACCAATCCCTCTGGTCTTCCCGCCCTGTTATTCCCCAATGCTGGGGCATTGAACACCCTCAAACCCATAACGATGGCCACATATGCGGAGGCATTTTCTTAACTGAGTTTTCCTCCTTTGAGATGACATTAGCTTGTGTAAAGTTGAAATAAAACCATCCAGAACAGTGTCCAAGTGATTCATGCTGAGGACTTGAATAAGTCTATCTCAACACAATAAGGGGGTCCTTCCAAGGCTGGAGCTAGAATCCCAGATGCAGTTTGAGTCCATCTGGAAAGAGCATGGAAGGCTTCCTTATCTTTAAATTGTGGATTGTGAAATGGATTCATGGATAAGTCTCTGCACTGCAAAGCCATATGCTCTGAGCTCTTTTTGTAGCGAAAATACATATGCTTTGCACACATAATTTTTTCTTATGTGTAACTCTTTAATTTCAGAAGAAACATGTGAATTTGTTTTTCTAAAATCTTTTGAACAGTAAAGACAAGGCTGATGACAAAGGATGATACTCAAATACGCAACAACAGTGGGCCCATGTACCGGGCAAACAGATGGATGCCAGTTCCCAGTAGTAAGTGCCTTTGAATGGGCTGCTCAAGTGCACGGTGTACTTCTCGAATGGCCTCTTGGACCATATACCCCTGACCCTCATTCCTTTTGTTTTCTTTCTCTTTGTTCTTGATTTGACATATCACTCTTTAGAGAGGGTTAGATACTTTCATGTAGACTCCTAGTAGATTCAGAGTACTCAGATGTCAGTATTTTAATAAACAGTATTTTTATACAATGCATTATTTAGAAGCTCATTTTTTAAGTAGATTCTTTGGTACCAATAGATAAGGCTACTCCATTCCTTTTAGTTATTATGTGGTTCATATAAGACAGGTGCTTTTAAGAACCCCAAGTGCCGTTTTTTTTTTCAAATGATTGCAGATGTCAATAATAAAACATTTGTTTATTTATTTTAAACATCATTATATTAACTATCTTAACATGGGGAAGCAAAAATAGTTATTATTTTCATGGTCATTTAGACATGTTTTTTGTTAAAACAGAGAGGCAGGAAATGAACAGGCATTGTGTACATTCACATACTAGCCTGCTTGGACGTAAGAGTCTTTGCAAGATTCCAAAACAGCAATCTTGGAAAGAGAGAAAACTCTTGCCTTTTTTGGCATGAATGTGGGGATAAAAAGTAGGGAGAGGTTCCTTGGTAGATGGGGGATTAAAGTAAAATAGACCAGGAACAAAAGCAGAAGGAAGTGTCTTGGAGTGGATGTAGTGATTGTCTGGTTAGATCTGTGACCCCTGACAATTGTTCTCGAATCAGACTAACTCACCAAGCATTTATATCGATATTAATAACCCCTGGGGAGGGCAAGGGTTTTCCTGAAATATACTGCAGATTGAATCTTTTCTAGAAAAAAAAAAAACAACTTAACAGAATATAGATCCACCAAATTAAGATCACTTTATTTAAACTTAAACAAGCAATCCCCGGAGGACCCAGTTCAGCAAAGAGCAGCTGCTGCTCCTTGGGTCCCTCCCCTTCCTAGCCCATGTCTGACCTTTGGGTCCCAGGGGTCACCCATTCAGATGTACCTCCCCTGACCCATTCAGCCTGTGAGCGGCAGGCAATGGAGGAGCAGCTGTTTGGGAGGCAGTAGATCCAAATGCCAAGGCCAGGATTCCAGGCTCATTCCCAGCCCCACCCAAACAGAAGGGCTGATTAGGGCCCTTTGTCTCCCATTTCACCACTGGGGTTTGTATAGACTCCAGGAACTCTATTAGCTAGGTTGGGAGAAGGGTTTTGTGTGCACATTTTATCCAGGAGAATTTCTCCAGACTAGCAGCTAGATTCTTTTTTTGTTATCTTGCATACTAGCTAACATTTATTTACCATTTATTATGTGTCAGGCAGCTTATTGAGTGGACTGTTGAATTACATATAATGATATTATACACATTTTACTAACAAAGAATCTCAAAGCGGTTAAAAAAAAATCAATCATGTAGTTAGTCATACTTTTCTCTGTATCTCAAAGGCTCACTCTACATTTACTTGGAAGAGTAGATACTCAGGCTTCTGTGATAACACAGGGCAAGATGCCTGGATAATCTCACACCAGTAGTTGCCAAATGTAATGACTGCCCTCTGAAATAACTGTTTAGAGCATGAAAACAATCCCATCAGGACCAAGTGATGTGCTCAGAAATGTTGAGGGTCTTCCAAATTCTGGAAGTTGGAATGTGACAAGCAGAGTATACAATTGTGGTCCCACAGAGAGACAGCTAAATTACAAAACTCCTACCACCCAATGGTGTCATAGTAGTAGGAACTTTGTATAGTGAAGCACCTTACTCAGTTGACTAAGGGGCTGGTTCTGTAGACTAACCTCTTCTCTGCCTGTTGTATATAAGTGGAACACATCTGGTTGTGTACAATATGCAGTGCTTCATAATGCTCATAATTGACTCTGCTACTGGCTTAAATGCTTCTCTTCACTTTAGCATACCTTCCTGCTCATTAAGAAAAAAGCAAACCAGTATGTTGTGTCACATGGCCATTGCTTCATACATACCATGCTTATTGGGCTTCTTGGACACACTAGGAGACCACACCAAGTAACTGCACTATATTGGTTAGGTTTGTATATTGGTTAGGTTTCATCAAAAATTGTAGGAATTTTTGATGGTGTCAGCACAACAAAATTGACCAATTACTAGTTCTCAGAAAACATCTCAATCACTAAGCAATGCATATATTACTTATTGAGCACTGTAGTACATTTTACTTCACAGGATCCATTTATCACATGGATTCATAACCAGTCATCTTGTGAGACTTATTTCTCTCATCTTACAGATGAGGAAGCAGAGGCCTAGAAAGATTCAGAGTCTCTCAGAGTCTGTGAGGTAAGACAATTTCAGAGATGGGAGTCAGATTTTAATCTTTTCTTATATAATATGCTCTGCTATATGAATCACATATTATTCTATCATATCCTATCTTATTGATCCATCAATGGTAATGCTAATGTTTGCTCCTTTCTGGGCAATCTCTGTTGATTTCTCCTCATAGCTTATAATTTATAAGTAAGTAACTAAATCTAGCTCATGCTCACTGGGGAGATGGGGACTGTATACATCAAATCTGGACTTGATCAGTGTAGATTTCCCCCTTTTCTCCATGTATTTACCTATTCAAATATTTACTTACATCTGTATGGACTCATGTATATGTGTCATATACTCTATGGTACAGTAGAATCTATTTGACTTTGGTGCTTAAGTTGTTCAGAGATGGACTTTGAGAGTCCTTTGGGATTGGTTCTTTTTGTAGTTTGAACATGGTTTTTCCCTTATTGTGGTCACCCACATATCGAAATTTCCGTGCCCAATCCCTAAGATCAATTGTTTCACTAGAAGCCCTTTCAACAAATAATAGTATCTAGCAACCAAGGTCTGTCATCTGGGTGTGCTCATTGTTATCTGGCTTGCCTCTGTTCATAACTGTTCTGAGTGTGAAGAGCTAGCAGATCATATATATGTATACATATTTATCTATATGTATTATATGTCATCATATATAATGCATCAATGTATATGCTATAATAAGTCTACACTAATCATTGTATAGGCATATGTGTATAATTATTTCTACCTCTATCTGATTTGGGAGTTTAATCTGTTACCTCTGATGTTAATTCAGTGCCATAGCTTTCTTCCCTTATTAAACATTTTTCCAGAGACTGAAAAAAAAATCTGTCTCCAACGATTCACCCTTTCATTCTCCTTGTTCAATTTTAATCTGCATGTAGGCACAGATTTGTAAGTCTATGTGCACAAGATCAATACATTACCAATGTGAGTGCAATGATTATACCCAGTGCTTTTTGTCTTTAGCATAAAGCTTGCCATCAAAATACCATTCTCCCTGGTTCCTTAGCTCAACGTTATGCTCGCCTTAGGAGTAAATAAACTAAGCTGAGAAGGCACACCAAAGTTGTCATTGGTGCTGCTCAGTGATGGTTTCAGTAATCTTCTCTAGACAATATGGGAGGTTTGAATTTTGCTGCCCTCATCTAAGTCAGAGAAGAACATGTTACCTGCTTTGCCCATGCAATGGAGTAGAGGATGGCCAGTGTCGCTCCTAGGAAGGAGCTGATCACTTGTTACTAGAGTCTCTGGGCCTCTTTTTCCATCTTACCAATTATGCAAGGGTCTTCTACTATGAAATTACAGGATTTTTCAAATGGAAAATAGCAGCCCAAGACAACATTTAAGAGACTCATAATGGACCTTATATGGAATTATACATTTATTGTTTTAAATACTTAAAATTTTAGAGTTATTGAAGCAGAATCATTATGGTTTTGTCCAATATATAAATAGTCACAAGCAAGGACAATAAAACATGAGAAATAACTCTAATGGGTTCTGTGGGAGAAATTAGGAATATGGAGATAGGCTTTGAATTATGGTTTTAAAGCTGTCTCTGCTCAGTAATTCTTTTGGCGATCTAATGAACATAGCTACTCTCGTCAAGTACAAGGAGTACTGTGATAGGTGCTTTCCTCACTTCTGTGACAAATTACCTTACAGAAGCAATGAGAGAGAGAGAGAGAGAGAGAGAGAGAGAGAGAGAGAGAGAGAGAGAGAGAGAGAGAGAGAGAATTCATGGATTCATTTTTGGCTCATGGTTTGAGGGGATACCATCATGGTCTGGAAAGACCTGGCAGCTGGTAGCTAGGCCCCTGATGGTGGGACCTTGTGGTGCTTTGTAACAATCAAGGATAGAAAGCTTGACCAGAAGTAGGGCCAGCCTAGAGCCCTCAAAGTCTGACTATTCACTACACGAGCATCGAGCCCCGTGTCTCAAAGGCTCCAGAACTTCCGGTCCCATTTTGGCTGGTTTTGTGAACTTCTAGAAATCTGTATTGTGGGTTGGTTGGTGTTGGGCTCTAAGTTGTATTGCTATCCTGTGCCCCTCAGATTCAGGTGGATCTGGGTGAAAGGGCAGGGACAGCAGGGAGATGATTTTTGGAGAAGTTCCTGCTACTGCCAAACCTTAAAGGAAATGCTAAGGAGATATGGAGCCAAATTTCAGATGGGTCATTTGAGCTGGAAATGGAAGAATTCTTTAAGCTCAAGGCTATCCTGCTTTGGGTCCAATTTTAAATGTCTCCATAAAGGCAATGTTGGTACCACTGAAGTGCTATTTCTCTCTCTCTCTCTCTCTCTCTCTCTCTCTCTCTCTCTCTCTCTCTCTCTCTCTCCAGCAAGGCAGGGTGGACTCCTATGCCTGATGAAGGTTAAACAAGGATTCCAAGATCCCAAGAGTGGCAAAAATTCAAAATCCTCAACATTCAGCAGGTGATGGACGCAGAGAGTCAAGTAGTTTGAGGTGAACTAAATGCAGAGCCATTTCAAATGGATACTGTGCACTGTCTTCAGCCACTGTCACCATGAGGGATTGTGGGTAGTGTCACATCATTCCAGGTTTGCAGGAGGAGACGTCTGTATTGTGGGTTTTGGTGAAGGATTCAGATTGTTCAGAAAGAGACCAAATCAGAGTTGTTGGCACCCTGAGCCACCATGTGCAGTAAAGGTTCTGAAAAAGAGGGTTTCCCAGAGGAAAGGATGTTTGGTGGTAACCCACACATGTATCTACAGAGGGCTGGTGAGACAGGATCAGTCCATGCCCAAGGGTCCTCCATTTGCTAAGGGCCTCAGGGACGTCTTAATTTCTATGTTGTCAGCAGTCTTTCTGGAAGCTCCTGAGAACCATTCACAAGACACATCTGGTTCACAAGAGCACACCCTCTTCCCTGCACATGAAGCCCTTGTCCCCCAGTGGGATGAGGAAGCTGTTAATGGCGGGCATTTTGAGTTCTAGCTGCTGGATACTTCTAAGCAAATACTATGTACCTGTTCCTGTTTTTATGAACAACAGCATCTGCCTGCTTTTCAGGAGGCTGTGCAAATCTAATAACATAATTCTTAACTCAAAGACAGGAGGAAAAAGAAGCATGGTAAAATTATCTATCACCAAGCTCCTCTGCGCTGCACATAGGACACCAGGAATTTGGAGGGGAATGAAGAGTCAGGTTATCATTCGCCGCCCTGATCTATGGCTCTAGTTTGTTTCACATACACACACTTCACATTCCAGGAATCTCTCCTTGTTGTGGTTTCTGTTTACCTTTCTTTTTCTTGGTTTGTATAGACTTGGGTGAATGTAATAAATAGCATTGTTTCAATTTTTCTCACAGCAGCAAGTTACATGGCCTCCCTCGTCCCGCCCGCAGGCTTCTGAGAGCTGTAATCAAATGAAGTCATCAGAGCAAGATGGTAAACTCCAAGGCTCATTCTGCCCCATGGGAAAGAAAGGACTTTCTGGACCAAGGGGCAGTGCTGTGGGCCTAGAACCACCTTGGGGTATTGAGAGGTCATGTGACATTAAAGGATGGTTCCAGAATCAGGAGGTCTCCACTGATCCAGTGAGCCTCAACATTGTGCACTAGAAGTTCTACAATGAGCTTGAGTCTCAGGTTTTTGATGGGAGCAAGGCCCCTGCAGAGCTTTAACCGGTCAAAAGCAAATCTGGCAGGCAGAGTCAAAGAAGACATGTGGGTGTGAGATGGATAGAGAACTGAACTGAAGACGGAGCAGGAATGCAACCGAACCAAGGGGCGATTGTAACAGACTCAGGAACCTGCAGCATCCCAATGTGCAGCCAGGTTTCACATATTTCCCCCTACCAGCGTGCTATTGAGCTTAGTCCTGTGAGAGCACATGATGTTCTACCATGAAGGACTGGTTGGGTGGATGGTAGGTGTGTACATGCTATCTCACGGCATTGACTCATCTAATAAGTATGGATCATAAATCCTTGGTGCAGCAGTAAAAAACAGGTGCATGGTCCACAGATGTATACATTCACACACACACATATACATACGTACATACATACATACATACACACACATAGAAACAAACATACACACATGTGCATGCATACATACATGTATATGTATGTGTACACTGGACAAACACATGTACACATACAGAGACACAGATACATATATGCACATATATATACAGCACACACACTGACACACATACATATGCATACACACATACACATGAACAGATATGAATGTTCACATGTACACTTGTACATACATATACATGAACAAACATATAGGTACATACATGTATACACAGATGCATCCACATATACACATGTATACACATATATATGTGTATACAAACATGCATACACATACACACGTATGCACATATATATACATATAAACATGCACAAATGCATATACACATGTATACACATATATACACCTATAAAAATATGCACAAACACATGCGCACACAATGTGATAGCTAATTTTATGGGTTAACTGGGGGAAGAAAGGTTCAGAGATCTAGGAAAGTGTTACTGTTGGGTGTGGCTGTGAAGATGGTTCAGTTGAATTTGAACATTTAGTAAAGAAGAGTTCAAAACAGTGTGGCTTGCATCCTCCCATTTGTCAGATTCCTAAAGGTCAAAAAAACGAAGGAAGGCTGAACTCTCTTCTGATTTGGATGTTGGGGCTTCTAACCACAGACATTCAATGTCTTGTGTTTCTGGTCTTTGGCCTCTAGGGCTTACACCAGCAGTTTTCTTACCCCAATGCCATCCAACCCTGGCTTGTAGGTGTTTGCTTAACACAGAGTCATAAGAACCTGATATATGTATGCAAATAGCAGACCAAAAAGGAACTATTAATCCACATACACACAAAAAAGGCATTCCACAATCATTTGGCAAATTTTTCAAGAGGTAATGGCAATCTGAAAAGCCTATGCATCTGCTAATAGTAGATAAAAGTATTGCCATAAGAAGAGACAGAACAAAGAGAAACCGAGCAATCCACGACCAGAGCTGGAAACCTCAAGACTGCCTTCTCAGTGAACATTAGACAACACAAGTCTCATTATAGGACATTCTCTCAAAGGATCAGTTAATTGATCGTGGACACCAATCCCACAAACCTGGAGCAAAAATAAGTCCTCCCTTCAGTTGTTTCTGTCACAGTTGTGGTTTGTCACAGCAACTATCACAAGCATCAGACAACAGATGTGGGGCTGCTGTCGTGGCACAGTGGAGAAATGCAGGATGGCCATGCAGACCTAAGGCCCTGAGTTTGATTCCCAGACTCACAAAAAAAAAGCCAGTGCTGGAGCACACATTTAATACCCTAGGATTCCTATAGCAATTTAAGAGGTAGAGACAGAAGTGACAGGAAGTTTGAGGGCCAGCTAGCTCATCATGGGGCCTGTACTTACACACACACACACACACACACACCAACTACCACCACCACCACCAAAAAAACCCCCTCAAACCCAAATCAATACATTTCTAGAAATAAAATGAATGAAAACATGAAAACAACCCTACATTTAAATCCAAAAATTACTATGAAGAAAATGGAGACTTAAATAAATAAGATGGTTTACCTGCTTATACAGGAAGACTCAACTTTGTAAATATAGTAAATTTTACAAAAATTAATTGATAAAGATTGAATAGAATTCCAATCACAAATCTATTACGCTTTATTTTTTATAGGAATAGATAAACTGCTACTAAAGTTTATACACAAATGCAAAAAAAAAATCCCACAGAGTCAAAATCACATTGATAAAGAAGCGATTTGGAAGATTTATTCCACCTTCCTTTAAAACTTACTATAATTCTACAGTAGCCAAGATAGTGTAGTAGTGACTGACAAAGACAAGTAATTCAATCAAATAAGAAAGAAGATTCCAGAAAAGTCACACAGCACAGTTGATTGATTTTTGAAGCAAACACAAGTCAGTTTAAAGGTGCTGGGAACACCTTTTCAACAAATGGCATTGGATAGCTACCTTTCGGTACAGGTTGAAAACCAATCTTCAATGTCATATGCAAAATTTTATTGCAAACAGATTAAATCTGAGCAACATGCAAAAACCGAGCTGTAAAAGTTTCAAGTGGAGAGGTGACTACTTGGTGACCTGGCTAGACAGGAAAAGACATTGTTAGACCGAATGTGAAATGCAAACTATAAAGAAATGAATAAGCATGATGTCATCAAAACTGTAAACTCTCACAATGGATTGTTGCCATTGCAGAACTAAGAGTGCTCAACTGCAGACTGAAGAAAACATCCACAGTGCTTTGCACAAAGAATTCCATGTGTAACAATGTATTCGTGTACAGAATGTGTGAAGTCCAGGAAATGAAAAACACAGAGATAAATGACCCAATATATAACAGATAAAAGACTAGACAGTTCTTCAGAGGATGTATTAATGCCACTAAGCACATGAACAGATGTTCAGCATTGTAAACTTGCTGGCAAGTTTATATGAAAAAACATAAGAGATTACTGTATGCTCACTAAAAATCTAGACAATTGAAAATAGCCAGTTTTGAAGGCTCCAGAACAACTAAGCTGTTTGTGTATTTGATAGGTAAAAAATATAAAATTATACAACTACCTTGGGAATCTGGCAGTATATTACAACGTTGCATATATACCAAGCCCTATGATTCACCAATTTTACTTCTGCCTACTTACCCCAAAGTTGGTATGTGTGTGTGTGTGTGTGTGTGTGTGTGTGTGTGTGTGTGTGTGTGTGTAGTGTATGGGTTCATTTACATGGTGTTATAGGACAGAAAACTTAGTAGGTAAGACCAGAAATCATACTAGTATTTGCTTCTGATAGAAAGATGGGCAAAAGTGGATAGGAACAAAGAAAGGGGACTTCCTGAGAAGATGACATTTCCCTACATCTTTAATGATGATAGACACTTACCTAAATGTTCTTCTAAACAAGTGGTTCCCAATCTTCCTAATGCTCTGACCATTTAATACAGTCCCTCATGTTGTGGTGAACCCCAACCATACAATTATTTTTGTTGCTACTTTATAGCTGTAATTTCAATACTCTTATGAAAAGTGCTGTCATTTTTGTGTGTGTGTGTAGATAGACAGTTGCCAAAAGAGTCACGACCCACAGCTTAAGAACTGTTGCTTTGAATGTCACAAGAGCTGTGCAGTTGGTTGTATGCAATGACATCTGGGAAAGCAATGTATAGATATATTCAGGATGTGTTGGGCTCTATACTCAGCCCTGGGATGCAAATATGGCTTCATGGAGTTCGGAGATGTGGGAAGGAGAAAGGCATCAGCAGGGGAGAAAAACATTCACTACACACACACACACACACACACACACACACACACACAGAAAAAAATTAAAAAGTTAGAACCAAAAAGAGAATTAAAAAAATAATAAATTTGAACAATAATCCCTAAGCTTGGGCACATAAAACCTAGTGCATGCTCCATGCTCCATTTCAGCTTATCTTGGTTCTTGCATGTTTGGGCAGCTATGAAGTTCTATTTCCACCCACACTGAAGCCAACTCTGCTTGCTGGAGGCTTAGAAAAAGTGGGAACCCCTTTGACTCCTCCCCCCTTTTAAATATGTCTGCCTATCAACTTATATGGGGAAGGGTTGGTCCTCAGTTCTATGTACTTCTAGGACCACATCTAAATGCAGGGAGGACCCTTTGACAAAACATGGCACTACAGATTTAGGAGGACCACCACCCCCAGAGATGAATATCCACTTGCCAAAGGATAATATACTCCAGCCAACTCTTGCTAGAACATATTTCAGCAATTTGGGATATGGAATCATTTTGCCATTTGATTCAAAGTAGTTAGGCGAAATGGCTGGAGAAATAAAAGTAATTTAGGTTATAAATGAGAATGCTAGCCACATGATAGGTTGCTATAAAGGAAGACCAACATTAACGTGCCGTAATATGCAACTTGAACTTAGGCAGGAATGAATTATGTTCCGCAATAATGAGGAGGCAGAAAAGTTACATGAATTCTTACTGTGTGGAAAGCAGTTTCCACACAGTTCCACAGCGAGGTTCTCATCCGGGTCCATGCCCATGCATAATTTCCCTATGAGTCTCAGATATCATATGTTATATCTAGAGAGAGAAAGGGGTTAGTGTCCAGGGGAGAAAAAAATTGCTATTACACTTATTAATTTCAGAGTTCTGGCTGTAGAACGATTGGGAAAGACTGTCATTTCTTGGCTCAAATGCGGTCCTGCGCTACAATTCTAAGTGTGAACTTGTGAAAATATTGAGTGCATGTGCTAAAAGAAGCAAATGTAGGGTGAAACCTTGTTTATTTAACCCCATTTTGTCAGTAATAAAGGAGGGGAGTATTTGAAGACATGAAGGGTCTTTTTAAAAACAGAACCCAGAAGAGAGAATAAAATGGAGTGATATGCTTCAAATGCTGAATAGAGCCCATTTACCTTCTCCTTTTAGTACCTTCTATTACTTCAGAAGCACACATTTACATATCAGTTATAAATCAGGTGCTGATCCTGACAGCATTTTTATTAGGTGATGGTTTGAACGTGCTACATTGGCTTGAATGACTGCACTTCTGAAAGGGGTCCCCACAGCTGTGCTCCCTCTAATGTAAATTCCCCAACCTAACCTAACAGTTTTCTTTGCCAAGCAATCCTACTACTGAAGCCTAGGTGACCGGAGGAGATTCCAACATCACATCACTGGTTAGGGGGCTGTCAGGGGTGGGAGGTTAGGGTAGGGATGTTCATGGCCACAGGGAGACAGAAGGCCCAAGGGAGGGGGCCATAGGAAGAGCACTGGGGTCATCAGATACAAGAATATATGCTCCATTCAACTAATGACCCCAGAGGACAGTGACTTCACAGGCAAGGCAGTGCCATCAGGGTCCTCCAGCCTCTCGGGTCTATGGAGCTCCAAACACTCAAATTTGAAAGCTTCCTGGGCAGGAGAGGTTCCATATCTCCACCAATGAGTAGGGTGTGCTCGGGGTGTTTGACCTTTGCCAAATCATGCCTGCTCATCAGCCTTTACAGACAGGGAGGGGAAGAGAGAATCCTTCTTTAGACACCTTCCTCTTTATGTATGAGCAGTGGTTACCAAACCTTACCCAGTCTCCCAGGCTCTGCTCTCACTGGCTTATTTGCCCTTCTCTACTTTGCTCACAATTACTTTTTTTAAAAAATTGACCACTTTGTGAATGTCACCAGACATCTTTACAAACCTGGGAATGTTATTTTGTGCTACTTCATTTTAAAAATGAAACCACCGTGACTCATAGAGGTCAATGACATACCCAAGGATGGATAGATACCAAGGGACTGGAGAGATGGCTCAGCAGTTAAGAGCACTGACTGCTCTTCCGGAGGTCCTGAGTTCAATTCCCAGCAACCACATGGTGGCTCACAACCATCTGTAATGAGATCCGATGCCCTTTTCTGGTGTGTCTGAAGACAGCTACAATGTACTCACATAAAATAAATAAATAAATTTAAAAAAAATAAAATAAAAATTGGTAATGTGTTTATTAGCATACATTAATGTCATAATTAATTAACATAACAATATTAATACAAGCCTATATTATAGCAATATAATAAAGAATAATTAGCATGTATTAATTATGCACAAAATGGAATTCATTTTGATGTTTTTGTGTGTGTATATAATGTCTTCTGATCATATTCCCTGCCCTTTGTCTACCTCTTATTCCTGTTGATTTCTTCTTCCCAACCAGTTTCCTTTCTACCCTTCTTCCTTGTGTTGCTCCAGTGAGTCTCCTTAGGATCACAGGACCACGAGCATGCTTCCAGTGGCTACATCACTGAAGAACATGTGACCTCCACCTTCAGCAATCACTGTCTACAGCTCCTCTGGAAGTGGGAGTCCCCATGAGTCCCCCTCCCCACACACACTCTGCAATGACAAGGTGCTGATCTTGGGCAGAACTTAGGCAGATAATCCCAGCTTTTGTGAGGTAGAGAGTTTTGGTCTTATCTTGCTAGGAAGACATGGTTCCACGACACTCCACCCCTTCCTCACACCCTTACACCCTCTCCGCCCCCTCTTCCACTATGTTCTCTGAGTCTTAGGGGAAGGGCGGGACACAGACGCTCTATGTATGGCTGAGGTTTTGACTGTCACCTATCCTCAGCACTTTGACATGCAATTTACAGCTGCCCTCTGCAGAGAGAAGCTTCTCTCATCAAAGCTTGCTCAGTTTTCCTCCAAGTGTGGAGAACTTCAGCCCAATGGAGCTCCTCTACTGTTCTCATCCTTATACAGTCTTGCTTATTCACACCCTTTGTCTGTAGGAGCAGAGAAGATACCCTGCCTGCCAGGGCCTGGGTGGTTCAGAGACCCTGACTCTGCTTGCCCTTTGTTCCCACTGGGCAAGCACTCTCTGTAATAGTGAGTTTGAATGCCCAGCTGGGCTACCTACTGCTGTGTGATCCTTGGGTATGTCATTGACCTCTATGAGTCACGGTGGTTTCATTTTTAAAATGAAGTAGCACAAAATAACATTGCCAGGTTTATAAAGATGTCTGGTGACATTGACAAAGTGGTCAAACCAAAAGTGGAACAAGACTCTTCTTCATTTCTTTTTCTGGGTTTTGTTGTTGTTGTTTGTTTGTTTATGTACTGAGACAAGCCTTACTATGGAGCCTAGATTAGCCTAAAACTTACCAGGTAGCCTAGGTTAGTCTTAAACTTGTAATCTTCCTGTCTCAGCCTCCCAATTACTAGGATACCAGGTGTGTACAACCATAACTTGCTCAAAAAAACAAAAATAAAAATAAACAAGCAAACCACAACCTCCCCCAAAAACCAATAAAACAATAAAAAATGATAATAAAATGCTATTATGTCATTTATAAATAAGTGAGATTTTTATTACAGGTACAACTTTATAACTTGTCATTTTACTGAAAATATATTTTGATCATTTCTATGCCACTCAATTAACATCAATAGATTAGCCTTTTAAATATGTTAGTTTAAATGGCTATCTAATGCTCCATTGTGAAGTTTAACTTGAGAGAGTGCTCATTCGAGGGACTGTTTTCAGTGCTGTGTGAGAAGCTATGCTTCTAGATGCTTCCTCACCAAGGCCTCCATCTTTCTCCTGGCGCATGGTTTTTGAAAATGGAACACATAGCACATAAGCACATTTTAAAGACACTTAAGTTGCTGAACTGGTTTTCACTTTCAGTTTCCATTAGTAGAGATA
The DNA here is from genome assembly GCA_036184795.1 of Tokudaia tokunoshimensis. Classification (NCBI taxonomy): domain Eukaryota; kingdom Metazoa; phylum Chordata; class Mammalia; order Rodentia; family Muridae; genus Tokudaia; species Tokudaia tokunoshimensis. The sequence continues at coordinate 17,037,264 of BTHU01000020.1, read as the reverse complement.
GGAATGTTTTTATTTTGATTTTATATTCATTGTTTCAGGGACCCTGAGGAATTTGGATCTAGAACGTTTCATTGTGTCCCTCATGGCTGGTTCTTTTGCATGCGTGTGTATGTGTGTGTGTGTGTGTGTGTGTGTGTGTGTGTGTGTGTCTTCCTAATAGACACTGTGTCAAATGCAGATTTGACAGGGTGTTACAATAAAAGCGTACTCCTGAGGCTTCAGGAGAGTAGTCCCGGATTAGCTAATGTCTTCAGGAAGGCTTTGCTAATTTAGCGAATCCCAATATGTTGTCCCTAATAAAGAGGTCCACGCATTTGGGTTCACATTACAGTCTTGGGGGGAGGGGAAGCGACATTAAAAAAATATCAATGCTTGAGTCCTGACTCAATGGGTCTGGGAAGGGCCCAGGGGCTGAAATCATGTGAAGACTCTGCAGGAGCTCGTCATGCATGGTTGGCAGTAAGAAAGGATGAAAGGCCTTTAATTACAGGTGGAGAACTGTAAATGAGCCACATCTGTTTTCTTGCACCTGCTGGAGGTGTCGTCTGATTTCAGGGCCACCATCTAGTCACACCCACTCCTTAAACACACGAATAGAGTTGCTTCAGAACGGTGGCAGTGTTTGGAAGCTCAGGGAAAATACTGAGTTAGCATCCACTTTTCTCTTTCAAGTATTCCGTGGGGAGCATCGCAAGAGTAATCTGCAAAGCCGTCCGCCATCTCTCTGTGATCAGACCTCTCCTCTCTCAGGACATGAGATCTCTTTTGTGGTGACGCTACCTACTCTTGTGTTTCATGAGTTAAGGGGAATGGAGAAACTGCCGGTTCTCACTGTATTTGTAAGATAGTCTCAGCCTCATGAGTGTTGGGATTGTAAACTCTTGATGCAGCTCTCTGAACTTGGACTTTTGCAAGCCCTGGGGAACCCCTAAGTCATAGTTCTAGGGACATCATTTGGTGGAGGCTCTGCACTAGCATCTTCCTAAGTTCTCACACATTTATTTAACAAGGAAGTGTGTCCGGCTATGGCTGTAGTTAGGCTGAGTCAGCAAAAGTTCAAGTTCAAGGCCAAACTGGGCTGGACAGAAAGATCTGCCTCATGCAAGCCAGCAAAAGCACACACAGAGAAAAGAATAAACTTAAATAAAATTGCAGTCCTCCTACAAGAAGATGGCAGCCATACTCTTCAATTAAAAACACAAACACTGACAAAGACAGATGGCTGCCCTTAGCAGACTAATGAGATGATGGTCACAACTTTTGGCGGAAGTTGAAGCTGGTAAGGCCATTTTGAAGAAATGTTTAGCAGTATTTCCTACAATTAAAACTGAATTATCTCCTCTGACTTAGAAGTTCCCCATCTAGGAATTCATAAGGTGGATAGTCTTATAAACAGGTTCTGATGCATATGCAAGAGGTTGCTTATTTAAGTGTGAGTATAACACCAAACCATCTGTGATAGCCCATGTATCCATCAATGGGATCTCCTGAAAAGGCAGATCCACCTGACTGTCAAAAGCAGTACATCAGAGAGGGAAAGGCAGCCTTGGAGGACTCCCATGATGTATGATCTAGTAAAATGAATAAATATAAATAAATAAATAAATAAAAAAAATACTTAAGCAATAGAATGTTCTCCATGATTCTACTTATACTTATCTAAACTAAAAATCAAAACCACAAATCCTCCCCATCCACTACCCCTCCCTTTCTCTTCAGAAAAGGGTAGGGCCTCCCATGGATATCAACCAACCATGGCATATCAAGTTTCAGTAAGACTCCGCACATCCTCTCCTGTTAAGGTAGCCCATTAGGAGGAAAGGATCCCAAAGGCAGGCAACAGAGTCAGAGACATCACCCGCTCTTGCTGCTCCTTCGTGTGGGTCCCACATGAAGATCAAGCTACAAAACTACAACACGTGTGTGGAGGGCCTCGGTCAGTCCTGTGCAGGCTTCCTGGTTGACTGTTCAGTCTCTGTGAGCCCTTATGGACTTAGGTTAGCTTATTCTGTGGGTTTTCTCATGGTGAAGAACTCTTGATTTTATACCTTTATTTACTCTCGTATTTTAAGACCACACGTATGTATTGTTTATAACAGGAGGTAAGATCGTGTTGGTTCTGGTGTCTGCTAGGTGACAGTTACTCAAAAATGACAGAACTGGAAGGAGATGAGATACTGAGAAGGTTTGTAAGTCCTTTGAGTCTGTTTTAAAATTCTGAAATGGGGTTTTACTGTGTAGCTCAGGCAAGTCCTGGACTTGGCATCTTCCTGTTCAGCCTCATGAGTGGTGTTGATATTGCAGGAGGGCTCTACCAAATGCTCCTCCCCCTCCTCCTCTTCCTCCTCCTCCTCCTCATCTTTCTCCTCGTCCTCTTCTTCCTCCTCCTCCTCCTCCTCTTCCTCCTCCTCCTCCTCCTTCTTTTTGTCAGACAGGGTTTCACTATGAAGCCCTGGCTTGCCTAGAACTTGCTTTGTGGTCCAAACTGTCCTTGGTCTCACAGAGATTCTCTCGTTTCTGCCTCCCAACCTAGATCTAAAGGTGCCATCACACTGAGATTAACCCCAGCTTTTGAAACTTTATTTTTGTCTTGCAGTCCTAGGGTCAGAACCCTGGGCCTTGTGTATGCCAAACACACTGCACCCGTAGCTTCCTTCCCTCCGTCTCTGAGTAAGGAAGAGACATTATTAGCAAGCTGACATCAGCTAGCAAAACCACAGCACTTGACATTCTTCCCCTATCTGCAGGACCTAGTGTAATCTGTCTCATACATGGGCATGCTCTGGATGAGTTCTTTTATGGAGACAGTGATGTCTCTTTGCTTTGAGTCCCATCCTCCATTCCCGCCCCAGCACTATGAGTATTTCTAAGAATATTTGCTGGGAACCTAGGCCCAGCAGCAGGGGTGTTTGTGTGCCAATGTGTAAATCCTGAGTCAGAGAAGCTCAGTTATTAGCAGCTCCCAGGCTGATTCTCTCCACAGCAAGAACATCCTCTTGGGCCCACTTTAGGAAGCAGGTCTGTGCTCCATGGCTTCCTGCACCAGATGACCATCTTTGGAATTGACCATAATGGTCACCAGGATCAGAACAAAATGATTAGATCAGGGTGTGAGCAATGCCCCCCTCCATGGAGCTCCTAAGATGCTTTTTAGGGTTATATAAAGACCAATAGAAGCATCCCTTATTTAGGGATGCAGCGCAATGATAAGAGAACTTCCCTTGCCTGCCCAAGGTTCTAGGTTAAATCTTCGGAATTGCCAAATGTGCATAAAAAGATAAGATTATAGTGCATGTGGCCCTGTAAACACTGCATTGGCTAGTCCCAAGATGGTGCAGTACACAGCAGATAGAGTTTCTGAAGATGTGAGGTTTGTAAGAGGAAAGCAACAAGAAATGGAGACCAGTTGTCTATTCTAGGCATCCTTGGCGTCCTTTCATTCAACCCTAGTCCAGACAAAGTCCACTCCTTTTATTTTCCCTTTTGTCTATTTAGAGCAGAATTTGGGTCTTACCACTGGGCCAGTGCCCTCGGCTGCCCAGCTGCCCCACCAGGATTTTCAGAACCATCTGCCCACTGTAATTCTAACTGGTCTCTGTTTAAACCCAGACATCAGAAAATGCCCAGGTTTATGTTTTTCCTGTGAAGGTTGGGTCAGTCAACTGCACTTTTTTTTTCTTACTGTTATTACTCCTCATCATCTTCTCTGTCTGTTGTATACATTTTTTTGCATCTTTTCCCAAAGCTGGGCATGTGTTAGTCTATGAACTCAGGAGTCAAGCTTATCAACACTGTAGCCTTACGGCTTTTCTTCACATGCTCTTTCCCTGGCTATCAAACGTCATGGATGCACAGCCCTCTTGGAGCCTTTCATGAAATTGCCTCTATTAATATGGTAAGTGAATACTGGCAAATGTAGTTCAATTAGCATTTCGTAATCAAGAGCATACTGTAAACTGTCAGCTGTTGCTCCTTCCCCATAAGGATAAGCAAGAGTCTTTTCTGTTGTGTTACAGTTAGCTACATGAGTGCTAAACATTGCTTTTAATTAAATAATAAAGAATGTTACAACCTTTACAGTATCATTATGAATTTTGATGTGGAACAACAATTTGATTCTTTAAAAATTAATTGCCTAGGAGTATATTTAAGTAGTATTGATTATGTGCGTACCCCGTGTTGATCTGTGATACTTAACCCAACATTTAAAATATCTTTTTTCCATTATACGTTGTGATGCAAGAATAAAAGCAAAGTAGAAAACAAATAGGCACTTGAATTCTAATAGCAATAAGCAATAAATGTCAGGCATCTGGAAATTATGGGTGCAATTTCATCAGGGTACACTTTGTTCTTCTATTATGCCTGCATGAATTTTGCTACAGGCAAAATCTATTACAGATAACAGTTAAGAACCTTTCTAATCTACACAGATAGTCATGGCAGAATGCTAGAAAACTAAATGTTGGAAAATGTAATATTGCTGGGGAAAATTGACACTTGTAGAAAATAATGTGGCCCTATTTAGAACCACAAATGGCAATAATTTCTTTAAGACCATGGCGTAGTATTGCATGTTCCTGTGATGGGTGACCCAGATGAAGGACACAGCCCTGGTAATGAATCCTGTTGTGGATGTGTGCATGTAGGGAGATGCTTATCTGGAACCTGAGAGGTGGGGTTTGTGCTTAATGATTGCCAACCAAGTTGTAATTACAAAGGCAGTTCGCACGTGAGAAACCTGAGTTTTTTTCCACTGCCCTTGGGTGCAATGGGGAGGAGTATTTCTATTCTGGGTGCACTAGAACCCCTCAAGAGAAAGATTAGTTAGTATTCACCTCTCTTGCCGGCACGAAGTGACCCTGGGCAGTTGCTAGGTAAATTTACTAACTGGGTTTTAGGGAAATTGGCTCCTGGCTATTAACTGGCCGAAATTGTTTTTCTTCACTTAGCTCCAGCTAACCTGCCACTTGTAGGTTTCAGAGAATTAGAACATGTGTTTGAAAATGAGAAGTCTGTCATTTACTTTATTCCCTCAAGCTCTTTATTTTTCCCATCCACTCAGTCTATTTGAGTGTTACCACCTGGTTTAATTATCTATCACGGTGTAACCTATCACCCTCAACTTCACGGCTGATTACAGCAGATGCTCAGTGCCTTACAGTTCATGTGGTCAGGGATTTGGGAGCAATTCTGATGGGTGGATCTGGCATGAGGTTGATTCTGGCATTAGTCAACTATCTGATGTCAAACTGCGGATGAGGGTCGCTCCTTCAGAAAGTTAGTTGAGGCCAAGAGATATCCATTTCTTGCAGGCGACTGAAAGGAAACCTCTGCTTATCCTGTGGGTTTCTACATAGACTGTTTACATGAACTGACAATATGGAAGCTGGCATGACCAAGAGCAATTTACTGAGGGGGGAGAAGCCACAGTGCCTTTGACAACTGAATCTGAGAAGTTACAACTACATCTTCTCTCATAGTTTAGATTTCAGTTGTTAGGGACTGAGTCACTGATTCATCTTCAAATTGGAGGGAACAAAGGTACTTTTACTTTTTGAAGAAGTAGTGAAGAATTTGTTAAAATATTTTCAGAACACCAGGACAGACTCAACTTATTTTCCAGACCTGACTGGATGACAGCTTGTCTATCTCATTGATTTTTCAGAAACACCTTCTTTGTGTAACTCCAGGTAGCTGAGAAACTTGCCTCTTAGAGCATAGGTCTTTGAGTACCAGGAATCATTATTGCATGCATTTTCTTGGCTTCTCCCCAATAAAACATGAGGCATTTATAATTTTATTTTCTTTAGGGGTCATTCCATGTTAAGCACACAGCTGGTGCTTACACAGTCATCATAAAAGGTTATCTTCAGTGGTAGGCCATAGCTCTATCTTAGAGCCACGGAGTCCTAGGTCAAAGTCTCACCCACCTTGATAGGACACTGGGAAACCTGTTCTACAGGGGATGTCGCTAGAACAAAATCCACAAGCCAATTGTGAAGATGTGGTGAGTTAATGCATAGTGAGAATATGGGAGGCGTTGTGATTTGAAATCACATCCCCCAAAACCATTGGCCCTTCAGATCATTCACCACAAATATCCAGGGACCCTTGGAAAGGTCTTTAGTTTGCATCGTCCTATTGCTTGAAACTCTCCTATCACACTCTTTATCTCTCCACAAAGGAAAACTAAATATTTGTTTACTGAAAGACTGCATATCTTAATTGTGTGTATATGCTTTAACTGTAATGCTAGACTTCTGTTCCCAGAAGTAATTAAGGTACATCCTTATTGTAGGTTAAAAGGCTGTGACATATTTTCTTTTAACTGAACGCCTCATTCCAAGGCAACTTTAAACCAAATGAGCCTAATTGCAGCCTGCAACACTGTAGTCTCTTGGAAATATGTTTCTTCTTACCTTTTTTTTTAATTTTTTAAGTTTTTTTTTTATTTACATTCCAAATCATTTCCCCTTTCCCGTTTCCTCCCTCCCCGAAAGTCCCATAAGCCCCCTTCCCTCCCTCTTTTCTCCATTCAACCCCCTCTCGTTTCTCTATCCTGGCGTTCCCCTACATCCAGTCTTTCCAGGACCAGAGGTCTCTCCTTCCATCTTCTTAGAAATCTATTGATATGTGAATTGTGTCTAGGGTATTCCGAGATTCTGGGTTAATATCCCCTTATCAGTGACTGCATACCATGTGTGTTCTTTTGTGATTGGGTTACCTCACTAAGTCTTCTTACCTTTTGAATGCTGCCTTTTTGGAAGTCAGAGTTAGGAAACTTGTTTATTGAGAAAGAAAAAAACTGGAAAATTAAAAAAAAATAATTTCATGTTAAAACACTGCATATTAGATTCTTTCCTATGATATGAGTTTCATATGATATCAGTATCATATGATATCAGGGCAAAGCTGTAATATCTCATAGGCCAGTATGCTGTGGATACCCTTCTGTCTGAGCTCTACCTCTACAGACAATGGACTTCTTTCTCCCTTCAGTACAAAGACATGGTTCTGTTTGGAGGATCCCTTCCTTGTTCCTACCCCCTGGAAGGCTCTGATGAATATCTTGGTCAAGCTGTGTTTTTATCATTCCTGCTTCAGGTCTATGTGGTCATGGAGGGGTATCCCAAATCATACTACCTTGTGTGACAATTAAAACCACAGTGATTGTCTTGTTCATGTATTAATTTACTGGTTTATTATCTCTCTCCTTCCCTCAAATGTCTGTTTTGAGACGGCAGAGATTAGAGCCTGGCTCATTTGTTTGTTGTTGTATCCCAGGGCCGTGCCAGCACATGCAATGAGCAAATGTTCCCTGAAGAAATGAAGCAATCTTGGCTCTGTCAGTTCCCACCTGTGTGACCTTGGGCAAGCCACTCTCCTCTATGTTAAATTACACTACGACATCTACTTGTTATGAAGATTAATAATATACACATAAAATGTTTAGCGCCATGCCAGGTGCATAGAACGTGTTTGATAACTGAAATTGTGCTTGCCTGAAGGACCTCATCAGTGTGCATGTGTGTGTGTGCTCATGAGCACATGCAGTGGGCACTCAGTGAATATGTGTCAGTTGAACATAGGAAGTTCTCCAGGTCATTGGATTACGCAGTTAGACTGACAATCAAACTTCTCTGTTCCTTACTTGGGATTTGATGCATCTTTGGTAATTCTCAAGGCCTGTGGGTTGGACTTCAGAAGACAGGATTTATGGAGATGGGTGGTTTTCTGGAGCCATTGCTTCTGACTGCAGTTCTCCCTCTAGCTGAGTGACAGGAGAAGCCACATTATGCCTACTGACCAGGTTTCTGCTGTGGGAAGCTGAGATCATAATGCCAGGCTTCCTCTTCCTGTCAGCAGAATCTGTCACCAGCTCTGCTTCAGGAGGGGAGGTACAGCTCTGCCCACACATGGCCCATGTTCTAACTGGGGGGATGGACGAGAGATACTCATTCCCAAGAGCAACACAAGACCCTGCCAGCAAAGGAGGTCAGAGGTCAGCTGCTGATGCCCAGAGTCTTCTGACAAAGAGACTTTCGTGGACTCACACAGGACTTCACTGGATGGATTGTGAGAAGAGGAAACACAGTGGGCTTCATCTCGTCAGAAGTTACTGTGGCTCATCCTAAGGCAAGGAGTCTACTGTGTAACCCCACCCTGCTTCACACATTAGGAAACATGTGAGGATAAAGTCCTCCTTTCTTCCTGTTCTATACAGTACAATGTAGCAAAGCAGAAGAAGGATCACTGTTTGGGGCAGAAATTAGAACTTGTGCCAAGACTGTTCTGCCCTCTAAAGTCTTGGAAGGCAGCTTTCTATAAGAAGTATGATCCCAGGAGAACTACATTTTCTATGTGGAAAATACTACAAACTTGTAGGATCATGGTGGATGACATTATAACATATAGTGAAGATACAGTTTGGTACAGAAATATTGCAAACTATAAATAATGTGTACTTTTTAGTGCCTGGAGAACTCCTCAAAGGTAGACTCTATAGTATTTAATTTTTCTGATTTGCCTGCTCAAGTGTTGATTAGTTTAGTTAGGGTTCACATGAATTTTTTTTTTTGAACATTTGCGCTCAGGTCCAAATTCAGACAGTTTTGTTTGTTTGTTTGGTAGGAACACCAGGTTTGTATGTGAAGGTGAATTTTGGTAGATTATGGACACTTTCTCAACACTGATTCTTGAGGAAAATACTAATTTTTCAGAAATGACCACAGTAAATGGGTGCTTATTAGTTGAGAAAAGCTGAGACTTTGCAAAATTCACAGGGATTTCCATAAGAGCGTCACTCACCCTTCGCAACACCACTGCTCATTTCTTCAGAAGTACTCCCAACTAACAAATCTTACCTCATGTGCTCACCTGTCCATCATCCTACTCCATTGTTGGAGTTGTAGGCTTGTGCGAGCCAGAGCCTCCTTCCTTTTGTAGCTCTAGATCTAAAATATGTTCTTACATCTGGGGAGTGACTAAGAGAGCCCTTCAGCCAATTCACTCTCAGTGAGTGTAGCCACCGAGCTAGAAACTGACAAAAGGATCTGTTGCTAATTGTCTTTACTCCGAGTATGACCTTCCCTACATTCAAGATGGGTGGTGCTTGAATGTTTCATGTTTTTTTTTATGGGAAGATGACAAGCAGCACAGGTGAAATATAATAACCACAAGCCCCACTCCTACAGAAAACCAGCCAGAAGCCAATACTAACAAGGCAGCACAATGTTTCAAATGGTAGAGATATAAAAATGGACGCTACCATCCCTACTTGGAAAGTTGTCAGGTGAAGCAATTTAGATATGCTGGTCCCTGTCTTCTCCTTTTGAAACTTGTCTCTGGCTTAGGAAAAGCAGTTAAGTGTTTTCCTGTTGAGGACAGGCTGCAGGAAGCTTGGTAAGAGCCATACTGGAATGTGACGAGATGGACCTTCCCAAGTAAGAATTCTTGTAGCTGGCCTTTGGCTACTTTGTGGGATCTTCTTTCTTCTACCCATCTCCACCCTCTTTACTCCCTTACACTAAATAGGAGAGGAAAAAGGATGGAGGTAAAAGGGGTCAATGCTATCCTGCTGATTAGGGGTGTTGAGTTCCTAGGGGCAAGTTTAATCTTTGCTGTCAGAATATTTAATTTCTTTTCCCTCTTTCTTCTTTGTGCACAACTACTTAACAAACTGCAACTACAACCAATAGCAACCAACCAGCAAGCCATCCTGCCTTTTCAGATTCTAGGATTTATATACCCTCTGAAAAGTCCCCAGAATACCAAACATCACACAATTGCAGAAGCTGTCAGCAGCTGGCAAAATCACACCCTCTCTAGAGCATAAGGCAAATCATAGTCAGCTGCTATGGACTAAATCAGTTCCATATCCCACAAAACAAAAACATATTCTTAAAATATTTCCATGCTTCATAAAGAAACCAAAATTCCAAAATTGTCATTATAGAGTCTCACTCTCCTTCCTGCAGTGGTTGGTTGTACTGCATTCAACCTTTGAGATCAATGAACTCTTTCTTGGAGATGTGTGTTTGTTATTATTAACTTAATTGTTAGCTTGCAATTAGTTATAGTGGTAACTTCTATCTTCATGCTGAATACTTCCTTGAGTAGAATAACAGTAGAATTTGAAGCCTATCTCTGAATCCTGATTGTAATATCACTTTGATGCCTGATCAACTCAGAGATGTTGATTGTGGACTGGGTATTTTCATGTAAATTTCAGAAAATCCCTTGCTCTTACATTTTTGACATTAACATCTCTGGATAATTTTGAGATCAGTTTCCAGAGGAAGGATGTATTTTTCATCAACCTAAAGACAGCGTGTGTTGAAAATCTTAGAGAAAGGTTACCTTGCTGGTCCGCTGGTCCTGTATCTCCTCTGAAGCCTCTAGCTAAACTTCATGACAGTCCCTTCCCAATGTTTATCTTGTCTATCACTCCAGGTTCTATTCAGCATTTCCTCACTTAAGGCCCACAAGATTTTAGATGAAATATCTCTGTGCATTGCAGTCCTTTGAGCATCCCTTTGATTCCTTTGAATTAGCTGCTGTTAGAAGAGTGGGAAGGCCAGAGATAGATGTGTAAGCCAGCAGCACCCAAACTCATTTTTATTGACTATGTCCAAGTCAAACACGTAAAAGTCTTTCAACATAGACATCCCAGGGCTCCTGCTCCCTGGTGTATTTACTTAGAAGAATAAAGCTGATCTTGGGAGGCTTATTTTTAAAAATCTGATAGATACCTGGGTTTGAGAACAGAGTGCTTCAAACTCAACACTATGATATTTTAAACAATGAAATGAGACCCAAAAAAGATGGAACATAGATAGCCAGTAACAGAAAACAACTAACCCTGGGCCCTTCCTTTTGACTTTGTTAGTGTTCTTGTCAGTTATGATGATGAAAACATAATGATCAATAGATACTCAATGAATACAGCTGTATAGTCACGCAGTGAGTATGTGACTAAATATACAATGAATTTTTATATAATTATACATGTCACTATATAACATGACTTATATAACATACAAACATAGAGAGACAAATACACAAAGATGGAAAGAAGAGAAATTATAGATTCATAAGAAACTCCCCCAAATATGTGCCTGATCAGAGTTCTGGTGGACCTGGGGCTGATTAGTTCCTGATCTGGATTACTTCAGAAGACATGAGAAAGGTTGTGGAAGAGGAGAAAGAGAATACAGCTAGAGGGCTAGGCATGTATTTGTGAACACAACTCAACGTTCTTGAATGTCCCCCCTTTCTCCTAGGAGCACAGGGACTACTCTCCTGGGCAGGAAAACAAATGAATTGATGTTCCTAGGACTCCAAAGCTTGCAATTCAGGGTGTGTTCTCCTGAGATTCAGGGTATCTTCTATCGGCACTCACAACATCATCTCTTAGGTTGGCAGATCTCTTGTGTGCTCAAGTCACTTATCCTAACCCGGTCTTCAATTCTCAAGACACCTTATTGCTTGCCTTTAAGATAGTTATATAACTTTTTAAAATGTTTATTTTAAGTTCACAGAAAACAAAGTAGAAATGCAGCACGCCTACACGTTCTCTTCATTCATTGATACCTGGTATTAACACCTTGTGTCAGCAGAGATCCCTTGTTGAACCAACACTGACAAGTCTCATCACCCAAAGTCCACAGATTATGTTAAGGCTTACTTTTGGTGCTACAAGTAAGTTATTATCATTATCTCTATCTAAAAACTTTGAGATACTCAAAAAGTAGAGAAAAATGATTGCACTATAATCTTGCACCCAGATTTAAGTACCAGTAACATTGTGTTTGCCAATACCTCTCATCTCTTTGTGTATGTGTGTGTACATGTAAGCACTCCCTTATTTTGACAGTAGAATTTTATAAGGTTAATAATGTATTTTGCGCATTTCAGATCTCTAGGAGGCTACCCATTTTATTCCTTCAAATGCAAATATAATCGTTACAGTTTTGTCTATGAAGTTATTTCTAGGGGAGACTTCTTCTCAGTAGACTTCCTGTATTCTGGCCCTTACAACATTCTGATCCCAAACTTTAAGTGATGTTCTCAGCTGTGGAGACAGGAGCTGTGATCTAGATGCATTGGTTGGGGGCTGGGCTTCCCACAGCCTATTGGTCTATGCATTCTGTCCAATCATGGCTTTTAGTGCTGGTTTCCAGTTGCTGTAAAGAGAACCTTTAATGAGGGGTGGTCCTATCACTGAGGATGAGATTTAGGGTATAGTAGGGAATTGTGCTAGTCTAGCAATAGCAAAGCAGTAGTAATACACTTGATTTTAAAGTCTATGACCTTATTAACCCCATGAAGTTGGCTAGGTTTCTAACACCAGGCATGACTTGCATTCTTTTGAGTGAGTCCTAGGTCCCATTAGAGAGCTGTGGTTACCACCAACATGTGAGTGCCGCTTACTGCACGTTCACTGGTAGATTGCCATGCTGGCCATTGTTGTGGTTCATAGGTGCTGTGGCTGGATAGGGCTATTTATTGCTTGTGTAGCATTTTCTAGTACCATGGAGGTTAGACTTCAGGAAGGAGGTATTCAGATTGGATTCAGTTGAGTCATCTGAGTTCTGTTTTTGACAACAGGGGCTTACCTTTAACATCTTAGGAACTACTAAAGTCAACAATGATGATCTGTTTTGTTTTGGGACTCGCTTGGCCTTCCATGGCATGCTGTGTTCTTTCTTATGATTCTCAGTAAAATTTGGTTGAATGGGCAAGAAGAGGCAGAGAGCTGTGATGTCAAGCACGGCCAGGAAGAGCCTGAGGGGGATGCACATTACATCTCTGTATTTTTCCTCCAGCTGTTTATAGGTGCTGAACAATCTTCTAGGAGCTGAATACGTAATGGGCATCAAGGCCAATCTAGTTCTTTGTCCATGGAGTAGCCATCTTGAGGGAGAAAACAGAAGACAAGGACATACAGACCTTAAGTCAGGCTGTCGTAACGACAACCAGAAAGCAGGTTGGCGGGGACCTAGAGAACCACCATGGTGACTGAACTGCTCATCCAGCAAACTTATGAGGCAAGCAGGGTATGCTCAGGCTGAGGAGCCTAAACAAAGTCTAGGCATTCAGGGAGGTCTAGGGAATCATAGGACACATGTCCGGGGCTACAGGAAGACTGTGGACCCAAAGGGGTTTGGGAAGAGAAGGTCATTTGATGAACAATGTGTGAGGACGCCTTTCTTGCCTTCCTGTTTCCTGATGGGAAACTAAGGATGATGGGGAATTCAGTGGAAGATGATGCCCGTAGGTATTTGGATAGGATTGGCTGAAGAAGTACTCCATTTCTCTTCTGTAAGGTCCTTCTGTGGCTTTTCTTCTACTGGCACCAATCTGTTTTTCTTGTTTTTCTTGATATTGAAAGAAAGTATCTTGCTATATAGTCTTTAGCCAAGACTGATTTTAAAATTCACCATCCTCTTGCTTCAGATATCCGAGGGTTAGGATTACTGATATGCTTGTGATGAGAGGAGGAAGCCTTGAGTGTGTGAAATCCTGAGTGTGTGTTGTTGACATGAACTGGCTATGTCAAGGACTCTAGCCACAGACCCATGAGGAAATGACAACGCTATTCCCCTGAGGTGAGTCTTGGAGGGCCAGCAAGAACTTTCTTGGGGGTCAAAGTGCAAATATCAATAAGAAAAGAAGAAATTGGTCATGGTATCTTTCTCCCCCAGGATATTTACAAACTAAAGACTGTTCCCTATACATTGAGCCTCCTGAGATTAACTAAACTGGCTTCTTTGTTCATCTGTATATAATCAACCCGCCACCTCCTTGTTTATCTGTATATAATAACCATAGTTCCATGCTCAGCTGTATGCAATAACCTCACCTCTCTGTTCAATTGTGTTTACTAAATATGCTAAGCATCTGGGGTGCTGTGCCTTCCCTAGCAGAGTGTGCGGGCCACCTGATTGCAGCCCCTTTGTCTTTGTGTATCTCTGCCTGTGAGTATATGTGTCTGTCATTTCTCCATTCCCTCACTGTCCCAGTCAGGCCTGTCCCCAGAAACCAGGACAAGAACTTCTAAAAGCCTGGCTGAAGGATCACTGGTGTATATGGACTTCAAGAACATAAACCAGAAGTAAGTTTAGCAACAAAGCCTGATAGCAGAGGGTGCCCAGGCACACTTGGATTCCAGATAAACATGTGATTTTTAATATATAGATATCTTGGGCTGAAGAGATGGCTCAGTGGTTAAGAGTACTGCTGCTCTTCCAGAGGACACAGGTTCAATTACCAGCACCCATACAACGGCTTACAACAGTCTATAACTCCAGTTCCAGGGGATCTGACACACTCACACAAGCCTCACACAGGCATGTGGGCAAACACCAATGCACATAATTTTTTTATAAATAACTTATAAATTTATAAAAGTAATTATAGATGCCTTGATAATTGTATGAATGTGAAAGTCAAATTCTACTAGATGGTCTACATTCTTACCTCTAAGTTGGTTAATGCCTATCAGGAGAACTGCAATGGCAGAACCAGATTTTCTGTGTCATCTCCCAGAGGCTCTGGGTTTAACATGTTGGAGATGAGTCCTTGCCCTGTTTTGCTCCTATTTCTTCCAGGACAGAGTCATTTATTTGCTATTGGCTTCTTCCTCCTAAGGATCTGAGATGACATAATAATTGTTAGTAGAGCTGGAGAGAGGTTTCAGAGCTTAAAATCATTTGCTGCTTTTGGGAGGATCTACGCTTGTTCTTAGTACCAATGCCAGGCAGTTTATAACCAACTATAACTCCTGGGGGACCTGATGCCCTCTTCTGGCCTACATAAGACATCTGCGCATACACATATGCAAGACAATGCATACATATAATAAGTAGTAAAAGAAATCTTTAGAAATGAAAAGGCATTAGTTAATGAATACTTAATAGGGTAACAATGAACCACTTTCCTTTAGATGGCTTCTGTAAGGGACAACAGCTCAGCAAGGCTTCATGGTGGGAGGAGGTGTAATGAGGCCTTCATAGAGCTACCCCTTTAGAATTTAGGACAATCTACTCAGCCCAAGGCAGTCCAGACTTACTGCTCTCCCACAGTAGTTACGGATTATACCCACCCCCTTGCTCTCATAAGCATCCTGGTTTGAGAAGACACGGCCACTCCACGACGTGCAGGAAGCTCAGGCCAGTACGTCCATTTTACAGACTGTGGAGTCACATGATCTGCTGGTCTTCTCTCGCTCCACTGGTGAATGAGGAGTGTCAACAAAACTTTAAGCTTCTGCCCAGAAACTTCTGTCCATTTCTGGGCAGAGCTGGTGGTCAGAGGTAGGCAGAGGCTGCCTTTCCAGTTTGGGAATCAATTGGTATTCAATGTTGCCATATGCTTTGTTTGTTTATGCTTAGCAGATTTAAAACCCAAACCCAAAACTCTTTTCTTGTCCTGGGGATATGGAGATCAAATGCTAGCTAGTGCCTGAAGCAATAGCTGCAGTGCATGGCAGATCATAAGAGACCAGGCGCGGCTCGGCCAATCAGGGCACACTTGTGTAAGCAACTTTATAGACTCTTTAAAGAGGAATTGCAGGATGTGATAGCAGAACATGCTAAAAAATTTCCACCTTTTAACTCCTCTGCTGGATTTACAACTTTTCCCTCTAACCAGTTTTATGTGAACCCTTTCAGACCTTGTAAACGGAAGTCTGTGTTTGTATTCATTTATACCCCTGTGCTTTGAAATGAAAAATGTCTATCCTGAGTTACTAAATAAATTGCTATCAGTGTTTCCTAGCCACCCCTCCCTTTTACCAAATGCATATCTGCCTTGTTATAGTTTCTTTCTGGTGCAGGGTACCAAGCCTAGGGCCTTTTGCATGATAGGCAATTTTAATGCCACCAGGTTTACTTTAGGCTCATGTTTTTCTGGTTTTGTTGGGTTTTGTTGTTGTTGTTTTGTTTTTATAATTGTGTGGTGTTTTACAGTACGGTATATTAAAGTACATGGAAATGATTCCCTATTGGTGGATATTGAAGTTATTTCTAATTATCTGTTATTTCTAATTATTAATGTCTCAGTGGGTACTTTCATATTATCATGCATATATGAGTTTATGTAAGATAGATTCCTAGAAATGGAATAATTAATTAGTGTGTATGAGTATATGTGTGTGAGTGAGGGATTGTGTGAGTTTGTGTGAGTGTGTGTCTGAGTGTCTGATTGTGTGTGTGTGTGTGTGTATGTGTGTGAGTGTGTGATTGTGTGAGTTTGTGTGTGTGTCTGAGTGTGTGATTGTGTATGTGAGTATGCGTGTATGTATGTATGTGCGTGTGTGTGTGTGTGTGTGTGTGTAAAACCCACGCCATGGTGAGCATGTAGAGATCAGAGGACAACCTCTGATGTTGGCCCTCATCATCCACCTTGTTTGAGACAAGGTCTCCAGTTCACCCCTAGGTATCAAAATATCTGGCTTGTGAGCTTCTAGGGGTGGGGGTGGAGGTGGAGGTGAGGGTGGGGGGCTGTTCTCTGTTCCCTCCTCCCACCACACAGTAGGAGAGCCTGGGAGTCTCTTTTTCTCACCTCCCACCACACAGTAGGAGATCCTGGGAGTCTCTGGTTCCCACCTCCCACCACACAGTAGGAGATCCTGGGAGTCTCTGGTTCCCACCTCCCACCACACAGTAGGAGTGCTGGGATTTGAGACACACCTGTCTTTTGAGCGCGCGCTGGGGATCTGAACTCCTGTTGTTAGGATTGAGCAGCCAATAGTTTACTCATTGATCTGGCTTCCCAAGCAGGATTAACTGATTTTTATTAGCGATTGGTAAATTGACATTTTAAAAGGACTCTTTTCAGTTGCGTGTCAATTTGAAGGAACTTTTCAGAATTTGAGGAAAACTTTGGAGTGAAAGCGAGGTTTCAGGTGTTGGCTCTCGGCAGCCTCTTGGTTGTTGTTTGGTGGTTTATTCCTTGACCCCTGCAATGGAATCAAACTGAAGCAAACTGAATCTTACTTATGTAGAAACTTGGTCTCGGTGACCTTGTTTTTATGTACTGAGTGATTCCTTAAACTAGGCTGCCGTCCAACCATGAACGGCCCTGATGGGAGAACACTTTTATCCTTCAATCTGTAGAAGCTGAATTGGACTTACTGGGATTAGCTCATACTGATGGACTTGTTGGTCTACTTTAATTATCCTTCCAATGAGAGTTTTTTTCTCAGACTGGATTTTGAATCAGAAGAATGGCAGCTGGAGGAAATGATGAGTGAGATCAGCTAAAGATCTTACAGAAAAGGTGCCCACGAGGAAAAGCTCTAGCCTAAAATACATAGAAAAGACTATTTTCTAAAGGAGAGGGCATTTTCTGAGGATTCACATTAAAAAGGCAGAAAAAGAATTGTCTTACTTGTTCTAAAACCAGCCAGGCTGTCCTGTACTGAAACTTGCTCCCATAAAAGCCAAAAGTTAACAAAAGGATGAAAGCTGGGGAAATTGAGGGAACTTGAGAGCCGAAGACAAAGGCTGAACAAAATGGCCCTCGCCAGCATCGTGTTCTCTGCTGCCCTCTGGTGGCCATGTGAGGGAGTTAGGTGTAAACCGGTCTCAAGTTCATCTTCCCTAGCTGACCTGTAGTTTGTTTCTTCTCCAGCCTGTTCTCTCACAGAAGGCAGAAACAGTGACGCTTCTGCTGCAATGATGTGAACTAACAGTAGAAAGAGAAAACGGAAGGAAGCAGGAGTCATCTGCCTCATAATTCAGTGCAGTCATTTATGTTCAGCACCAACTGTGCCATAGTCTGCGCCCAGTACTGGAGGCAGAGGGCAGAATGAACCATGACTGCAGCCTTTGAAGAGATCCCAACAGAGACGGACGGCAGTGCACAAATAATCCAGTGAGCCAACCATGTGCGCGGCAGTTGACAAGATGTAGGTTCTTGATAGCAATTCTCCAGTCAGATTGACATTGCTTACTGAGAATTTCCATTTGCTCCCCAATAGCAAAAACAAAAGAACCCCCCGCCCCCCCCCCACATTCTTGTTTAGCGTAGAGATGATGTTCTGGGATGGATGTTTTCTTTCTTCCCTGACTCTGTTAAACAGTGGATTTGGGACGCTGAGATGGCATACCATGACAGTTCAAAGTTGAAGCTTTGGTTTGAAGATGAAAGCCAAACTGTGTACACGAGTTCTTTATTCCCTAGCAAAACACACTGCTCTGCGAATAGCAGCAGAATGCAAGGCTCTGTGGAGGCTGATGCCACACCACACGCAGCAAGGCCAAAGATGGTCACCTGGCCTTCTCTGTGGGGAGTACTAAGGGTGCTCCTCAAGGGATGTATGCAGTTTCCTCTCCTGAGTAATTCTAAGAAGCCCTCTGTATTCAGGGACCCCTGATGATGCTAGGAATTCAGGCTCTTGATAAAGCTTTAGGGTTAAATTTGTAGGAGCTAATCTATTCTTTGCATTAACCAAGTAGCCACAGAGGACTGAGGAACTCGTATTAAGGGTATAGAGTTCCTTTTGCAGTGTGTAGACATGTGCACATGCATGAGTGCAAGGACCTGAATTCACATTGGATTTTCTAAGGGAAGATGGCTCTTTTGTTCCTTTTCCTTGTGACTCATGTGTTCAAAACACCCCTAACACATAAATGGTAAAATGGTCACTCGGGCATGCTCAGTTGGTGCTAACGCCAGAGAAGAACACAAAGCCGGAGCTGGACTGGTCCGGGCAACTGGAGCTCCGCTCTCCCTCTTTCCCAGGGTAATCCAGGAGATGGTAACATCCTGAAGCTGGTGACATCTTGTCACCATAGAGAATGATGTTGTCTAAGAATGCAGCCATTCTTGAGGAAGAGTGAGCAATGAGACACTGTTAAGTCAGTGATGCTTGAACTTAGAAACAGCCAGACCTGAACCATCACACATTGGTTAATATTCCAGCCATGCGAACCAACCAGTCTCTCTGGCTATTGCTCAAATCAACAAGCCCTGTGCTTTGGTATATCTTAAATAATCTAAGGGGCTCAAGGAGAGGTTGATTTTCTGTTCCTCACCTTCGTGTAGATATGGACTTGTGGGGGGCTGAAGAGATAGCTCAGTGGTTAAGAACACCAACTGCTCTTCCGAAGGTCCTGAGTTCAAATCCCAGCAACCACATGGTAGCTCACAACCATCCGTAATGAGATATGATGCCCTCATCTGGAGTGTTTGACGTGTCTGACAACAGCTACAGTGTACTTACATATAATATTAATAAATAAATCTTTTTTTAAAAAAGAAGTTTAAAGAAAAATAATATTATTTTTAAAACAAACAAACAAACAAAAAACAAAGATATGGGCTTGAGGACTTGTATCTGGAGTGATTTCCAGGGAATGGAGTACTTGCTAGTCTGGCTGTCATACCTTGAGAACTATTGGCTTAGAAACCTTCTAGTAGTTTCTCCTGCTTATTACCCAATTTAGGTGGCTTGATAGCAGAAGATATTTCCTCAAAGGGGGAGAATCTTGAGGACATCACTGGAAGGGGTCCCTAGAGTGTGCTTGAAGCAAGTCAGGAAACACTTGAAAATGTGACATGACCACGCCCCATCATTGTGGCACCCATCTTAGTAGCTTTATTTTGCTTTATTTTTTTTTTCTTTCTGCTCACATCCTACCTCCTTTGTGGTTAGAGGCAAAGCCAATAGAGTGGGTGACAAATAAGCCCAAACAGCAGGGCTAATGCGTGTTTTGTCAAAGACTTAAAACACACGCATTGAGAAAATGCACATTTTTTTTCCTCACTCTGATCCAGTCTGTCAACAAAATGCTTTTCAGGAGAAACATCAAAGCCATTTCATCTGCAAATTTCATTTTTTTCCCCCGGAATCCCTTAATCTACACTGTTGACAAAAATTTCTGTCAAGTGCCTCAAACCATTGTATTAACAAATCTCGTTTTGTCAATCATGATTTAGGCGGCTTGCAAATGCATTTTGTAATATTCCACTCTATCCTGCAGAAAGAATAGCTCACAGTCAATGCCTCAATCTTAATACTGAAAGAGAATGAAGAAGGGAAGGAAAAGTGGTGTCAGCCTTCTTGTTCAGCATCTCCAATGGATGTCCCTATGCGTTTCAAGAAAGGGTGGCACATCTGAGGTCTTCCCTTAGCAATGCCAGCCTGGGAGACGGACTGTGATGGTGAAGGCACACGGTACTGTCGTTCAAGGTTCCCATTTAACATGTGATCTGTGAATAACAACAGCCTTTCTGTCCTTTCCTCTTAGATGACTCACTGTGCCTACCGCTGGTGGCTCCCACACCCATTTTTTTTTAATTCAATCCATAATTTAATCTAATATTTCTCACTAAGCAAAATTGTGTAAGAGATATTCATTGAGGCAGGGTCCATAACACAGAACTGCTTGAGGACTCTCTGAGAAGTCATCCAAGCTGCATGACTCCTCTGTCATGGCAAAGAGCAGAGCTGTTGCTGAAGCCCACACCACACTCAACAGTTTTGGAGGCGTCAGGAGTCCTGCTTGTGTTCTTCTTCATTTCTCATGGTCTTGCTTAATTTCTTGATTTTTTTTTACTTATATTCTAAGTTTTTTAATTTACATTCCAAATCATTTCTCCTTTCCTGTTTCTCTCCCTTGTTCTTCCTAGGTGCTCAGTAGTTCTCTCTTAGCATCATTAAGCAGACGAAGAGATATTAAGGGACAAAGTTGAGTAGTCTCAAATCCAGTAGCTATTTTAGGGAAGAGTCAGGACTCACATTCAGATTTCCTAACACTTAAACCTAACACACCTGTTATTTTCCGCAGTAACTGGTGTCTGTCTAATCCACCATAATTTGGTAGCCATGGTGACATCCCTCACCAAGAAAACTTAGCAACTTCATGTGTCAGAGGCTATTAGGAACTGCAGCAACATCCCCTCCCTGGCGTCCCATTATGAAGAGTTCAGAGATAAGCCAAGCAGAAAACAGATATCTCAAGCTTGAGCTCACCCAAAATAGCTTCCTCTTTGAGCAGAAACCCCTAGACATTCTCAGAGCAGCTAGGAGAGACAGTGGTGACCATCTTCGGCACCATGGTGTGATAACTGAAGCAAAGACACACTGAAATCTAAAAACACTAATATGTGCATGCCCGCCATCCTCTTGAATTCATAATCAGGGGGTGTTAGAAATGGGTGTGGCTTTCGGGGAGGGAGGAAACAGGTTGACTGTCAGGTTAGAAGGATGGTCAAGCACAAATAACATAGGCTGCAAGGAATGCTGTTTCAGAAATTCTGGCTACCTCCGAGGAGAAGGTAGATTCTTCTGTGCTGTAAGCCAAAGCAGACTGGTGATGTAATATGGGAATATGCCTCAGATGGCGTCAACCCTGACCTTCTATGTGGTCTAAAAACCCATTCTTAGGGATCAGATATGTAGTATACCCTCAAAGGTTGATAAACTACGCACACGTGAGTTCCACCTCAGTTTTTTGTGTAATGATTTATGGAAACCCAAACAGGAAGAGTTGAGCACTAGAACCCAGAAGGCTGGCCTTAAATAGCAAGTAGTGAAAGACACTATATGGGAAACAAGAGGGGACCTTCTGATACCAAGGGAGAAGGCCAGACCAAGGCTAACTAGTGTTTGATCCCCACCACTACAATTTTGCTTCCATCCATTCTATCACAAATGAAGAATGACTTAATCCTTGAGAAGGTTTAGATCCAGACAGTATCTAGGAACCCCGGTGACTGCCACTCTGCCATAGTGGCTTTGACATCTATCTATAAATTCCCATGTTCAGCACTGTGACAGGTCAGTGACTTCTGTATGCTACCACCTGCTCCTTCCTGCCTGCCTTAAACCCTCCACAAACCTCTCTTTTGCCAGCAAAACTATCCCAATTCCACCTCACTCTTCCCAAGGTCTTAATCGTCTCCATAGCCACCCAGATTTGTGCTCTTCCCCGTGACAAGTGATGTGCCACTATTAATAGGCTTCCTGGAGCTCTCGGCCCTAGGTTTTGCTGCCTACAGCTAAGGGAATCAAGATTGAGTACACAGTTAGAGAGAAACAAATCAATTATAATAAGTGACAAACAAACAAACTCTCTGCTCCCTCAGAAGTCAGAGCTAATGTACTGAGTTCACAAACAAGGGCTCTTGGGGCTGCTGCTTTCTGGAGAATCACCCTCAGGATGGATGTCCCCAGACTCTGGGAGGGAAAAGACAGTGGGCAGCCCAAGGGTAGAGAGAAAGACCAAAGTGGTAGCCTGTGGCTATAAGCTCTGCACATTCTATTGCACATAATTGGTTTTTCCCAGGAAACATTTGCACTAACCTTTGGCTTCTGGAAGCAAAGACAGAATAAATGAGTCCAGTAGGCAGTGTGACAATCAGTACTTTGTAATCACAAATGATGGGTAATGCAGCCCCGGCCTGTTTATAGAAAGGGAGACTGGACAGCAGTCTCTTGGTTATGGACCCTAATCACCTAAGGGTCAATCTTACTGTAGGTGTGGCTGGATTCGAGAGCTCGTGGTACTGCAGAAGCGACTTCCTATTCTTCATCTGCTCAGCTTTCTCTTTGTGGAATCCATTTTCAGATGGTCTAGTCTCATGGATGCAAAATGATGTTTCTGGTGCCCAGAGTCACACCCCACTAGCTTCAATTCTGGCAGAACAGAGTTCTTCTTTCTCTCATTCCTAGGAACCTCCTGAGATTTAATATAACCAGGTACCCTTGGACTCTCTGCTTAGCCATGAAACAGAACTTGGCCTGAATTGAAGGAACCTAGATGGAGCAAGGTGAGGTAGGTTGGCGATGAAACTGAATATCAAAACTGATGGTGGGGAAGGCTTATTAGTCAAAACTGGGTAGAAAACACACAGGTTGTTGCTTTAAGCTGAAAGCAGATTATTTTGAGATATCCCTCGAGAAGAGTCAAAGTCATCTTCATCAATGACATCCAGAATGGGCTCACACAGGGAACTCAGGAAGCCAGGAATTGAGATGTTCCTCCATATCTGCACTCTTGGAACATCACTTTTGTGTGATCTAAGGGTCAAGAGTCTCCATCAGAGACACTGGCTCCAGCAAAATGGTGTCCTATTTCCTGACATCTACAAAGTTAGTGAGGCCTTTTGTTAGACCCCTGATAATCCCACAAAACCCAAGAGTCATTCTAGAAACCATAACCAGCAAAATCATGCTCTCTGTCTCCCTGCCCTTCCTGACCTGTGTGTCATACTGACAAAGCCTAGAACCTGGAGCCACGTGGAGTTTGAAAAGGAGAACATTCAGCTTCACAGCACTTAAAGCCACTGGCTACTGGCATAAGGGTAGGACAGAAGTTTAATGGCTCCTTTCATAACTCTCACAGAGAGCCAGGTAGTATCCCCTGCTACAGCAGACATTTTCTCTGTACACAAGGGGGAGTCTATATGTATGCTCAGTACTTCCTGGCACGAATTCATCTTACTAGAGCAAAGTTACAGAGACCTGCGAGGACAGGCATGCTGCATTAGAGTCACCTATAAGTACTTAATTAGCAAAGAAGCACATGGCTATGAGGATGGATGGACATCAGATTCATGCAGCACTGGGCAGGGGCCATAGCAGCAAGCTACGGGATAAGGAAGAACGATCACTCCTGACTCCCTGGTCTACACATCCATGGAAGGTCCTGGTTCTGTAGACCCAAACCTGAAGCTGTCACTATGAATATCAAAACTGAGAGTTAATGACACCCTCCTCTCCTTTTATTGACATTGCTATAGTAGTGTTGTTTCCTCTATGCATGTCATATATAATTCTATTCAATAGAAGATAATTATTCATTCATTCATTCAGCTAACACTTTTTGGCTACTTACTATGTAGTGGTCCCAGTCCTCTGTAAAATAGTGTTATAGTCAACTCACAAAGCAGACAAAGTTCCCACCCTTGTGGTTCTTACATCCTGATGGTCATTTATATCTCATTGGTGAGAGAGCAAGTTGAGGCAAGCACTTCTGACCAGTGGTGACAGGTAGTATTGGAATTCTGGCATCCTGGTTGCATGGCTGTCTCTTACCTAGCAACTCATCTATGCCCCGGGGCTCCCTTGAGAGAAAGTTCCAGAGTAGGACCTTCTTCCCATCTCATTGGTGGGTGAGTTGAGCCTCTGGGCTGCTGGATGCTGCAGCTTGGATGAAGGGAAAAGCCTAGGACAAGGCTGGAGCTGGGTTGGTGTTTGGAGCCACAATGAAATCTGTTTAAGTTAATGCTCTACCCAGGGCTCAGTATGCTCCCCTCCTTGCATGGCAAGGAGGAAGGAGCAAGGATGGTTGTTGCTAAGGGCTGGTACTAAAGGGGAAGCTGCACCAGACTCTGATTTCTATACATTCTCACCCAATCTTTACCGCTCTGTGAGGCATGTGCAACTATGGAGAAGAGATTGTAAAAAAAAAAAAATCCACTAAAAAGTAGTCTTCCCAAGGTCACAAGACTAGAAAATGGGGGAATAATGTCTTGAGCCCTCTTTTCCAACCCATCGCTATATAAAATTGTAAAGAAAAGGTCTTCTAATGCAAGAAGCATCTTCCCTTTTGAAGATGTGTTTATTTATCTAGAGACTTATTTATGTGTGTGTGCACACGCACATATTTGTCTGTGTTAATGTGTGTCACACAAACATGAGAGCGTGCACTCCTGTGGATGTGCTGGGAGCAGAAAGGAAGGCATCACATGTCCTCTTCCACAGTTCTCCACTCATTTCTGTGAAGCAGGGTCTTCTTTGGAATGCAGGTTTGTGTCAACAAGTCCCAGCAATCATCCCGTTTTGGCCTCTCTCAAAGTTCTTGTTCCAAGTATTCGTGGGGAACACCAGGCTTGTTACCTGGATGTTGACTTCACCTAGTCCTCATAATTCTGCATCAAATGCTCTTAGCCTCTGAGCCATATCTCCAGCACAACCATCTTGTTATCTGTGGTGTCTTAACATCAGTTCAGACCTGCGGACAGGCTTCTGCACTTTACTGGACTCACAGTGGTGTCCTTGCATGGGAACTTAAATTAAGCGATACCAAGGCAGAGAACGGTTTCTTGGTTTGATGTCCTTGGGCTCCCTCACCACCAGCCCTCGCTGTTTTGCTTAAAGTTGATTCTTGGCTTGGCTGACATTCTAGATATTTTCAGTCTTACTGGAGGATAGATTTTTTTTCAAGCAGTACTTTCTGTTGTAAATGATTTGACACATTTCCTTTTGCATTAAAAGGGGAAAAAACCGCTCGTGCCACTTAAATTCAGCAATTTCATATCAACATTGGGGAATGACCCTGTGGGTGACTTCCAGAGGCCTCCTCTTATCTGGCGGAGATGTTAAGTGCAGGGCTTGCTCAGGCTGGGCACTGGAAGAATGAGAGGACAGGTCATTTTTAGCTGTGAGATTGTTCTGTGCATTGTAGACATGTGGCATCATCCTTGGCCTGTTTCCACCCACCAAATGCCAGTTCTAGACATCGAGCTGGCCTTATTTTACATTTCATCACCAGATGCCAGACACTCAGACTCAAGCTTACTACAAAGAAGGCTGGGAAATGTACACTGCCAGTCCAGGGCCCCCAAATGGAAACATCTAGAATTATTTCAGAAGATTCACAGCTCCTAGTGGAGTAGAGAATCAGCCCTTGCCTGTAATGTTCTGAATAAGAACACAGCATTAGGAGTCAGGGAGACCTGAATGGACCTGGAAAATTAATTGATTTCTTAGAGACCAAATGTCCATTGGACCAGGCAAGTGGTACCATCTCTTACAGAT
Organism: Tokudaia tokunoshimensis; assembly: GCA_036184795.1. Taxonomy (NCBI): domain Eukaryota; kingdom Metazoa; phylum Chordata; class Mammalia; order Rodentia; family Muridae; genus Tokudaia; species Tokudaia tokunoshimensis. The sequence goes on along the minus strand of BTHU01000020.1, from coordinate 17,011,487 downwards.
GTCAAAACTGAAGTGACATGAAATGAACAATGGTTGTAATTGCTTTTCACTCTTTAATATCCTTTCTCTCTTCTTCTTGGACACACAAAACAGTCTACAGTCCCAAGATTCCCTTGCAATAAGATAGAATTCAGCAGCCTGGGATCTCACAATGGCATATGATTGTACTTGATGAATACCAAGCCTTCATGATTCTCTTGTAGGCAAACCTCTGTAATAGTCTTATGCCTGGATCTATTGTTGAGGTCTTGGATGCTCCAAAGGAAGGACAAGATAACCTAAAATGTCAAGCAACTTGTGCCTTGACATGGCTACAGAGAGCACAACTCTGTCATGTCAACACTGGGGACTTCATCTGCCTCTGCTGACCATGGTGTAACGGGGAAGCAGCTTTGATTGTGTGAAACTATTGAAACATGTAAAAGTGGATCTATTATAGCAACTAACAAACCCTGACTGCTACCTGTGCATAACAATAGATTTAATCCTTGGAAAGTGTCAATAGATGTTAGATAATACTATGATAGGAACAAAGGCTTTCTGAATTTGACAGACAGCTGGAGACTAGTGAGGGGAGGAAGTAGGAGTTGAATGGGTTGATGTACATCACTATGTGTCTTTCACCACGTCATGAAACTTGATGGATGGATCAGCATTGGCTAATGGCATACTATCAAGAGTAATATTATGATTCCCATGGGGGGCATCTCCAAAACTAGAAGCCCTGCCTCCTCCCAAGGCATGGATTTGACTTATCTTAAGAAGAATCTGTAGTGTTCTTCTCAGAAGGACCCAGTAATGAGATCCAAGTAAAAAACATTATGTAAGGGATCTGAGAAAGCCTTGTAGGTTCTCAGATTCACTCCCTACCAATGTGAGAAATTCATTTTTCTAAAGAGATGCACTTAAATACTGTGCATTGAAAAAAGGTAAGTCTTCTCCCAAGAGTTCATAGGGGTAAAATGAAAGCAGAGAGGGAATCCCAGAGGAAGGAGCTACTAACCATTGTGTGTCTGTGTGTGTGTGTGTGTGTTCTCTCTGCCATAATTTTGTCTTCTCTAATATTTAAGATACTTGTAATATTGGGCTTTCAGAAGACCATAAATATATTAAACATTTCTATTGGGTTTATTTTGCACATCAAATATAGTGTGTTGAAAAATGGACCTACAAAGATACCCATATCTTAATCTATGCGATGTGTGAATATGCTACCTTCCATGACAAAGGAGGGTTTGCAGAAATGATGCATTGCAGCTCTTTCCCCCCATGCTTCCATGGCCATCAGCCATCATGGAGCAGAGGCTGCTGTGGTGGCCTACAGAGTACTTTGATCTGGTTGTTTTAGCAGTAATAGATAAGCAAAACAATGCAACAAAAGCTAGCTATGAGAGTGGTAATGAAGTTGTTAGCATTCCCTTGGAGAGACACTAGGAGAGGATCACCAGATCACCAGTGGGAGTCTAGTCATTGTGTCCTTCCAATCCCTAACTGTAAATAAAAGTGGTGGAGAATAAAAAAGGTGAAAAGGTGATTGAAGGCAGAACAATGGGGATGGGTGGTCAAGCTTTTATGAATTATAATAGATGTTTTTCAGTAACGAGGACTTTTCAGTAAGGAGGTTGCTTTTGACTCCCTCAAGTTCCAATCAATAACTCTTTACCAAATCTACTGTAACTTCAAAAAAGGCATAAGTTTATCAAGATGGATTTGGATGGAGTCATTTGTCCTAGTTAGGTTTCTGTTGCTAAAATAAAACTGGCCCAAAGCAACTTGGGGTAAAGAATTTTTTTACTTACTGGTTACAGTCTTTCATGAAGGGAAGCCAAGGCAAGAGCTGGAAGCAGAAGCCAGTGGAGCAATGCTGTTTACTGGCTTGCTCTCTCTCTGGCTTGTTCAGTTACTTTTTGTATAGGTCAGATGCACCTGCCTAGAGATGGCAGCACCCATAGTGGGCTGGGCCTTCCTACATCAGTTAGTAATTACGAACATGCTTCACAGCCACAACCACAGGCTAATCTGGTCTGAGCAATTCTTCAGTTGAGGTTCCCTCTTCCCACATGACCCTAGGTTTGTGTCAGGTTAACAGCTGAAGCTAACTATGACATATTTATTTGCTCTGTTGGCACCGTATCTGAAGAGTAGAGAATTTTCATCACATCTTAATGAAAAATTAGCATATAAAGATGTGCCTAAGTTAAAAATCAGAGACTACTATCCTGCACTAAATATGTTCCACATAACCTAAACACAAATGTTCTTCTAAGAGGAAGGCAAGAGGACTAGGATTTGATGTGCTAAAGATTCTAAAGGTCGGGTCATGCAGAAGTTATCAGCTGAGAGGTCTAGTGATACCCAAAAGCTTTAATGTGAATGGAAACAATTTCTTACTTCAGAAGGCCCAGAAGGAACCAGCCCTGCCAATACCTTGATTTTAGGCCAGGGTGATTTGCTTTGGTTTCTAACTTGCAGAATGATGCAATCATTGTTTAAAAAAGAAGCAAAAGCCACAGCAGTCCATCCATTAAGAAGCAGACACAATTCCCTTCAATGAGGCTCATCAGAATGAGAGGCCTCTAGGCCATATTTTAACCTTGGGGTGGGAGCGAGAATGTTAGACAGAAACAAAACAGAATATGGAAATCTAACGGGGGTGGGGAATGGAGAGTGTGTGAGAGAGATAGCCACTATGAGAGGAATGGTAGGGGAAGGAAGGAAGAGGCCAGAGGAGCCTCTTCAGAGAGCATCCTTCATTTCTGGGCCAAATTCTCCAGCAGTTTCTCTGAGGAATCTTGGACCAAGCTTCAGGACAAATGTAATGTCTGATTTTTTTTTAAGTAATGTTTTAGTGGTGTTGAGAAGGTTCACATTTCATGATGTTGTTCAACACATCATATATAGCAAGGACCTTGGATCAGCCAGCTACCAATAAACTGGGAGCTGTCAAGTCACAGCACAGACTGATTCTTAACTGTCTCAGAGAGGCTTCAGAATGACATGATCTAATTCAAGCTTTGGGATCTGGTCTAAAGGTAGAGGCCCATGCCCTCACAGTCATAAGCTTGCTATTAACTAAATAATCTAGTTAGGGTAGAGGTTACTACACAGGTCAGGATTTCTAGTTGTGATAGAACATTTAGCACAAACCAGCTCTAGGAAAAAGATATAATGGCTCCAGACATGTCTGTGTGTTGAGGGATTCAGCAATGATATGAAACCTTGAATCTAGATCACCCGGTAGTAAAACTGATTTCTCTACAATTTAGACACCAATTGTAAGAAGCATTCTGATTGGTTGGAGTGCATTTTATGAGTCTCCCTGAACCTATCATTGAGGTAAAAGAAATCAAGAGGAACGATTGCTATATACTAGGGTATATAGAAGTACTTGGACTCAGGCTTCATTTTTCAAGATAATTGGGGGAAAATGAAGAAAAACATTGGACAGACTGACTCTGATATGACCATCAGAGTCAGGGAGAGGTTTGCTTATGGAGCATAATAAAAATCTGCAGAGAGGGTGTTGGGAGCTGGGGGGTGGGATCTGACTGTGTAGTGCAGGCTGGCCTCCCACTTCTGACCTCCTTCCTCAACTTGCTGAGCACTATGATTACGGGAGTCACCCATCATGTCTGGCTACATGACAAAGACTTTCAGTGGCTGACTAAAGTAGCTTAGCATAATTGCCCCATCTCTTTTCTTTCTCTCATCTGTACAACTTTAAAAAAAAAGCCACTAGTAGTAAGGGCTGAGCTATCTTACCTCTTCCCCTTTATTTTATGTATATGAGTACACTGTAGCTGTTTTCATGCACACCAGAAAAGAGTATCAGATCCCACTATAGAGGGTTGTGAGCCACCATGTAGTTGCTGGGAATTGAACTCAGTACCTCTGGGAGAATAGTCAGTGCTCTTAACCACCGAGCCATCTCTCCAGCCCTCTTACCCCTGGCCCCCTTTTTACCACACATCCTATAGTATTTGGGAGTAATAATCCCTAAGACTCAACTGCTAGGCATAGCTCTTAGAGTATTGTAAGCAAAGACGAACTTGAACGGATATAATTAATCGTCATGACTGATTAATTTCTTTTTTTTTTTTATATTTTTTTTTGTGTGTTTTTTTTTAATTTAATTTATTTTTTTAATTTACATTCCAAATCACTTCCCCTTTCCCGTTTCCTCCCTCCCCGAAAGTCCCATAAGCCCCCTTCCCTCCCTCTTTTCTCCGTTCAACCCCCTCTCATTACTCTGTCCTGGCGTTCCCCTACATCCAGTCTTTCCAGGACCAGGGGTCTCTCCTTCCATCTTCTTAGAAATCTATTGATATGCTGATTGTGTCTAGGGTATTCTGAGATTCTGGGTCAATATCCCCTTATCAGTGACTTCATACCATGTGTGATCTTTTGTGATTGGGTTACCTCACTAAGGATGATATTTTCAAGTTCTGACCATTTGCCTAGGAATTTCGTGAATTCATTGTTTTTAATTGCAGAATAGTATTCCATTGTGTAAATATACCACATCTTCTGAATCCATTCCTCCGTTGAGGGACATCTGGGTTCTTTCCAGCTTCTGGCTATTATAAATAAGGCTGCTATGAATATAGTGGAGCATGTGTCCTTATTGCATGCAGGTAAAGTCTCTGGGTATATGCCCAGGAGTGGTATAGCCAGATCCTCCGGAAGTGTCATGCCCAGTTTTCTGAGGAGCCGCCAGACTGCTTTCCAGAGTGGTTGTACCAGCCTGCAATTCCACCAGCAGTGGAGGAGTGTTCCTCTTTCTCCACATCCTCGCCAACAACTGCTGTCTCCTGTGTTTTTGATCTTAGCCATCCTGACTGGTGTGAGATGGAATCTCAGGGTTGTTTTGATTTGCATTTCCCTAATGACTAAGGATGATGAACATCTCTTTAGGTGCTTCTCAGCCATTAGATATTCTTCAGGTGAGAACTCTTTGTGTAGCTCTGTACCCCATTTTTTAATAGGGTTACTTGCCTCTCTGGAGTTTAACTTCTTGAGTTCTTTGTATATCTTGGATATTAGCCCTCTGTCGGATGTAAGGTTGGTAAAGATCATTTCCCAGTTAGTTGGTTGCCGCTTTGTCTTTTTGACGGAGTCTTTTGCCTTGCAAAAACTTTGTAATTTAATGAGGTCCCATTTGTCTATTCTTGATCTTAGAGTATAAGCTATTGGAGTTCTGTTCAGGAAATTCTCCCCTGTGCCCATATGTTCAAGGTTCTTCCCTAGTTTCCCTTCTATTAGTTTCAGTGTGTCTGGTTTTATGTGGAGATCTTTGATCCACTTAGAATTGAGCTTAGTGCAAGGAGATAAGGATGGGTCAATTTGCATTCTTCTGCATGTTGACCTCCAGCTGAGCCAGCACCATTTGTTGAAAAGGCTATCTTTTTTCCACTGGATGGTTTTAGCTCCTTTGTCAAAGATCAAGTGACCATAGGAGTGTGGATTCATTTCTGGGTCTTCAATTCTGTTCCATTGATCTACATGTCTGTTACTGTACCAATACCATGCAGTTTTTAACACTATTGCTCTGTAGTACAGCTTGAGGTCCGGGATACTGATTCCCCCAGAGGTTCTTTTACTCTTGAGAATAGTTTTAGCTATTCTGGGTTTTCTGTTATTCCAGATGAATTTTTGAATTGCTCTTTCTAACTCTATGAAGAATTGAGTTGGGATTTTGATGGGGATTGCATTGAATCTGTGTATTACTTTTGGTAAGATGCTCATTTTTACTATATTAATCCTGCCAATCCATGAGCATGGCAGATTTTTCCATCTTCTGAGGTCTTCTTCAATTTCTTTCTTCAGAGACTTGAAGTTCTTGTCATACAGATCTTTCACTTGTTTGGTTAGCGTCACGCCAAGATACTTAATATGGTTTGTGGCTATCGTAAAGGGTATTATTTCTCTTACTTCTTTCTCAGCCTGCTTATCCTTTGAGTATAGGAAGGCTTCTGACTTGCTTGAGTTGATTTTATATCCGGCCACTTTGCTGAAGTTGTTTATCAGCTGTAGGAGTTCTCTGGTGGAGTTCTTTGGGTCGCTTATGTATACTATCATATCGTCTGCAAATAGTGATAGTTTGACTTCTTCCTTTCCAATTTGTATCCCTTTGACCTCTTTTTGTTGTCTAATTGCTCTAGCTAGAACTTCAAGTACTATATTGAAAAGATATGGAGAGAGAGGGCAGCCTTGTCTAGTCCCTGATTTTAGTGGGATTGCTTCAAGTTTCTCTCCATTTAGATTGATGCTGGCTACTGGTTTGCTGTAAATTGCTTTTACTATGTTTAGATATGGGCCTTGAATTCCTGATCTTTCCAAGACCTTTAGCATGAAAGGATGCTGAATTTTGTCAAATGCTTTCTCAGCATCTAATGAGATGACCATGTGGTTTTTTTCTTTGAGATTGTTTATGTAGTGGATTACATTGATGGATTTCCTTATATTGAACCATCCCTGCATCCCTGGGATGAAGCCTACTTGATCGTGGTGAATGATCGTTTTGATGTGTTCTTGGATTCGGTTGGCAAGAATTTTATTGAGTATTTTTGCATCGATATTCATAAGAGAGATTGGCCTGAGATTCTCTTTCTTTGTCGGATCTTTGTGTGCTTTTGGTATTAGTGTAATTGTGGCTTCATAGAACGAGTTGGGTAGTGTTCCTTCTGTTTCTATTTTGTGGAACAGTTTGAAGAGTATTGGTGTTAGGTCTTCTTTGAAGGTCTGATAGAATTCTGCACTAAAACCATCTGGACCTGTGCTTTTTTTGGTTGGAAGACTTCCAATGACCACTTCTATTTCTTCAGGGGTTATAGGACGGTTTAGATGGTCTATTTGATCCTGATTTAATTTTGGTACTTGGTATTTGTCAAGGAAATTGTCCATTTCCTCAAGATTTTCTAGTTGTGTTGAATACAGGTTTTTGTAGTAGGATCTGATGATTTTTTGAATTTCCTCAGTTTCTGTTGTTATCTCTCCCTTTTCGTTTCTGATTTTATTAATTTGGATACTATCTCTGTGCCCTCTGGTTAGTCTGGCTAAGGGCTTATCTATCTTGTTGATTTTCTCAAAGAACCAACTCCTCGTTTTGTTGATTCTTTGTATGGTTTTATTTGTTTCTACTTGATTGATTTCAGCCCTGAGTTTGATGATTTCCTGCCTTCTACTCCTCTTTGGTGTATTTGCTTCTTTTTGTTCCAGGGCTTTCAGGTGTGCCATTAAGCTGTTAGTGTATGCTGTCTCCCGTTTCTTTTTGGCGGCACTCAGGGCTATGAATTTTCCTCTTAGCACTGCTTTCATTGTGTCCCATAAGTTAGGGTATGTTGTGCCTTCATTTTCATTAACTTTCAAAAAGTCTTTGATTTCTTTCTTTATTTCCACCTTGACCAAGTTATCATTGAGTAGAGCATTGTTCAGCCTCCATGTGTACGTGGGTTTTCTTTTGTTTTTGTTGCCATTGAAGACCACCCTTATTCCATAGTGATCTGATAGGAGGCATGGGATTATTTCTATCTTCTTGTATCTGTTGAGGTCTGATTTGTGACCAATTATATGGTCAATTTTGGAGAAGGTACCATGAGGAGCTGAGAAGAAGGTGTATTCTTTAGCTCTAGGATGAAATGTTCTATATATATCAGTTAGTTCCATTTGGTCCAAGGCTTCAGTTAGATTCACTGTGTCCCTGTTTAGTTTCTGCTTTCCTGAACGATCCATTTCAGAGAGCGGGGTGTTGAAGTCACCCACTATTATTGTGTGCGGTGCGATGTGTGCTTTGAGTTTTAGTAAAGTTTCTTTTACGAATGAGGGTGCCCTTGCATTTGGAGCATAGATATTCAGGATTGAGAGTTCTTGATGGTGGATTTTTCCCTTGATCAGTATGTAGTGTCCTTCTGTGTCTTTTTTGATGACTTTAGGTTGAAAATCAATTTTATCCGATATTAGGATGGCTACTCCACCTCGTTTCTTGGGGCCATTTGCTTGTAAAATTGTTTTCCAGCCTTTTACTCTGAGGTAGTGTTTGTCTTTGACACTGAGGTGCGTTTCCTGCATGCAGCAAAATGCTGGGTCCTGTTTACGTATCCAGTCTGCTAGTCTATGTCTTTTAATTGGGGAATTGAGACCATTGATATTAAGAGAGATTAAGGCATAGTGATTATTGCCATCTGCCATTCTTGATGCTATCTTTATGTTTGAGTGGTTATCTACTTTTGGGTTTGATTCAAGAAGGTTATTATCTCATTTTGTCCAGGGTGTTGTTTCTCTCCCTGTATTGGAGGTTTCCACCTATTATCCGTTGCAGGGCTGGATTTGTGGAAAGATATTGTGAAAATTTGGTTTTATCATGGAATATCTTGGTCTCTCCATCTATGGTGATTGAGAGTTTTGCTGGGTATAGTAGTCTAGGCTGGCATTTGTGCTGTCTTAGTGTCTGCATGAGATCTGCCCAGGATCTTCTGGCTTTCATAGTCTCTGGTGAGAAGTCTGATGTGATTCGGATAGGTCTTCCTTTGTATGTTACTTGGCCCTTTTCTCTTACTGCATTTAGTATTCTTTCTTTGTTTAGTACATTCGGTGTTTTGATTATTATGTGACGGGAGGTATTTCTGTTCTGGTCCAGTCTGTTTGGAGTTCTGTAGGCTTCTTGTACGTTCATCGGCATCTCTCTCTTTAAGTTAGGGAAGTTTTCCTCCATAATTTTGTTGAAGATGTTTACTGGCCCTTTAAGTTGCAAATCTTCACTCTCATCTATACCTATAATCCTTAGGTTTGGTCTTCTCATTGTGTCCTGGATTTCCTGGATGTTTTGGGTTACGCGTTTTTTTGCATTTTGCATTTTCTTTGACTGTTGAGTCGATGCTTTCTATGGAATCTTCAGCACCTGAGATTCTTTCTTCCATCTCTTGTATTCTATTGTTGATGTTTGCATCTATGACTCCTGATTTCTTCCCAAGGTTTTCTATCTCCAAAGTTGTCTCCCTTTGTGATTTCTTAGTTGTTTCTACTTCCTTTTTTAGTTCCTGGATGGATTTGCTGAGATCCTTCACTTGTTTGTTTGTATTTTCCTGTATTTCTTTAAGGTATTTTTGCATTACCTCTTTCAGGATTTCTTCCTGATGACCCACGTTCTCCTGCATTTCTCTGAGCGATTTTTGTGTTTCCTCCTCATGGGATTCCATCTGTTGATCCATCGTCTCCTGCATTTCTTTAAGCAGTTCTCGTGTTTCCTTTGTAAGGGCATCTAACCGTTGATTCATTTCTTTAAGCAATTTTTGTGTTGCCTCCTTATGGGCATCCGTCTGTTGACCCATATTCTTCTGCATTTCTTTATGCAAATTTCGTGATTCCTTTGTGAGTGCATCTACCCGTTGATTCATCTCGTTAAGCGATTTTTGTGTTGTCTCCTTGTGCGCCTCCATCTTTTGATCCATGTTCTCCCGCATTTCTCTAAGCGATTTTTGTGTTTCCTTTGTAAGGGCTTCTAACCGTTGATTCATGGTCTCCTGTAACTCTTTATGAGATTTATTTGTGTCCTTCTTGTGATCCTCTAATAGCATCATGAGAAGTGATTTTAAATCCAGATCTTGTCTTTCGGGTGTGGTGGGGTATCCAGGACTTGCTGCTGTTGGAGAGTTGGGTTCGGATGGTCCCACATTACTTTGATTACTGTTAGTAACATTCCTACGTTTGCCTTTTGCCATCTGGATACCACTGGTGTTAGTTGGTCCTGCTGCCACTGGCTGTTGGTTGGACCTCCTGTGAGCCTGCAAAGCTATTTCTGCCCCCCCTGGATTACCAGGATTCCCCTGGCACCGATTTCTGGGGCCTGCCTGCTCCTGAGTGACTTTGGAGCCCTAATGTGCTTTGCCCCAAGTGATCTTATATTGGGGAGGCCTTGCACATCTAAAGGCTCAGCCTAGTGGATTCCTGGAGCAGAGGTCGCCAAAGGGAGGCTGGCAGGCTCCTGCCCTGTGCAGGGGTGTGTGATCTCTCCTGGGGGGGGGAGGGGGCGTCCCTCTGCCAGGCAGAAGTCCCACAGCAGATCTGGAGCGCTGGTCACTGCAGATCAGCCCAGCACCTGGGAGCAGGTTACACACAAGCTGCCTGAAACCGAAGCGATATTATGCCTGTCTGTCTCTGAGCCTGGCGGTCCCAACTACCTGGTCACTGGAGCAAAGATGGCGGAGGGCACTCTCTGTGGCGCCGCTCACCCTGTGGTCACGATGGCCCGCCGATCTGGCACCCAGACGACCACAGCGCCAACCCGCCCTCGGGCACAGACGGAAGCCCCAACAGGCCGTGTCCCAAGTGATGTTATATTGGGGGGAGAGCCTGGGTACCGGTCTCTCCAGCGCAGTCCGCGGGAACAGAGGTCGAGGAAGGGAAGCTGGCAGGCTCCCTCCCTGCGCGGGGTCCCTCCACCAGGCAGAAGGTCCCACCGCGGAACTGGCGCGCTGGTTACTGCAGATCAGCCCAGCACCTGGGAGCAGGTTACACACAAGCTGCCTGAAACCGAAGCGATATTAAGCCTGTCTGTCTCTGAGCCTGGCGGTCCCAACTACCTGGTCACTGTAGCAAAGATGGCGGAGGGCACTCTCTGTGGCGCCGCTCTCCCTGTGGTCACGATGGCCCGCCGATCTCTATTTCTCGACTGATTAATTTCTTACAGAAAATATCTGATTTTATTAAAGAAGCTGAGCTTCTGAGTTCGGGCACAGTTTTATGCCTAGAATGAGCTTGCTGTCCCTCCTGCCCTGGCCCTGATCTTTTCTGCACATTAATATAGCTTATTGGGTTCCTGTGGTGTTGGCCATGAGAGCTATTGAGTGAGTTTTCTTCCACTGTGGTGTTGAAATAGGATAATACCAAGTGAGAACCTGCTGGTTTTCTAAAAATGACTCAAAGAGTGTGTGTATGACTCCATTAATCTCTTCTAATTTGTGCCAGCCTGCTACATTTAGCTTGGAAATCTTTCTCTTTGCCCTAATATTTAAACACTTCTGATCAAGATCTCCTACCTCCAGCGAGTGTGCATGAATGCATGCATGTGTGCATTCATGTGTGTGTGCGTGTGCATGTGTGTGTGTGTGTGTGTGTGTGCATGTATGCATGTGTTCCAGCTGCTGTGGTGTGTGTGGTGATGCTACACTCCTTGTTCAGGGGTCTAGAGAGTAGTGCAAGTAGGGTGGGATTGTGGAGAGGATACTGCTAGGCAATATGAAACTTCCCAAGAAATCAGTTCCAGGCATGCCTGGGCAGGCTAAGGGGAAGACCTCCTTATCTCTCAGTATCCCAGGTCCATGTTGTCCACATCTGATCTCCACACTATACCCGGGATGTAGGAGGAGCTGTTTGGTGCTATGAAGTGAAACCTGATAAGAGGTTAAAAAAAAGGTCTGGGGTCCATTCCTGACAAAGGAGTGCCTGCTTCTTCTCACCAAACTCAGAGCTCTCAGCTTTCCTTGTCTATGCTGGGGATATCTTTGTGGATGAAGCAGACAGCATTTAGTAAGACTGGCAACAGAACAGCTCTGTACAGAACCCTCATTCCCTTCTGTTACGGACACTTGATTTGTGCTTGCTACACTACACAGTAAGCCTGTGCCCAACACAGAATGTACCACTATGAGCACATGCTCAGTCATGTGTGTCACAGGACTAGGGTTTCAAGTGACCTTCTGTGGGAACATGTAACCATTCCACTTTTTCTGGAATAATAGGCTTTTATGGGTTTGTGCCCACATTTTGTTCTCAAGAACTGATTTGTAGACTAAAAGGATGCCTTTTGAATGAGGTCCTGTTTAGTGCTTCAGAACACCACCATCAGGGTGGAGTGCCTAGATCTCATGGCCTTTCCTACTCTCATGGACATGTAATGGCACACTTGTGCTTGCAAGTTCAAAAGTCCTTACTTGGCTCTGTAAGTTTCCTTTAAGGTCCTAGAATGGTGCAGATATTGTCTTTGTTTTCTAGCTTATTTTTTCCTCTTTCTTGGAAATGCAATTCTGTTGTGACCATTCCTTCATTTAATAACAAGGCAATCAACGGGCAGAAGCCAAGGAGGCTTCAGGTATTGCAGATACCAGGACAAAACACCAAGAATTTACCATCTACTGTTTCATCTTTGTGCTATCACACACATGCATTCATGCATGCACACATGTGTTCTACCACATACATGTTTATATGCACATGCAAGCGAACACACGTGCTCTTCCAGCACATATGTTTGCACACATAGGTATGTATGCACATACACACACGCTCTCTCTCATTACATATATGCTCACATACATATACATACTTGTGCACAAACATCCTCTTCTATTGCATACATATTTGGATACACAAACATGCATGCATGCCGAGACACACTCTTTCCAGTCCTCTTTCTCTTTCACCAGCCGGAGGACCTAGTCCCATATTAGACACAGTACCTGCTGTCTGAAAATGAGAATGCAGAGAAATCTGACCATGGTCTCCAGTGAGAAACCTCGAAGTGGAGGCTGTAATCATGCTGAGTTCATGCCCTGTACCAGGCCATCCTATAATAAGGATGGGACATGCAGAGCTGACACACTGCTCAGAGCTCTGGCCCTGAAACATGCTCTCTTACCTACAAGGAAATACACTCTGTATGTTGGGACTACTCCACCAACTCCCCATTCCCCAGAGCTCTGAAACCATTAGAAGCATCCACTCAGTGCCTGCTGGATAAGAGAAAAGGTGAATAGCCCTAGGAGGTAGAGATATTTTAAATTAAATAGCAGGTTTCTTCCATTCAATTATTCGTGGGACATAATAGGTGTTCAGTAAAAGTTTGCATGAGAAGGGAGGACTCTTTAGAGCTTGGTGTTATGTAAAGTATTATTGCATGATATTATATTATTATATTATATATAATATTATTATGTAAAGTATTATTTTTAAAGAAAACCCCTGGTTTCAAGGTCTTGAAAATGTTCATATTTTAGAAAATTTAAAGTGAAGTTTAGAATATTTCTACCCATAATCCTTTGTGCCCCTTGCTGCTGGAAGCACGTTCTGTCTCTCATTAGCCTCCTGTGTCTTTGATTCTTGCTTCTTGTCCAGCCATGACTTTATCACTCCCTTTAATGAGGTTCCTCACAGAGATGCAGGGCTACACACACATCCCTAATTGCAGCCCAAGAAACTACAGGGTCATTTTATAGGTTGATATGACACACAGGGAAGGAAGGCCCAATGGTGGCCGAAGATTGACCCTAGATTGGAGTATCAGAACGGAGAATCTGTGACTCCTGTCATCTCTCTCTGTTACATCCAATGCAACCCCATCTAGTCTCCATCAGAATGGCTATCTTCTTAGAAGGGTGGAGCAGACAGTTACTCATGAGGCTGTCCAGGCCGATGTCCTATTGCAAGGGGCCCTCTGTCCATTACTGTGACTTATGACAGGTAATGTGTGTCTTGGGGTTCCTCGTATGTCAGGCACTGCCTCATGGTCTTTGTCATTAAGAACTCATGTGACTTTCAGGTCAGGTCACTTCTACACTAGTGCACCTAGGTTAGAGTTGGATAAGCCAAGGTTCAGGAAAATCTGGAGTTAAGTCATTCCCCAAAGTCATGCCGTTCGTACAGGTGAGACTGAGATTTGAGCAAAGGTGATTTGTGCTTATATGTCAGGACTACTTCTCTCATCCTAGTCCCAAACCAAGTGTGCCTACCTGATTTGATTTTGAATTCCTGACACTTAGTTTACCTGGCGCCAGACTCTGGGTAAAGGCAGGACTGGGAAGCGGAGGGGAGGTGAATGCCTTAAGGTTCTGACTTGATTTGCAGGAGAAATTAAGGTTAGGAAGGGAAAGTCTTGATTTCAAGATCTCTGATTCTTTACAGCCTTTCTCAAAGCTTGATCCACAGGCAGCTAGAGGCACATTTAAGTGGCAAACTACAACATTTGTAGTAGATTTTTTTAGTAATGCGTGAATCCCTATGAGAAATAATTTTAGTTTTTCTTATTTTAGAAATCATTTTTTTAAATTATGATTTTACATTTATGAACATTTTGTCTGCATCCGTGTTTGTGTAACACTAGCATGCAGTGCCAAAGCAAGCCAGAAGAGGGCGTCAGAGCCCCTGGAACTGGAGTAACAGATGATGAAGCGGAACATGGGTGCTTGGAATTGAATGTGGGTACTTTGGTAGAACACCCAGTGCTCTTAACCTTGAGGCTTCTCTTAAGCTCCAAGAATATTCTTATTTATAGCTCAGATAAAAAATACGTTTATCGCAGCTCTCCAATACAGGGCAGTGCTGTGCCATGAGTAACTCAGTTTAATTCTCTTTAGTATACAGAGAAATCATGTCCAAAATGTTGGCCATCTCTGCAAGTATACACAAGGCACATCCAGAATTGATCTTGGACTGGTCTCTTTCCAGAACTTTCCTTACCATCTCAGTTAAAGATGAATACCTTAAATCTGCTCAAAATGTAAACCCAGCACCTTCTGATCCCTAGAAATAAATTTTGGAGACTGGTATCTCTTTTCCTTTGAGTATGTGTTTATTTCCTGATGGTTGCTAGTGAGAAACAAGCTGAGTCTACAGTATCATCTGAGATTCTGCAGCAGCAAAACAAGGAGAGTCAGACTCTGGGCAGCTCCTTGGAGTTTCTCTTTGATGAGCAGGAACTTATGATGGTAACCAGCACCATCACCATGTCCCCAGAGCACTGACTACATGGAGATGTCCCAACGGTTTCTGTTGGTGTGTGGGCATGGCTAAGTAGATTGACTCCACCCCTTTACCTCTATGCATTTTCACAGTTTACCACTCAGAGTTCTGTTTAGGATTCTGCTTTAATTTTTAAAAAAGGAAGGACCACAGCAATGATGTGAAAGCTGTTTGCATGGTTGGAAGAAAATAGACCTTGCAAGGAATGCTTTACAATAGAACCGTGATGAGATTAGGGGTGAAGAAACTCACCTTTGTGAACAGGTAGTATTTATATTGTTTACTTTTCTGTTGCTCTGATACAACACCATGATCAAAGGCAACTTAAGGAAGAGAGAGCTTGTTTTGACTTATGCTCCCAGAGGGATAAGAAAACAATCCATCATGACATGGCGGTAGGCCTGGTGTTCAAAATCTGGAGGGCGAGAGCTCATATGCTCAACCACAAGCATCAACAGAGAGACCAAACTGGGAGTGGCAGGAGACTTTAATCTCAAAGTCTTCCCCCAGTGATGCGCTTCCTCTACTAAGTATGCACCACCCAAACTTCCCCAAACTGCCTCCAACTAGCAGCCGAATGCTCAAATGCGCAAGACTATTGGGAACATCCTCATTCGAACACCCACAGAACCTATTTCATCAATATCAAAACTGTGGTCTTTTAGGGTTTATTGTAAATAGTCAATGAAGCAGCACATAGGAAAGAAACCAGCATCATTCTAGATATGGGATAGATTCTGGGCAATGGGGAACTTCTACCTACTATTATCATCTTCATGCTATCCTTTTTGAGGTTACTTTTGTTTCATAGGGAGCAAAACGGGAGGCTGAACTCCTGCTGTAGTTAGGGTGTGGCCCTCAGATCCGTATGTTGAAGGCTTGATCCCCAAGCTGGTTTTGGAAGGTGGGGCCTAATGGGAGATGGTTGGGCTGTAAACTCAGAGTCCCCATGAAAGGATCGATGACCTTGTTTTAAGAATGAGCTAACTTCCTGGAGAGCAGATTATCAAGAAGGTGAGAATACCCCTCATGGTCTCCCTTTGGTATATGCTCTTTATCCTTTTGCTTCTCCACCGTAAGATGAAGAAGCAAGAAGATGCTGATGCCACCCTATGACCTCTCCAGCCTCCAGAACAGAGAAGAAATGCCCTTTCTGCAAAAATGTGTCAGCCAGTGGTATTAGTTAAAACAACATAGCATAGACCAGTGCAATACCAAATTGGGAATCCCCAGGAAGGTCTCCATTAGTTAAGGTGTGCGCATTTGGTAGTGGTGGTGATAGAGATGGAGCTCAGTTACAGACTGGATAAGCAATACCACCTCTTTGTAAGTCCAAGGCTAATTAAGGACCAATTTCATTAGGCAACTTGCATGCAGCCATCAGATTCAGAAGTCTACCTCTGTTAGAAAGAAACCAAGTCTTTAGGCAGCCAGGGGAAGTCAGGGTTGGAGCCCAGAGCGCATCAGTGCCTGGGGCATAGGTAGTAACACGGGGCAAGAAAATTTCCACGGTGGCTTCTAGAATGGACTTCTTCCCATTGCCTGTGCTCTGGGGAAGAGAACATACATTTTCTTCTCTTTATTGAGACAGGGGATGATTCACAACAGCCTATTTTCCCTTCAGATGACTTCTTGTGGAGACAGTACCCTAAGCCTGCTGGGTGAAATGCTCTAATGGTAATGGATGATCTGAAGTGACATCTGTCCCACCCCTCTCACTCTGCCTTCCTGTCCATCAGCACCAACACTCCATTCTGGCCCAATTAGAATTATAAAATGACTCGGACACACTCAGAAAATGTGTTTTGAACTTGAAGTTGCCTCTTCATATTTTTAAATCATTGCATTTGAGTCTAATTCAATACGATTCTGTATTTCCTTCCCATTTAATCTGTGTGCTGCTTTGGTCTACTTGTTGCTAGGACAACCAGCATGAGATCTGGCGTTCACTTGTTGTCCAGGAGGAGGCTGTTAATTAAGTCCCTGAAATTGCAGGCCAGGTAATCAATACCAAATGTATGGACTTGGCTGGAATGTTTTAATTAAATTTACAGTAATTTTATTTGCAGCTTCTTTTGCAATCTGCATGGCTGCAATTGATTTCTATTTCAGACACAATGGCCTATTCACTAGCCAGGTCATCCCTTCCCTTTAATGCCTTTCCCCATCAGCTGAGCCCGTGAGAGATGAGGATTCTCAAGGCAAATTGTTAGTTAAAGCAATGATACAAAAATGAAACAAGCCTTAAAATAGCAGGAGGGCTGGTCCTCTGCCAGGGGAGATGTGTTTTGTGTGAAATGAATCCAGAAAGCAGGGATCAGAAAGGGCCCATGGAAAATAACCCAAGATGGGCAGGAAACAGTCAAACCCAAACCATGCTGCAACCTCCCCAAGACTGCTCAAAATCAGATGGAAACAACCCGCCCGTCACCACTGTAGCATTCTTAGCACCGTCTCGTCTTTCTAGAACTGAGCTGTGCACCTCTTAGGAGAAACACGCCCCCCTCCTCCTTAGATACAAAAAACCAGGCTTCCCTGGCAGCAAGGCCACATCAAATGTATTGCCTTCTCCCAGTATCTCTAGGTGGTAAGTCAACCCTACCTCCCGGGGTTCTCATGGATTAGATAAAATCATACAGAAGATAGGCCCAGAGCATGCACTCTGGAGTCACTCAGGCCTCTGAGTTTTATTTCTCATTCCACTTGCTATTTGAATTGCTTTAGGCCTAGAGCATAACCCTCAGGGCCTCAGGCTTCTCCCCTGTCAAATGGGCACATTGCCACCTGTCTCACGTTATGTGGAAGGATGGACACAGAGCACTGGACCACTGATCCTGGCTTATGCATTCCTGGATTCTTCTCTTGTGTGAGGCCCCATCACACAGTTGGGCCCAATACCTCAGCCCTGAGCAGCTTTGCGATTTGGGCCAAGCAGCTTCCCTGGGGTGAAATGAACAAACTTGTACCAATTACTCAGGGTGACTGGAATTTATTGCAAGGATATTTGAGATCCAAGGTAGAATAGGAATCGGTGCCAACAGCCGCGTTAACACTCCAGACTTAGTTTTTTTTCTATTACGAGGGCCTTGAGAAGCATCAGCCTGAACTCTTTCCTTTCTTGAAGCATAGAAGCCCACGCTGAAGATGACTACTTTCTTATTTGTAACCTTCTCCCATGAGGAGTCTCATGAATAACCCCTGTCCCTTCAGGAAGGGGCAGTTTCTACAAGATAAAGACTCCTCTAACCATGCATGAATCAGTTGAGTGTCATAAATACTGCCATTCATATAAGGCCATGCTAAGTCCACTATAGCAGGAGCAGTAGCCACCTAAGAAAACAGGCAGACACGTGGCTAAAATAAGAACAAAAGGAAATAGTCTTGGTGGGTGCCCTGCTACAATAGTGCCACCAAAATTTCTCTCTCCCTCTCCCTCTTCCTCTCCTTCTCCCTCTCCTCTGTTTCTCTGTCTCTGTCCATCCTTTTGTTCTTCTTCAAACAAACACAAGTATTTTAGACATGTAAACTTGTATTTGGTGATACAATATTTTGTTGTTAAGACTTGCTAGGGACCCATTAGACATCACTGAGTGAGGAAAGGAAGAAAGAACGAGTTGGGACAGGCTAGCATGCTTCCATATGATTCCTTCAGGTGGTGGAGGGCAGCCAAACTGTGACTCTCCTGGAGTGCATTTCAAGAGTCCTTTTCTAAGTCCAGTGTTCTGTTTAACTGAAGGCGTTATTGGCCATGAGAGGCTGGAATGCCTCCAGGGAGCGGGTGATATTTGTATTATGGGTAATGCCTGCTTGAAAATTCTTCTTCTCTGCCCACATGTTATATTTCAAATAAATAGAATCTCACTGAGACTGTATTAATTCCTCTTCAAAGGCAATAGAAGAATAGCTTATTGGAAGTGCTTCAACTAACAGACAAAAAGAAAATGTGTTCTATGATGAAAATAGAGTTGTTATGGTAGAATTTGAACATCTTTCCCTCTACAGTAGAATCAATCTCTTTCTTGGTGCTTAAGGTGATCTGGTTTTGGGGAGACAACATATTTAAGGACATTTAATGTTATTTGAATACAGTTAAAGAATTAGAGATGGGTGACTTGAGAGCACACTCTTCTCGGTAGGTTTTCCTACATAAATCTTTCTTGCGCTGCTCTTTACCTTTTTTTCACAGTGACTGTTCTCAGAAAGAGAGAGATCTAAGAAGGATCAGTTACGACAAAACAATGTGCGCTCAGCTTGCCAATCTCTGTTGAGATGAAAGATCCTGAGAGGGTCCCTCACTCCCCTTGAGCAAAGCCATGGTACTCTTGTCTTCTAGAGATATACCCTTGTATAAGGTCCTATACTACAACCCTCAGTCCAGCCATTTAGAGGGGTAGGTTGAGGCTTGGGATACCTCTTACCTTCCAAGGTGCTATATTTGGCTTTTAAGGGACACTAACAAATCCAAAGTAAAATGGATTTGAAGAATGTGGCTCTTCGATCCTGTGTCTCAGCAGATTCCTTTTTCATGCACATAAAGTAGTTCATGGGATAATTATACAGTTTACCTTTTTCTTCTCTTTTTCCCCTTTCCCAGAGACTGCAGTACAGAAAATAGGTCAGTCTCTAAGCCAGAACTCTGTCCTTAAGACTCAGGCTGAGGATCACAGTAGACATCGGTGATCCTTCAGGGAGGGTGTGGTATGGATTTCTGTTCATTTCATGTTTAAAGTAGGACAGAATTGGCATGGGGTGACAACTCATATAGTAAGCACACATGCTATGCACCGTGTGCTGAAGACCCTATTCTAAGTCGTTTGGTATACTACTTTCAATACAGCTTTCTGAGACCAGTAGTATTCTATTAATTTTAAATAAGAAGAAACTGAAGCAAAGCAAATTAAACAAACAAAACTTGTTCCATACCACATGGTGGATAAGAGCCTGAATTTAAATGTGAGCAGTGTGGCTTCAGTCTGTGGGCTTAGTTTATGTCCATTATTCCTCCCTCAGTCTTGAAAATGTTCAGCACAAGCTATACTCCAGCAGGTCAGGGTGAGTCTCTGGTTCTGTATCTCTAAATGTCCAAGTGACATTGCTGACCCGGTAATCAGCCTTGGAGCCACAAGGAGGTAAAACAGTCTTTTAGCCAGAGAGGTTGGCTCTATTTGAGTTCTTAAGCTACAGACCTCTTGATATATGCTGTGGTTTCTGTCATTTGAGAGGAGTTATGATTATGAGAAAGGCTTTATTGATTTATGGAGTAAAAACTCTCCCTATACTGGTCATTCCTGCAAGGCACTGAAGGTGAGTGATTCAGTGTGAGCTCTGGAGACAACTGACCTAGTTGGAGTGTGGCTCTGACTTTGATAAGCTTTGTGGCTTTGCACAAAAAAAATGACCTTGATGGTCTATATAGTGGTACCTACCTCACAGGACTATTGTGAATCCTTAATATGGATCCATACTCCAAAGCAGTAAGATCAGAACAAAGCTGAGTACTTGGTAAGTGCTTATATGTGTTGTTGCAGACCAACTTCAGCTGAAATCATTTTGACAGCAGTTTTATTTAATTTCCCAGTCTTAGGCATCAGTTGAACAGGAAGTAATTCACAAAACAACTCCAAGACACTAGTTAGAGCTTACACCCACCATCCTTTGGAACTCTTGGATCCCTGGTGTGTGTGTGTGTGTGTGTGTGTGTGTGTGTGTGTGTGTGTGTGCATAAACACATTGATTGACACATACTTGCCCATCCCAATGTAAATAGTATTACTTCTTATAGAAATAAATTAGGGAGGCATTCAGAATGTAGAGCCAGGCTTGTTCATGCCCCGACTGACTCCACCCCAACTCTGCCAAGTGTAATGCAAACTGTTGTTTTCTCATATTAAACGAGTGTGTGAATGAATCCCCAATCCCAAGGTTGTAAAAAAAAAAGTTAGAATTTGTTGTTCTGTTTTCTTTCTATTTAATAAGAAAACAGTAGGTGTTTCAGACATACGAAACTACATTAAGAAAATCACAAATACACAGGTGTTAAGAGCTTACCTCCCGGCTTCAGAAGTAGAATATAATAAAATACTCACCATCTCCTTCCTTGCCCCACCCAGTCATATTCTCTATTTTTTCAGAGGCAACTGCTATTCAATATCTATATTTTTAATGTTTTCATCTACAGGCCTATGTGTGACAAGGTGACGTTTTACATAGTTAATATTTGTATACCGTGTGTCCTTGAGCAATTTTCATTTCTCTACATTGTGGCTGTGAAATGCATCCATGTGCCTTCCTGTAGCTCTATAGTTGACTTCTGTCGCTAACAAGTGTTATTTCTCACTCTGCTGTTGACAAATTCTTAACTCCTTTGGAGTAGAGAATAGCTGTCTCCTCATGCAGTCCTCCCCTGCTTCCCAATACAGCAGACATTCAAACCTTGGAGTTTCCAGGCTTGGTTTTGAAGTTCAAAGATACTTTGTCTTCTGGCTCAAGTAGATGTAAACCAACCACTCTCTGTAATTTTGGATGATTACTTCTTAGATTCTCTTTCCTTTTGACTCTACTGCACGTTTGAAAATGATGCCTACATATCCAATACACATTTATTTTTGTACCAGACTGTGTAAGCTTCCTCATACTTCCAGCAAGTAGCTATTCTGTTGACAAATGAACGAAGAAGAGTACTCAGGATATATCATGGGAAAAGGCATTGTATTGGAACTAGATCTCATCAGTATCTTCAAATAATAACTGCCATACTGATAGAGACAGTTAAATCAACAGAGTTGACTAGATAGTATAATTTCTGTGAGTACCATTCTGACCCTGTCCCCATTTTATAGCCATGTCCCTTCTTTAGGGATCTTATTAACATACAGATTTGAAACCTCAGGTGGAAGACAACAGTTGAGATTCAATGTCCTTAGCAAGTTCTCTGAGGAGGCAGCTGCTGGGACCTTTGGAACACTTACTTTCTCTTGTGGACAGTGCTGTTGATTACAGCTACCCAAGACAGAAAAAAAAAATCCATCCATCCAGATGAACCAAGTAAAATCATCTAGGGCTGGGATCTATATGTTAGATTTTCATGGTGTCTAGGTTATTTGGATGTACAATCAAGACTTCCAAGAAACCTCATCCCAGGGCCAATGTTCTCAAACTTCAGCATGCATTAAACTTCCCTGGAAGTGTTGTTGAGACGTAAAATGGCCAGGGACCAGCCAAGTGACTCAGTAGATCTGGAGTCGACCAAAGAATCTATTTCTAACAAGCTTCCAAGTGATGTTTATGGCTGCTGGCCTTGTAACCCCTCTTTGAGAACCATTACAAATGACCAGGGTTCTCATCAGTAAAAAGGATACAAGTATCACCCACTTTTCATGGCCATTGGTGGTTTGATGAGAAATGTCCCTCATAAGCTGTGGTATTGAAGATTTGGTCCCATTTGGCAGTACTATTTGGGAACTTTTGTGAGGTAATTCTTTCCTGGAGAAAGTATGTCAAGGGGGCAGGCGTTTATGTCATAGGCTCTACTTCCTGCTTACTCCCTGCTTGGTACTTGTGGCTGAGGATGTGAGTTCTTAGCTTCCTGTTTCTGCCACCACAACTGTCAGTCATTGCATTGCTTCTGTGCCGCGATGGAGCTATTTCCTCTTGGAACGTCAAGTCAAGATCAACTCTCTTCCTCAAGTTGCCTTGGTCATGGGATTAATGTATTTAATACATGGCCCAGTGGATGACCCATGGACTAAAGCTGTTCTATTGTGCACACAGGAGACAATCAAGAAATGACTCCTTTGATGATTAATGCTTGTGTTGTATCTATGTTCAAGCAGGTTGTTTAATTTGTTTAGTTGACTAATTTGCGATATTCAACATGCAGTTCAGTTCCATTGACGTACTCCCCATATCAGTGACCTCACATCTAACTGTTCATGTGTAGTAAAGACATCATGACTCCATTATCATTATCATTATTATTATTGTTGTTGCTATTATTATTAGTAGTAGTATTAGTATTATTAGTATTTCCAGCAGACCACATCTGCCTTGAAATAGAAACAGATTCTTGAGAGACTTAAGATTATGTAAGACTGGATAGTCTCCAAAAGGAAGGTAAAAGGGAAAGGGAGGAGGGTGGTGTACCCCGTTCGGAGCCTGGAAGCTCTGTCAAGACCACACCGCCTCACTGCAATTCTGGCCCGCACAAACCCCATTGTGCTTTCTCTTCCTTTGAAGGCTGTGTTTCCATACAGCTCCTCCCTTGGAAGAAGTACTCCCAGGTGGTAGTCTCAGGCCCAAAGGCTGCTTGCTGCTTCAGAGTCCTCTTTCTTAACTCGAGGAGGCTGTCTTCTGGGATTTTGCAAAGAATCACATCATTCTCCCTAAATTCTCTGTGTCAGAAATGACTGCTTGCTGGGCTCTGCAGCTTCCTGGGTGAACTGCAGCTATTGATCTCGCTCCCAGCATAGTGAGTAATGTCGACAAGACAGTTTCTGGAGCCTTCTCTGACAACTGGACACATTTTGGACTCATGCTGGATGCGAACTGCATCGTAAACAAGCCCAGCTTGTGCTGACAGCGTGGAAAGCACTTGAGGATAAACATTTGTGCCGGCTAAAAATGTCTCGAAGATTGGGAGTGTTTCATCAAAAGACTTATCTGTGCATTTCTGAGGGTGTCTTGAAAGCCTTCTATAGCCCCAAAGCAATGGTTCTGACTGATTCATTTGTCAATATCCGCTGCATTCCTTACTTTAAGCTTCAAAGAGGAAAACTAAAGTGAAAAGTTTCATTCTTATTAAAAACGGACAGAAGTCCTTTCTGAGACATAGAAAGACTTAACTGAAGGGTGTTTGCTGTAGGTAAGTATTTGGGGCTGAGATTTGACTATGTTACCTCTTAATGTTTTGGGCTTGAGGATCAGAATCTGTTGTCTAAGAAAAGATGGTAATTCTCCCTTAGTAATTGCTGGAGTAATTAAGTTTGTCACTAGTTCTGGGGAAACTGGAGCAAAGAGGAGATAGCTTTAGAGCCAAGGCTAGTTGCTTCTGTTCTGCAAAACAGTCTGAAATAATTGTCTCTTGGTCGATAACTCTGACATGGGCAATGTTCCCTTTCTAGAGCTGAGTTTAAGCATCCGGTCCCAGGAAAAGCTATGTATTTATTAAGACCCATGGCTACTGGATATTAAATTCTCCTCTAAGCTGGAGTAGAACCTAAAAGAGGATAGGAAAGAATCCATTAAGGAGAGATAAATGCTGCATGCCCACTGGATAGCCCTGTAGTGATGGTAAGGCTATGTTGTGAGCACATTTTATAAATGACCTTTGCGTGGGGAGGCAGAGTGCTGAGTATAACACGGATTCATATTAGTGTTTTAATATGATCTTGTCCATTGATAGCAAGAAGAAAAAGAACCATTCCAATAGTAATCCTGATTCTTAGGAATTGCATACCTTCTGTGTGCAAAGCACCTCACACAGGAGATCACTTCTCTTCAGAGTGACTCAAAAGGGAGAGCTGATCAATCCATCTCATTTGTTGATGCCTAGAGAGAAGAAATGTTGTCCAAGGTTGAATATTTGGTAAGTTAGTAAGCTGGAACCAGGCATTTAATCAAGATCATGGAGCTCCTACCCCAACTCCCACTGAGGAGGCAAATGGGTAGAAGGGAATGTGGATGACAGGAGTGTGAGAAATGTAAGGTGACATCCAGTTCTAACAGGAACTGTGGGGTAAGTCTGAGTTTCAAAATTACGGGAGCACTTGAATCACTTATACTCATTGAAAGTTGTATTATCTATCATCTATCTATCTATCTATCTATCTATCTATCTATCTATCTATCTATCTGTCACCTATCTACTTTCTATGTATCTACTATCATCTGTCTACTATTATCTATCTACTATCACCTATCTACTATTGTCTATCTATCTATCTATCTATCTATCTATCTATCTATCTATCCATCATCAGCCATCCACAAGTGTTATCTATAATTTTTACATAAATACAGAGGTGAGTGCTCTTTGTCCATTAACAAATAATCACCAGATCAAATTGAAATCTGCTAGCTCATTCACTTTTCTTTCCTTTAGGGGAGTAAACTTTATGAAATTTTATATGCATAGTACAGTTTTCTACTTTTATTAGGTTTACCACTTACATATTGCATTCATAAAAACATATAGAAGTTTTAATCCTTATAACAGTAAGTGGGACTATCTAGAGTAGATTAGTGTGCAATGTATATTTTTTTTAAAGAGTCCATCCTTAAATTCTGAGTACACTGCACTATGATTAAATGCATTAATCATTGTTTTAAAAAAATAAGATGACTAACTCACTTGGTTAACATTTTATTGAATTTTTATTTAACACTGGTCAACTGGATACTGTTGTACCTGTCTGTGATGCCAAGCCTGAAGTAGTAGAATTGTGTAAGTTTGCAGAGAGT
Organism: Tokudaia tokunoshimensis; assembly: GCA_036184795.1. Lineage (NCBI taxonomy): Eukaryota > Metazoa > Chordata > Mammalia > Rodentia > Muridae > Tokudaia > Tokudaia tokunoshimensis. Next base: position 16,986,299 of record BTHU01000020.1, on the reverse strand, counting down.
TCAGTGTTTTACTTCTGTTAAATGACGCTTCCTTCTGCTCATTCTCAGACAATGTGCTATGTCCTGTGACATTGTTTTCTTCCAAAGCAAGGGTAAGGTGAATTTATTTTAAAACATCATCCATTTTTAAAAAATAAAACTCAGAAAGTTTTTGTCGAAGTTTAAAAATATTTTTAAAATCGATTTAGAAAATCTGAAGAATAAAAAACTATATTGAAAGAATAAAAACATGTATTTAACAAGTTTCCCGAAATTTGTTAAAAGTAGTAGTATTTGAACAATGTTCTCTCCCTTTCCCAGCTCAGAATGAACAAAAGGCAGGTGCTCCCCAAACCCAGAATTCCATGGCCAGAGTTGCAAGTTGAGAGCTGCCCTTTCCCGGAGGAGAAAGCCTGGCGTTTCTCATCTTCCCGTGCGGCGCTTATTCCTCATTCTTAGGGGAGAGGTGCTGGGAAGCCACAGGTCTGTCATCATCATCTCAAGCCATTTCTTAGGGTGTGACAAGCCAAGAAGACCCAGGCTACTGTCCCTGCCCAATATCCTGAACTTCGCATAAGGGATGCTGTGGGTTTATGGGGTGATGCCCCACGTCCCGCCCAGAGCTCAGGCCACTGGGCAAGGCAGACGTGGGTAGTTGGACTGAGTGAATCCCCTACGGATATCGGACTTTGAAAAGCCGCAGGACCTCGCTCCGGGGGTGGGGAAAGGCAGGTCTTGGGGGGGGGGTCTCAGTCTTGGACACCGCAGATGCCGCTGGATGTTGCGGAAGAGCTGAGAACTGGGTGGGGGCCCCGAGGGCTGGGCTCTGGCCTGGGCAGAGGGGAAAGGGGCAGGGGAGAGTTCTGGCTGTGTCCCACAGGGACAAGAGTCCTAGCTTGGTTGGCGAATGGCTTGGGTTGGTGGCATTCATGGCTGGGAACACTGGGAGGCCTTCTGGCTGGAGACTAGACCTGCAGTTCTTTACGGGGGAAGACCTGCCCCATTGTTCCAGTACGGCGTGGGGTGGGGTGCGGGGGTCCAGAGGAGGAGACACAGTCCATGGTTTTTGAGAGTTTATTATAGAGAAGGAGAGAGAGAGAGAGAGAGAGAGAGAGAGAGAGAGAGAGAGAGAGAGAGAGAGAGAGAGAGAGAGGAGAGAGAGAGAGGTAGAGGTCAGTCATGGCCACATGAAGAGAGGGTGGAAGGAAATGGGGAGAGAGGAGGAGCAAGGTGACAAGAGAAAGAACAAGATAGTAAGAGAAGAGAGAGCAAAAGAGAGAAAGAGGAGGGGGCAAACACACACGCCCCCCCCATTTTATAGTGGGCCGGTCTACCTGGCTATTGCCAGGTAACCGTGGGGAAGAACGTACCTGGATGTAACCAGGTGACTGTTGGGGTGGAGTCCAGCCAGAATACTAGAGGCTTGGGGAGTTGCCCTATGTGACTTATGGCCATGGGATTATGGAGCTGAGGGACTCGTGTCAGAAGCCTAGTGTCTGGTAGCATGGGCAACGGGTCCGTCCCCTGAAGAATTAATCTGCAGGGTCTCTGGAGGTTAAGCCTCGCTCAATCAGAACATAGACTGCCTTTCACAGTCCCACTGGATGCAACCCACCAGTGCAGAACCCAGATCTGGAGCTCATGGCTTGGAGATTTTACCCAGAAAAGAAGTAGCCATTGAGAGTGTGTAGCTCCCCTCTAATGAGCTGATTGCATTTGCAATGGAGTTTGAAGGAAGCTCAGACTTGAATGTGCTCAGAAAAAAGAATCAATAGAAGTTTGAAAGGCGAGAGCTATAAGCTGCACAATGGAGCAGTTTGGTTTCTAGAAAGGACCGACCAAAGAGACAACTGAGATGAACAGTCTCAGGGTCAGAGAAAACTTCAAGCACTGGCCCCGGAACTATCCATCCCAAGGGTCACAGGGAACAATGTGTGTCCCAGAGCATCCTCATGAAGGGAAGAGCAAACATGACAATTAGTGGAGCTTGACTCCATGGTGATCATGAGTGTGTGAAGTCCAAGGGAGCTCGCTCCAAACGCCTGGCATTCCAGGGTGACCTGGTGCAAGGTATGGCAGAGCAGCTGTCCTCTTCCACGAATGGCGGAGTAGCTATCCTCCTCCAGCTGTCGTAGAACAAGAGAGTAATGAGAGCACAGTCTGACTTACTGTTCTAGGCCTAACTGCCCCATAGAAAAACCAAGAAAATACAAATCACAGACTGGAAAACAGAAGGTGACAGCACCTGGGAAAAGCACCTGCTTCTGGAGTTGACAGGAAGACATCATGGCTGAAGAGATAAAGCAGGGTGACAATGGATCATCAAAGCAAAGAAGAGGGAGAGACAGACAATGGAAAGGTGAACCAAAAAGAAACTGTACAGCCGAAACGCAGAATAATGAACAGTGTCGGTGTCTATTTTTAGCAAAAAAAAAAAAAAAAAAAAAAGAAAAGAAAAAAGAAAAAAAGAAAAAGTGTAAAGAATAAAAATGAACAAATGCAAAATGTAGAAAATGTTTAAAGAATAGGATATAAAGAAAGTATTGAAAGGAGTGATTTGGCCTGAGTCAGACTGACTCCATTATAGGCCTGAGTTTCTACTTCTCAGACTGGGCGAGTCAGTTATCGGAACAACTGTAAGCTTCTGAAAAAGGAACCACTCCCTAGTTTGCAAAAGGACAGTTAGCCAAGCTTGTGCCCAAGAGGTTAAGAGGTACCTCTCCTTGGCATGAAGCAAAGAATAGTTAGTCATGTATGCTTGATACAATACCATAACCAATCATAGCCTCACCCAGACCTCCAGGGATAGAACACACCAATCAAGATATAGAAGATATAGATCGTCTACCCCTCCCTAATGTTCCTCTTTTTTACTTTAAAACTGAATCTGAAAATTCAGTCAGGGTCCTTGCATCCATATGGAATTGTGCCCCTGCATGAGGGAATTTGTACAATAAACACTCTTTGCTTTTGCATACTATTTGAGCTGAGGTATCATTCTTCAGTGATTCCTGGACCTAACAGTAATTTTGTAGAGCTAGGCAATGTGTTCTTAAGCTGAGCATTATTTAAAAAGTGAAAAGGTTTAAAAACTCGAAGTTTACTGGCGGGTCTGTGTTCATTCAGAGATGATGCACCTAACCCTCAAGAGACTGGAGGCCCCAGGGAGTTTGGAGGTATGGGGGGTTGGGGATATCCACGTGGAGACAAGGGGATGGGGAAGAGGTATGGGATGTGTAACAGTCAGAGATGGGTGGGGGTGTGTGGGGGGAGAATAAAATATGGAGTGTAAAAAATAAATAAATTAATAAAAAAGAGTTGAATGAAAAAATAAACTTGAAGTTTTTAATGTAAAAAAGTATCATAAGCTAAGATGAGTTATTATAGTATAAAAACAGGGAAATAAGTTTTGTGAAGCCAAGTGTAAGTGTAGAGTGTTAAGCTTCAGTCACGCCAGGGCCTTCATGCTCATCAGCCAGTCACTGACTAACCCAGAACTACTATCTCATAAGCTCCATTTAGCCAAATGATGTGACACTTTTTTTTAATCCATTATTTTTTCCCATACCTTTCAATGCTGAGATATGCAAGTACCATGGTGTTGTGATTGACTGCATGTAGAGTTCAACGTGGTCACACAGCACCCAGACTTGTGCTCATGGACTAAGAGGCTTACACCTAGGTTTTCTGACAGTGTATTCTCGGATGTTTTCACAGCCGTGAATCACCTAATGACAAATTTCTCATAACATAACCCTGTTGTTAAGTGGCAGAGGACTGTAATTATATGCTGGCCTACAATGTATTTCCATGTAGAATAATTACCAGTAGCAGTGCAAAGGTGGTGAGTGAGAAGAAAGCCTACTGGGGTAAGGGAGCTACACTGCATGAAAGGTCCAGACTTCACAAAAAACAGGGAGAGGCAGACTCGTTAAACAAAACAAAACAAAACAAAACAAAACTCAAAAACCAAAACAGAAAACTGGCGGTTCCTCAGAAAACTGGGCATGACACTCCCGGAGGATCCGGCTATACCACTCCTGGGCATATACCCAGAGGCTTTACCTGCATGCAATAAGGACACATGCTCCACTATGTTCATAGCAGCCTTATTTATAATAGCCAGAAGCTGGAAAGAACCCAGATGTCCCTCAACGGAGGAATGGATTCAGAAGATGTGGTATATCTACACAATGGAATACTACTCTGCAATTAAAAACAATGAATTCACGAAATTCCTAGGCAAATGGTTAGATCTTGAAAATATCATCCTTAGTGAGGTAACCCAATCACAAAAGAACACACATGGTATGCAGTCACTGATAAGGGGATATTGACCCAGAATCTCGGAATACCCTAGACACAATCCGCATATCAATAGATTTCTAAGAAGATGGAAGGAGAGACCCCTGGTCCTGGAAAGACTGGATGTAGGGGAACGCCAGGACAGAGTAATGAGAGGGGGTTGAATGGAGAAAAGAGGGAGGGAAGGGGGCTTATGGGACTTTCGGGGAGGGAGGAAACGGGAAAGGGGAAATGATTTGGAATGTAAATTAAAAAAAAATAAAATAAATAATTAAAAAAAAAAGAAAAACCATTGTTTCTCCCATCCTTTGTTTATTTTTCAATAAAAATTTATATAAAGCACTCCTTATCATATAACTTGGTTCTAAACACAAAATAGGTGTCCTTCTTATCGTAAAAATAGAGCGAGAATCCAAGCACAGTGACACACACATGTAATTCTTGCACTAGGGAGCTGAGGCAGGAGAATTGACTGCAAGGTTAGACTGAGCTCTAAAAACCAGTTATAAATCATCTTTATAATGTAACATAAAGGAGTAGAGCTATATCGAAGTATTTTTTAAAAAATGTTTTTCTGTCTCAAGAGATAATGTAAAGTTGGTTCTCATAAGTTACTATGCATGTAAAAATTCCAGGAAGACTAAAGAAAAATCTTTTACAAGTATTGAAAATTGCTAGAACAACTAAATTTTTACAATTAAATACACCAAACAGAAAAAAAAATCAACAAAGGGGAAGTAGAGGTCCAAACAAAACCTTTGACATCTGGAAACACAGTCTAAATGGGACACTGTGTAAGTAATTTCACTAAATATGAGTGAGTGTATTAAATCATTCAGTCAAGAGACAGGGAATCATACTGAAGCAAAGAGAAGCATAACAAGATTCAATTACTTGCTGTCTCTCAGAGACATACATCAGAGACAATGGGACAAGTGTGTTGAGAGTGGAGAAGTGGGGAAGATCTACTGTACAGAAACATCCAGGAGAGAGTGGGGACAGCACCTGGGAATTTGTCCTAGAACAAAAGCTGCAGGAGGAAAAGACAGATGAGGCACAATGTTGAAGGGAAGATATTGCAACTAGAAACGTCTGTGCCATGATTCTATAGAGCCCTTGGATATATGAAAGATTGGCAAAAATAGTAAGCTGAAGTGGACATGTTAATGATAATAGAGACATCCATAAGACTTGAGTAGCATCCCAAACTGACTAGTCCTCAACACCACATCAACAACAGAATATACATTCTGATACAATACATCATAAATGATAGTCAGACCCAAAGATTAGACTTAATAAATGTTACCATACAATGGGGTGATCCTGAGAATTCACAGCAGGAAGACATTTTGGAAATCCACAAATAATGAAGTTATTGTGGATTTAAAACAGAGTTAAATAAGGAGCTGCAAATGGCATTATTCAAAATAAATAGAGCATGCCATAAACACTTGAAGAGTCCAAAGTGAAAATACTGTAAATGTATGTAGCAAAACAGAAGGGAAACAAATATCAAACAGTAGCATAACTTCAAGACACTGAAAACAGATCAAACTAAACTTATAAAATTAAAAAAAATAATAAGAACTAATACCCTTTTACAATAAGAGCACTTGGCAAAGTCAGAGTAGACAGAACATTCAAGTCTCCCAGTTCACATACATATTTATAGGGAAAAAAACTCCCTGAAATTCCCATCCCAAGACAAAATCAGAATCCTTTCCACTATTATCTCTTCTATCCAACATTGTTCAGGATGCTTCTTTCAGAGCATTTAGGTCATTAAATGAAATAAAAGTTGTATTAACTGGCTTATGGAGCCATACAAAAATACTATTAGCTGCATGGCACAAACAATAGAAGCTTGTTTTTTCACAGCTATGAGAGTTAGAAGTCCCAAGTCAAGGTCCATCTGGAATGGCTGGGGATGAGACCCTTGCAGCTTCACTTTTTTGTTACTATGGTCTCAGATTTGGTGAATGGGAGAAAGCATAGGATTCTCTTCTAGTTCTCGTCATCAGGACCCCACCTTTATGATCTTATTTGAATTTATTTCCTTACTGCAAATATGACCACAGAGTAAGGCTTTAAAATATTATTTTGGGGAAAGAAAACACAAATATTCTATGTTGTGGATTTGGTTTAATTCTTGTATTATGTTAATTGGGTCCCGCAAATTACATGGTAATCTGTACCTCTCCATGTAAAATGCTGAGAGTCTCTGTCCCCAATTGATTTTGATTGGTAAATAAAGTTGCTGGTGGCCAATGGTTGTGCACGGAGACAGAGGCAGGACTTTGGGATTCCTGGGCAAGGGACAGAAGAAGGAGCAAGAAGGAGAGAGCCACCATGCTGGGAAAGGAGTAGCTGCCCCACCTAAGAAGTGTAGGACAGACAGACAGCCAATATGAAAGAGCCTTGGATCATGGCCCAGGAGGGCTGCAGGTCTGAGTCAGGGGCAGCCAAGATGGAATATAGGTTTTAGTAAGTGAAGAGTTGGGATAACCAGGAAGTACATCAGCCATGGGAGGTTAAGTGGTTCAACCATTGAGCTATTTAAGGCATATTAAAATATAAGGCTGTGTGTGTATGTCTTTCATTTAGGAAACCAGAACATTGGGGCAGTGAGGAATTTATGTGCTGCCACCAGGTCGATTTGAGTAGAAATTAATTGGGTACTAAAGCATATCTATAACATTTCACCTCTGGCTATTCCCAAATTAACACAAAATTTATTTGTTTTCAGCCTCAAACTGTCTAGTTTACTATAGAATTAGCTTTAAAGTACAGACTACAAATTCTTTATCGAAACATGCCTCAGGAAACATTGCAGAAGAGAGGGTGGAAAGAGTACAGGAACCAGTATACCAGGAAGTCTGTTATGAAACAGTCTGTCCCAGGAATGACTGTATAAGCAAGACCAGAGCAATGGCAACATTAATGGACATGTTAATGTGGAAGAGGGAAACATCTCATGGGATTCCATATCTAGACAAAGACCTATAGCCACTGATGTCAGCTGGGAGAACGAGAATTAGACTCTCTCAGGGATGAGCCCTCATTGATTTTCCAGTACCGAAAAGTCAGTGCTGAAATCATATACACACAAATAACAAAAAGTATTCAGCAGGTTATATGCATCTATCTATCTATCTATCTATCTATCTATCTATCTATCTATCTATCTATCTATCTATCTATCATCTAGCTATCTAGCTATCTATTTATCTATCTCTATTGTCTATCTATTTATTTATCTATCTATCTATCTATCTATCTATCTATCTATCTATCTATCTATCTATCTATCTGTCTCTTTCTATGTGTATGTGCACACACACATATGTAACAATAATAATCAAACAAAAAGAGGTATCAACTTGAAGGTGAGGAGCTATGAGAGGGGCTTGGATGAGGGTGGCTAGGAAAGGATGGAAGAGAAAATGATGTAATTCTATGTCAATTAAAATAAACTCATCTAAATAAGATATGAGGTATGATTCACCCTGAAGCATAATTTTGTAGCTTTGAACTTATGATACCAGACAAATTATGTGCACCTAGAACTCAATGGAAGGACAACAAAGGCTAACCATTCCCATTCCCATTCCAACAGGGTACCTGAGAAAGAAGAAAGGGAACCCTAGCTAGACAAATCCCATTAGATCTCAAGGCTCTAGCATAATACTCTTTGTTTAGGTGCTCTGCTCCTTGGGGCTCTGTCTTCTGTACCAGCAGTTCTTAACCTTCCTAATGCTGCAACCCTTTAATATAGTTCCTCATGTTGTGATGAACCCCAACCATAAAATTATTTTTGTTGCTACTTCATAATTGTAATTTCTTTACTGTTATAAATTGTAACACAAACACATTTTCAATGGTCTTTGGGGGTTACAACCCACAGGTTGAGAACTCTGCCTGTGGGACCTTACAGTGCTAGAGTTATCATGGTGCTGTGGTACTTCACAGGGATAGATGGATGGAATGAACGGGGGGTAAAGAAGTAAATGGATGCTTGTAGTCAGTTGATTTCCACAAGGAAAGTGGAGGAATATTTTCAGAAAATGGTGCAAGGAGCTGGTGAGACATATCAGAAGTAAAAGCCTTACCACATGAGCCTGCTGATGGGAATTCAGTCCCCAGGATCCCTAGTGAGAGGAAAGAAATGAGTCCGCAACCTCTACAAGCTCTCTGCCCTGTGTGTGTGTGTGTGTGTGTGTGTGTGTGTGTGTGTGTGTGTCTGCATGCTTCTCTATCCTATTATTATTCTTTTTAATTAAAAATAAATGGTGGGAAATTCTGAGTGGACAAGAATAATTTTGGATCCCTATTTCATCTTCTTACAAAAAGTTGCTGAAGATGGGTCAAAGACATGAATGTAAGGATTTAGAAGGAAATGCAGGGATAGTTCCTCCCAGTTTGAATCTGGTAGTGATTTGTTTTCCAGGCACTGATAATACAAGAAGCAAAGTAAGAAACGACAGATCAATGGAACTTCACCAACATTGTGCATCAAAGACAGCCAATACAATGGGAGAAGCATATAAAAATCAAAGGTTTTGGCCTATTTTCTGTCATTCTGTCCACCTCTCTGTTTTGAGTCATAGTAGATCTTTGTGTATTCATGTAATACACCCTTCCTGGATAGATGTATGGTATATGCCACAAGATTTTATCATACGATGTTTATAACTGTCATTTAAAATATGTTACATTTATGATATGTTTTCCTTAATCCATAGTTTATTTAGTGTATATATTTTATGTTCATTCATATGTGTTTAATATGTGTGTGAGTGTATGAGTAGCTGAATAAAATTTATATATTTATTAGGTAGCTATAGCCTGGGTTTTCCTTTCTAGGTAAATACATAGATCTGTCAATAAATGTATTGACTGAATTTTTTTTCTTTAGAATCCTTTTTCTTTTATTGGAAATAGATTTTTTTCTCGCATAATAGATCCTGATTATGGTTTCCCCTCCCTCAGCTCCTCCCAGCTCCTCCTGATCTTCCCTCCCATCCAGATTCACCCTCTTTCTGAATCTCATTAGAAAATAGTCAGGCTTCTAAGGGATAATTATAATGTAACATAATTAATATAACATATAAAGATAAAACAAAAACTAACACATCAAGATTGGACAAAGGAAGAAAGAAAGAAAGAAAGAAAGAAAGAAAGAAAGAAAGAAAGAAAGAAAGGAAGGAAGGAAGGAAGGATAAAAAAGAAACTCACTCTTGCATACACTCAGGAATCCCATTAAAATAGCCATAATACATATGAAAAGGACCTATAAGGTAAAAAGAGAGAGAAAAAAATATCGTATTATTTTTTAAAAGGAAGAGTCCTGACATTGCATTATGAGACAAGAAACCTCTAAAGATGCTACCAATATCGGACATGCAGCTTACACTTGAGTGGTTTATTTCCCCAGCGCAACCTCTTTGGAGGACACTAAATTTTCATCCACAAATGGTTATCAGTTGGAGATTGCTTCAGGTGTGGAGAAAGGTTTCTGAGATGCAGAGACGTTTGTGTGTGTAGCACCAGCAAGCCAAGCCTTGTGTCTGGCACTCTGTCGAGTCCTATTTATACTCTCCAAACATCGTGTGTCCTCCACGCACCTTGTCTCAGCACAGGTCTTGCCTCAGCACATGCATCCAATCAGCTTGAGTCCTTAGAAGTAGCAACAAACTACCCCACACCACCAGAAGTTTTTTGGTGTGTTTCTCTCCATGGAGTCCCAACAAATGCAGCTCAACTATGTGATGTAAGGCAGACCGATACATGTGCGTGTCTGTTAGCTAAGAAAGAATCCTTCATCACGTATCCTTTCATGTGCTTACTTTAGCAGAACATCTTCTCTCCTGTGTCTGCTTCAGTGAAATGTTCCTTCACACGTCTGCCTGACCCTTTTACACCTGCATCTACTTTAATGAAACACTCTTTCACATGTTTGCCCCAGCAAAACACCATCCAACACAACTAACTTTCCAAAGAACCCTTAAGTTTCCACCTCACACTGAGCTGTTGCTCTGGCCATCACACATCTTTATTTTATACACCTGTGTACTCAACGTTGCATAAAACTTTCTCGGAGGGAAAAGTCCACACATAAGGAAAGAGGTTAAATAAGCCTGAAGTAGAACTGCTGAGCTCATGCTGCAAGGATAGACCTCTCCTTAAAGTAATGGGCCTCTGAGTGAAGTGTGGTTATGCCCTGAAGCCAAAGGTAATTCCTGGGGGAGTTCTCCCCAGCAGCCAATATCTCCAGAATCTGAAAAGTGTGCTGGAGGTGCATGACCACCCATGGAAACATCACAGATTTACTTTCCCTCCTTCGAGTAGGGATCACACAGCTTATTGGAGTAGATATTGGAAAGGAAAGGAGGCAATGCAGGTTTAAACCCTGAAATTGCACTGTGTGAACATGAGTTTCTATTCTGTTTCAAAAGTACTTATTGGTTATTTTTATTTATAAATATCTGTTAACAGATATAAACAGATTTATAAATATCTGTTAGGTTTATTTGGTTTATAAGGTCAGTTAGCTCCAGCATTTCTATGTTTAGTTTTGTCTAGATGACTTGTCTATTGGCAAAAGTTGGGTATTAAAGTCTTCCACTATTAGTGTATAAGAGTCAGTATGTGATTTAAGATGTAGATGTAGTAGTGTTTCTTTTATTAACTTGAGTGCCCTTGTGTTTGTTGCGTAGACTTAAGAATTGCAAAGTCCTCTTGGTAGATATTTTTTTTTTCTATTTTGAGTATAGTAGTGTCCTTCCCTATCTGTTCTGATTACTTTTGGTTTAAAATCTCTCTTATCAGATATTAAAATGGTTATACCAACTTGCTTCATAGAACCATTTGCTTAAAATATCTTTTTCATCTTTTCACCATGCGGTGATGTCTCTCCTTGATGTTAAGGTGTGTTTGTTGGATGCCACAGAAGGATAGATTCTGTTTTAGGCACCATTCTGTTAGCCTGTGCCTTCATATTGGGGAATTTGAACAGTGTTTATTGATTCATGTTATTTTGTTTTGTGATTGTTTTCGTTGTGGTGGTGTTGGTGTGTGTGTGTGTGTGTGTGTGTGTGTGTGTGTGTGTGTTTCTCTTTTGATTTGCTGGTCTGTGATTATTTATTTCTTGTGTTTTCTTGGGTGTGGTTAACCTCTAAATTTTTCTTTATAGTGCCTTCTGTAACTCTGGATTTGTAGGTAGATGTTGCTTAAATTTGTTTTATCATGGAATGTCTCATTTTCTCCACCTAAGGTGAATGAATGTTTTGCTGGGTATAATAGTCTGGACTGATATTTGTGGTCTCTTAGAGTCTGTAGAACATCTGTCCAGGCCCTTTTGTATTTTAGAGTTTCCATTGAGAAGTCAGGTGCTATTCTTATAGGTTTACTTTTATATGTTGTTTTGTCTTTTTCCACTGTAGCTTTTATTATCCTTTCTCTGTTCTGTACATTTAGTATTTTGATTATTATGTACAGAGAATTTGTTTTCTGGTCCAGTCTATTTTGTGTTTTGTGTGCTTGTACCTTTATAGGCATCTTCTTCTTTAAATTAGGAAAATTTTTTTCTATGATTTTGTTGAAAATATTTTCTTTGCCTTTGACCTGAGTTTCTTCTCATTCTTCTATTTCTATTATACTTGGATTTGGTCTTGTCATAGAGTTTGAGATTTCCCTGATGTTTTATGCCAAGACATTATTAGAATATTGATTATATTTTTAGATTTAACATTTTCTTTGCCTGAGGTATCCATATTTTCTATTGTGTCTTCAATGCCTGAGACTTACCCTTCCATCTCTTGTATTCTCATGTTGAGGTTTGCCTCTGAGGTTCCTGTTCAATTCCTAAATTTTCATTTCCAGATTAACCTCAGGTTAGGTTTTTCCTCTATTGATTCTATTTCCACTTTCATGTCTTCAGCTGTTCAATTCATTTCCTTCCAGTCATTGTTTATGTTTCCACAGATTTCTCTAAAGAATTTATTCATTTTCCCTTTAGGCTTTCTATCATATTCCTAAAGGCTATTTTAAGGTCTTATCTTGTGGATCAGCTGAGTTGCAATACTCATTGCCTGCTGTGGTAACATTGCTGGATTCTAGTGAAGACACATTGTCATGGCTGTTACTGATTTTATTCTCATGTAGGCATTTAGGCATCTGGTGGTGATAGTGATGGTGGTGGCTGTGTGTGTGTGTGTGTTTTTCTTCTTTTGGTTTTGCTGGCCTACATTTTTGGGATTCCAGGGTATACTAAATACGAGCTGAGACATCCAGCCTTGTAGATTTAGCAACTACTGTATTATTGAACTTTCAGTTCACATTCAGGCATTGTTGGGTTAGCTGGACAGAAGCCTGTTGGTCATTCTAATAAATCTCCCTTCCATATATATATTAAGAAATTCATTCTATAAGTTCTGTTATTCTAGGGCAGTAGTTCTCAACCTTCCTAATGCTATGACCTTTTTAATACAGTTCATGTTGTGGTGAGCCCTCCCAACCATAAAATTATTTTGTTGCTGTACTGGCTGGTTTTATGTGTCAACTTGACACAAGCTGGAGTTATCACAGAGAAAGGAGTCTCCCTTGAGGAAATGTCTCCATGAGATCCAACTGTAATGCATTTTCTCAATTAGTGATCAAGGGTGGAGGGGCCCACTGTGGGTGGTACCATCCCTAGGCTGATAGTCTTGGGTTCTATAAGAAAGCAAACTGAGAAAGCCAGGGGAAGCAAGACAGTAAGTAACATTTCTCCATGGTTTCTGCATCAGCTCCTGCTTCCTGACCTGCTTGAGTTCCAGTTCTGACTTCCTTTGGTGATGAACAGCAGTGTGGAAGTGTAAGCTGAATAAACCCTTTCCTCCTCAACTTGCTTCTTGGTCATGATATTTGTGCAGGAATAGAAACCCTGAGTAAGACAGTTGCTAATTCTTAACTCTAATTTTGCTACTGGTGTGAATCATTATGTAAATACCCGTGTTTTTGGATTTTCTTAAGCAATCCCTGTAAAAGGGTCATTTAGCCCCCAACTCACAGATTGAAAACCATTGCTAGAGAACCCTAATACAGAGAATCACTTGAAGAAGGAATTGTGCAAGTTTTATTAGCATATTAATCATGTTATTTATATCTTATATGTTCTTTTTCTGGGTTGTTTTTGGCTTTGGGCATTTTAATGTATTAGTTTCTAAAGGAAGTATGTTAAACTCTTCTATGACATATGGTACATTTTAAAGATGTATTACATTCATATGATTTTAATATTTTGGTAGCTACTTCTCTCTCTTTGTGGATGTCCCTCTTTTATCCTTATTAGGTATTTCTTCCTTTAAATGCTGTTTTATTTTTATGGTATCAGCAGATAAGCTTTAATGGTGTAGGTAATTATTTTACTATCCTTATCCTTTTCTCAGTCTCTCTATTTAATTTTTCGTTTACATCTGTCTCTCTAAGCAAAAAATAATTGAGCATCATTTGTTTACTTATTATGACATTTTCCTGAATAAATATTAATATAGTGTTTTAAATTTTTTATTTTTGTATTTTTGAGATGGGGGTCTCCTTATGTAGCCCGAGATGACCTTGAACTCAGAACCCTTATGCTTCAGTCTAGTTTGCAGATGTGCACCAATATACTCTCAAAAATACTGACTCTTCCAAAATGCATTTCTACTGACTGTCTGGTTTTTAGATTGCTATAGATTTTCTTAGTTTATCTTTTCCTACGCTTTGGTGACTGATAGCATTTTGTGTATTCCCTTTGGGTTCCTCTGCAGCTTCAGAAGACGGGGTTTATATCTCAGGTTTTTGGTGATATTTGAAGGCCCAACAGAGCTCTTATCTTTCTTTCTGAATGCCATTCAAAGTAAACCACCTGCTGGTGACTTCGATAAGTAAATTTCTCTGAAGTACAGAAAACATTTCTCCTGTTATTTTTTTTTTATACTAGCCTTGTTTGAAAGCTAGCTGTTTGCTGTTGTTTTTTTAAGATGGTTTCTTTTGTGTAGCCTGAACTGACCCTAAGCAGTTAGTTTCCTGTTCCTGCCTTTCCAGTCTGGGATTCCAAGAGAGTGCCACCCACCTTTGTTATTGAAACCAGAACTGTTCATGAAGAAGGCACAATTTGGACACTGGTGAGATGGTCCTATGGATAAAGTTGTTGTCTACAGGCCTCACCACCTGAGCTTGACCCTTAGGTTCCACATGGCAGGTGGCAAACCAATCCCCAGAGTTGTCCTTTGATTTGCACACACACTATGGCATGTGGCTACCTGCATTTACTTATACTCTCTGTCAGTCTCTCTATCTGTATGTTTCCCTCTCTGCCTCTCTCTCTCTCTCTCTCTCGCTCTCTCTCTCTCTCTCTCTTTCTGTCTCTGTCTCTTTCACACACACACACACACACACACACACACACACGTAAAATACATAAATTAGAAAATTTGTGGAGATGGACAACAAACAGGAAAATCAGACATATTCACTTAACTACAAGAGATGACTTGATTTTCTTACATGGAGCACCTTAGAGCTATGGGATTTTTATGTAGATTAAGCAGACAAAGGCTGATTTTAATCTCACTCAAAACTGCCACGTGACATCTTGGCTCAAGGTGGTAAAATATGGTAGTCAGTGATTCCTGAACATCTTGATCTTTCCGCTATTCATTTAATGAGTTTATAGTCTTTGTTCTTAATGACTTCAGCAGTAGATGTTATTTGATCTCATGTAAAATGATGTGTTTAACTAATGCTGGCTCTTAAAGCTTCATGTGAAAACACATCCTTGATTTATAATATACTCCTTTAAGGATACCGTCCATGCAGTCAAGTCGGGGGTGGGGTGGGGCGGGGGGAGAGGGAGAGTATGGAGCAGAGTCATTCAGCAGGCTGGAGCAGGCAGAGCCAAGCAGAAACTTGCTTTGTCTAGAGTCCCAGGTGGAATGCAGGAGGACACTGCAGATAATCTCAGTGTTATGGAGCCTATGACCAGCTCTCCCCTGGGCATACAAAGGAAGCCAGAGTAGGACATAGACCCTGGGTTTACCTAGTGTGGTGAGGGGAACTCATGATTTCAGCATGCTAGAAACACCTAAAATGTTATCATCTATCATTTTAAACTATAAAAAAATGCTTGCTTTTTAAAAAAACTGGGTATTGTGGCTCATGTCTGTAGTTTTAGCATTTGAAAGACTAAGACACAAAGATGGTCATAAGTTCCAGGCTAGTAGAGACAGATAAAAATTTTAAAATGTGAGGTATCACCATTATCGTGTGAGATTCCTTCTTGTCTTTTATTTATTTATTAATTCTCCACCACACCCTACCCCACCCCAGCTTTCTGGCCTCCAATGGTTCCTGCATACACACACACACACACACACATACACACACACACACACAAACACACACACACACACACATTTTTTCAAAGTTCCTTGACTGGCAGTCTCTTTAAGTGACTAATGGACCTTAGGGTAGATACTTTGAACAGAAGAGTGACTCACATCCTGGATAGAATGGATAGAATAGGGAAAGATTTCATCAGATATTCAAGATACACAATTGAGGACTGGGTGATTATTTATTTTAAGAATTTTTCCTTGTAATGTTTTCAGATTGGTTGACTAAAGGTATTGGATGCCATGGAACCTGAAGCTACAAATAAGAGGTGAACTAGCTCATTTGTATCTTCAACTGCATGTCACAGCATCACAGTCTTCACAAATATCAATTCTCATGCATGTAAAATGTATTATTTACATGTGCCTTAACTTAGTTTATTTCCATCCTAATGTCTTTTTTTTTATCAGAAAAAAATCAGTGATAGTTGTGTGGGTGTTCATGAAAGAGATATTAGGTGACTGGTTATTTCTTCATCTCTGTCTCTAAAATGGTATTATGAAATATGACACCTTTTCCCTCTGTTGCTAAGGCTACACACATCTAAATGTCTAAAATAGCCATTGACATTTCAATGAGGCAAAGGCAAAGAGCTTTTCAAAGGAGAGATTTGGGGCCCAGAAAGGAAGAGCTGAGGTTAATAGTGGACACAGATTCGTGCATTTTAATTACTGGCCAACCCAAATTAGATTCTGAAATAAAATAGCATCAGGTATTAAGAGAGGCCAAGAGGTCGGAGGCACCGGGGCCCTGCCAACTATGCCCACCACTGGTGCTGAAATTGATTAAAGCATTACAGAGTGAGCTATTTCTGAGTGTGTTACAGCGTTTCCTCTTGTTAGGTGCTACATTGGCTCGCTGCTGTAAAACATGGTGAAATAATTGAATTACTGGCAATCATAGGGAAGACTCCTGCCGTGGAAATGGTGTCACAACATTTTAAAAGGGAAATACTCAGAACACTTTGTTCATGGTCTAAGAATTCCCTTATCGTCTCCGCTGCTCAATGTCTAGTCCCCCACTGCTTTGCTGACAGGCAGAAAGAGACTGGACAGGAACCAGCAACACCTGAATGCCTGGGTACTGAAAATGCTGGCTGCCATGTTTCTTTGCAGCTCATCAGAAGTGGGATGTCTACACAGATACCCTGTGGAACATCAGAATGAGGGCATGTCTTTGCTGATTTTACATCTATAGCGTGCTTGAATATTTTTAATCTCATGGTTATTTTACATGCCTTACACTTATATGTAAGTTTCACTGAGAATATTTACATATATACATATATGTAAATGTATACTTATAGAGATGACAGAAGGAAGCAGAGAGATGTGAGGGTCTATGTTTGGGCTATGTTAGTTATTTGACTTTAGTAATTTCTTCCTCTGTAAATATAGTGTAGTTGAATTGTGAATTCAGCAACTCTGTTTTGTTCCCATTTCTTGTAAGGAAACAGAAAGTCTCCTCAAACTGTTTACAAAGAAAGAACCAAGGTTCATCCTTTAAATCCTAGAAGTAACTGATCGATCATGCCCTGTTTCTTACAGAGGGACATGGATGTGGAATGGAGGATGCAGGTGGAAGGGGAAGGGTAGGGAGTCTGTGACTGGCAGGGCACCTTGCTGCCTGCTGTTTCCTCCTGGAAGGAGAAAAGCTATCAGAGGATGCCTGCCTTGCTCTCAGTTGTCGCTGCCTAGAATCACTCCCAGAACATGGAAGTACCCTACATGTTCCTCCTTGAGGCTGAGTGCCGAGGGCTATCTAATAAGTAAGTGTGTTTAGAAGTAGAAATCAGAGTACCTCACGCAGGTCAATGTAATAGCTGTCCACAAGAAGAAAGGCATTTATCATTTCCCTCCTTGAGGCCTGAGATGAAGTGGGTTTACCAGATGGACCATCGTTACTCAAGCCTCTTCATTTATTAAATTGTGAGTGGGTTGACCTTCAGAGTGTAACACTGAAGCCTGGCCCGCGACATAGGAACTTGCTTCTCCTTTCATTTGGAAATTTTTAAACAAGGACTTTAACTCATTTACTTGCCTCTTTATGCAACCTCGTATTTCTATCAACATAGACACAAGGATATTTATTTTGTCCCTTGGGTTATAATCCTATATCCTGTAAATTTCTTGCAAGCTGTGCCAGCCTGGGCTATTGGAAGATTCTGGTACACCTCTGCTTCTTTGGTATGCCTCATTCTTGGTGGTGTTCTGTGTTTTCTTAGGGTTACTGTTGCTGTGATAAACCCCCATGACCAAAGTAACTTGGAAAGGAAAGGGTTTATTCAGCTTACATTTCCATATTGCTGTTCACCATTGAAAAAGAGTCAGGACAGGAATTCAGACAGGGCAAAAACCTAGAGGCAGGAGCTGATGCAGAGGCCATGGAGGGGTGCTGTTTACTGGCTTGTTTCCTCATAGCTTGCTTAACCTGCTTTCTTATTGAACTGAGGACAATTAGCCCAGGAATGGCATCATCTGAAAATGGGGTGGGCTCTCCCACATCTATCACTAATTAAGAACATTCCCTCCAGTCAGATCTTATGGACTAATTCTCTGAATTAATGTTTCCTCCTATCAGATATCTCTAGTTTGTGTCAAGTTAACATAAAACTAGTCAGCATACCTGTCTATTTTGTATTTTAGCATTTCCTCTTTTGGTATTAAGAGATGTTTCTATGTTCCTTTTGAATATGTCCTGTTCTAGTCCCAGATTTATGCCATTTTCCAAAGATATGCATCCTTAGAAAGAAAAAAAAAATCTAGTTTTTCTTCCTTGAGTGTAGATTGCTCCTTATCTCTAGTTTTCTCTGTACTCAAAAACTTTTCTTGTTAACTTTTTCATGTATAAATATAAAGTGCTCCTTTCTTAGAAGAAAGTGTTTTGTTCTGTTACTAACTGAAGAGTTTAGAAACAGAATTCCCAATTTGCCTTCTGAGGTGTCTAGATCACTGGAGTCACTAGATCACAGG
Organism: Tokudaia tokunoshimensis; assembly: GCA_036184795.1. Lineage (NCBI taxonomy): Eukaryota > Metazoa > Chordata > Mammalia > Rodentia > Muridae > Tokudaia > Tokudaia tokunoshimensis. The sequence goes on along the minus strand of BTHU01000020.1, from coordinate 16,967,622 downwards.
AATTCATTAACAAAGACATGCTATCCAGAGAGAATTTAGAAATATCAAATAGAGTCAGGTGACCCACTGAGAAACATTCGAATTCTTTGCACCTTTTCATTATGGGGCAAAGCATGCCTTGCCCGTTTAACTGCAGAGATTACCAAGATGGTAATTACACAAGCAGAAGGAATGGCATGTTTCTCACATGGCATTTCTGACTGTGTACCTGATTCCTTCCCCAAAGTCTCCAACCTCAGCTAAATTCAAGACAGATTAGGGCTTTTATACATTTAAGGATGGTCTTCCATGAGAAGGGAGAAAACACAGATTTGTTTCAATAGGTAGAGAGATAATGTGCTCATAAGAAGGGCCGTTTTCATTCTGGGAAAAGTGTTTGACTTCTAAGGTTCTTCAAACCTTATTTATTTAAATTTTACCTTAGATGAAACACTTTCTCTAAGCAAGGCTGAACTTTAACACACACTCATTTTCCAATCATTCTGGGTCTAGAACTTAGGAAGAAAGTTTTTCGTTTGGTAAAGAATAGCTTCTGAAAGCAAAATTAGTTCACATCAACATATGTGCCCAGGGAGCAATTTCTTTTGGCCTAGGGGAAAATTGTACATTCAAATAGAGGAAAAACTGAGACCACCACCAGAATCACCTTTGCTTCTTGAGACACAGATGATTAGTGTCTTCTCTTGTGGCTGGGACTGCATTTTGAAGGCCTTGCTAGAGGAAACGTAAATATGTCCCCTTCCCTCTGCCCCAGGCAACAAGTAAATTATTCAAGGTGGACTTAATTAACTGAACCTGTGCTTGTCACCAAATCCTAAACAAGACTGGTACATTTAATGCCAGGACAGAGAAACTTCTGCTATATCTAAAGACATGACAAGGCAGGCCAGGATAAGGATCAGGAAAGCTAATTCCTAGTTCATAGGAAGATGCTGATGAGTATGCTTTACCTATCTGTCTATATGTCCATCGATCTGCCTATTTATACTTTTAAAGATTTATTTTTATTTTCAAATTTTATTTGAGTATACATGCGCACACACACACACACACACACACACACACACACACACACACACACACACATGAATTCAGATGCCCAGAGTGACCAGAAAAGGACATTAGACCCCTAATAACCAGAGTTTTAGGCACTAGTGAGCTATCAGATGTGGGTGCTGGGAACTGAACTTGGGTGTGCAATAAAGAGCAGTGTGTGTGGTCTTAGCTACTGAGCCATGAGCATGAGTTTTAGCAATCCTTTGAATAAATTTTAAATGTACACATTGATCAAAATCTAACTTGTCAGGTTATTATATGAAAGAGTTGTTTTGTTCGTTATAATAAAGAGAAATTGCCCAAAGTAAGAGAAACTTGCTCACAGTGGCTGACTGAGTTCTGGACAGTCCAATGGCAACACCTTTCCTTTTTCAGCTCTTTTGTCTGGATCCCTCTTTGGATAGAAACTCAAAAGTCTCTCTAGCTTGAGAACAAAATGCAAATTATTTTAAAATCCCTGGCTATGGTTTGATAGAGAACCCCACATGTTCATTATATTCTACCCAGACACTGCCATGAGTACTTTTTGTACATCTGGGTCAGGCGAGTTCGACAATTCCTTTGGATTGCTTCTTCTTTAGGAAGGGCTCCCAGATGAACCACGACTGAGGACATTACGGTCAGCATCAGCTTCTAGACTTCTGACTCCGGAGCCTGAGTTTACAGGACTCAATGGGCTTGGCTTTGGGTGGGGTATTAGATAGAGTGAGAGGCAGATGCTCATCACCATTCTCGTTAGGTGACCTCATGATTGACACAGAATGCAGACCCAAATTGCAGAGCTATTAAATTAAAAGACCTCCTTTGAATGTGGGCATTTCTAGGTAAAGCCTGAGAGATCTCCACATTAAAGTTTACAACAGATGAAATGTACATAGTAGCACAAGGCAATGAGTCTGGGAGACTCTTGGCAGGATTCATCAATCACCCTAGACCTTCTCAGTGGGGATAAAGAGCTCAACATGACTCAGGGAAGGGTTGATGTCCCAGGAATCTTGGTTTAGTAGAAATACATCCTCTGAGTTAGTTTTTATTAATAGCTTTTTGGGGAGAAGCGTTGTAAGAAAATTTCCCCTTCATGGACCATGGATTTATTACTCAATGCCCATATCGAATCTCTTGATCTGTTAAGCACTGTGCATTGCCATATATCACAAGTGACTATCTTTAGGGAGGCAGCAGGCACAGTTCATAAGACAGACAATACACTGTGGATGGAAGCTATTCAGTGCACTTCACCTCTCTTCCTTTCTTTTATGAACAAAGAATGAGCAGATGAAAGCATATGCCATGTGGTTAAACATTTGGTCCAGCGATATTTACTAATATATTAGCTAAAGTTTAGCGATTGTAAAATGTTGAAAAACAACAAAATATTCATGCTTTAAAATATTCTAAAATTGTATGGCTTCTTTTAAAAACAGGTCCAATATTTATAGCGTGCTAATTATGTGTCCCTTTAGGTGATATATATTATTGTCCTGAATATTTTGTTAGGCAGATACAAGTATTGCTCTCTAATTTGGGGAGTTGGAAATTGAGGCTATGAGAAGTTAAGCCATTTTTCTCAGGTCACAGTTATTTCATGATGTAGCCAGAATTTGAATCAAGGCAGGATGTTTATGCTTGTGACTGTTACTTTGAACTAGGCATTAAATAATATTAATATGTATGGTGATATACTCCAATCTGTTCATCATATTCTAGGCTTTGCCTCAGCTTCAGCACAGCATATGTGAAACACTAGATCTTATAAAGTTCTCTGGCCCTGGACCTTGTTGTCCATTCCTATCTAAAATTCCCTTTCTTTTTATCTCATCAGCGACTCCTGGTTTGTATACAGACCTAGGACATATGAAAGCATATTGGTAACTAGAGGGCACTATGTGGTCATTGAGTGCTTCATTGTAATTATTGTAGGAGAGACAACTTTTATTTCTGTGTGGTAGCCTTGATGTTAAAGAAATTCTCATGTTTTCCAGACCACACATCCTCAGATCCTACAGATGTTGTAGCAGTTACGTCTGCATTGCTGTGGCCAAAACACTCAACAGAAACAACTTAAGAGAAGAGGGGTTTATTTTGGATCCTGGCTTCATAGACTTTCAATCCATCACTCTAGAATCTCTTGTAAGCAACCTTTGTCAATACAAAGTCTATGACCAATGAGCAGAGGCAGGAAATAGGAAGTGGGACACAGGCAGGAAGAGAGAGGATTCTGGGAGATAGTGAGAGGTGTGGGAGATTTGCCTGGGGGGAGATGATCATAAACCAACCCCATAGAGGAACTCAGGAGAGAATGAAAGAGAGATTCGCTTGGGAATGCTGAGGAGATGGACCCCAAACCAGAAGGTAGCAGAACTAAGGATAAAGAAGAGATTCATCCCAGACTTAAACACATGATGCTGAGAACTATGTGGAAGACAGAATACTTTGAATGCGTTAAGTAAGTTATTAGCTAGTTGGGGAATGAGCCAAAGGTTAGACCATAGGCATTTATTAATAAATAACTAGTGTTGGAGTCATCATGCTGGGAGTAGGGGCTATAAAGAGGAAAACCAGATTATTTTTAAAACACAGCACTTTATAGAAAGCATGGAGGAATGGTTTAGTCTATCATGACAGCAACTTGTGTGGAAGGATGCTGGCATCATCCTAGAGTCCCAGCAGTCCTCAATTTGTAGATTACAACCTCTTTGGGTGTAACATATTAGATATCCTGCATATAAGATATTTACATTATGATTTATAACAGTAGCCACTTCAGTTATGAAGTAGCGATGAAATAATTATATGGTCAGGGGGTCACCACAGCATGAGGTACTGTATTAAATGGTCTCAGCATTAGGAAGGTTGAGAACCACTGTGCTTGACAAAGAAGCAGAAAGGGTCAGGAACAGACTTCCATTTATACATAATATCTAAAGAAAAATGAAATCACAAGCTTTCTAGAAATATAGATAGAATGTATAATATTAAGTGATGTCACAAAAATCTCAGAAGGAAAAGTAATACTTCATGTTCGCTGTCATATATGGAATCTAGTAATTATATATGTATGTGCGTAAACAGAAGTCTGTGTGGAAACAATATAACATGTAGAAAAGAAAACAAGAAAGGCTGAACATTAGGGGTTGAAGAGGAATCAAATACAAGCATGAGCGAGAACACAGAGCTCTTTTTTTCCCCCCTAGTTCTGACTCTGTTATGGATTTTTCATTTTTGATGATAGATAAGTGTTGAAAGTATGTTTGGTAGCAAAAGCGTAAAATCCAATGTGAAGTTCCACAGCCTTTGTTCCAAATGGCTAACTCTAGCTGTATCGAAGTCCATGAAGACATTTAGTCTCTGGGTATGATAAATTTTACTGTGTGATTTCTATTTGCATCCCTTTAAATAATAAAGTTTAAAGTTTAAATAAAAATAAATAGTCCAAACAACAATAAAAATTAAGGTTTACTTCTGGTTGGTCCCTTTAGATTTTCCTGCGGGTTGTGGTTATTGTCTCTGGTGGTTTGCATGGGACATCTTCAACAGCCTCATTTCTGGGGAAATAACAAGAGATTAACTAGGGAGTCTAGGATGTAGACTACAAGAATAAAAGGTCCATGGGTAGGGAGAACTGAATTACTTCATAAATAAATAAATAAATAAATAAATAAATAAATAAGTCAGACTAGAAACAATACCACATCATCTAATATCTAACTATGCTTCTGCTGAGAAGAAGATGAGGTAGTGTCATATGGAGAAATTGGTACACTCATGTTTACTGTGACATGATCTTCAACAGCCAAGGAACTTAGGTGTCTATAAGCAAGCAATGAATGGACAAAGAAAATGTGGTATATACATGTATAGCAGGGTACTGTGCAGTCATAAGGGAAAAATATGTCAATTTTATGGAAATGGATGAGGGTGGAGATCATCTTGTGAGATGAAATAAGTCAGTCTCAGAAAGACTCATCTCAAAACTTCTCTCTCCTATGAGGCAAGTGGAATTTAAAAATAAGACTTGTAAGCAGAGTGGGCAAGGAAACACCAGAGAAAGGAAGTAAGCTGGAGATAGATGAGACACGAGAACAAGAGCAGGCAATACAGGGGTGTGAATAAAAGCATCTTGATCAGATCAAAGTACAAGGCATATATGTGTGAGAATGCCACGAGGGGACCCGTTTTTTTTTTGTATAATAAATTAAAATGTTTAAATTTGATTAAAAAACTAAAAATATGGTTCTTCTAAAATTGAACACAAAAATTAACTGAACATAAATATTGACTAAAGAATCCACCACAGTTGTACACATAATAAGGGGAAGTACCAAGTTTAAGCCCAGTGAGGCTGTGTGCCAGTGACACACATTGTTCCCTTACCTCAAGGGCCCTGGAGGGAGCACTCCCAGGGCAAAGCATCAGCAAAGGAGAAAGAAAAAAGCTGTGACTTAGAAGGGGTGAGTCACAGGGCCTTAGTCCTCTTGAGTTTGCCTTTTCAGTTTCCCCAGGGCTAGCATTGTATGGAAGTGATCAGCTCAGCACTGAAGTGGCACTTCAGAAGAACAGTGTCACAAGCAGAAACAGTTGCACACTCCCTGAAATTCTGGAGAGTTTGTAAGTTTGGAATCTTCTTGCTTTATGGAAGATGGCAAGTGCAAATACAGTTTATAAGAATTCCTTAGAATGAGTTGGGTAGTGTTCCTTCTGTTTCTATTTAAAAAAAAAAAAAGAATTCCTTAGAAGTTCTTTTTCTTTTCTTTCTTTTCTTTCTTTTTTTTTTTTGCCATTTAGAGCTATTGATCTTACTTGTCACCATATTAGCAAGTTATCTTATTATTTCACAATAGGAAAAAAAAGACAAAATAGGTTTCAGTGTGTGTTATGTGACTGTTTCATATGTACATGTTATTGAGAAAGTTCTCCCACAAAATTTCTTTTCCAGAAGATGGGACCAACTTCTGTCTGTATTTTAACTTCAAAAATGACTCAGAATAGGCAAAGTAATCCTGAACAATAAAAACATTGAGGGAGGTATCACCAGTCCTGGGTTCAAGTTATATTATAAAGCCATGGTCAAAAAACAAAACAAAACAAAACAACATCATAATGCTGGCATAAAACCAGACACACTGATCAATGGAATAGATTTGAAAACCCAGAGAGAATCCCATACTTCCACAGCTATTTGATTCTTGACAAAGAGGCCAGATGTAGAAGGTGCCTTTAACAAATGGTACTAGAAAAACTTGACACCTTCATGCAGAAGAATGCGGCTAGATTCTTATTATTTGCTCCGCACAAAGCCTAACTGTTTTCTAATTAGATCTGAGGACCTACCACACAAGAAGAAATTTGTATCTGGTACTGAGGACATGAACAAAGGCCTGTGGCATGAACCTACTGTCACTGTTTTGTCAATGGGCACATTATCAAAACTGCCCTCTAATATTTATGTTCAGAGTATTATACCTTCAGCCTTGGTCAGAGAACCTTCATTTTTTTCAGACAATAATGGGTAATGCAAAGACTTGCACATGATTTCAGTACTAATAGTGAGCAACTCTTAAGTGATCATCCCTCAATGGACCATCCACAATACCCCTCCCAAGGCTCAGGAAACAGTACAAAAAAGAAGGTGAAAATAATGTAGTATCTGGACAATAGGGCAAATGTCCATGAAATGTTATTATTCTGGTAATGACATGGCTGTTTTATTCATGAACTCAACAACTTCAGTGGCCTGCACAGCATTTACAAAGACTGGACCCATCATCATGATGGATCCACTAGGGGATTATGGGTACTGATCTCTCCCTGTAGTGTTATTGGCAATTAATGGCTGCTTGTGGAGTAGGGGCCATTGTCTATGCTTTAGTGGTTGTGTTATCACCTTCTCACGTGGCCCTGGTAAAACTAAGTTGGTCAACACCAACCAAAAATCATAGAAAAGACATGAGAATTGGAGGGAACTTCTTGGAAGGAGAGTGTTTTGGTTTTCACTTTGTCACTGTGAATACTCTAACCAAGAGTAATTTAGAGGAGGAAAAGGTTTACTGTAGTTTTCAGATTACTGTCCAGCATTGAGAGTATTCAGGCAGGAACTCAAGCAGGAACTTAAGGAAGAAACCATAGAGAAATGTTGCTTGCTGTCTCATGCTTAGCTATCATTCTTATACACCCAGGATCACCATCCGAGTGATGGTACTATATCCATAATGGACTGGTCAACTAACAATGAGGCCAGTTCTCTATTGACATGTCTACAAGCCAATCTGATCTTCTCAGATAACTCTAGGCTGTTGTCAAATTCACAATTAAAGCTAACTAGGGCAGAGAGTTTTGGTAGGAAGGAGGGAGATAGGAGAAGGTAAGTGGTTGAATGTGACAAGATGAATTCATTATATACACATACAAAACTGTCAAAATAAATTATTTATATATTAATTCATTAATCATAACAAAACATGTTAACATTATTTATTATAGATAATATTTTCTCAAAACAACAGACTTAGCATGAATCTGTCCAATGTTTTTCTAAAGTTCTTCAGTCTCTGATTTGCTTAATGATACCTTTTGTATTCAAACTATGACTGTGTGTTGATTTTATTCAAGATCAAGAAGAGAACTGAGCTTCAGTGTGTTTAAAGGCTTTCTCTGAAACATTTGTGAATCATCTTTGGCACTATGCCCACGCATAGTCATCATATGATAAATTTTGAAAAATTAATTTTAATGTAGAATCTGAAATAAACACTTTCCTAGTTTGTTCTATTAGCCTCCTCTTGAGTCTTTTATCATTTAATTGAATCTTGATTTTATGATATCAGTTAATTATCATTTGATACTAGTTATTTTGCTGAGTTTTATACGACTTCAAAATATTATGTTCCATTTTATGATGTAAATACTATGTTCATTGGGTTAGTAAACTCTCTCTCTCTCTCCCTCTCTCTCTCTCTCTCTCTCCCTTTCTCTCTCTCTCTCTCTCTCTCTCTCTCTCTCTCTCTCTCTCTCTCTCTCTCTCTCTCTCTCTCTCTGTTTGTGTGTGTGTATGTATGTGTGTGTGTATGGATTTATGTATGTGTATGTGCACACACACATGCACACATTTAAGTGTGCAGAGAAAGAGTGGTATTCTGTGTAATAATAAAGTAAAAAAGCTAGAAATATCATAATAATGATACCTCAAAATATTAGTTTTTTATCAGACTTTTACAATTTTCAGATCATGTAGCTCCACTTGCAATTAATAAATAAATGTAAAAAATTAAAAAGCATGTTTATCAGTGTCAGCCTTGTTCTCATCACTGAAGTCAGTACATTTTGGGAAGACATCAAGCTCTCAGCAGTGGACCAAGATTTTCCTCATTCCTAGTTTTACTTGAGAACTTATATTCTATCATGGGTAGCATCATGGGTAGCAAATACTTAAGTGTTTGAGTAGAGATTCACACTGCCTGCCAAACACCTTAATCTCAACAACCATGACTTGTAAGCCATTTTTTTTTAACTTGAGAAGGATGCTTCCTGATATAAGTGGCTAGTTTAGCTCATAACTCAAACAAGTGCACAGTTCTTTCCTTGAGAGAGCCAGGGTCCATTGGTGCATCTTCAAGGACTTCAAGTGTACCTCTTATTTCATCATATAAAATATTTAAAAGATGTGTGTCCAAGAGTGAAGACTGACTAGGAATAATTTATTATTAATGGTGTTTGTTACTTTTTTTAGTATGAGTTAATGAAGTTGGCTTGACTCCTGATGCAATTTAATATGCTTCCTTGCTCATTCTAAAACACAAACATTTCTGTCCATAGCTGAGTCTTCTATCACAATCAAAAAGACAAATAATAATGCCTCAGTGTTTATATGAAATATTTAATTTCCTACATACTTCCTGAATGGATTTTGGCTACTCCCAAGGACTTGTGAACCAGAATTTGGAAAATCCTGTTTTAAATGAGGAATAGGTCACCTCCTGAAGTAGAAAGCAAACAAAATCAGAGTTTGTTAGTATGGAAAGAAAAGCTGTCAGTGGCATATGAAGCCAGTCTGACTCTCAGGTGGTCCAGAAGAGAGAGCAGATTGATTCCAAAAATGCCTGGCTCTGACTTTTGACTTTTTTTTTTTTAATTTTACTTATCTAATGTATGAGTGTTTTGCTGCATATACATCTGCAGGCCAGAAGAGGGCATCAGGAACCCTTATAGATGGTTGTGAGATACCTTGTGGTTGCTGGGAATTGAACTCAGAACCTCTAGAAGAACAGTCGGTGCTCTTGACTGCTGGGCCATCTCACCAACCCCTGATCCTTGACTTTTAATCACTCAGTTTTCCTCCCTTGTAGTCAATGGAGCAGTTCCTTATTAAGTATCTCTAACCTTATGTTGTCCCTACATCCTATACCCTCCTCTTAGAATTCATGTCTTCCACACCACCTCTGCAGGGAATCTCCCTATCTCTTACCTCTCAGCTTTACCTCATCCCTAGGGATGCTTCCTCCCCCTAACCCCTCCCCAATTAACATTATTCTCCCCACAGAGAGGTGAGTTACCTCTATTTGAACCTAAAACTACTGCTATTTTTTTTCCATATTTTCTTACCTCCATATTGTTGGTCTGTATACTAAGTGTTATCCACAGGGAACTGCGGAGGTCTCTCCCAGCTGGAATGGCTAAAGAGTTACAGCTCTCTGAGGGGCAGGGGAAGCCCGAGTAAGGGAGGCTTCCAGGCCTCTTCTGTGGCTGCCTCTGTGACTGCTGTTGACCCGGAGTGAAGTAGCAGGTGGTGGGATGCAGTGGGTGGCTGTGCCAGGGACAGGATGCAACTGGCCGACAGGGAAGCAGTGAGTGGCTCGGAGCCAAGGCTGGGGACACTGAGTGGGAAGTGACTGCATGTGGTAGGCTCAAGCAGTTTCCAGCAACAAAAGCTTTGGGAAAGAATTCTCTTCTCCAAAGTGTTATAGCTCTATAAGACAGACACTCTCAGACCATCATTGGTGAAATAATTCATGTACTTTATTCCTTGTGGATAGGGTCTTATATACATTTTAGGGTGGGTTGGGGGTTTAAAGGCAGATGCTTTCTATTGGCTTGGTCTGAGATGTTAGGGATGCCTCATCTGCTTGTGGAGGGGCTTCAGATGTTGCCTCTTCATGACTGATTGTCACAGTCCTCTCCATGGGGTGTCATGGTCACATGTTCCAGGACAGGAACCTAAACACTTACCGTTCTCAGTTATGAGGAAGTACTGTGTTTTCTGAATCCAATAGACCTTACCAAGTTTTCAGTCTGGTGGCCTGATTCACTGCACCACACCTTACCAAAATGACATTATTTTAGATGGCATTGTATTTACAAAGTATTAGATGATGCTGCATGCTATGTGTTACATACAGTTCTACTCATGTCCATTTTTTTTCCTGCTAAAGGTAATGATACCTCAGAGCTTTCTTCATTTTTGTGTGGTGTGCTTTTCCCACCTCAAGTTCTGTCAGGTCACAAATGTTCCTAACTTTGAATCTAATTTTATCCACAAAGTGCTCTGATACACAGACTTTGCAGCATTTTACTAGATGTCTGAAATGACCTGTCCTTCCCCTGACTAGACATAGGGGGGCAGAATTATGATGGGTCCTAATGCATATTCATTGCTAATTTGACATATATTTGTCTCCTGGGAGTTGCTGCATAATCAGATGTAAGCAAAGCACCATAAATGCAGCCTCTTTGATTTTATTTTTATTTTTGTTTCCTCCAATGCAGTATGTTTGGTTCATAGCAATGAGCATGATGAAATGAGAGATCGTCTTGGATATGAATTCTTGCCTGACTCAGGGTCTTTAAGGTGGTTGATATGAAAATGTGGCACAGGTGTGCAATTCTTCTGCTAATTTGAGCTACTTTATCAAACTCAATGCCTGATGCAAGTGAAAAAATCCTGAATTTATTATTTTTCAAGTTACTAAAATAAAAGAGCATTAAAAATGAAGCTGTATCTAGATTACTCTTTCTGAAAGCTTAACAATAAGCCTTCGTGAGTAGCTTGAAAACCCACAACTGCTCAACTGGAAATTGGAGGTGACAGCCTGGGTTTTGCTATGATTCTAAATGGCATTTGTCAGTGCATCTGAGAGGAAGGTTTTACTTTCTGGGCTATCATGCAGAGGCTCTATGGGCCAACTGAGAATTACAGAGTGTTAAAACTGTGTGCAGTACGGTTTAATTGAAGTTTAATTTATGTATGTGTTATAAGACTTTTCCTGGGAAGACATAAATAAATGTGTATTCACCCCATGTAGAGAGAACACTGATAGATCAAAGAAAGGAGTCTGTCCAAGGCCAACTTGATGAAACAATGAGATAATTGAGGTTCCAAACAGGAACATGGGTAAGTCAAAGACAGAGGTAACACTGGGAAGTTACCCTGTGTGCTGACTGGTTTTGTGTGTCAACTTGACACAAGATGGAGTTATCACAGAGAAAGGAGCCTCCCTTGAGGAAATGTCTCCATGATATCCAGCTGTAAGGCATTTTCTCCATTAGTGATCAAGGGTGGAAGGGCCCATTGTGGGTGGTGTCATCCCTGGGCTGGTAGTCTTGGGTTCTATAAGAAAGCAAGCTGAGCAAGGCAGAGGAAGCAAGCCAGTGAGTACCATCCCTCCATGGCCTCTGCACCAGCTCCTGCTTCCTCCGGCTTGAGTTCCAGTTCTGACTTCCTTTGGTGATGAACAGCAGTGTGAAAGTGTAAGCTGAATAAACCCTTTCCTCCCCAACTTACTTCTTGGTCATGATGTTTGTGCAGGAATAGAAATCCTGACTAAGATACGTGGGTAAATCTCAGACAAGCTGTACCACTAAAATGCCTCAACTGTGAGATGGAAACTCACAAAAACAAACAAATAAAGAAACAAACAAAACACAGAGAGAGAGAGAGAGAAAGAGAGAGAGAGAGAGAGAGAAACTAATTAAACAAACAAAAGCACCCCTACACTTTAAATAAGCTCCTTGGGAGCTGCATGGGCAGCTACACTACCTAGAGTCCAATTGTGGCCAACTGTTTATCACTTGTATAATCTTGGGGAGGGGAAAACCTTGTGAGTATCTTGCAGAAGGCTCATGAAATTATGTACTCATGAAATTATGAGACTCATGAGCCTTTGCTCTCCCTCCATGAAAAGTGCTAATGGGTCTGATCCTAGAAGGGCCTTGTGACAGTAATCATAGCTACTGTGATTCAGTATAACAATAGTCATGTACAATCCAGAGGAATCAGGTACCCAACACTCCACATCTTCATCCAGTTCTTATATTCTTTCCACTCAGCCTTATATGCTATTTCCTGAGCCTTGTAGGATATAGGATGGATGTATGATTTCATTCTTCCATTCAAGCCTGACATTGAACTTTTTCTGCTACCCTAGCACTACAAACCACAACATGACACTCATTCTCAAGAGCTTAAGCAGTAATAAATCTCTGCAGTAACCACCAACCACTGTAAAGTTCCTTCCATTATGGGCAATAGCAACAATAATCTACCAGTGCAAATGTTTAGGATATGTATATCATATTCATTCAACTAAACAATAGCAGTAGCTTCCCCCACTGGAGCTTTTCCTAGTCATATGCTTCTACCCATACTTACAGCACCAAACATGGGTTCCTTCTTGTGGTGTAGGACTTAAATCAAATGGGAAAATAGTTGCTTGTACCTCTGACAGTTGGGCCACAGTTGCAGCAGTAAGCACAATTTGACCAGTTTATTGGTGGTGTAACATGTAAGTTCCATAGCTAAGCAAGATTGTTAGTAACAATTCTTCCATAACAGCCAGTATAACACATCCAGCACCACGAATGATAGTCAGTTGGAAAGGAGCTTCAGCTCAGATCCAGCTTGATTTCTTCATGTTCTATAACTAGGACATGTGTTGTATGTAGAAATAGAGGCCTACAGTTTAATTTTGCAAGCAAAGGCAGTAAAAATAGCCTGTAGAGTATAGGGAAATGTCCTATAGGGCCGTATTAGCCAACATCTTATGGATAAGCATCTGACTCCTAGTACTGAGATTTTTACCCAACAACCTTACAACCCTTCTTCCATTCATGCAGAGTATCTTCACTCAAACTGTAACAGCTGTTTTTACTGTGCTTCCAGATGTTTTACAATAGCTATAAGATATCCAGAAGTTAACATTATATAACAAAACTTTCTTAAAGAGGGTGGATAGATTCTCCCAAGGTTCTCTATCATCAGTTTCCAGGCAAGTACAGTTTTCTCTTATGATTCAGTAATGAAGAAGATACTATAATAAGAAAATATTCATTCCCATTATGTATAAAAGCATGAAAAGATTCTATCACTTGTATTAATGATCATGTCCAAAGAGCAATGTTTGCGTGACAACAGCATGGATAAGTACATCTCCCCATCTAGCTTTCCATAATCCACAACTCTGCATAAACTTTCCAGACTCACAAGGTTGTTGAGAATGTAGTACACTGGATAATTAGTCCCTGAAATCTACAAGGTTACATTTCACCAATCACAACTACCCCTTTAGATTACTCTCAGGTACAACTCTTCAATACTAGTACGCAAAGTGTGTTCCCTTGCATACTACTGCAGTGTGTTTTCTTATGTAGAGAAGTGACAGAGTATGGTTGTCAGGGGATAATTGACTGTTTTCTTAAAAAATCAAATATTTTTTAAAATAATTAATTACACACATGTATATGCATATGTTTAATAATGGGCATGTACAACTTTAGGTGCCCACAAAGTTTTAAAAAAGGCCATCTACTAGAAGTAAGATTATAGGCAATTATGAGTAGACCCACCTCGGTTTTGGGAACCAAACTTAGATCATTTTCAAGAACAATCTATAAATAAGCTATCTCTCCAGCTCAATAATTGACTCTTCATAATCTTTTCATCTAAACTGCTATCTTCATATCCTTCCCCTACTGTCTGTTGGCACTGGTGCTTTGGATTGCTGCCATGGATTAAGGTATGCTTGAATCCACATCCAAAGTTCAAGAATAACTCCAGCAGACCAATAAATGGGATTCCTGGTCACTATTCCTAGACCTCTCCTACAGGCACGCTTTGGTGTCCTATTAAGGAAGTGGCTATGATTGCACTCACCCCATGTGATTTCCTTTCTCCACAACAGGGCATTAAGTGGGAATAACCTCTACCTCTCTATCATTCACACCTCTGCTAACATGTTATTTATGCTTTAAAGCCTTCCAGAGATGTACAAACAGAACATTTTGTCAAAAATTTCCCAAGGATCTTTGGTTTGACATGAATATTAACTACGTTTTCCATTGATGACTTGGCTGAGCTCCTTGTCTGATTTCTCTTAATGACCCAGACATAAGATACGGCAAGCTTGATATACTTCTTACTTTAACTCTTAATGATTTCCCCAGTCATGTCATAAGGCATTAACCTGGAAGGCAATCACAAAATATTTACTTCCCACAGTGATTTCCACATTACACTAGCAAATTCCCTCTGAATAGATAGCTGGATCTCACCGATGTTAAGGACTAAAAACTTTAAAAAAGAACTCACTTTTGTAACTCTTGCCATCACTACATAGGCTTTTCCTCTCCCCTCATTCTCTGGCTTATGTATGTATGTATTTATTTATTTATTTATTTTTATCTATTCATTTTGCTCTTCTCTCCCAGTTTCCCTCCCTTTGACTCTGCTGCTGTGTTAGACTCTGCTTTTGCCCCTCCCTCCAGACCTACCTCTAGAGCTGCTTCCTGGCACAGGCCAGAAAATGCACTTGCATTTTCAAATGCATATGCACTTGCTCTTTCCTCAGTCACAAAGATGCTCTGCCCTGTTCCTCAGCTCTCTGATTTCTTTCCATTCTGGTCCACATCAGCTCTAAGCCTGGTGTGATGGCTGAGCTGCTCCATGCACACATCAGACCCGCCACCCTGCACACAGCAACAGAGGCTAGGATAGGAGAGACTTTGTGTCCACCAGACAAAACATGTCTGGTGTCTGTTTCCTTATGTCTGTCTCTTTATATGTTTTTATCTGTGGATACTTAATCATTTCTGCCTTTCAGTTCCAAGATATAACAAACATGTGACTTTCCTCCAGGCAGAGCTGTAGCTTTAGCACCGTCTTGGTTAGGGACAGTGCTAACCTTCTCTCTTCTTTGTTGTGGGCCGATAAGGTTTGCCTATGCTATTGCTTCAGCTCTTAGCTAAGGACAGTCTTATGGCTGGCTGTAACTTCAGCACCATCTTAGTTAAGGGCAGTCTCCTGACTATCCACCATCTTTGTTATGGGCAGTTCCTACCTCACTGCATCCTCACCTTAAAACAGCCTGAGTTAAGGTCTCCAAAGACACTTCAATTAAGATAAAGTTGTCAAATGAGTTCTATTCTGCCTTGGTAAATAATAATTTTAATATTAATTTAAAGATTTACAACATTATAATTCAAAGACTACTGCCTTAAAGATATATTTAGCCTTGTTTTTTTGCTACTGCTATTACGTTACAATGTGCTCTCTTTATTTACTAGATATATTCTAGGACAAATAATTAAACAAGCACAGATTGCCTAACTCAGATATAGTTAATAAATACTGGCTATCAATCTTGTCAGAAATCTGCTAAATGTAATGTTAAATATTTAAGTTAATTATGACAGAAACTCCCAAAGCATAACAGTGATCCCCAAAGTCTCTGAGAAGATATGGGCACAGCAACAAGACTGCCTGGATTGTGCTATGATATCCACTGAGAAACACTGTTCCATTGCTTTGCCCACTGCCAGGGTTTGGCCTGCACTGTGGACAAACAAAAGATACACAGAGTCAAATGTCTCATATTGTCAAAGACAAGGGGAGTCATTTCTCCCACGTTCCCACTCCACAGGAAAAAGCTTCTTGTCTTATGGGCCTAAGGGACAGAATAACTTTGTCTGAGTTGCTATGGAGACCACAGGGACCTGGGAAAACTGTCTAGGTAGTGGACTACTGACCAATCTCTGTCATTTTAATTAATGAAATCTAGACTATAATTTATCTTGCCAGATTTCTGACTACATTTACAGCTAAGCTAACTACAGCTGGAATACAGACCTGGTTCCTACCCCCAAGGTAATCCACCACCTTATTAGCTCATTAGCTCATCATTTGTTAACTAGTTAAGACTGCAGATCTCTTATAAAAAAGACAGGTTTGCCTAATTCAGAGACTTCAGAATAAAGGACACACAAGTTCAGAGGTTAACCTTTCACATATGTAACTCTCGACTACTTCCTTATCTAAACTCAGTTTCCATTGACTTCTGATTTCCTTCCCTTGCTGTGCCACTGTTATATTGAGACTTCAGGAGTATAAAATTTTAACATTTACCAATAGAGTTCTTATAAACTAGCCTAACCCTAATATAACATTCCACTACACGATCCAACTTTTATAATCACAAGTTCAAATTTTAAGTTTCCTTTGATTTCTTTTTAACTATAGATTTAAAGTGTTTCTCATGCTAATGTATACTATCAGCTATCATAGTTACAAATATAAGGTTCCTTTGGTTGTCTTTTAACTACACACTTAAGATGTTTCTCATGCTAAACTATACGATCAACTATCATATTTCACACAGTTGTCAAATTTTCGAGTTTCCTTTGATTGCCTTTTAAGTGTATTTTTCAAAATGCTTCTCATTATGATATATATATACATATATATACACTTATATATATAATCTCCTAGACAAAAGGAAAAGGCCCTTTTCTCCTTCTGCTACATAAAAGGCTTTTGTCTTCCCTAAGTTCACCTTAAAGAATATTCATGCTGTTAACAACATTGTCTCTTTTATAAACTTGTAAGCTTCAGGAAACACACTCAAATCTATCTCTCATGGATCAAACATACTCCATATAGATAAGTACACAGGCCAATAAATAGCCTAAGTTCCCACTTGTTACCTATTCCAAAGGGTGGGACTCCTCTCCTTTTCCCTGGGATTGGGACTCCCCTCACCCCAACCACCAAAACCTAATGATTTTAAATGTACACCCAAGGAAAAATTTTTCTCCCAAATGTATTAACTTTATTCTCTACCATATGTATATGTATGTGTACATGTATGTGTATGTGTATATGTATATGATGTATATGTACATGTATATGATGTACATGTATATGATGTGTATATATGTGTGTGTGTGTGTGTGTATGTATATATTTCAGCATCTAGTCATGTCCAGGAGTTTAATCAAAATCTACATCCAGGACAGCTACAGAGAAGCAACCATGGATGCTCCAATCTACTCTCACAGACACAGAAGCTTCTACTGGACCTGTTCCTTCCTACCTACAGATGGTTCCACAGACCCTGGACAGCAAGGAAACATATAACTCTCCTAAGACTGGAGTAACATCCTCATCCCCATTTTCTTAGGTTTCCCAGAAATGCAGGTCACCCCAAAGTCAGCAAGAAGTAGCTAAAGATCTTGATGACCCTATTCCTGCTTCACCATCACCTCTTTCTAGTTTTTCCTTTTTTTTAATTTAATTTAATTTTATTTTTTTAATTTACATTCCAAATCACTTCCCCTTTCCCGTTTCCTCCCTCCCCGAAAGTCCCATAAGCCCCCTTCCCTCCCTCTTTTCTCCGTTCAACCCCCTCTCATTACTCTGTCCTGGCGTTCCCCTACATCCAGTCTTTCCAGGACCAGGGGTCTCTCCTTCCATCTTTTTAGAAATCTATTGATATGCTGATTGTGTCTAGGGTATTCTGAGATTCTGGGTCAATATCCCCTTATCAGTGACTTCATACCATGTGTGATCTTTTGTGATTGGGTTACCTCACTAAGGATGATATTTTCAAGTTCTGACCATTTGCCTAGGAATTTCGTGAATTCATTGCTTTTAATTGCAGAGTAGTATTCCATTGTGTAAATATACCACATCTTCTGAATCCATTCCTCCGTTGAGGGACATCTGGGTTCTTTCCAGCTTCTGGCTATTATAAATAAGGCTGCTATGAATATAGTGGAGCATGTGTCCTTATTGCATGCAGGTAAAGTCTCTGGGTATATGCCCAGGAGTGGTATAGCCGGATCCTCCGGAAGTGTCATGCCCAGTTTTCTGAGGAGCCGCCAGACTGCTTTCCAGAGTGGTTGTACCAGCCTGCAATTCCACCAGCAGTGGAGGAGTGTTCCTCTTTCTCCACATCCTCGCCAACAACTGCTGTCTCCTGTGTTTTTGATCTTAGCCATCCTGACTGGTGTGAGATGGAATCTCAGGGTTGTTTTGATTTGCATTTCCCTAATGACTAAGGATGATGAACATCTCTTTAGGTGCTTCTCAGCCATTAGATATTCTTCAGGTGAGAACTCTTTGTGTAGCTCTGTACCCCATTTTTTAATAGGGTTACTTGCCTCTCTGGAGTTTAACTTCTTGAGCTCTTTGTATATCTTGGATATTAGCCCTCTGTCGGATGTAAGGTTGGTAAAGATCATTTCCCAGTTAGTTGGTTGCCGTTTTGTCTTTTTGACGGTGTCTTTTGCCTTGCAAAAACTTTGTAATTTAATGAGGTCCCATTTGTCTATTCTTGATCTTAGAGTATAAGCTATTGGAGTTCTGTTCAGGAAATTCTCCCCTGTGCCCATATGTTCAAGGTTCTTCCCTAGTTTCCCTTCTATTAGTTTCAGTGTGTCTGGTTTTATGTGGAGATCTTTGATCCACTTAGAATTGAGCTTAGTGCAAGGAGATAAGGATGGGTCAATTTGCATTCTTCTGCATGTTGACCTCCAGCTGAGCCAGCACCATTTGTTGAAAAGGCTATCTTTTTTCCACTGGATGGTTTTAGCTCCTTTGTCAAAGATCAAGTGACCATAGGAGTGTGGATTCATTTCTGGGTCTTCAATTCTGTTCCATTGATCTACATGTCTGTTACTGTACCAATACCATGCAGTTTTTAACACTATTGCTCTGTAGTACAGCTTGAGGTCCGGGATACTGATTCCCCCAGAGGTTCTTTTACTCTTGAGAATAGTTTTAGCTATTCTGGGTTTTCTGTTATTCCAGATGAATTTTTGAATTGCTCTTTCTAACTCTATGAAGAAGTGAGTTGGGATTTTGATGGGGATTGCATTGAATCTGTGTATTACTTTTGGTAAGATGCTCATTTTTACTATATTAATCCTGCCAATCCATGAGCATGGCAGATTTTTCCATCTTCTGAGGTCTTCTTCAATTTCTTTCTTCAGAGACTTGAAGTTCTTGTCATACAGATCTTTCACTTGTTTGGTTAGCGTCACGCCAAGATACTTAATATGGTTTGTGGCTATCGTAAAGGGTATTATTTCTCTTACTTCTTTCTCAGCCTGCTTATCCTTTGAGTATAGGAAGGCTTCTGACTTGCTTGAGTTGATTTTATATCCGGCCACTTTGCTGAAGTCGTTTATCAGCTGTAGGAGTTCTCTGGTGGAGTTCTTTGGGTCGCTTATGTATACTATCATATCGTCTGCAAATAGTGATAGTTTGACTTCTTCCTTTCCAATTTGTATCCCTTTGACCTCTTTTTGTTGTCTAATTGCTCTAGCTAGAACTTCAAGTACTATATTGAAAAGATATGGAGAGAGAGGGCAGCCTTGTCTAGTCCCTGATTTTAGTGGGATTGCTTCAAGTTTCTCTCCGTTTAGATTGATGCTGGCTACTGGTTTGCTGTAAATTGCTTTTACTATGTTTAGATATGGGCCTTGAATTCCTGATCTTTCCAAGACCTTTAGCATGAAAGGATGCTGAATTTTGTCAAATGCTTTCTCAGCATCTAATGAGATGACCATGTGGTTTTTTTCTTTGAGATTGTTTATGTAGTGGATTACATTGATGGATTTCCTTATATTGAACCATCCCTGCATCCCTGGGATGAAGCCTACTTGATCGTGGTGAATGATCGTTTTGATGTGTTCTTGGATTCGGTTGGCAAGAATTTTATTGAGTATTTTTGCATCGATATTCATAAGAGAGATTGGCCTGAGATTCTCTTTCTTTGTCGGATCTTTGTGTGCTTTTGGTATTAGTGTAATTGTGGCTTCATAGAACGAGTTGGGTAGTGTTCCTTCTGTTTCTATTTTGTGGAACAGTTTGAAGAGTATTGGTGTTAGGTCTTCTTTGAAGGTCTGATAGAATTCTGCACTAAAACCATCTGGACCTGTGCTTTTTTTGGTTGGAAGACTTCCAATGACAACTTCTATTTCTTCAGGGGTTATAGGACGGTTTAGATGGTCTATTTGATCCTGATTTAATTTTGGTACTTGGTATCTGTCAAGGAAATTGTCCATTTCCTCAAGATTTTCTAGTTGTGTTGAATACAGGTTTTTGTAGTAGGATCTGATGATTTTTTGAATTTCCTCAGTTTCTGTTGTTATCTCTCCCTTTTCGTTTCTGATTTTATTAATTTGGATACTATCTCTGTGCCCTCTGGTTAGTCTGGCTAAGGGCTTATCTATCTTGTTGATTTTCTCAAAGAACCAACTCCTCGTTTTGTTGATTCTTTGTATGGTTTTATTTGTTTCTACTTGATTGATTTCAGCCCTGAGTTTGATGATTTCCTGCCTTCTACTCCTCTTTGGTGTATTTGCTTCTTTTTGTTCCAGGGCTTTCAGGTGTGCCATTAAGCTGTTAGTGTATGCTGTCTCCCGTTTCTTTTTGGCGGCACTCAGGGCTATGAATTTTCCTCTTAGCACTGCTTTCATTGTGTCCCATAAGTTAGGGTATGTTGTGCCTTCATTTTCATTAACTTTCAAAAAGTCTTTGATTTCTTTCTTTATTTCCACCTTGACCAAGTTATCATTGAGTAGAGCATTGTTCAGCCTCCATGTGTACGTGGGTTTTCTTTTGTTTTTGTTGCCATTGAAGACCACCCTTATTCCATAGTGATCTGATAGGAGGCATGGGATTGTTTCTATCTTCTTGTATCTGTTGAGGTCTGATTTGTGACCAATTATATGGTCAATTTTGGAGAAGGTACCATGAGGAGCTGAGAAGAAGGTGTATTCTTTAGCTCTAGGCTGAAATGTTCTATATATATCAGTTAGTTCCATTTGGTCCAAGGCTTCAATTAGATTCACTGTGTCCCTGTTTAGTTTCTGCTTTCCTGAACGATCCATTTCAGAGAGCGGGGTGTTGAAGTCACCCACTATTATTGTGTGCGGTGCGATGTGTGCTTTGAGTTTTAGTAAAGTTTCTTTTACGAATGAGGGTGCCCTTGCATTTGGAGCATAGATATTCAGGATTGAGAGTTCTTGATGGTGGATTTTTCCCTTGATCAGTATGTAGTGTCCTTCTGTGTCTTTTTTGATGACTTTAGGTTGAAAATCAATTTTATCCGATATTAGGATGGCTACTCCACCTCGTTTCTTGGGGCCATTTGCTTGTAAAATTGTTTTCCAGCCTTTTACTCTGAGGTAGTGTTTGTCTTTGACACTGAGGTGCGTTTCCTGCATGCAGCAAAATGCTGGGTCCTGTTTACGTATCCAGTCTGCTAGTCTATGTCTTTTAATTGGGGAATTGAGACCATTGATATTAAGAGAGATTAAGGCATAGTGATTATTGCCATCTGCCATTCTTGATGCTATCTTTATGTTTGAGTGGTTATCTACTTTTGGGTTTGATTCAAGAAGGTTATTATCTCATTTTGTCCAGGGTGTTGTTTCTCTCCCTGTATTGGAGGTTTCCACCTATTATCCGTTGCAGGGCTGGATTTGTGGAAAGATATTGTGAAAATTTGGTTTTATCATGGAATATCTTGGTCTCTCCATCTATGGTGATTGAGAGTTTTGCTGGGTATAATAGTCTAGGCTGGCATTTGTGCTGTCTTAGTGTCTGCATGAGATCTGCCCAGGATCTTCTGGCTTTCATAGTCTCTGGTGAGAAGTCTGATGTGATTCGGATAGGTCTTCCTTTGTATGTTACTTGGCCCTTTTCTCTTACTGCATTTAGTATTCTTTCTTTGTTTAGAACATTCGGTGTTTTGATTATTATGTGACGGGAGGTATTTCTGTTCTGGTCCAGTCTGTTTGGAGTTCTGTAGGCTTCTTGTACATTCATCGGCATCTCTCTCTTTAAGTTAGGGAAGTTTTCCTCCATAATTTTGTTGAAGATGTTTACTGGCCCTTTAAGTTGCAAATCTTCACTCTCATCTATACCTATAATCCTTAGGTTTGGTCTTCTCATTGTGTCCTGGATTTCCTGGATGTTTTGGGTTACGCGTTTTTTGCATTTTGCATTTTCTTTGACTGTTGAGTCGATGCTTTCTATGGAATCTTCAGCACCTGAGATTCTTTCTTCCATCTCTTGTATTCTATTGTTGATGTTTGCATCTATGACTCCTGATTTCTTCCCAAGGTTTTCTATCTCCAAAGTTGTCTCCCTTTGTGATTTCTTAGTTGTTTCTACTTCCTTTTTTAGTTCCTGGATGGATTTGCCGAGATCCTTCACTTGTTTGTTTGTATTTTCCTGTATTTCTTTAAGGTATTTTTGCATTACCTCTTTCAGGATTTCTTCCTGATGACCCACGTTCTCCTGCATTTCTCTGAGCGATTTTTGTGTTTCCTCCTCATGGGATTCCATCTGTTGATCCATCGTCTCCTGCATTTCTTTAAGCAGTTCTCGTGTTTCCTTTGTAAGGGCATCTAACCGTTGATTCATTTCTTTAAGCAATTTTTGTGTTGCCTCCTTATGGGCATCCGTCTGTTGACCCATATTCTTCTGCATTTCTTTATGCAAATTTCGTGATTCCTTTGTGAGTGCATCTACCCGTTGATTCATCTCGTTAAGCGATTTTTGTGTTGTCTCCTTGTGCGCCTCCATCTTTTGATCCACGTTCTCCCGCATTTCTCTAAGCGATTTTTGTGTTTCCTTTGTAAGGGCTTCTAACCGTTGATTCATGGTCTCCTGTAACTCTTTATGAGATTTATTTGTGTCCTTCTTGTGATCCTCTAATAGCATCATGAGAAGTGATTTTAAATCCAGATCTTGTCTTTCGGGTGTGGTGGGGTATCCAGGACTTGCTGCTGTTGGAGAGTTGGGTTCGGATGGTCCCACATTACTTTGATTACTGTTAGTAACATTCCTACGTTTGCCTTTTGCCATCTGGATACCTCTGGTGTTAGTTGGTCCTGCTGCCACTGGCTGTTGGTTGGACCTCCTGTGAGCCTGCAAAGCTATTTCTGCCCCCCCTGGATTACCAGGATTCCCCTGGCACCGATTTCTGGGGCCTGCCTGCTCCTGAGTGACTTTGGAGCCCTAATGTGCTTTGCCCCAAGTGATCTTATATTGGGGAGGCCTTGCACATCTAAAGGCTCAGCCTAGTGGATTCCTGGAGCAGAGGTCGCCAAAGGGAGGCTGGCAGGCTCCTGCCCTGTGCAGGGGTGTGTGATCTCTCCTGGGGGGGGAGGGGGCGTCCCTCTGCCAGGCAGAAGTCCCACAGCAGATCTGGCGTGCTGGTCACTGCAGATCAGCCCAGCACCTGGGAGCAGGTTACACACAAGCTGCCTGAACCTGAAGCGATATTATGCCTGTCTGTCTCTGAGCCTGGCGGTCCCAACTACCTGGTCACTGGAGCAAAGATGGCGGAGGGCACTCTCCGTGGCGCTGCTCACCCTGTGGTCACGATGGCCCGCCGATCTGGCACTCAGACGACCACAGCGCCAACCCGCCCTCGGGCACAGACGGAAGCCCCAACAGGCCGTGTCCCAAGTGATGTTATATTGGGGGGAGAGCCTGGGTACCGGTCTCTCCAGCGCAGTCCATTGGAACAGAGGTCGCGTAAGGAAAGCTGGCAGGCTCCCTCCCAGCGCGGGGTCCCTCCACCAGGCAGAAGGTCCCACCGCAGAGCTGGCGCGCTGGTTACTGCAGATCAGCCCAGCACCTGGGAGCAGGTTACACACAAGCTGCCTGAAACCGAAGCGATATTATGCCTGTCTGTCTCTGAGCCTGGCGGTCCCAACTACCTGGTCACTGTAGCAAAGATGGCGGAGGGCACTCTCCGTGGCGCCGCTCACCCTGTGGTCACGATGGCCCGCCGATCTGGCACCCAGAGGACCACAGCGCCAACCCGCCCTCGGGCACAGACGGAAGCCCCAACAGGCCGTGTCCCAAGTGATGTTATATTGGGGGGAGAGCCTGGGTACCGGTCTCTCCAGCGCAGTCCGCGGGAACAGAGGTCGAGGAAGGGAGTTTTTCCTTTTTTAAATTAAACCAAAATGGAGAAATGTTAACATTCCTTCTAGGCTCTGCCTAGGCCTGGCACGCTATAAAAGGGGATGTTTGCCCTCTCTTTATTGTCTCTTCTCTCCCTGACCCTTCTCTCTTTCTTCCTCTCTCCCCCTCCTTTTCCACACCTTCCTGGCTAGTCTCTCTCTCTCTCTCTCTCTCTCTCTCTCTCTCTCTCTCTCTCTCTCTCTCTCTCTCTCTCTTTCCCTACTCCCTTCTTAACTCCCCTTCCCATTCCCTAAATAAACTCTATTGTAAAACTCTATTCTATATTAAACCCATCACAGGGCTGGTACCTCAAGGGGAGGGGTGTCTCAGCATGTGTCTGCTGAGGAACCTCTCCCACTGCACCACACCATGCTTCTATCAAACATATCTTGGTCTCTCCTTCTTTTTTTATAAAATACAACAGTATCTGTTCAGTTTCTCTGTGTCATATCCAAATAGTATGCCACCTTTAACAATAGACTCTTTCCATGTGGTTCAAATGCACAACCAAAAACAATGGCAATAGTCTGTATTGTTTGGGGGAGCTTCTGTGGAACTCCTGGTCAATAACATATAAAGGGGCATCCTGCATTTGGCTGCAGTTTTTTGGTTTAAGATCCTAAGTCTTCTGGGATTATGCAAGATACTGTGAGCATAGATGTTTTCTAACCTGTTCAATCAATGTTTAACCTCTCCTCTAGCCCACTACCTACCAGATGTAGTGGAAGAGAGAACTTATTAGGATATGGGGGAAGCAGTCTTGTTCAGAAAAAGTTCTTTGGGATCAAGTCCAATCTCCCTTGTCAGGATATCAGCAGTTTAGTCCAGTAGCAAACACAAAATATGAATCAGCAGCTGCAGTCCAGCCCACTCAGCGTTACCACACGAAACATAAAGGTCAGTTCAGTCTAGAAGAAACTGCAAGGCTCGCCAATCGGCCTGCGGGGGCAGAAGCAGCAAGAAGCCACAAGAACCTCGCGAAAAGTTCTTTGGTGAATTTCTCTCTAGTGGATCACCACAGACAGAGCTCATCAACCCATGTAAGGCGAACAAATACAATGTCATTAGCAAAGAATAGCAAGGTGGAGGAAACCAAGGCTTGAGCTCCCACTGTCTGTGGGGTCGTATTTCTATTCCTTCTGAACATCATGACTTCTTTCATGTGTTTGCTATAGTAAAACATCCTTTAACCTGTGTCTTCTCCAACAAAACATTCTTCCACGTGTCTGCTTTAACATCCCTTCACTTGTGTGCCCCAGAAAAACTGACTTTCCAAAGAAACCAGAAGTTTTCACTTCAGGGTAACTCTGGTCAAGGTAGTTTAAAAATCACACACACACACACACACACACACACACACACACACACACACACACTTTAATTGATTAATTAATTTATTTTTATATGTGTATGTTTTGTTTGCACCATGAGTGTATATTGGGTCCCCCTGCCCTAGAGTTACAGATGGTTGTGAGTTGCCATGTGGGTCTGGGAACTGAACTTGAGTCTGCTGTAAGTGACATTAACTGCTGAGCCATCTCTTCAGTCCCTGATATATTTTAAAATTACGTTTCTATAGTGCTTTTTCATATACCCTTAGATTTGATTGTGTTCCCCATCCCGCCTGTCCTCCTTCCCTCCCTCCCTCCCTATCATATGTTATCTACTACTATCACCCCTCCCCCCCACACCCACACATACATACTTAAGACCTTGACTGCATACACATACGCTTCTCATGGCTCCTTTATTACTTTCTGTCCTCTATAGATACTGTCCTGTTAGACCCTCTTGCCAACTTCACACAAGTCAGAGCCATTTGGGAAGAGAGAACTTGAACTGAGAAAATGCTTCCATCAGACTGGCATGTGGGGCATTTTCTTGATTAATGGTTGATGGAGGAAGATCGAACTCACTGTGGGTGCTGGCACCCTTGGATTGGTTGTATAAGAAAGCAGGGTGAGAGCGCCATGGGGAGCAAACTAGTAAGCAGCATTCTTCCACAGTTTCTGCTTGAGTTCCTGCCTCAAGTTCCTGCTCTGACATCCCTCAAGGAATGACTGTAACCAGTGAGATGAAATAAACTCTTTCCTCCCTTGATGGCTTTTCCTCATGGAGTTTTACCACAGCAACAGGAAGCAAGCTAAGATAGACGTTCACTATGGCTTAAAGAAAATTTAAAATTTGAAGCTATAATTGTCATTCAAGAAGTGATATAATGTACAGTGTTTTCCTTTTGGGGCCTGGGTTGTCTCTTTCAGTATAATAGTTCCAGAAGATTTTATATTTCTTTATAGCTGAATAAAATTCATATATATATATATATATATATATTACATTTTTATTACCCATTCATCTAGTTTCATTGTTACTGTAGACACAATAGCAATGAACATGATTGTATGGTTTTCTTCATCATAGGACACAGAGTCCTTTTGAGTCCTGGCTAAGAGTGGTATGTCTGGGTCATATAGTACTTCTATTTTCAGCTTTATGGGATGTCTGCAGACTGATTCCATATTCAATGCAGTAGTGTACACTCTCACCAACAGTCAATGAGGGTTCTCTTTTCTTCACAGCTGGCAGCAGCTGCTTTCACAACATTCTTATTCGAGTGAATTGGAATCGCAAAGTGGTTTTTATTTGTATTTCTGGGATGGCTAAGAAAGTTAGCTAACAAATTTATTACTCATTTACATTTCTTCTTTTGAGAACTCTGTTCAATGTTATAGTCCATTTTTGAGTGGGTTATTATTTCAGTGTTCAGTTTTTGAATTATTTGTATTTTCTAGATATTAATTCTCTGTCAGATGTATAGCGGGCCACATTTTTTTTTCCTATTTGCCTCTTTACTTGATTGTTCAATTCCTTTGCTATACAAACATTCCTTAATTTTATAATGTCCCATTTGTCACTTGTTGACCTTATTTTCCAAGTCCTAAACAGAAATTTCTTACTGGTATCTATATACTGTTGTATACCTTGTGCTTTCTTCTTTAACATTGTTGTAGTTTCTGATCTTATACTGAGATCCTCCATCCATTTGAACTTGATTTGCATACAGGGTAGGAGATAAGGATCTAGTTCCATTCTTCTATATGCCGATACCAGGTTTCTGAACACCACTTATTGAAGTTGCTGTCATTTGTACTGTGTGCAGTTTGGCACAGGTAGCTGTAGTTTCTTAGACGTGTATCTGAGTCTCACTCGTTACCTTAAAACCCACCTTCTTGCTTCTTTAATGTCTTTTCAACTCCTACCCTTAGAAATCTGATCTGTTTTCTGTCTTTATAATTTCGAATTTTCCAGAGGAACTACAAATGACATCCTGTACTGGGAAGTTTTTTGTGTCTGACTTCTTTGACAGTGAATTTTAATGTTACTATGCTGAGCTAGTTGTCAGTGTTTGGTTCCTTTTTATTGCCAAGTAACGATTCTACTGTATAGGTAAGCAGTAATTGGCGTACCTATTGATCAATTACTGGAAACTTAAGTTTTAAGTTGTGGCTATTGTGAATGATGAAACTGTAAAATGGTATGCAGATCTTTATGAGAATGCAAGTTTTCATTTCACTAGGAGAGACGGTTGGATCATAGTGAATGCTTAAGTCATGTTGTGTTTCTTTTCAGGAAAATTACATAGTCTGTTAAAACATATTTCTTATAAGAAAATGGTGACTATTTGTTTCAGAAGGTGCACAGGCAGGGCTACCCAGAGACGAAAGAATCGATGGTGATGCTCTTGCCGTTCGGTATTGAACAACCTCTGTGTGGTAGATATGCCACAGATCTATCTTCCCAATTACATTTTGTTCCAGCTGATGATTAAACTAGTCAGCCTTCCCTGGGTACCCACCAGTGTTGCCACAAAGCAGAGGGCTGCAGACCAGAGATGGGGACAATCGTCTGAGATCTGTGGCCACAGGGAATCCACAAAGTGGATAACAAGCACACGGATAATCAATCGATGCTTTAGTATTCTTGCAGTTACAATGACAATCACCTCATTTTACTTGCACAGAGTATTGATTGCTTTCCCCTCAGAGACACGATGAGCCAGAAGTGTGCCCATTTATTAAGGTGAAATATGAAATACAATTCATCCAACTTCCCCCAAGCCAATCAGCAAGTCTTTCCTTAGCCTTCCTCTGTTCCTTGTGGTTTTCCAGGGATCTTTGACCTGTGTCAGGGGAAAGGCTTTTGTTCTTCAGAAGCCACTTCTGATGTCTATGGAAAGGGGATTTGGATAGGAAGAAATGGAGACATATAAGATTATCTGTTACTTGGTGTTCAAGTCAATAAACAAAGACTGGTGCATTTTGAAAGCATGAACAGGAAATACTCATATACAGCAAGGAAAGGTACTATGGAAAGGAGTCAGCTTGCCAGGCCCTGGTTTCTGGTTTCTTAATATTGTGGGTTAGGCTGCTAAGGAATATTCTTGCATCGATGTGGACCCCATCAGAGCCAAAAGCTCAATTCTATTGCATTTCCTTAGTGGCACAGATGGTTCCTGTACTTAGAAGATGTTTGCCAAGTTTACAAAAAAGATCTGTGTTGGTCCAGAAGAGCTAATGGAGTAAGTTCCAGCCTAAAAGACTAGGTCAAAGCATAGAAGAGATAAAGGTCCAGTGTGAATCAAGCTGATACATAAAATAATCATCACATCAACCACAGAAATTAGAAGTATCAATCCTGAAAAATCCTACACATGTGCAAGAGAACACAAAACATTAATATCTGTAACATTAAAAAGCAAACAAACATCTCTTGCCTTCTTGCTCTAGCTCTGTCCTCTTGTCCCGCTCCCCCACCTCCCCATTCCCTCTCAACTCCCTCCCCATGACCTGAATAAACTCTATTCTATACTAAGAAAAATAAAACAAAAAAAACAAAACCAGAAATGAGCTGGAGAGATGGCTCACCAGCTAGCTCATGCATTGCTCCTACAGAAGACTTGGTCTCTAGTACCTATGTTGGGTGTCACAGCACACTGTGACTCCAGCCCCATGAGAACTGGAGACCTCTTCTGGAGTACATGAACACCTGCACTCACATGTGCACATACCCGCACACAGGCATACTCATATGGACTAAATTAAATAGAAAAAAATCTTTCAAAAAAAATCACAAATATGGCATGGTCACTAGTGGTAAGAATGAATAAGTTATGCTACAGTCATGCAGGGATGATGAGAGTGAATGAACCGTGGCTGGTAAATATCAACAGGAAATTTGAAGAAAGGAAAATAGAAGGACAGAAGGATATATAGTGCTTAATGTACTTCGGTTAAAGAGCTTCACTGTGAAGCTCAGTGAAACAACTTATTTTTGGAAGTATGCACATACATGGGAATAGGTGGCGGAGCAGATGAATCACTTTTACACTCTTTTCCTTTGACCTGCTCTTAGGAGTTAGGAACTAGGACCAAGTGTCTTTCCTTCACATCTTCCTTACCAAACATGCCTAGCGTCTTGAATTTCTATCCACATAAGGGACGGCTGAGCCTCCTTGTCCCAACTTTCTCTCCTACCCCCTCATAATATTTGAGGAGGTTATAGTCAGGTTACAGAAAGTGAATGGGACTCGGAAATAAATTGAACTGTCCAAGTCCATGACATGACCAACACACACAGGAGAAAACTGGAAAGAAACAAACCAACAAATGGAAAGATGATCACAATGGAATTTAACTTTGGCTATAGACAAAAGGACCTTAGAACTAATTGACATGTTTTGTAATGCAGTGGTAGAGTGATATAGCAGGAGTGGGTACCTTAGCCGGGCTCATGGTGAGGCATCCCCACAACCCCAGGTATCAGATGGGTTATACAACCAATGGGTTTAGTATAAAATGAAGTTTCTTTGGGACATGGGAAGGGGTTGTGGAGCAGGAAGTAGAGGCAGAGAATGAAAGGAGACAGAGAAGGATAGAAAAAGAAAGGAGGGAGAAAGAAGGGAAGAGGCCAGCCAGGGAAAGGGGGTAGGGGAGGTCACATAGAGCGAGAGGACAGGGAGAGAGCAGGATGGTTGAGGAGAGGCCACAAATTCCTTTTATAGCAAGCCAGGCTTGTACTTGGCTGTTGCTAGGTAACTGTCAGGCAGAACCTAGAGAAAATGCTAAAACTAGTAACAATGGCCGACTTTATCAGTATTAATTACATCATAGGCAAGACATGTCCTCTGTATGCATCTTTCAAAGGCATGTTTCTCTCATTCCCTGTTCCTATCTCTCATTATCCCAGGTAGGTATCTGCCCAGTATTAATGTACAATGCATGTCCCAGTTAGAGACCACTGGGAGAGACACACAGAGGGTCTTTTTCCATCATTTAATCTGTCGCTGGCTATCCTCACCTGTAAACTTGCCATGATTCTATGCTAGCTTCCTAGAGAAAGAGCTAAGATGGGATGTGGGGATGGTTTTAAAGAGCTTGGATTTGGGTTCTGTCATCATGATTGCTACTTAACTTTCTCATTGTCTTCTGTCCTATGCTCAAGAATTCCATAGACCCACTTTCTAAAGTTCAGCAGCACCAAGTGTCTTCTTGATCATCCTTGTGCAGGGAGAAGCAGGGGTGGTAGGGGTGGGTGGGTGAGAAAGGGGTTAGTTTTTGTTTCTTTGCAAGGTCTTCTCCTCTGCAAAGCAAGCTCAGATGTCTGTGGTACTTCCAACATTCTTTCCATCTGGAAGTAAAAGGATCAACCCAAGGACACTATTTACTTGAAATTTACTGTTCCATATTAAATCTACTATTAAGTCTACCATTAACTTCCAATATCTAGCATGTTGAGATTATATTTCCTCAGCTCAACAATGAGCTCATGCCAAGTCTGCCTGTTATTTTATGTGGAACATGCAATCCCACCATTGTCTCCAGGATGGTAACTTCACTGACACACACACACACACACACACACACACACACACACACACACACACACACCTTAGTCCTGTGTCTATGCAACTCTCTCTCCCTCTTCATTACAGAGATGAGTTTCTGTTACTGAGCACATGCATTTGGGTTTGGCCTTCACAAATTTTTAACTCAATTTTTTTCTTCCGAAGATTTTGAATCTCTTCTCACTTGTCAGAGAAACTTTTTTTTCTCTCCCTTGAAGCAGGTTTCTTTTTGTACTCTCCAAGAACAGCTTGCAGGCTTGCAAAAAGGAGAAGCAGTGTTCTTTAGGGAGCTGTCAGAAAGAGCAGATGCAGCCGCGCAGCATGGGGCTCCTGATCTCCACAAGTGGCACAGGAACATTTTATTTGTAAAAGGAAGGACAGAGGCCTTCTCTTCTCCCCATGTCTCGATTTGCATTTTATTAGACACCCAGTAGGATGGTTTGTAAATTGACATCTCCACTCACAGATCTCTCTGTCAACCCCCAGCCTACCAGAGGGCAAAACGCAGGGATCCTGGAAACAGGGTAGAGTGAAAGGAATCAGACGTCATGGCTCACAACTGGGGCTTTTTCTTCTTCTTCAAAAAGTCTCTTTTGTTTCTAAGACTTCTGAGGGAGAAAAAAAGGAGGGGGGAAATCTCCAGAGACAGAAGCAGGCAGTCCAAGGTTCAGAAGAGGAAGGCTGCTGCAAAAGAGGGGGATGGAAGAATAGGATGCTATGATTACACCTCCTTTGGTGGCAGTGTGTTCTGGCATAAATAACCTCTCACTTAGCCCCCGTTTCCTCATAACCACAGGTCAGAGAAAAACATCTAACTATCCTGACCAAGTGACTATGGTGTTAGCCATTTACCTTTGGATCCTTTGTCCAGGATTCTCCTCCATGGACAGGAGGAAAACCACACCTCCTAAAGAGCTTTCATCTACTTCATATATTGATATATGTTTACTCATTCTAGAAACAAGAAAAACGAAGCAACC
Organism: Tokudaia tokunoshimensis; assembly: GCA_036184795.1. NCBI lineage: Eukaryota > Metazoa > Chordata > Mammalia > Rodentia > Muridae > Tokudaia > Tokudaia tokunoshimensis. Next base: position 16,935,428 of record BTHU01000020.1, on the reverse strand, counting down.
ACAAAGAACTGATCCTCTGACACACACACACACACACACACACACACACACACACACACACACACTTCAAATTTTATTACCTGAGAAGCATGCATTGATAGTTATCTTTTGTGCCTGGAACTCTTTAGAGATATGAGGATCAAATTGTGTTCGGTTGGTGTTTGTCAGCGATGCATATTGTAGAATGTTCTGTGTGGGGTATGATTGCTACTTCCCCTGGTGTGAGAATGACCTGCAGCTTGACTGTTTTGCATGTGGTTCAGTTTATCTTCAGTAGCATTTGAACTTAAAAGTAAAGCTAGCAGTTCACGACTAAGAAGACTGTACAGTGAAAATGAAGTTTGAGGGCAAAGATAAATAGCTTCTTGTATCTTTCTGAAGTATACAGGACGACTTCATAAAGACATTAAACTTTCATGTATGTTTTCATGTATATTAGGAGTTGAATTGGCTCTTTTTTTCTGTTTTGTTTTGTTTTGCTTTGTTTTCTAGAATGATTAATTATCAGTTGCTTCCCATCTTCCCCCTGCTGGACACTAAGATTATGGCTTCCAGATTTCTGAATCATTGAAGTCAGTCATCCCTGAGGGTGTCTCCTCAGGGCCCAGGGCTGCATGGATTTACTGTATAGGCTACAGAGCCTCTCATGACTCTGTCATCTCTATGATGCCTGCTACTGCTAAGCAGAGAGAGTGCCCCTGCAGTTCCTCTCTGCCTCTGCCATAATCCCTTCATGTCTTGTAAAGAGCTTCATTTTAGTAACTACAAAGCTTCAGTGTACTGCTTAAGCAACTCTTTATGACTTTTCTGAGGACAAAACCCAACTCTCTTCTTTTTATGGCAGGCAACACATGAGAAGGCTGTGGAGGTCATACTTAGTACTATGTCAAAGACAATCTAGTGAGTGAGAAAGGCACCGATGGATGGATGAGTGCTTCGACTCAGCCTTCTCTCTTCTCACTGACATATCCCACAACACAGGATAAGATGTGGCCAAATAGGAAAAGGCTATTGGAAGGGAAAAGACCTATCCATACACCATCCGTTTGGTCACACTTCAATTTGTGAACGGGTCTAAGAGGAGGCTAATGAAAGAAGCAGAGTTCAGACAAGAAGCTTTCAAACAAAAGTGACAACAATATATTTGCTTTTGCTTGCTTTGTGTTGACCCTGATGAAAACCTGACCCTACACCCTCTTCCCCCTTCCCAAGGTGAATGCTCTGTGAGGGGGAGGGTCTTACCACCAGTGTCAACATTACCAACAGTTGCTCAAATCTTTACCCTTGGATTCTTCTGTTGAGATAAACTGTGTTTCTAGGGCGCTGCATGTTCACATTACTACCTCCCCAATTTCCCTTCTGTCTAAGCTCTGCTTACTAAGTTCAACCCGGAGAACATTTTAGTTGTTGATCATTATTAAGAAACATTGTTCTCTTCCACACTGTTTTGCCCAATACTTTTCAAAGCTATTTGGTGTCTTTTGGAATATTACAAAATTATACCTGTAAGAAGTAACAACAACAACAATGAGTTTTCTTCCCAATGTACCCTCTCATTCCTGAGAAGTTAAAACATAGAAGAACTCAATGCATCCATGGGGCCAGGTAATAATGGGAACATTAACAATATGAACAAATACAATGAATGGTTATGATTCCAAAATTGCCATCTGCCAGGTTTTTAGGTTATAGATCCTAGACTTGTCCTTATTGGCAGTGGGAAGTCAGCGTATTTGGAGCATGTAAGATTATAATCCAATGGATGCTGAAGACTGCTATGCCTTTGGCTTTGTGAGCAAACGCATTCATTTATTTCCTTTCTTGTTCCAAGTAGTGACATAATAGCACCACAGAGGTCTAGACACAGGAAGGTTACACCAAAGTGGGTCTAGTAGACCATCAAAGTTGGACTTGAAGACATCTTTCTGTTGAGCAGGCTAGGTTCCTAACCTGACCATCAGTTTCTCTGATTTTTTAATTTTAAAAATATTTTTGTAATGCTAGTGGGTCAAATCCTGAGTTTAGCAAAGCTAGGTGAGTGCTTTACCACTAAATTATACCATTGGCATCTGTTGCTTCCTTTAAAGAGCCATTTTGGCATTTTGTATGAACTTCAAGTGCTCCACATAATTTTCATATATATATCATTAGCTTCCCCTTGCTGTACTCCTGCTCCATATCAACTGACAACAAAACACTAGTTCATGATGCCCATCTTGTTGAGGATCGGTAAGGGAAGTCTTTGAAGTTCTGTTGTGTTGGCATACTGATGTTGCAGGCTTCCTGGGAAGAACCAGAGACTATGGTCTGGAGCATCCATGGGTCACAAATAGAACACAGGTTGTCCTTCCAGGGTCAAAAGAGGTGTTCAGATCGGCATAGACGGAACAAGAAACAGACAGTGGTGTACCCTACTTAGTTTTATGTCAAGTAAACAAAAGCTATAGTCATCTGAAAGGAGAGAACTTCAATTGAGAAAATGACCCCACAGGCTATAGCTGTAGGGCATTTTCTTAATTAGTAATGGATGGGAAAGGCCCAGCCCATTGCAGGTGGTGTCATCCCTAGGCTGGTGGTCCTGGATTCTATGAGAAAGCAGACTGAGCAAGCCATCATGAACAAGCCAGGAAGCATCTCCCCTCCATGGTATCTGCATTAGCTCCTGCCTCGAGGTTCCTGCCCTGTTTGAATTTCTGTTCTGACTTCCTTCAATGATGGACTACAAAATGAAAGTGTAATCCAACTTAACTATTTCTACCCCAGTTTGGTTTTGGTTACACTGTTTCATCGTAGCAATAGTAACCCTAACCAGAACAGACCACAAGGTTCCTCCACATGAGGGAACCCATGGCCACCAGTTAGATAAACAAATTAGGCCCAATATTCACCAGATAAAGAAGGATTCTGAAAAATTGCATGGCCATCACCCCTTTTATTTTTAAGATTGCTGGCCACTCTAGTATCAGAACCCTAATTTATTAGTGAGCTGTCCAGGCACCAGTATTATACTAGAAGCTATGGGTAAATATATGAAATAAAATGCAAGACCTAAGCCTGCCAAGGACTTTTTTAAAACTTAGGGCAAATGAAATCTTTACTTAGAAATAAAAGAGATTCCATGAAATCTGTGTATAACTTGATCCTATGTGACACAGTATGGCTTGTAAGTGTTACAGGGTGGGCAGAGGGAAGAGCTAGATGGCTAGAGGAAGGCTTTGTGAAGAAGCAGAATGCAGTGAATATGCATTACAAATGAATAGGGGGAAATATGGTCCATAAGGGGAACAGAAGGAAAGTATAAAATGGAGAGAGAAGGATGCAAAGAGAGATGTGTGCAGCTGTTCTTCTCAATAGGCATGCCCTTCTCTTTCAACAGACCTCAGTATCAGTTTGAACAAGAAACAGACATTTGGTACCCACTCTTGGGGAAGTCATGCATGTATACATCCTGGATTACAAGTCATTTCTGCAGTCAAGCCCCTGCAAGTAATTTAGGGGAAGACTTGCTTGAAATGGTGGCTATATTCTCTTCTCCCTGATCAGCATGGTGTGCAGATGTGAGGCCAGGAAGTGCTACACAAGAGCAGCTAGGAGAGATGGATGCCAGTACAGAGTAGGATTCAGCCAAGGTCTTCCTGCAAACATGGCCCAAGAGCTTTCTGGATCAAACCATGCCTGAAACCTAATAGCTATGGAATTTGTAAGTTTCATGATACATCAGATGCCTCTCTTGGGTAGGGATTTTGTTCCTTGTAGGGAAACTGATGCACTGGGAGAGAGCTATTTGTATGTGGATGAGCCATGTTTGGATGGGTGCACAGATCCCATGGAGGGGAGGTTTTATGCTATGGAAAGAAGGGATACTGAGAAACTGTAGTTGGTTAATTGGAGGGTCCTGAATGCTGGGCTGAGACAGATATTCATAGCCAGACATCAATATTCATGTCTGATAATAAGAAAAAAGTTACTACACCTTTTGTAAAGATGTAACAGAGTTGTTGGCCACTAAAACCCAGGATCAAAAATCATATAACAGGCCTAGAGAAGACCTTTCCAGGTTTCTTATGCCTCTTTTTTCTCCCAGAAGGAAAACCCAGAGGGGCCAATTAATACCTCCCCAGGCCTTCATTTTGCCAGACAGCATCTTCCACCAGGCTTCTGGAACTGCTTTCATAAAGTTTAAAAGTTGCTATGTATAAGTTTATGTGTTTCCTTGTAAAATGTATTTGTGATATTGCTTCTTTTTTGAAATAAAGTGTGTTTCCCAAGTTATAAATAAGAAGTTTAGAAGAAAGCATATTTCTCGCAGAAAATTTATTCCCTGTCACACATTTTGAAGTTTGTTTTCCATTTTTCTTTATCTTTGCTCCTTCAGAACTGGGTTTGTTTTCGCTATTATGCAAGATTTGCAGCCAAACACTCTATGGTGTTTGTATATTCTTCCTTAATCAGATAAAAATATCATTCTAAGCTTTATCTGGAAATTTCCATAGCAAGTATTGTTAAAAATAATTCAAAATAGCACCATGGAAGGGACCAAACTTAAACTGGAGTAAATACAATTGGCTATAGGAAACACAGACCCTGTACAGATCTGCAAACTGCGGTATGGCCTTAAGCTCAATGTCTTTGGAAGCTGTATTTTTTTTCAGGTTATGATATGTAATAAGAAATATAAGGTTGAACTTTGCTGTTTATTTCTCAGCTGATTATCTAGCCTGTATATTGTTTCATTTTATTACACACTGGCTCAGACTCCCAGCACTCACCATCATGATGTCCTTGAGCATATATCTCAATGTTCCTAATATTCCTTGAGCCTTTGAGGGCATTTGGGTTGAGATTTTGTTTAGGGTTAGAGATTAGGTGCCTCAAAAGGTGTTATCACTCTTTCTGAAGGATCTAAACTGATGATCGGAGAACTAAGTTCACTGGATGAGTTGCAGTTCCGTTTTCAGTTTCGCATGATAAATTTGAAAATATTTGGCCTTGTTTCTTCTCCACATAGTCTCTTAGTCTTCACTGACTGTATAAGAAAAGACCCGTGCTATTTTAATGGGAAAGTCTAGATTTGTATCATTGAACAGGATTTCCATTTTAGAGAACCTGACCAGGATGTACAAATGGACAGCTAGCTATTCCACCATTCAGCCTTCCACCGAGTCACTGATTGTAATGGATGTGGAGGGCTGAGTCGGTTCCAGGAACTGAGCCCCCAGTGCTGATTCTAGCAGAGTCCCAGCATCCTAACTTGACGAGCAATCAAAATCTCAATTAAAGCAGAGTGTGCAAATCCTCTTGGAGGGAGGAACACGGGAGACAGAAATCAGCAGAGAAGTTATCAGATGAAATGATTCTGCAGGGGATGGCTTTTCCTTGTTCACCGTGGTGTTTTCCAGCTGGAGCATCATGCCATACAACTGTGGAAAGAAAAGCTTTAAGAGTGATGAGTCCTATCATATCCTGTTAGCTTTGTAAAGCCCCATCAGCTTGTGATACTTTAGCTGAAGGGTTCCCCCCCCCAATTAATATGGCATTCCTCAAAATCTGTTTTGTGTAATAATTAAGGTAAAAGATAATCCAATAAAAATGTGGCATTAATTAAGTGTGGGGTAGTGCAAATTATACATATTTCTTGGCGGGCTTCTTTTCATCCTAAGCATCATGGGAGGTCCACCGTGCAGATTTAACTTCCCCAGATTCCTGTACCTTGATTTTTGGATCAACTTATACCATCTATAGCTATGCTTACCCCCTTCCCTTCTGTAGGATGTGGAAACGGTGGGACACTGGAATGGTGGGTAACTCCAGTGGCTCTGATGGTTCTGCAAGTTGCACAAGGTCTTAGGAAGAAGAGGAATTTTTTTTTTTTAAAACCTGGTTCTGGCTTCTTCTATGTGGTAAGCTTCTTAGTTCAAGAAGCAAGACCTGGTGTACATGTAGGTTAAGGTCCACTGGGCAGCAGCAGGAGCCAGCAGGAAGGGCAGTGGCTAGAAGACACATTCTCTTACCTACACGCTTTGCAAACATGTAAAACACATGACAGTATTTCTTGCTTTGACACCACACCACTCCCACCCCCTACCCCCATCCCCAGTGACTTGATCAGTTTCTTGAAGTAGACCTCTTGCCAGTTGATCTCAGTGTCTGCTAGGCCTGTGCCCCTCTAGGACCTACCCCTTCGATGAAATCACTTGATTTCTTTTTTTTTTCCTGTCTTTTTAAAAATTTATTTACTTATTTATTTACACTCCATATTTTATTCCCCCCACCCCGTCCACCCTCCAATTGTCCCACATCCCATACCTCCTCCCCACACCCCTGTCTCCACATGGAAGTCCCTACCCCCCACGCCACCTGACCTCTAAACTCCCTGGGGCCTCCAGTTTCTTGAGGGTTAGGTGCATCATCTCTGAATGAACACAGACCGGGCAGTCTTCTACTGTATGTGTTGGGGGCCTCATATCAGCTGGTGTATGTTGCCTGTTTGGTGGTCCAGTGTTTGAGAGATCTCAGGGATCCAGATTAATTGAGACTGCTGGTCCTCCTACAGAATTGCCCTTCTCCTCAGCTTCTTTCAGTCTTCCCTAATTCAATAACAGGGGTCAGCTGCTTCTGTCCACGGGTTGGGTGCACGTATCTGCATCTGATTCTTTCAGCTGGTTGTTGGGTCTTCCGGAGTGCGATCATACTAGGTTCCTTTTTGTGAGCGCTCCACAGCCTCAGTAATAGTATCAGGCCTTGAGACCTCCCCTTGAGCTGGATTCCACTTTGGGCCTGTCACTTGACCTAATTCATTCTATGAAGCCATAATTACTCTAATACCTAAAGCACACAAGGACCCAACTAAAAAAGAGAACTTCAGACCAATATCTCTTATGAATATTGATGCAAAAATACTCAATAAAATTCTTGTAAACCGAATCTAAGAACATGTCAAAACCATCATTCACCACGATCAAATAGGCTTCATCCCAGGAATGCAAGGTTGGTTTAATATATGAAAATCCATTAATGTAATCCACTATATAAACAAACTAAAAACATCACATGATCATCTCCTTAGATGCGGAAAAAGCATTTGACAAAATACAACACCCCTTCATGTTAAAAGTATTGGAGAGATCAGGAATTCAAAGGACATAATAACATAATAAAAGCAATTTACTGCAAACCAACAGCCAATACCAAATTAAATGGAGACATACTTGAAACAATCCCACTGAAATTGGGGACAAGACAAATATGCCCACTCTCCCCATATCTATTCAGTATAGTACTTGAAGTGCTAACTAGAGAACAATAAGACAACAAAAAGAGATCAAGGAGATACAAATTGGCAAAGATGAAATAAAGGTATCACTATTTGCAGATGATATGATAGTATACATAAGTGATCCTAAGAATTCTATCAGAGAACTTCTCCAGCTGATAAACAACTTCAGCAAAGTGGCCGGATATAAAATTAACTCAAATAAATCAGTAACCTTCCTTTATACAAATGATAAACAGGCTAAGAAAGAAATTAGGGAAACAACTACCTTCAAATAGCCACAAATAATATAAAATATCTTGGAGTAACTCTAACCAAACAATGAAAGACCTGTATGACCATAACTGCAAGTCTCTCAAGAAAGATATCGAAGAAGATCTCAGAAAATGGAGATATCTCCCGTGCTCATGGATTGGCAGAATTAACATAGAAAAAATGGCCCTCCTACCAAAGGCAATCTGTAGATTCAATGCAATTCCCATTAAAATCACAACACAATTCTTCAAAGACCTAGACAGAACAATTCTCAAATTCATTTGGAAAGACAAAAAAAACCACCACCAACAACAACAACAAAACAGGATAGCAGGAACAATTCTTAACAGTAAAAGAAGTTCAGGGGGTATCACTTTCCCTGTAGTAAAGCTTGAGATCTCCCATGCTCATTGGTTGGTAGGATTAACAGTAAAAATGGCCATCCCTAGGTGCTCTGAAACACCAAAAACCAATCTACAGATTCAAAGCAATCCCCGTCACAAGTCCAACACAATTCCTCAAAGACATGGAAATAGCAATTCTCAATTTCATATGGAAAAACAAAAAACCCAGGAGATAGAAAACAATTCTTAACAATAAAAGAACTTCTGGGAGGATCATTATTCCTAACCTAATGTACTACAGAGCAACAGTAATAAAACTGCATGGTGTTGGTACAGAGACAGACACATTGATTAATGGATCACTGGAATAGGATGGAAGACTCAGATATAAAACCACACACTTATGGACACTTGATCTTTGACCAAGAAGCCAAAAATATACAATGGAAAAGAAAGCATTTTCAATAAATGGTGCTGGTCCAACTGGCTGTCTGTATGTAGAAAAATGGAAATAGACCCATATTTGTCACCTTGCACAAAGCTCAAGTCCAAGTGGATCAAGGACCTCAACATAAAACCAGATACACTGAATCTAATAGAAGACAAAGTGGGAAAGAGTCTTGAATTCATTGGAACAGGGGAAAATTTTCTAAACAGAACTCCAGTGTCTCAGGGTGTAAGATCAATAATTAATAAATGTGACCTCATGAAACTGGAAAGCTTCTGTAAGACAAAAGTTACTTTCAATAGAATAAATTGGCAATCTACAGATTGGGAAGAAGATATTCACTAACCCTCCATCTGATAGAGGGAAAATATTCAAAATATATAAAGAACTCAAGAAGCTAACCACACAAAAAAAACAAAACAAAACAAAACAAAACAAAAAACGAAAAAACAAACAACCCAATCAAACAATGGGGTATAGAACTAAACAGATAATTCACCACAGAGGAAGGTCAGAAGGCTGAGAAACAAAGTAACAGTCAAAGTTCTTAGTGATCAGGGAAATGCAAATTGAAATGATCCTGAGATTTCAAATTACACTAATGAGAATGGATAAGATCGAAATCACAGGTGACAACAAATGTTGGAGAGGAAATCACTTCATTTCTAAACACATGCGCACACACACATTTACACATATGCACACACACACATACACACTTACATACACTCATATAAATGCACAAACACACTCATGTACACACCTTAAATATGGGAGACCCCCTTCTGGGAACAGTCCTGATGAAAGGACATAGAAGAAAACTTGGCTTTTTGCCTACTTGCTTTAACTCTCACTGGCACGTTATTCTACCCTGTTGCTGTGGAATTTATTCACTGGTTTTAGAACCTGATTCTTCAGGCTTCTAATGTAGACTGAAGATTATTAATGCTTCAGGAATCCTCCAGGACTTGTAAACCAGATTGAAATTTCTGAGACCTCCAGCCCCATTGACTGAGTAACTTCTAGATTCTTAGTTTGTCTGTTTTCATTGTTTCAGTTCTATTTCTTAGAGAACCCTAACTAATCCAATCTTCTGTAACTGTTTATTGTATTCTTTTGTGTAAAAGGTCTGGTATATAGTAAATACAAACAATATTTCTTTTCTCACAGAATCCATAACTCAGGTAGAGGCAGACACTCATATGAAATGGACGTATACATCATTTTGGTTTCAGTCAAGTGTTGGAGTTTGAGGTAGTGAGGAAAACCTCTCTAGGTGCTCTGAAACACACAGGGTCACAGGGGAAGTTTCACTCCCAGGAGTTTGGTCACACCCAGGAACACTGGTGCTCTGACACATTCAAGATCACAGCTGAGGCCACGACATATTTCCTAACACCCAGCATAACTGGGAACCCCACAGGAACCAGAGAATACACAAATCCCTACCTAGCCAGAGGCATGGGTTCCTTCCAGCTTGCATCTATGCTGGGAGCAAACCCAGGGCTCTGGCTCCCAACCTACTCCTGCAACACCCAAAGAAAGCTTGACTCCAAAGAGCTCTGACACGACAGGATCTCAGGAGATTGGTCCCACCAGGTTTTCAGGATCCCAGAGGCAGCTTGACTCCCAGGAGCTCTGACACACCCAGGTAACACAGGTAAACAAATAGAAGCCCTGAAAGAGGAAACACAAAAAATCCCTTAAAGAATTAGAGCAAAACACAACTAAACAGGTGAAGGAATTGAACAAAATCTTCTAGGATCTAAAAATGGAAATAGAAACAATAAAAAAAATCACAAAGGGAGACAACCCTGGAGATAGAAAACCTAGCAGAGAGATCAGGAGTCATAGATACAAGCAACACCAATAGACTATCAGATAGAAGAGATAGAAGAGAGAATATCAGATGCAGAAGATACCATAGAAAACATTGACACAACAGTCAAAGAAAATGCATAAAGCAAAAAGTTCCTAACCCAAAACATCCAGGAAATCCAGGACACAATCAGAAGACCAAATCTAAGGATAATAGGTATAGAAGAGAGTGAAGATTCCAAACTTAAAGGGTCAGTAAATATCTTCAACAAAATTATAGAAGAAAACTTCCCCAACCTAAAGAAAGAGATGCCCATAAATATACAAGAGGCCTACAGAACTTCAAATAGATTGGACCAGAAAAGAAATTTGTCCTGTCACATAATAGCTAAAACACCAAATGCACTAAAGAATGAAAGACTATTAAAACCAGTAAGGGAAAAATGTCAAGTAACATATAAGGGAAGACCTATCGAAATTGCATCAGACTTCTCACCAGACACTATGAAAATTAAAGATCCTGGGCAGATGTCATACGACCCTAAGAGAATCCAAATGCCAGCCCAGGCTACTATACCCAGCAAAACTCTCAATTACCATAGATGGAGAAACCAAGATATTCCATGACAAAAACAAATTTACAAAGTATCTTTCCACAAATGCAACACTACAAAGAATAATAGATGGAAAATGCCAACACAAAGAGGGAAAATACACCATAGAAAAAGCAAGAAAGTAATCTTTCAACAAACCCAAAAGAAGATAGCCACATAATCATAAAAATAACATCAAAAATAACAGGAAGCAATAATCACTATTCCTTAATATCTCTTAACATCAATGGCCTCAATTCCCCAATAAAAAGACAAAGAAAAACAGACTGCTTATGTAAACAGGTCCCAGAATTTTGCTGCATACAGGAAATGCACCTCAGTTTCAAAAACAGACACTATCTCAGAGTAAAGGGCTAGAAAACAATTTTCCAAGCAAATAGCCCCAAGAAACAAGCTAGAGTAGCCATTCTAATACCGAATAAAATCAACTTTCAACTAAAAGTCATAAAGTAAGATGGGGAAAGACACTTCATATTCAACAAAGAGAAAATCCACCAAGAGAACGTTCAATTCTGAATATCTATGCCCCAAATGCAATGGTACCCACATTTATAAAAGTAACTTAAGCACACATTGCACCTTACACAATAATAATAGGAGACTACAACACCCCACTCTCATCAATGGATAGATCCTAGAAACACAAACTAAACAGAGACACAGTGAAACTAACAGAAGTTATGGACCAAATGGCTTTAACAGGTATCTATAGAACTTTTCATCCTAAAACAAAAGAGTGTACCTTCTCCTCAGCATCTGATGGTACCTTTTCCAAAATTGACCATATAATCAGTCACAAAACAGACCTCAACAGATACAAGAAGATTGAAATAATCCCATTGCATCATATCAGATCACCGCAGACTAAGGCTGGTCTTCAATAGCAATAAAACAACAGAAAGCCCACACACACATGGAAGCTGAATGATGCCCTACTCAATGAAAACTTGGTCAATGAAGAAATGAAGAAAGAAATTAAAGACGTTTTAGAATTGAATGCAAATGAAGGCACAACATATCCTAACTTATGGGACACAATGAAAGCTGTGGCAAGATGGAAACTCAGCTCTGAGTGCCTCCAAAACGAAACTGGAGAGAGCACACACTACCAGCTTGACAGCACATCTGAAAGCTCTAGAACAAAAAGAAGCAAATATACCCAAGAGGAGTAGACAGCAGGAAATAATCAAACTCAGGGCTGAAATCAACCAAGTAGAAACAAAAAGAACTATACAAAGAATCAACAAAACCAGAAGCTGGTTCTTTGAGAAAACCAACAAGATAGATAAACCCTTAGCCAGATTAACCAGAGGGCACAGAGACAGTAGCAAAATTAACAAAATCAGAAATGAAAAGGGAGACCTAACAACAGATACTGAGGAAATCCAAAGGATCATCAGGTCCTACTACAAAAGTCTATACTCAACAAAACTGGAAAATCTGGATGAAAAGGACAATTTTCTAGACAGATACCAAATGCCTAATTTAAATCAGGATCAGATAAGCCATCTAAACAGTCCAACAGCCTCCCAAAGAAATAGAAATAGTCATTAAAAGTCTCTCAATCAAAAAAAGCCCAGGACCAAATGGGTTTAGTGCAGAATTCTATCAGACCTTCAAAGACCTAATACCAATACTCTTCAAACTATTCCACAAAATAGAAACAGATGGAATACTACCTAATTCATTCTATGAAGCCACAGTTACACTGCATATTATCCCTTGGAGAAGGAATGGTTCATGTCTAATCAGGAACCTGTCACAATTTCTTTTCATACAGAACTTCATAAGAGGTTTTTTTCTATTTCTCTCATGTTTAATGTTCCAAATAGATTTTAAAAACGGGTTGAATGCATATTACTTTTAGCTTCAGAAGATATCATGTGTATTTAAGAGGCATGTAACTATTATAAATTATTTTGATGACTTAAAAATGTCAATACTGAGTTGTATATTTTAAAATAAATTTTATTAGTTTAATAAAAAAATTCAAAAAGAGTGTCAGATGCTTGTAGGATTTATTTGTTCATGAGCAGGACTTCATTCTCCACCACCTACTATGTACTCCATCTCTAAATTTCAACTGTATAAATACAGAATAACAGATTTATCTGAATTATAACTATCCAATTGGTGTCCATATAATATACAGTGCTTTGCAAATTATATTAGCATTTTATAATTTTTAGATTACAAATCTATATTCCAAGAAACAACATTGAAAATTAAAGTTATGTCAAGTGAAACCAAATAACAGAGGTTAAATAAATGAACTAACAGGAAAATGTATGTGTTGCATTGAGATTTTGCTACACAGCTTTGGCTCCTGGCTAGTTGCACACACATATAGGCCCAGGAGCTATCTTGGATCTGCAAATGAAACACACACACACACACACACACACACACACACACACACACCACATTAGCTTATTTTTCAAATGGCTACCTTAAAGGCTGGGCACTCCTAATCCTTCCCCTGATATCCCAGACTCAATCAGGAAAGTGGCCAGTGGCCACTTTCCTGAAATCTCACAAGGCTGGTTGACTTGATCTCCTGTCACTCCTGTATCCTATCCTTCTTCCCTGAGTCATGGCAATCCCTATCACTCTGCAAGGGGTCCAGAGCCTTTTCTCCTTTCCTGCCAGCACAAATACAGACAGAGCCTCTCTCCCAAAAATAGCATGTCCTTGGTCCAAGATCTGGAAATTATTAAAGGTATAGCTTCACCTCTCTCCCAGAGGAATTTCAATATAATCATCAAACTCATAACCACACACTTTTTGATAGTTAAAACAATTCAAAGCAATTAAAGCAATCTAAACAAATATTGACCACTGAGACAGTGCTTCTTCACCATGTATGTACATGTGAATGATCCAGTGACTCCTGGACTCTCCCACTGGGTGAACCCTTCCGTGCATCACCTTTAATTGACTGCTCTTACACTAGAGTCAGTTTCGTCTTGTGTCTGTCAGGATGGGACATTCATCTTCATCTCATCTTACTAACTCTTAATACTCAACTAGTCTGTTTATTGGCAGAGGGCGGCACTTAAGAGCATGTATTACGTATCTGCTATAATTGACAAGATTCCCCCAAATTTAATGTGTCAGAAGCTCAATTTTCAATGCAATATTATCAAGGGATGGGACTTTACCAGGTTGAATGTGTTCATATAATGGATTAACATCTTTATCTCTGGGGTGGGCTATTACCATATGAATGTACTTACTATAAAAGCGTGACTGGTTCCTTCCTGGTCCCTCACACTCACTTCACTGTGTGATGCAGATCCTGTAGGTGTGCTTGTACTTCTAAACTTCCAGAATGGTGCAGCAAATAGACTTAATTCCCTTTCTTACAAATTACATAGGCCCAGGTATTCTGTCAAAGCAGAACAAGACAGACTAGGACAAGAACGTCCCTCTGTCTATAGAAACAAAGGAGACAACTCTCTGATTCCCATTTTCTGAGAGCCTGGGGCATAATGTGTTCAGATGACCCAGGTCATTGGTGTGAATCTTAGGAATGTGAGGCAGAGTTTCACAGACAGTCGAGAAATTCTTCACGGTTGAATTTTCACACAGGCCAAGGGCTGGTGACTTCTCTCATTTTTAAGTAGTACACATCAGACTTCTCTACTCTAAGAGCCTCATATGCATCTCTTTCTATATGCTTTGAGAACTCTCATGTTTCTCCTTTTCCATAGGGAAAAGCTTTAAAATAGCTTTGGCAAAAATCCACAAACATATGACTCCAAATGTCCCTGATTTGTTGAAAATCACACTTCTTTATGCCCAGACTTTCTAGGTTCCTGACCAAAGTCTGTAGGAAATCTTCCAATCTCCCTTTGCTTCATGTGCCCACTGATGACAATTTCTACTTGAGCTAACCAATTTGATTCTTTTGTCTGCAGACTCAAACCCTTCTTCTAAGCTCTTGATTTTATAATAGTGCTCCTTATTCATTTCCCAAAATGGTTTAAAATACTACTTTTAAAATAGAACTTGATAGTGCAGGTTAGATGTTTCATTCTTTGTGAATTATAACGTCTGAGGTGTGTATACAATGTCTGAGTCATGCTTGCTTTTATCTTATTTTATTATTTATTTATTTACTTGTTCTTTTACGTTTATTTTCTTTTCCCGCCTCCCAGTTCCTAACTCTCACCACTCCCCATGCCCTCCTCCCTTTCTCCTCAGAGAACAGGAGACCTCCCATAAATATCAACCTACCTTGTCATATCAGGTTGTAGTAGGACTGGGAGCAACTTCTTCTGTTGAAGTTAGATAAGGCTGTCCAGTTAGGAACAAAAGATCCAAAGGCAGGCAACAGAGTCAGAGACAGGCCCTGCTCCTGCTGTTAGAGTTCCTATATGTGGACCAAGCTGTACAACTGTTATATATGTGTAAGGGGACTAGGCCCTTCCCATGCATTCTCTTGTTGGTGGTTTAGACTCTGAGACCCTCTATGGGCCCACATTAGTTGATTCTGTAGATTTTCTTGTGATGTCCTTGACTTCTCTGGCTCTTTCAACCCTTCCTCCCCTATTCTCTGAGCTTTGCCTAATTTTTGGCTGTGGGTCTCTGGATCTGTTTTCATCAGCTGCTGGGTGAAGCCACTCAGAGGACTGTTGTACCTTCTGTCTACAAGTATAGCAGATAGTCATGGGTGGACTCTCTCTCATGACGTGGGACTCAAGCTGGGCTAGACATTAGTTGGCTGTTCCCTCTTTTTCTGCTCCTCTTTGTCCCTACACCTCTTAGAGACAGGAAAAATCATGGGTCTAAGCTTTTGTGGCTGGAGTGGCATCCTCATCCATCCACTGGAATTCTTGCCTGGTTACAGAAGGTGGCCATGTTCCATATCCCCTATCACTAGGAATCTTTGCTAGGATCACTCTCATAGATTCCTGGGAGTTTCCACTGTCCTAGATTCCTCACACTGATTCCAGTTTTCTCTCCCACCATTTTCCCCACACTTGACCCCTCTTGTTCCCCTCCCCAATCCCTCTCACATCCAGTTCCCTCCCTCCATCTACCTTTTGCCTTTCTTGGCAACAGAGGGCTGGACAATGATCTATTAAGAGAGGGAAGACTAAACCCCTAGAGTGGGTGACCAGTCATTTATATGGTGAAGTCTCATTCCCACTCTGCTCCGTCTCCCTTAAAGACATGATTGACTGCATTCAAACCAGTGGCCTGAGAGGAGAAACAAGACTGGCTGGATCATCCTGTGGTAATGGAAAACTCAGGCTGTTGTGAGTGCGAGGAGAACAGACTCTCTGGAGGCAGGTTTCATTGAGCAGCTTGTTTAATTGGGAGATGGGTAAAACAGCCTATTGAAACCTTTGGAGGGGTTAGTGTACATCATTGGTCCCAGCTAGGATGCTCTGGAGGCCTCATTTGCATAAGGAGGAATTCCAGGAGCAGTTGGACATGACCTTAGAAGGGGAAAGGATATTTAACCTGGCTACTGGGCTGTGTGACTTCCTCTGGTGGGGTAAAAGTTGGGGCCCAGGTCTACCTACATGCTCTAGAACATGTAGGCCCAGTAAATGAAGGGGAATCCTTGCTCTTGCCAATCTCAGAATGAGTTTTTGTTGTTTGGACGTGCCTTGACCTCCACTCTTGCTTCAGGCTTGTTTCCCAGGGTTCTCCGGCTCCCTAGCCCCACAGCGAAGGAACTTTGCAAATGTGATCAAGGATTTCAAGATGAGAGATTAGTCTGGACCATGCAGATATGTGCTACGTGTAACTATATGTGTATGTATAAGAAAGATGCAGAGGGAGAGTTGGGTTCACGATGTGACAAGAAGAACAGCAAATTAAGTGCTAAGAAGACAGAGGAAAGGTCCACACGCCAGGGAGTGTTGGTGACATCACAGAGCATGGAAGGATGCCCCTCAGAGCACTCAGGAAGCTCCAGCACTGGTCACATATTGACATTTGGTCTATGGGAGCCAAATCACATTCCAGAGACTAGATCTGAGTGCACGGGTTTGCCATAAGTGTATAACAATTTGTCACAGTGGAGATAGGAGATTAATTTCTAATGAAACAAAATCATTATTTTGTGGGCTTTTGCTTGGTACAAAAAGCAGAGCACATCTGACTCCATTATAGATTTAGCTCAAGAGCATGAATGCAATCTCTTCAATGCATATGTTGTAAAATGTTCGGGTAGCAAGTAGGAAGGCAGCATCATGGTTTCCGTGGTCGGGAAGGCAGGGGACTCCTATGGTGAGTGAGCTTCTTAAGGCGAATGAGAGTGAACACATAATGGGTACAAGCTGTCTCACTTTTAAAAAATGCCATCCTGTTATCGTAATATTCTTTTCTCATAGAACTTCATGGTTAATCTTCTCCCACAGGTTTTATAGCCTTCAGTGGCAGTCAGTGTTGATAGGAGTAGAGGTGGGTACGAAGCTTGGCCAGAACATCTGTGTACTGTGACCTGTGCATAAAGGAAAATCTCAGGGAAACGCATGCT
This sequence comes from Tokudaia tokunoshimensis, assembly GCA_036184795.1. Taxonomy (NCBI): domain Eukaryota; kingdom Metazoa; phylum Chordata; class Mammalia; order Rodentia; family Muridae; genus Tokudaia; species Tokudaia tokunoshimensis. The sequence continues at coordinate 16,918,180 of BTHU01000020.1, read as the reverse complement.
TAAAATAATGCTTCTTTGTTTTCTAAGTCCTTCAGAGAAGGGAAGAATAAATTAATTGCTGTGGCTGACTCATATGAAAGATCACAGGACTTGTAGTCTGCAGTCCCACAACAGTTCTGCCTCCTTATAGATGCTGTATACCTGAGGAGCTCTTAGAAACTTAATCAAAAATGCTATAAATATTTTAAATGTCCATGAGGCCCTTTGTTGGGAAAAGAATAAGAAGATGTCGGTAGATCTTTTGCTTTCTCCCCTCCCCGCCTGTGTGTGTGTGTGTGTGTGTGTGTGTGTGTGTGTATGTGTGTGTATGTGTATTAGGAATGACAGGGAGTATGTAGTAAATGGATACCTGTTAAAATTCTTTCAATAATGTCTCAATCTCTTGCTACTGTTAATAACATTATTGTGGGTGCACTAGGCAGATTGTGCCTGAAATACATGGTTTCTAAGCCTGTATCACAGAGATTTCCAGCCCAAGCTTGTTTCTATTTTACAGTGTCTATTTAACAGGAGCAGGGACATATCTAAAGGTCATTGCTTACACTGTGGCTGTGTGTCTTACAATGCCTGACTAATGTTTTTTAAAAAGTAGCTGAATATTTAAACTGTCCAGGATGGAGAATGTCTCACAAGCTGACAAACACACATCTATCTTGATAATGGAACCCATTCTTTTTCTTTTTTCTCTCTCTCCAGTGTTTGCTCACATAAATACAACACAGAGAGCATTCAACTGTGACTCATGAATAAATCTCGAAGATGCATGAAAAGACACAGCATTCAGATTTGATTCTCAGAAAAGAGAAGCAAGGTGGTGTTGTGGGGGCACACATTTCAGAGACTTTTATTGGTACTGATGATGTTGTTATTGTGATTACATGGAGTCCTTTGCTATCTAGTTAAAGGAAAGGTGACATCATGTGGGTAATTTAATGAGTGACTACACATTAGGGATCCAAGGAGCATTTATGCTCTGCTCTGGGGGTTAAAGTGTAGGTTCATTTCTACAGCATTTGAAGATACAAGGGACTACAGTGGTGCTACTCAGGATGAGCAAATGTAGATCTCACTCTTGACCACTTCCTCCTTCTTTAGTGCCCACTGTAGGTTGCTAATTGCTTAAGTACCTATTTTCCACCAACATTGGAGTCAGAAAAATCACTCTGCATCACACACCAGTGGACTGAAGAAGGTATTTTCAGCAAAGCTATAGATTGTCTTCTTCTAGAGTAGACAGAGCTCGGTTTTATTGGATGTGCTTATTTATTTACTCACAAAGTCAAACAAAAATATCTGCCTTGGTGGAGCTAATGAAATGCTGGCACATGCTCAGAGGTACTAAGTGGCCAGGATCAAAGGTGAGTATTAAACCCAGGTGGCGGGTTGAAATCTGTATGCATGGTCTAACTTGTGAACAATACTGTGGTCTATGTTTGGCAACAGGTTATGGTGCAGCAGACATGAACTTTAAGACCAAATTTCATTAATAATGGATGACATCTGTATGTATTGTTCATTTACTTATTTAATAATTTGATACAATTCAGCCAAGAGTACATGCCTGTGTTTCTTGCGAATTCAAACTAGGAGGAAGAGAAATACAATGTGTTTGTTTTTTTTTTGCCTGTAGCTCTGACCCAATTAGCTTTTAATTTAAATAAGTAGGGCAAGCATCCTTGGTACCCCAAGTTTCTTACTGTCTGAACGTAATGTTTCCAGGTCCTCTTTCTGATGCCCAGATGTGGCAGATATCACCTTTAAACACAGAGCATCACCCTCTCTGTTAGACCATGTTAGCCTTCAGTGACAACAAGGATTGTCATTGAGTAGATTAAAAACATCCTTCTGTGACATAGGTTGGCACCTGGCAATTATGCCGATCTCTTGATAAATGAGTAGTTTGGAAGCCATGTGATCAGAACAGTTTATATCACCATTATAAGAATTTCGGCCAGTTTTAGCTGTCTGGTACTTGTACAATCTTGACTAAAAGTCCCCAAATGGCATTGAAATTCCTTTTGTGTATGTGATCATGCCCCTGTTGTCAGCCCTCACAGGCATAGATGTCATATTAAAAATGATCCTGGGGAAAGATGAGCATCTCATTTGACTTTTTATTTCTTGTGAAAGTGAAGATAAGGGGCAGGAGATTAAGAGAGAGAAAGAAAGAAAGGTACATTCATTTAAAAATGACAAAGATAATATTTCTCCATTTGCTCTTTCTGCCAGGCAAGAGTAATAAAACCTACTTTACCTTCCAGAGTTGTTTTGAGGTACAAATTGGGTAAGAAATTTAAAGTTCCTTGGAGAGTTAGGGAACATGAGGTATGTTCTGACATCTCTTCAGGTTTAGCTTAAAATAATGTAGAATAATGTATTTTCTGTGGCAGAAGTCAGAATAGGCTCCATGTTATCCCCTCTGGTTTTCTGGTCATTGTACTTCACAAAAGCAGCCTGTGAGTTTAGGGTGTGGACAGGCCTGCGGGTGGTATGAGCATGATGCTGGGGCTTATACCTCATACTCTTTCTCAAGTCCATTATGTCACCTTGAAAAGATGAGCGGACTGGCATCTTGGCATATCTGCTACACAGAGGTGACTCACTGAGATGCTGATCAGCTCTCTGCTTTGGGACCCCCACTTCCAGCAGCTCCTTCCAAGCTTCTGCATATAATTTTTCGTTCAAGGTTTTTATCTGTTTCTTCTCACAGTATTCCTAATCTGACATCTGCTTCTGTAGTGGATTAGTCTGATGCTGCTTGTGTTCAAATGCTAAATTTTGTACCCTGAGATCTGACAAGATGAGCAGATCCTCACATATACCAGCTTTTGTTCTATAACCTCTCCCACCCCAAGTTATCTGTGATTGGTTAATAAAAAGGCTTACAGCCTGTAGTTGGACAGAAGAGGGGTAGGCAGGGCTATGGTTCCTGGGCTTCTGGTCTGTGGAAGGGACCATGAGGAGGGAGAGAGGAGAAAGAAGACAGACGTCTGCCCTCGCATAGGTGGATCGTGGGCACATGGCCATGAAGTCTTGCCTGGCCTGTTGGAGTAGGAGCAGCACTGGAACATGGCAAGTGATATCTTGGGGCTATTGACAGGGAAGTAAACAAGATAACATAGAGGGCTGCTATCTGCCCAGCTTCGGTGCTTTTAAGTGAATTATAAATAAAAAGGTTTGTCTCTTTTTATTGGGAGCTACATGATCAAAGGTGGAGCAGAAATCCCCAATTTATGTTTACCTCAACATGCTCCAGTTGACACAATTCTGGATTCTAGCACTGTTTAAAATTCACAGGTATGCATTTCAGCCTGCATCTTCTACCAGGGTAGATCATCAGCTTGTCTACTTCTCTGAAGACCCCACAGTCTGAAGGCCTCCCAGGAGATCTGCTGCACCCAGGGCAACAGATACAGGACCCATTCCCTCTGCTCAAACTCCACCTCCTTTCCTGCCAGGCCAGATCATCAGCTTGTCTGCCACTCTGAAGACCCCACAGTCAGAAGGCCTCCCAGAAGATCTGCTGCACCCAGGACAACAGACACCACAGTCTGAAGGCCTTCCAAGAGATCTGTACCCAGGGTAAGAGGACAGATCATCAGCATGCCTGTCACTTTGAAGACCCCATAGTCTGAAGGCTTCCCAGGAGATCTGCTACAGACTGAGCCACAGGTTTCCCAGGAGACCTGTAGCAACCCAGGGACATGGGAGGCAGGCTCCAGACACTCAGGCCAGTTAACACCAGAGATAACAAGATGGCAAGAGAGGCAAGCCAAGACAATAAGCAACAGAAGCCAATATACTTTGGCACCATCAGAACTCAGTTCTCCCACCACAGCAAGCCCTGGACACTATAACACACCTGAAAGCCAGGATTCTGACCCAAAATCCTATTTCATGAAGATAATACAGTCCTTTAAGGAGGATATAATAAATACCTCACTGAAAGAAAAACAGGAAAATACAGGCAAACAGGTAGAAGCCCTTAAAGAGGAAGCAAATGAATTACTTAAAGAAATACAGAAAAATACAAACAGGTGAAGGAATTGAACAAAGTGGTTCAAGACCTAAAAATGGAAGTACAAACAATAAAAAAGAAACCCACAAACGGAGGCAACTCTAGAAATACAGAACCTAGGAAAGAGGTCCAGAGCTACAGATGCAAGCATCAACAACAGATACAAGGGATAGAAGAGAGAATTTGAGGCATAGATGATACCTTAGAAGATATTGACACAATGGTCAAAGAAAATTCAAAACATAAAAAAACCTCCTAGCCCAAAACATCCAGGAAATCCAGGACACAATGCAAAGACCAAAACTAAGAATAATAGAAATAGAAGAGAGCAAAGATTCCCACCTCAAAGGACTAAAAATCATCTTCAATAAAATTATAGAAGAAAACATCCCAAACCTAAAGAAAGAGATGGCCATAAATATACAAGAAGCCTATAGAACACCAAATAGATTGAACCAGAAAAGAAAATCCTCTCATCATATATTAATCAAAATACCAAATAGACAGAACAAAGAAAGATTATTAAAAGCTGTAAGGGAGAAAGGCCGAGTAACATATAAATGGAGACCTATCAGAATTACACCAGACTTCTCAACAGAGAACCTAAAAGCCAGAAGAGCCTGGACAGAGGTCATGCAGACCCTAAGGTAACATAAATACCAGCACAGGAAATTCAAAAAAATCATCAAATCCTATTACTTAATTTATCCTATGAAGCCACAAGAACTCTGATACCTTAACAATACAAAGACCCAACAATGAAAGAACTTCAGAGCAGTTTCACTTATGAATATGTATGCAAGAATACTCTATAATATTCTAGCAAACTGAATCCAAAAACACATCAAAATCATCATTCATCACATTCAATTATCCCAGGGATACAGGTTTGGTTCAATATACTAAAATCCATTAATGTAATTCACTGAAAGGAAAAACAATCACATAATCGTCTCATTAGATGCTGAACATCATTTGACAGAATACAACATCCCTTCATGTTAAAAGTATGGAAATGTCATGAATTCAAGGACCATATCCAAACATAGTAAACCAACGGCCAATATCAAATTAAATGGAGAGATCCTTGAAGCAACCCCATTAAAATCAGGGTCAAGGGAAAGATGTTCACTCTCCCCATATCTATTCAATATAGTACTCAAAGTTGAAGCTAGAGCAATAAGACAACAAAATTGAGATCAAGGGAATACAAATTGGCAAAGAAGTCAAGGTATCACTGTTTGCAGATGATATGATAGTATACATAAGGGACCCCAAAAATTCTACCAAAGAACTTCTCTAGCTGAGAAACAACTTCAACAAAGTGGCTGGATATACAATTAACTCAAGCAAATCAGTAACCTTCCTTTATACAGATGATAAATGGTCTGAGAAAGAAAATAAGAAACAACACCCTTCACAAGAGTCACAAATGATATAAAATATCTTGGAGTAACTCTAACCAAACAAGTGAAAGATCTGTATGACAATAACTTCAAGTCTCTCAAGAAAGAAATCAAAGAAGACCTGAGAAAATGGAACGATCTCCCATGCTCACTGATTGGTAGAATTAACATAGTAAAAATGGCCATTCTACCAAAAGCAATCTATAGATTCAATGCAATCCCCATCACAATTCCAACACAATTCTTCAAAGACATGGAAATAGCAATTTTCAATTTCATATGGAAAAACAAAAAACCCAGGAGATAGAAAACATTTCTTAATAATAAAAGAACTTCTGGGAGAATCATTATCCCTGATCTCAAACTGTACTACAGAGCAACAGTAATAAAACTGCATGGTACTGGTACAAAGGCAGACAGGTTGATCAATGAAATAGGATTGAAGACCCAGAAATAAAACCACACACTTATGGACACTTGATTTTTGACTAAAAAACCAAAAATATACAATGGAAAGAAAGAAAGGATCTTCAATAAATAGTAGTGGTCTAACTGGCAAAAAAGTGGGAAAGAGCCTCGAAATCACTGACTCAGGGCGGTGGGTGGGGGTGGGGGAATTTCCTAAACAGAACTCCAACTGCTCAGGCTCTAAGATCAAGAACTGATAGATGGGACCTCATGAAACTGGAAAGCTTGATGCCATAGTGTAGAGGAATACCAGGGCAGGGAAGCAGGATGGTTGATTGGGGAAGGGGAGATGGCTTATGGAATTTTTGGGGGGAGGGTTGAACCAAGAAAGGGGACAACATTTGAAATGTAAATAAAGGATGTATCTTAAAAAAAAGAGAGAATTCAAAAAAAAAGAAAAGAAAAGAAATACCTTAATTGAACGATGTGGGGTGTGTGTGTGTGTGTGTGTGTGTGTGTGTGTGTGTGTGTGTGTGTGTGTAATGAGCATGCACATTCTGAAACACTAAATAGCCCTCTGGAACAAAGGCTTGAGAATTAGAAATTTAAACCTTAGTTTTCAGTGTCTTGTTACATAAGCAGTTCACTGTTACATGGGCCTCCAGTTGATGTAAACAGTCATGTGTTTCAACTTTTCTTTACAGACATGATAGGTGTGGAAAGGGTTTTCAATCTCTCTGTAAGATGTCCAAAGTCTGACTGTGTCTCTGCCTCCCAAGAACTATGGATCTCAAAGGTCAGGGTGACAATCAATGAAATTTGATAGGAATTCGAAGGTTCAAGTGAGCTTGTTCTCTTACTGTTCAGATCTTGCAAAGACAACTTCACTTTAGAAAGAGGACACAAAGGAAGGAGAATTTGTCTTTGTAATTATTCCACGTTTCCTCTCAAGGACCCCTGACCTCTCTAACGTTTACTTCATTAAATTTACCTCCAGTGTGTACAGAATTTCAAAGTTAGAGGGGAATTTACAAAGTATTGTAGTTCAGTCTTTATCAGATTAATGATTTATAAGATATCCCTGATACATTGAGACCTTCAGGGATGGAAAATAAACACCTTCATCCACTTGACTTTGTCCTGATTATAAGTTGGTCCTCCTTGTTTTGGTTTAAGGCACTTCCCATCCTTCTTGTGCTTTAAAGCTGCATTCTCTCTTTCCAGTTTGTGCTCTGGGTGTGTGTGTTCCTGTCATATCAGGAAGCTATGAACTTTTTAGAAGTGGGGCCTAGCTGGTGGTTCCCTAAGGATGAGCCTTTGAAGGCCATCCCATCTATCATTCCCATCATGCTCTCTGCTTTCTTGTCTTTTATGAAGTGGACAGCCTTCACCACTTATCCTACTGCCATAGACTGGGCTTCTTTGTCACACCTTCCCATCACAAAAGACTGAAACCATCTGCCAAAATCTTCGATCTCTTAAGTCCCTACTGTAGGGCACTCAGTCACAATAGTCCGAAAGGAACAGATCTATTTTGCATGTATTTGAACATCTAACTTCTCTGGGCACCAATGTGATCCTCAATTCTTCCTGAAGGAGAGTTAAAGGGACATGAGTGGACAAGGAGATCTAAAGCTATCTTCCTGAGACATCTGGAGAAGAAGATATTGTGAGAAGTGGTGGCAGGAAGGCACCAAGGCAGATACCAATGGGTGCAAGGAAAATCAACAATCCTATAAAATAGCCAAGCCAGAGTTCATTTAGAGGTCTCAAAGCCTCTAGCCTTCCCATCCCAGAGGGATAAGGAATCACTTTCTCTGCTTGGGTTTTCATTCTTTTCTAAATCTTTAATTCTTTGTCCATCCCAGGGACCAAATTCTGTGATCTCCTAGATGGCCACTAGCACCTAGTTATGTTCCCTTTTTGGCAAATGTAGCTTTTAGTTCTTCCTGTTCTCCACTGACTGGATATTTTAGAAAAAGAAAAACAGAAAATCCCCCTAAGAACTCCAAAGGAAAAGTATTTATGTAAAATTCTCAGTACAGGCTTAGATGGGTAAGCCAGCTCCTTGGTCATCCATTATCCTTGGAGGACACCTTCTTACCTCCCCGCCCTTTGTCTAATATCAGTAAATAAGCACCTCTTTATAAGTCACTTTAGGACGGACAATGATTTCCAAAGGTTAAAAGCAATCAACATTGGACCTGTAGTGAATTGGTATGTCTTTAAAAATCATGTCTTCTTGAAAGACACCAGTGTTTGTTTCTAGTAAGTACTTTGTGGCACCATGTCAGGCTCTGTTGATATTGGGGTATTTGGTATTGTCAGAGCACTGTTAGATAGTTCTGTTGGAACAAAACTATATGTACCACAATAGTTTACTTCTAAACAGTCCACGAACACTGTCAGGTGGCTCTTCATAAGTCCTTGTGCACCTTTCCTGTGTTGCAACAACAAAGACTAGAAACCAATTACTCGTGTCTTCGGTATTACTATTTGTAATTAATTTTGGTTTATAGCACACTAAATAATAAAACAGTCCAAATTTTAATAGGGTATATACATAATCATGAAGGTGTTTTTTATTGTTGGATTTTTTTAGAAGATGTAAATGATTTTTAATTGCTTTCAAGGCAGATTACAGGCATAGGCAGTCCAGCCAGGCCTGAGTGAATGTGTTTGTTCAGTAGTCATGCAGACAGGTATCACAGCCTTCCCCCTTTGCCCACTGTGAGTTTGTATTTTGAAGAATCAAGGAATGCTAAAATAATTTCTATGAATAAATCAATTAAACTGGAGATAATCCTTGAGAACCATAAATAGTGTTAGAAGGAGGGGATGGAGAAAAAATGTTGTGTGCCCTGTTCCTCACAGGGTAGTCTACAGCAGTGGCAATGAGCAGCTCTCACAGTGAAAGAGGATAGAGGTAGATACAAGAAGAGTTAAGTCTGTATTAGTGACATAATATGAGACTACCACACTGAGGAGTCCCGACTCCATTTCTAAAATATAAACAATCACCAAACATCAAGAACTATCCAAGAAACTCCATCTAATGGTTTGTTAGTAGCATTTGGAAAGATCCAGGCTGCACACATTGTAACAATAGTTGGGCTCTAAGTACATTTCAGGTGCAGCTAGTCTTATGAATTGGTGAATAAATACACCTTAAATAATTCTGTGATGCCCCAAATCCAGTGTTATAGATCTGAAAGAATCATATTTGATTGTCCCCTCATTTTACTGAATTTATCCTTTTATAGTTTTGCACAAGTTCACTATGTGTTTTGATTCCTGTATTCCCACCCTCTCCTTTTCACTCCCACCCTACCAGTCCCTACTCCTCCTTATAAACCATTCCCCTCTCTTTACTTATGTGAGTTTTTCTAATGTCCCCCAAAGTTTAATTAGGGTCATCTGTATGACCATCAGTTTGAAACTAACCATCAGAGGCTGTCAGGCTCAACAGTGGGTGTCCAAGTGTATACTAGGTGTCTTAGTTAGGGTTTTTCTGCTGTGAACAGACACCATGACCAAGGCATCACTTATAAATACAATATTCAGTTGGGGCTGGTTTATAGGTTCAGAGGTTCAGTCCATTTTCATTTAGGCAGGAGCAGGGCAGCAACTAGGCAGGCATGGTGCAGGAGGAGCTAAGAATTCTACATCTTCATCTGAAGGTTGCTAGCAGAATACTGGCTTCCAGGCAGCTAGGATGAGGGTCTTAAAGTCCACACCCACAGTGACACATCTACTCTAATGAGGTCCACCTATTCCAAAAGGGCCACACCTTCTAATAGTGCCACTCCCTAGGCAGAGCATATACAAACCGTCACACTAGACTTCCACACTCTCCTAGAATCTGTTGGTGGCCAATAGGTCAGCAATATTGTCTTGATCTTCATTGCTTTTCATATTTGTTCTTCCAAATGTCAAATGTCTGCCTTCCATTAAAGCTTATCCAGGTCATCCCACTCAGTCTAGAAGTTTCCTTTTATTCTCAGCTCTTTGGATTTTCTAGTGATGGGACCTCTTTTCCTCTTCCACTGTTGTGTTAGTCCACTCTAGGATGTGCTACACTCAAGAGTAACTAATGTGATGAATAAAATATCCTCTTATCTCTAAGCTTTCCATATCTATTCAGGCAATATAATACACAATTCTGGGTCATTGGAGTGGGATAGAGATAATCTAAAGACAGATTTAGGAAAATGCAGGATGGATCCAGGAGCAGGTATAGAAAAGTGTCAGTTGCACAAAGGTAGCTACTAATATATTCCTCTTTATCTGAGAGTCTTTATATCAGTGGCTTGGATGTGACCTCTAGCTAAACATAATTGATTCTTTCAGGTCTGTGTTTGATGATTGGAGTCAAGGCTTATTAAGATAGTGATTACTAAGGATATACTACAGTGCTAACTGAGCTTTGGTAAGATTCTTTCAAATACTTGGCATATTTTGAAGGAAAGCAACAAGTATAGGACACTTATGTAAATGAATTTTAATATACTTGTTGCAGTAAATTAATCTTGTAGCTGCATTTCTTGACCTTATGTTAGTCCCCAATAATCACATAGAAAAATCAAGATTTATTTTGAACTGCACCTTAATAGCTGTGCAATTGAAAAATCTATCTTTACTTCCTTTGCTAATCTGGCTACCTCTCAACCCCATCCCATGATACTTGCATATTATTATTGATCTGATCTGGCTTTTTAGACTTCAGGTGTGTTTCTGTGATTCATTCTCTCTCTCTCTCTCTCTCTCTCTCTCTCTCTCTCTCTCTCTCTCTCTCTCTCTCTGTCTGTCTCTCTCTCTCTCTCCCTCTCCCTCTCTCTCTCCCGATTGGCAGACATTCTGTCCTATTTTCTATTCTTCCTATTGACAAGGCAGAAACTAAATGGTAAGACTTGTTTGCACAAATTTGAGACAGAGATTTTTGGTATAAGCACTACAATGCCATGTCTGACTGAAACAAGATATGAGGGTAGAGAAATTCCACTTTGAATAACCCAAGGGTAAACTTTACACAGTGTATAAACATTATGCCTACACACTTGGATAGAAAGCTTGCTGAAGTGAGAAAACAGTTTGCCCAAGACCTCAAAGCCTTCTTGATACTATGAGGATGCAGCTTCAAACAAAATAGGGTCTCTTTCAGAATGCCCCTGGGGTTAGGGGTGTGTCATGGAGTGCTGTGGTCAGATATCTATCACCCTGTAAGTCCTGCAATGGGTCATGAAAAATCTAGACATATTTAAAGGTGAGAAAGAGACATGTTTTCATAAAGAGCATGATGGACAATCTGTGTGTACAAGAACTCAGTATCTAGCCCAGGAGTCTTGTGAATTGCTTCACATTGCTTGGTCCTTATCCTGGCTTCCCTCCAAGTCACTGGTACAGATGCATGTGTGTTCACTAGATGGGCGTGCCTCCAAGATAGCAGACCGGATAGGGCAAGGACAGGCAGTGTCTGGGAATAATCTCCTCTCCTGTTCCATGTGGCCACTAACAGGAAGAGGTACACACTGAGAGATGCTAAGAAGGATGGTCTCATTATTATACTATAGGACACACTAGGAGTACACAAGTCATAGCAAAATGAGCAATGAGTCCATGTCCTGTGTCACCATGCCTTCCCCTTATTGTGGATTTACAATGTTTCAGACAGAGTTCTGGCAACTCTTCCTCATACCCAGAAGGCCAGGCAGATTCTCAGCGCTCGAGCCTACCTGAGTCAAGATCTGCCTTTAGTCTCAAGTCATATTTTCTTAAGTCTGTGCTTTGATTTGATCTGTCCTACTCCAAGGACACACACTTCTATATTATATTGAATGGTGAGATATGGAGTGCTTAGGAGCGGGTCCTATTTTATTCATCTTATTAGTTACACTTTGTATCATGCATCCTATAGTTGATTGATACAATAGCAGAAAAAAAAATTCACTGCCAATGGCTTTTGTTTTTTAACTATGAAACATTGTTAAGTTGAACAGTATGTATAAAATATAAGAACTGTCAATGTGAGAGGCAGGGGAGATTCCTCTGAGTAAATCTCTGGCTGCACACACATGAGGACCTGGTTCAATCCCCAGCAAACACATAGAAGCCATGTATGGCAGAACATCCTGTAAGTCCAGTGTTGTGGAGGCAGATAGAAATAACTCTGAAAATTGTTGGCTACCTGGTCAAATCAAATCTGTGAGAAGACCCAGGTGGACTAAATAATCCTGTCTCAAATATATACATATAGTGTGTGTGTGTGTGTGTGTGTGTGTGTGTGTGTACATACATAGTGGAGAATGATTGAGGAGTTTACAGGGTAATGACATCTAGCTTCTATAGGCACACACAAGCACACACCAGCATGCACACATGCACACACCCACAGAAAACATTGGCATACAGCTTACATACCCCTATAATTTGGGGCTCAGGTATAAGAGAAAGTACATGTTATTTTCCTATCTGACTCCGAGTTCTTAGGCTTAATATAATAATTTCCAGTTCCAGTTTCCTTCAGGTGGTTTTTATTCTCCACTGCTTAATAAACACTGTGGAATATATGTGACGTCTTTAAAATCCCTTCATCAGTGGTGGATCTCTAGAGTCCTTCCATAATTTAACAATTGATATTGCTACAATAAACATGGCCTTTCAGTTGTCTCTGTACTGGGGTGACTTATATTCCTTTGGATATATTCCTGGGAGTATTATGGCTAGATCTCACAATAGTTCTGGGTTTTTTGTTTGTTCGTTTTGTTTTATTTTTGCTAAAAAACTGCCATATCAGTTGCCCTGGTGACTGGACTAATTTTCATTGCCACCAGCCAGCCATATATTGGGTTCCTTCCCCCCTACCCTCACAAGCCTCAGCAACATTTTGCTTCTGAATTTCTGTTTTTATTATTTTTATTTTTTTTACTTTTGATTAATTAAGATAGAATTACGTTTATGTTTTACAGCCATGTGACTGTACTGAGTTAAACTGATCTGTATTTCTCTGATGTCTCAAAGTGTCACTCTTTTTTCCTGTCATTTGTTGTCGTCTGCATCTTTTGAGAACTGTTTGTCCATGTCATTGTCCCATTTGACTGTATTATTCACTTTCTTTGGTGTTTAATTTGTTGAGTTCCTCATATATTCTAGATATAAATCCCCTATCTGTGTGTCATTGGCAAAGATTTTCTCCCATTGAGTAGACTGTGCCTTTGTTCGTTTGTTTTCTTTGTGGAAATTTTTGAATCCCTGTGATTCTATTTGTCATTTCTTGCAATTATTTCCTGTGCTGTGGAGTCCTTTTCAGAACACCTTTCTTATGCTCAGATCTAGAAATGTTTTACTCTAGAGACTGTGAAGTAATGTTTCAGATCATACACGAAGGTTTTTGTTCTGTTTCAAATAGGCATTTGTGCAAGATGAAATACGGGGATCTAATTTCACTTTTCTACATGTTGATGTCCAGCGCCTTTTATTAACCAGATTCTTTTCTACAATGAGCATTTTTAGCACGTTCTCTAAAAACAAGGCAACTCTGGGTCTCTGCTCCACTGACTTCTGTTTGTTTTTGTTACTATGATTCTGTAGAACATCCCAAAACTACCTAGTGAAGGTTTCTGACATTTGCTCTTTTTGTCCAGGATTGCTCTGACTATAATATGTTGTTTTAACATCACTGGTAAAGTTTTAACACAAAACTGTGTTTAATTAAAATGATGGATTACAATTTTTATCTATTTTAAAAATAAAATTAAATCTACTTATTCTTTCAAATAGCAGAATACTGTTCTATTATGTTTGAATCATAATTTGTTGATATATTCGAAATATGACACATATTCAAAATACACCTGGCTTTTAAAATTACTGTTATCTAATAAATGACCTTGAATATATGTGCGAGCAGAACAGAGTTCCTTTAGCCTTCATGGAGAAGAGTCACATCTGTGGATTGTACCAATGTTCATTGCAACCAGCAGGAAGAATGAACTTCCATTTTCTCATATCTTCCCCTGGGTGTGATATTGTCTAATATAGTTTTGTGAGAGTTTCCTTTTTTATACTATAAAGTCGGCTGGGAGTCTTTAACATTTGATCTTAAAAGATTATCCAATTTCTTTAACATACAGTGGATCAGTCCTTAATGTTTCATTTCAATAGTCCTCTATTCATGTTTAAAAGAAAATATAGTTACTCTAAATTGGTGCTTTTTTAACAGGTGACATTGTGTCTTATCCAATTGAGCTTTCAAGTCCATGTCAAGGATTCAGAGGACATGATGCCTCTTCTGCTACCCTTAAAAATGTATATGGGGATTTTGCTTGAATGTACACCTGTATACTGTGCACATGCCTAGTGCCCACGGAGGCCAGAAGAGGGTTTGGAACATCTGGAACTGGAGTTATTGGTGGTTATGAGTCACAGTGTGGGTGTTGAGAATAGAACCTGAGTGATCTGGGAGAACAGCCAGTGTTTTTAACCACTGAGGCATCTCTCCAGCCCCATTTTCTGTAATTTTTGATCATACTTGGGCATCATAACATTCACCCCTTGAATCCATCTACAACCAACCCAATGATAATCCTTTAGATTGGCATTTCATAGTATTGCGTAGAATTTCACAATTTATCTGATACTCTTCATCTCCAGTATCACTTTTTAAAGATCTATTTCCCCACTGTAGTCTAAAATAATCTAAGACAAAACCATTCTCAAGACCCTTTATGGCTCTTCCCAATAAAGTTCAAACATTGTAGCTTGGTTTTATGATCTGAGTCTGAAATGTCATCCCTCAGCCTCATATACTGAAGACTGGGTTCCAAACATATGGTGCTGCTTTGGGAGGTTCTGAAAACTTTGGTGAGTCCAAATAGCTGGAGTACATAAGTTGAATCGGATGGACACCTTTGAGCCTTATCCCCAGTCCCTTGCTCCCTGCTTCAATGTCTGCCACATGCTACATGCTTCCTCCATCATGATATCTGTTAAGTAGAACAACGAATCATGGGCCAAAGACTCTAAAACTGTGAATGAAAAGAAACGATCCCTTTCTTTGGCTTAGCTTTCTTAGATATTGACTACAACTTACAAAGACTATTTATATCAGGTTGGTTGCTCTAACTATATCCTTATCTGAATTTTTAGACTTTGGGATGGATTTATGGGGGGATCTGGAGAGGTATGGAGACATAGATTAGAGAAAACCCAGGATTTTGTCTGTAGAGCTCAATGGGAGCATCTGCTGGGAACCCAGAAGATCAGAATGCTAATCAGAATGAGGACAAAAAAGTCCAGGCTTACAAAATGATCATTGTGTCAGAAACTGAACCAGAACCCATGCGTGTTTAGTTCTGGCAGATTTATCTCCATTTCTTCATCTAACAAGACTTTTCCTGAGGCTGACTTTAAAAGTAGTTGACTAGTTCACACCTATAATCTCAGCACTTGGAAATCTGAGCCAGGAGGATTGTTGTAAGTTTGTGTCCAGCCTAGACTACATAGGGAATTATAGGTCAGTCTGGGATGTAGAAAGAGATCCTATCTCATAATGAGTTTATTGTACTTTCTTACAGCCCAGAAGTGATAGGTTCACTACAGGAGTGTTAATAACTCACACATAGCTGTCTTACTATAGAGTCCCACCCATCAGGGATGATATCCTTATAGAAACTGCATCACATATTTTAGCTTTGAATTAACCTTCTGCTCCCAAGATTACTTGTAGCTATGGGAAGGAGTAAGAATTGGAATCCTAGGTGAGGATCTCTGACACTCCTTAGAGAGTGTCATTTTCTCCATTATCATTACCAGACCATACAACAGTGGTAAACTTGACTGGCATTCAAGTCCAGGTCCAAGTTTGCAGCTCTCAATTTGGTAGCCATTCCTTCTATCTTCTAGCTACAAGCAATTACTAGACATTCCTGTGACACAAAGTTCCTACATTTCTGCTCTTGTACATGTCATTGGCTGGGTTGCAACTGTCTCAAATTGTTTCTTCTGTTTCTCCTACTCATTTTCCAAGACTCTGAGCAAATTTTCTCCATTGAGATTTATCTCTCACCTATATCCCACCCAGGGAAAGTGAATGAGCCCTTTAGTTCTACTCTGATGCTGTATAATGTATTAATCTCATTCCATTCTTGTTTCTTTCTACATTGAATGTCCATTCTAAGAATTCACTTCCTTTAGGACCATGCCCATTTCTTGTTTGTCTTCATATCTTTGATTGTTAACATAGAAGAGGTTGTTCTGAAGCAATTTTCTCTGAGAAGTTCCTTAAGCCAGAAGATAAACAACTCGAAATAGCTCAGGAAGTCTCTGAAACTGATAAGATTCACTAGACTCCTCTCCTAAAATGAACAATAAAAACTGCCGAGAGTCACCCTCAGAGAAGCCAAGCTGCAAAGAAAATGCTGAGACCTGACCAGCTGCCTGGAAGAAGCAGAAATCAGTTACAGAGCCTGGAAGAGGTTTAGACCAGTGGAGGCACCTGGAAAGACGCTCTCCAACCTGTTGAGTCTGTGTAGTGTGCTCCAGGTTCCCAGCTCTTGAAAGCCGTCACTCATGTTGGGGTGGGCTTTGGTGATGCAGCTGTCTTTGAATCATGTCTGCTCCTGAAAGTAACCCCCTCACCTATATTCCTGTAAGTAAGTAATCTCGATTAAACCCATAATTTCACCAAATTAGACTTTGGTGATATTCATACTTCGGTCTATCATGGACTCCCTACTTGGGGTTAGTAGACATATGTACTGATCTCTCCAGGAAAAAAGTTTTGTAACACAACAGAAGTGTCCGTAGAATGAATAGGAAGTACTATAAAAGATTCCTTAACTTTGAAGTATCTGTCCCTCCTCAAGTTGTGGATCTGCTCAGGGATGGATCCTGGGTTCCGAAGGCCAATATTCTGTCTTCAGAATTTCATGTGAGAAATCGAGTCTACTTTGTTTTTTTCTTCAGGATACTGCAAACCCCCCCAAATGCTGTGTTGATCTACTCCAAATGTCCTACATCACGTATACTTAACATGTTTTGGAATATGTTCCTTCTAAAGCATTTTCATTAGTTTTTAAAGCCCCCATGCATCACTGAAAAAATGTAAGCCACATGTTTGACATTCATTTACACTTAGCCTTTTTTTTTCTATAAAAAAGAAAAATGTAAATTGAGGTTCAAATGCCTTTGGGCACTTTAATAAATACAACTTTTAAGTCATTTTTCTTTCCATGGAATTATTACAAAGGAAAATGTCTTTGAACAATAGAAGGTCATGGCTTAAACCCAAACTAAGTAAGTGGTATTTTAGTGGCTTCCAAACTTGATTAAAGCCTGTATCCCAGAGCTCTGAACCACAAAGCCCCACATGCATTTGTTGTCTTCATCTGTCAGGGGTAAAAACAGAAGGCACTGACCTTCTATTTGTCTTTGCAGCTTTAAAGTATAATGCATTCGAAGAAAGGATTCTGTACTTGGAATTTGGGCAAACTGAGTTTTGGTTAATTCTGACTAGAGGCAGCTGTAGTAGCCATGTTCTACCAGTTGGGGACACTGCGGACAGGAGGAATCCAGAGAACTGGAGGGGGGGTGGGAAGGAGTGGGGGAGTGGGTGAGAGGTGGAGGGGGGGTAAGTAGATCCAATAGAGTGCTACTCGGAATCTGTAGTGGGAGAATGAGTTATTCAGCATCTATTGGATGCTACAGATATCTTCCCTGCCCACTTTTTTTTTCAGTTTGAATCTAGAGCCCCCCACAAAGTAGTAATGCACTCTACCACTAGACTGCATCATCTACCCCTTACAGACATGTCTTTGAAAATCATATCGTCACCAAGAACATACATAAAAATGTTTACTGCACTAGTTTTTTTAATTATAAAAAAAAATCAACCACTTGGGAGTTCGTTAAGTAATGAAGCTTGCTAATTATTCCTGAAAATTTGTTGTAAGTGTACTATGTTAGAACCATAGATGGGCATGGCTGTGTCTACAATGTCAGAAATTATTCAATAACAAAAAATTTACAACGTTCAGCAGCTCCAATGAAAGCAATCGGTCATAAAATCCAACAAACACGGGTGGCCTGGTAAGGTCAATGCAAGTGCTTTTATTCTATTTAAAATGTTTTTATTCTAAGTGGATGAATGTTTTTTTTCCTGCATGTATGTATGTACAGCCCATGCATGCTAGGTGCTCTTGGAATTCAGAAGAGCACCTTGGATCTCCTGAACAGAGTTGTAGGTGGTTGAAAGCCATCATTTGGGTGCTGGGAACTGAACCCTAGTTCACTGCAAGAACAACAAATGCTCATAGCCACTGAGTCATCTCTCCAGCCTTCCTTTTTGATTACTAATTTTTCTCTCACATCACAAAGTACACCATAAATATATCTATACGTATATAAGTATTTTCAGAATGAATGTAAATTACAATGGTCACAGCAGAGTTCAATGGGTTTCAGAAGTGAACTGAGATGCTGTGTGTATTGATTGGATAACAAACTGGTGAGTGCCAGGAGATTGCTACTGATGGAGCTGCTAGAGTCAGGGAGCAAAGCTGTAGAGTCCAGATGGTGGGTAAAAGTCCAAGAGCAGGAACCAGTGTACAGGTCCAGGTCCAGATAGGTGCAAAAGTATTGGGTTTCCATTACTATATGTGATGGCAGGGCCTCACACCAACCAATCTGACACATAGCATGTGTGTATCAGCGACAGATAAGTAGAGGACTCTGGAGCTTTGGTTCAGCTTGGTCCCCCACCACTGAGGTGGCCTACTTAACTGCCTGCCTATCTATTTTTTTCCACTGCTTTCAGTCTTGTGTGTCTGATAAGTTCTTGAGCCTAGTTTCCCTGTTATGATTATAATATTATAATATGGATGTTATAATATAATAATGTTATAAATATAATATAATATAATAATAATGGATGTTATAATATAATATTATAATACATGGATGCAACCTGATAGTCTCAACTCACCCTCAGCAGTTTGCAGGATGGCTCCCTTTTAAGCCCAGAAATAAGTTATTTATCGCTTTGTACTGGATACACCTGACAGACGCAGTTTGCAGGTCTACATGGACCTTACGTTTTTCCTCCTTTAGATGCAGTCAAGAGCTGTTGGCAAGATGAACTCTCATAGAGCATGGCACCTCCTGGAAAACCACCATTTCACACAACATGGAATAATTTAGATTAGGCCATTGCCTGATCTCAGCTGAATTAGAGGAAAGTAAGTTGATAAAAAGCAGCAATTTTACAAAGTAGAATATAGCAAAGATGAATGTATTTTTTTATTGTTGCAGGAATTGAGTTTTATCATGTCACAGGACAGTTCTGGGTAGTACCTATCAGAAAAATATATTAAAAGTTGTTTTTTGGGAGGGAGAAACTTGGGAAAAGCTATTGATTTTTTTCACATACTGTTCTATTCATGCATTTTCAAATCCTGTACATGTATAGGCGGTGACTTACAGGATATGTCTGCTTCCTTCTTTATCTTCTTCTCTATGCATACAAGCACCAACCATCTATGCAAATATTTAAACAGATCCTAAAGAAAAACAAACCTATCCCCTACAACAGCAGGCATCGGTATGGTATGGATAGGGCTTTCCCCCTTACTCTGTAACACAGACTGTAGTGAACTCAGGCTGTACCCCAACCAAGCCTTCATTCCAGTTATAGCACCCTGGAAAAATTATTTGAATTTTCTGAATCTCAGTTTCCATATATAAAATTGGGAACAGTAGCCTACCTTTCTTTAAGCTATTATGAGTGTTAGCACAAATAACACTAATAACACATGGCTGACATTGCTATGTCTGTGGCTATTGTTTATTACTGTTGCAATCAGTATTGTGACATCTTTATATCCATTTCTTCATTAATGAGGCTATTTCAGGCTGGTGAGTTGGTTCATTGGGGGCGGTAAACATACTTGCTGCCAAACATGATGACCTGAGATTGATTCTCAAAAGCAAAATGGTAGGAGATGCCTGAGTTCCACAAGATGTCTTCTGTTGTTCATATCTAGACTCGTGAACATGCACGCACACGGGCACATGCACAAGCACAAAGAAGGAAATGTTAAAAATATTTTAAAATGACTATATAAAACTTATTTTGTCCTTAGCCTTGCTTCAGGAATAATTCACAGGAAAAATTACTGTAAACAGTAGTTTCTAGAATAGTTTTGCTGATACAGCCCAAAGGCAGAGACCACTGTAGGTATAAGCCAAGTGTGTTAGAACATCTAACTTTCTCTGAACCATGGTCTCCCCCTCTCAACTGCCCCTCTGCTCCAAAGGGCAGCATCAGTAGGCCCTCCCAGCCAGTACATAACTCTGAGCTCACAGTCATTAGATTTTCAGACTTTTCTATACAAACTCCAATAGTGGGTTTGAATTCTTAATCCCTGGTCTCCAGCCATGTGTCCTTCTATGGGCCAAGGGCTTAGTAACATTCCTGGAACACACTTTTCCAGAATTTGAAAAAGTTGAAGTGTACTCCTGACCCTCAAAGCATTTCTTGTGTCTGAAAAAGAATTGTTCCTGGAAGTGCTTCAGGGGAAAGAACAGAGTAGCAGCTTTCCCTTCTCCGTGAATTGAAAACTCACATTAAAAAACATTAAGGATAATAAACTGGAAATTCAATTACCAGGCTTGAAGCCAGAACCTCACATACTCAGTTTGGATTTGCATCTTAACTTATAGCTTGTTCTTGCCAATGTTACTTACAATTCAGACCTTTGCTCAAGGTATTAAAAGCACTCTGTGTACACATGATTTCTCACCAAATGGTTCTTGATGGACCTGTGTTTAAATTAGAAGAAAACTGTACTTTTCCTCCCTTTTACTTTTATGTTTTTAATCTTTTTTGAAGTCTTGAAACCCAGAGAACTGCAGGACAAGGGTTTCAGATTTCTACACAGTGATGAACATCTTCTTTTGGTTTCAATCATGGTCTCTACTGGCTGCCTGGTCTAATTTATTTACAGCACTCCCATGTGGAGATGCTAGCCACTTGCACTCCTGAAAATGAATTCCAAACATGGAGACTAATGAAAAATAAGTTACAACATTTTCCCCAAAGCAATTGTGAGAGTATGAAATTTGGGGGAGGTTGGAAAAATAAAAATCAAATATGGAGATGCGCACCAGGAATCCAGTAAATCACCCTGAATATGGATCACCCCAAGTCATGCAGAATGGCATGCCTTTGGCTTAAAGGTAACAGGTATTAGCCTCTGTGGGTGCTGTCGCATTTCTCACAACTGTAAAACCAAGAAGAAGGTGAATGGCTGTCTTCTGTGACTATATAGTGATCAACTGATTGACAATGCTCATAAACCTTTTAGGATCATGCTTGGCAATGTTAAATACTCTAGACATGTTCATTCTTATTATGATCAGCCGGCCTCACAGAAGGCCCTCGGAAAATGAGAGGTATTTCACTTGGAATGGAGAGAGCTGTGGCTTCCCTGTGAAAACCCTCCCCAGGACTTCAGCTTCCCTCAGCAACAGTGACTGTCACATGGTGCTTTCACCAGGTGTCAAAGTAGAATTTTCAGAACTTAAAAACTTGAATCTGATACAAATGTACAGTGGGCACTTGCCAAAGGCTTGTTTGATCCATTTAATGAGGGAACCGGCAGGATATGTTCAAACTGCTTCAAAGAGAATTCAAAGTACAAGTACATAGAGACCTGGAAAAGGAAGCTGGAATAAGCTAGCTAGGTCAGATACAAAACCAGATCTTACCACGGGGGAAAAAAATCCCACAAACTCTAACAGAAATGGAAGCTTTCCAAGATGCCTCCCCAGCTTTGGGGACAGAGCAGAGAATTCTTCAGTTATCATTCCCTCATGGCCACACACATTTGGAACGCTACTCCCACCCAATGGATCCTTCTAACATTATCAACTATATTTCTTTGTTTGGTTGGTTTTTTTCTTTTTATTTTAATTGAATATAATCTTCATTTACATTTCAAATGCTAAAACCTTTCCTGGTTTCTTCCCTCCCCGAAAACCCCCAACCCCTCTTCCCACCCCCTGCCTCCAAGTATATGCCCCTCCACTCAACCCACTCCCACCTCCCCCTCCCCTCGATTTCTCTTTGTTGGGGCATCTATTGAGCCTTCACTGAACCAAGGACCACTCCTCCCACTGATGCCCGACAAGGCATTCCTCTGCCACATTTTTGGCTGGAACCATATATACCCTTTGGTTGATGGTTTAGTCCCTGGGAGTCCTGGGGTGTCTGGGTGGCTGACATCATTGTTCTTCCCATGGGGCTGTAAACCCTTTCAACTTTTCCGGACCACCCTCCAACTCCTCCATTGGGGATCCCATGCCAAGTCCAATGGTTGGCTGCTAGCATCTGCCTCTGTATGTGTAAGGCTCTGGAAGGGCTCCTCCGGAGACAACCATGCTCCTTTTCATATGCACTTCTTGTTGTCATCCATAATAGTGTTGGGGTTTGGTGACTGTTTATAGGATGAATCCCCAGATAGGGCAGTCTCTGGGTGGCCTTTCCTTCAGTCTCTGCTCCACACTTTGTCTCCTTTATTGCTCCTGTGAGTATTTTGTTCCCTTTCTCAGAGGAACCAATGCACCCTGCTTCAGTCCTCCTTCTTCTTGAGCTTCTTTTGGTCTGTGAATTGTAACTTGATTATTTTGAGCTTTTGGGCTAACATCCACTTATCAGTGACTGCATACCATGTGTGTTCATATTTTTGTTCCCACTTGCTCTAGAGAAGTCCTTCTGTTCAAAGACATTTTTTCTTCCTTCCTTTACTGGAATGAGAAGGAATTACCAGTTTACAAAAGCCATTGGCAGGTGGGACAATGTTTCTAAAGATGAAGGTTAAACACAACTCTTTGCAGTGTTTCACTGTTTTAAGTTTAAAGCTGTCTTATCGAGGTATTGCTTCTTCTCAAGGTATTGATTGCTGAGCGGTGTTAATCCTGTAACCAGAAAGGTTGATGGTTTGGGAAAGTGGAGTAGACACCTCAGCCTTCATTCTCCCTAGGGACCTATTCTTAAGGAGTCATTACTTCTTTTTATTTTCTTCTCTGCACACTCTTTGATGGCTGTCTGGACCGCCTGTGATAAAGAATATCTTCTCCAGCATCCTTTTGGACAGGAAGCTACTGGATGTGGGAAAACAGCGTCATGAGATCTTGGGGTCAAGATGAGATTCTGGGTTTGTCAGCATGAGTTAAGACTTAAGCACAAACAGAATAGTCACTGAACCTTGCCAGCTGAGATGAAGGAGGAGACGTTCGTTTTCTGCTCTCATGAGGGAAGAAGAAAGACAGGAAGGAGCAGAGTAGAGACGCGGCAGGGGAGAGAGGCTTGATTATAGCAGAGAAAGAGCCAGGATAAATGATCACAGGAAGAGGGCTCCAAGGGTGTGAGAGAACCAGTTGTTGATCATGCCATCACTGTGCTGTGAGCCTTACCTCCTTGCATCCCTGTGCCCTGTGCTTTCGGTGAAGTCACTCTCACACGTGAATGTCTAAGACAAATACATGTGCATGTGTAGGTTATGAAATGCAGCCTAGAATTCTAAGACTAGAGGTTACAGAGTAAACATATATGCAAGCAACAACCAAAGCCTGAGCAAGCTTGTGGGAATCTTGGAGAGGACTCTGTGTGACTGAGGTTGAGGGGTGGACTTTATGGCAGTTTACAAGTCTCACAAGTGGGGTTACATTGAGCTAACACTTTCTACCAGGGTGCGGTGGAAGGATGGAAAATACTGTGCTTATATGAGACACTGGGCAGGACCCCAGACCACCAGGAAATGCCTTACTGAGGTGTTGATAATCTAATAAAGATAAGAAACCTATCCAAAGAGCTAGACTTTCACATTAAGGAGATTATAAGCACAGAACAAGAATAATTTCAAGAGAGATGATACCTCTTCTGAATGGGGAAACTGGAAGCCATACAAAGGAGACAATGACGTTGGATAGAGATAAAGGAACTATAAAATAACAACAACAACAACAACAACTCCATGGACTAGATGGGAAAGATCCACACATGGAATCACCATACCTTTAAATATGCACAAAATACTTGAGGCACTTACTATGTTGAGCGTTAGTTACTTTTGTCACCCATATGACAAAATATTTGAGAGAATCAACTTAAAAGAGGAGGGTTTATTTGGGTTCATGGTTTTAGAGGGTTCAATCCAGAGTTGCTTGGTCCAGTTCATTTTATGTTATTCAGAGAGGGAGGGGGAGGGGAGATAGAGGGAAGAGGAGAGAAGGAGAGGGGGAGGAGGGGGAGGGGAGAGGGATAGAAGGAGACAGTGAGGGAGGAGACAGAGAGAGTGAGGAGGGAGAGGGGAGAGGGAGAGGGAAGGAGCAGGGATGAGACACTTTCAAGGGCTCATACTCTAATGACCAGTTTCTTCCAACCCCGCATATGAAATGTCTTTAGTCCGCAAAGACAGTGGAGAATGTTCAATATTTAACCCATAGCACCTTAGACTGTTTATTGATTCTTCCTTCTAAGCTACCCCATAGAGCCCTTCAGTCCATACCTTTACTGATTCCTACCACAGTGTTCAGGTGAAATTTTGTGGAGTTTTATGAGTCTTGCTTACCTGTTATACCCCCACATTTTAATTATTCCGACCCCTGAATCTGCAGGTTAAGATACCTCCTAAGTGGTTTTTTTCTTTTCATGTCAAAGAGTGTCCTATTTATGAAACCGAGGCTAACTCCCAGGTGGCCCTGAGAAATATTAAGTGTTGACTGTATCTGCTAGCAATTATACATATGCATGTACACATTTGTACAAAAATAAATAGACATGACACACACAGGCATCTGTGCTGAAGTATACAGCTAAGTGTCAGCACATTATCAGATTTAAATTAGCTGCCTGACTCTATTAATAGCTCCGATTTTCCAGTTTCTAAAATAAAAGTTCCCAGAACAGCTGGACTGAAATGCAAAACAGAATGGAGGAGTAGGGCCCATGAGCAGTAGTAGTCTCTTTAACAGCCAAATAAAGTTTGGAGCTGCATAGATTTGTGCAGATGTCTATAAAAGAATCCTTGAAATGTTAAGTGCTTTTTAAAAACAGCATCATCTTTACACAGTGAAAGGGGTTGATGATGCCTTATCAATCACCAGGTTTGCAAAAGCCATTTGATATCCATTAACGTTTGAAAACAAGTCTTAGTCCCAAAGCAGAGGGTGTTAGTGGCTCGATAATAGGAGAACATCAGGATCCCCTCCCGCCCTTCTGTCCAGGTCTCTCTCTCTTCCCAGGTGATTACTTCTGAATCCTTGTTGTTAAGTGGTGAGTCTTAAAGTTCAGTGTCTTTTCCAATTTGGTCTAATATCCGTCCTACATGCAGCCTCTGCTGCCTCTCTTCCTGGACCACATGCTCCTGCCTCAGTGCTCACTGAACAGGCTGTACACCGTGCTTCGCTTAGCCTTTTGTTCAACCCATGGATCTTTCCTTCCTTTATCTGACAAACCGCTGCTTTCTCATCTCAAACAGCTCCTTCAGACGATATTCTCAAGACATTCCTCCTCTGCCTCTCTGATTTCTCAAAGAGAATGAACCATGTCCCCCTCGCCTTTCCAGAAGCCCTTTGCTCTTGATCTATGATAAGCATCCCATTTCTTCATGGTGTCTTTGCCTTTCTTTCATGAGAGTTTTCAGCTCCATATGACTTTAAAGTGTAGCCGTGGGGCCAGGGGCATTGGTTCTACTAGAAAGTCAGGGCCTGCTCCAACTCCACTCTCTTGGAAGTTCATTTTCACAACATCCCAGGAGATTTGCATGACATTAACATCCAAGAGAGTAATATCAGAGAACAGAGAACACAGCTTGGATTCATGATCCTATGCTCCCTCAGAGTACCAAGCAGACTGTATAGCAATTTAATAAACAGAGGCAAAGGACCACCTGCCAGACACTAGATTAAGAGTCAATGTTAAAAGATTCTGAAGACATAAAACATATAATATGAGACTAGCTACAATTGTGGGTGGAACATAGGTTTTACTGAAAAATTTCCAGAGCCACTGAAAAATTTTAAAATAAAATAAAAGCACAAAACAGGGTCACACTCTGTAGCTCTGGGTGGTCTGACATTCACTATGTAGATCATGTTGTCCTTGAACTCACAGAGCTTTGCCAGCCTCTGCCTTGGAATTAAAGGCATGCACCACCACATTTGGCCCCATTGGTTGTCTTTTTGAATGCCTTACGATCAAATGAGACTGAAAATCACTGGGCTGGAAAGGGCAGTCTTCTCCATAGTAGAATGTCTCAGACCAGTTAGTTATATCTTATAGCATGGACCAAGTTCTTGGACCACCCAATATTTATTTTTGATTTTCTATTTGTATATTTGTTTTTTGTCTGTCTGTTGGTCTGAAACTGTGGCTCAGTTTCTGAAACTGAGGGCTGGAATTACAAGTACATCGCACTCAGCAATGAATCTTCATACATTTGTATGTATATATGCACATATGCTTGCATGGGTGTGGACCCTACTTTAGGGAAGCGTTTGATGAGCATGCATTGGAAATCACTCATCTGCCTTCTTAAGTTTGGATTTCCTTTATTTTGTCAAGTAATGTTGTTATGTCTCGTAACTACTGAGCCAAAGTGTCTCCATCTCAATCCCAATGGCTCTCAGTCAGTATTTGCTGAAATGTGTCCTAGGTGTGACTTTAAACTGAGCAGAAAGTTAAGGGAGGGAGACTGATAAGTACCTGACTGACAAGCCCAGAGAGATCATAGGCAACACTTGAGTATAATCCTGGCTCAAGTGTTAAGTCTGCTGATTCTGAGTATGTCATTTATGCTACTGGACCGCAGCATCCAATTCATCTGCCAAACACAGCCGGCTGGTGACAGCACCTACCATTCCTGAAACTGGAAGGGTGTGAGATTTCAGAGACATGAGATATTATTATAGGCGTTTCACTGTCTATTATGAAGGGAAATTAGAATAAGTTGACATTTTGGAATAACATAGAGAAGTGTGTTCGTCCCTATAGCTATGAGATAGATATAAAATCTAGAGAGGGTCCTCAGTCCTGAAATCCTTTCATCTGTAAAATGGGAACAATGACATCTGCATCTCTCTGCCATTCTTCATTCTGAACTTGAGTCAATCAAAGAGATTAGACTTACTAATTTAAAAAGGATCTCCTAGAAATTCAAGTAGACTATAACCGAAACAACAACGGCAGCAATGACGGTGACAGTGAGAGCGACAACATGAACATGGTTTAACTGCTAAAGCACTGATATTATAATAGGAAGAGGTGCTTACAACCCGGGCCTTTCAAACTGCTCAGTGCTTTACGCTCTATACATAAATGAGAAAAGTTTTTATTTTCTGCTTGGGGGAAAAAAGTCCAACAGAAAGCTAGTTAACTTAAACTATACAATGCCCCCAGGACCTGTTTTCCCCAGTCTGGCCTTTCAACTCTCCCACCCCAGACAGGCAAAAAAAGCTCATAGGTCCTCCGGTCTGACTGATAAAAGCTGTATGTGCTGTGAAACATGGGGTCATGTGTTGAAAGCTACATATGTACATGACTTCGTGAAGCCTGCAGGTAAACCTGATAATTGGAAATGGTCAGTGAGCTTCAACACAACTGAACTTCAACACAGCCCCTCTTAATGGTTGCCCCTAAGTTTCCTGTGACTAGAAACCACCACTTACCCCAATTTGGGGCTCAAAGTGAAGTGGAGATTGACTGGGGTTAACTGTGGAGCATGTCTATATTTTTTTTACTGATGGTGCTGTAGGCAGGTCATCCCGCATCTTTGGTGTCCCTATAGATCTAAACAGATGGATGCCTGTTACTCTTCCTCCCTATAAAGCCTATATCTGCCTCCTAGTTCTTAGCAACCAATTGCATGCATTTCAAACTCCATTTCCATCTCAACAACGTTATGTCGGGTGCTACAGAGCCTTCCCCAGACAGGACCCATCCACCAACCTTCCTGTTATCTCTCCTTTGGCCTCCCACATCAGAGGACTTGTAACTCTTAGGATCAGCTAGGCATTAATATTCACTAACTTGCTCTAGGGAGCTACGCTTCGCAGAGCCCATTTTCACCTGAAAGGACTTGTTTAATATAAACATTTGGTTAATATTCTGTACATTTGAAAGTATTTTATCAGCATCGGTGTAGCACCAAAAGTCATTTAAATTCAATGGGAACTCATTATGCACCAAGAATTGGTCCTTTCCCAAGGAGTGTGTTTTCCTGCTAGTATAATGTATACATTATAAAACTCACTTACACGGTTGATGGGAACATTTTGTGGACAGCAGCAGCCCAGCATTTCGTCTGACTGCGTATTCATCAGCTCTGATGCTGTTGTCAAATGGGGGAAAATATTATACAATATTGCTTTAAAAACTGTCTAAATATAATTATCAGCATCTCTGGTGTGATAATAGTTATCATAACAAGAGCTCATCAGAGGAGACACAGTTTGATGAGGAGCTTCTGCTGCAAGCCCCTCCTCTGTGCACAGAGGGATGCCATGACATCTCCCTTCCTATCTTCTGCTGAAACTTTCTTGTGGTGCCTGTTCAACTTCATTTACTGGTGTCTCTACAAAAGCCACTATCCCAAAGAGTCATTAGATAGACAATTTGAGAAGGGTGAAAGAATATGATTGGGAAAAAACATATGCCTAGCTGGCTGCTGAGAATTGTTTAAGTACATATCCTACTCTTGGATAAAGATTCCTTATAAATAAGCGATTGTTTCTTTCCACTACAGTCTCATCCCGCAGTAACTGACTTTTTGAAAGAAACATTTTGAAAATGGTGGTAGGGATTGAACTTAGGGCATAAATCTAGGTAGACACTCTATCACCAAATCCATTCCCCAGTTTAAATTTATTTATTTATTTATTTATTTATTTATTTATTTATTTATATGAATACACTGTGGTTGTCTTCAGACATAACAGAAGAGGTTCATCGGATCCCATTACAGATGGTTGTGAGCCACCACCACCATGTGATTACTGGGACTTGAACTCAGGACCTCTGGAAGACCAGTCAGTGCTCTTAACTGCTGAGCCATCTCTCCAGCCCTCAGATGGTTTTTAATGGGAAATATAACTTAATGAACAATAAATAAGATAGGTGATAAACAGGTAGACCCACAGAGGTGTAATCTATTTACTTCCATGCAGATGTATTTGTTCATTCTAGTATGAACAGGTGTTAGCAAAAAATTCCATTCATAACTATCACATACCCGATGGTGCATCTTCCAGGTCTGGCTATTTGAACTTCTCTATTTTTTTTTTGAATGCTCTTTCCTGTTTGTTTTACAAAGCAGTATCACCACTTTGAAAATGGGGTTATAGATGCCCCATAGTTTCAATTGCCCTTGTTATTGCTAAACTTTCAAGTTGGAGCCAATCCAGTGGGTGTATGGTGGTATCTTACTATAGTTTTAATGCATTCCAAAGGAGACTAAAAGTGTTTTTACACATTAATACTCTGTGAGAATTGCTTTGTGAATGTCTGTTCCACCTCCTGCCCCAAACGTGGAGTGGTGGTGTGAATGGTGTTAGGCACTGACTTGGCACAATTGTCCTGTCCTTGTGTCTGTGAAGAAAATACTCAGCAAGAGAATCTGGAGCTTTGAGATCGTTTCACCATGATGAATATGCCACATCCATGTAGACGTCTCAATGGAGCTTGCTATTCCTGGCATTCCTTTAGGTTTCCATAGGAAAGAAAATGTGGATCATTCAAAAGGGCCACTGGAGATACAGTGCAGTATCCAGAGTCCTTTCTCCATAGCTGGGTGGTTTTGGAAGGACTCAGAATCTTTCAAGGACCATTTACATTGCGGCAGTTATTTCATAAAGCGTACTGTAGAATTCAACAAAACAGTGTGTTCCTGCATGAGGAAAGAGCCAACTTCCTCATAGATACTGGAAAGATATCAAAAAGAAATCTCCTGGATATTCAAAACCCTTGTTAATGTTCTGACAGTGAAGACATTAGAGTCTGAACTGGCAGTATACTTTCATATTGCCATATTGAGTCAGACCTTAAAAATGTCAGCCCAGTCTGTTTCATGACAAGAGAGAACATAGGCAAGATTATGCCCAACTCATCCTCTCTGATGTTCCTTGAAGTGGTCCAGACTCTATCAAACTCTAGAACACACCCAAGATTTAGATCCTACAATCAAACCGTTCTTGAGTCTATTATGACCAGAATTCACAAGCACAGAGGTATCTGTTGCTTTTAATGCAACTAAGCGATGCTATCAGCAACTCCAGTTGCGTCCTGTCCCCATGCCCAAGCAGAGGAGGCTTGTCTTTATTAGTACACAGCTTTTCTAATTGTGCTGTAAGACAGGACAGCTCAAAGCTAACTGGGGCGTTAGAAGAGATTCCTGTTTCCTCCTCTGCTCATGTTGGAATCAGTTGACTTAAAGCTGAACATATGGCAGCTGCCATCGTAACCCAGAAACCATTTCTCTCTGCCATGGCAACGGGATAATCAATGCGTACTTATGGCTGAGACTCGATAAAGGCACAATGGTACAACGTGTAATTTGATGTACTTACTCATTTGTTTGTTTTCAGAGGCGTTTGGAATAGGGGTAGATAATTAATACCTGTTCTTTCAACACACCAGTCAAGCCTTCCCAAGATGTCTGGGCTTCCAAAGATGCCCTCCTTGTTTTGATTTTAAGGTCTTAATGCAGCCATGTCTCTCTTCCAAATTTTAGGGATTTCATCCATCTTTGAAGACATTATTAATTCCATTTTCTCCCAAAGACCTCTCAAACTGATTCACAGTGCTGTTCTTAAGTTCTACACCAGGGGATCAACATGACGATTAGAATTGCCCCAGTGCACCTGACATTTGTAGACTGAACCATTTGGCTCCATCGTGACAGGAACAGCAATCCTCCCTTGTGTTTTAAGGGCAAATGTCTTAGTTTTGCTTCATTGTTCTTCTTGGTGGTGAGTTCTCTCCTCGCTCAGCCCTGGGGGGTAATTGCATCTTACTGTCTCTATCAAAGTAATGCTGTCATATAAACTGTTGGAGGGGGAAATAAAAAAAAAAGAAGATATTTTCTGTGAGCAGTCATTGCCAGGGGCTGATTCTTCAGACTTCACATAGCCTCATTCCAGGAAAAACTATGCTGAAGAATGAGAAGGAGGAGGGAAGGGGAGTAGGAGGCATAGAAGTGATTTCAATTTCGGCCTGTGAGCTGCCTACAGCGCCTCCCATAGGCCAGGTAGCACAAAGTGCTGGTGTGCGTTGGCCCCTAAGCTCTAGCTCCTGGCTCTGTCTCTTCTCAGACTGCAGTCCTTGGCACCACACAAGCCCATTAGCATTTTAATTTAGCTTCAAATGCTGCTGCTCAGCAGACAGATCTAGTTTTTTTTTGCTTTGGTTAATGGTACACAGACAAAGATGAGGGCATTTTCAAGATGTGAAGTAAGTGTCGGAAGTTACAAAACTGAGATGACTTCTCTCTGCCAAGTCCCAGGAATGTGACAGCAGAGAGGGCTCTGACAGAGAGCTGCACAGCCCTCCTCCCTTCCAGACAATGCACTCCTGAGACTTGATGGGACCCAAATGAGGCCTAGAGACTTAGACCTTGAACTCTTTGCTCCATAGGATGGGACTTGTGCAAGTCACCCAGTTGATTTCTTGATGACTTTCTTC
Organism: Tokudaia tokunoshimensis; assembly: GCA_036184795.1. Classification (NCBI taxonomy): domain Eukaryota; kingdom Metazoa; phylum Chordata; class Mammalia; order Rodentia; family Muridae; genus Tokudaia; species Tokudaia tokunoshimensis. Next base: position 16,886,616 of record BTHU01000020.1, on the reverse strand, counting down.
CCATGGATTCTGAACACAACTTGAAAACTAGACACTTATTGCTGGGACTGGGGATAGAAGTGGGCAGGCTGTTTTGATCTTTTGCAACTCTGTGTAGCAAAGCAGTCATTGCCCAAGGCCAGTAGATTCATATATCTACCTGATACTACCTAACCATTATCACTTATCAATTAGGTAAGTAAGAAACTTAATGCGAAGCTTTAAATTATAGGAAAGGGCTGTAGAGACAGCTCACTGATTAAGATCACTTGCTACTCTTGCAGATGACCCAGGTTTGATTCTTAGCACAGACATGAAAGCTAACAACCATTTGTAACTTTAGTTCCAGGATATCCAATATGTTTTTTCTGGTTTTCACCTGGACCAGGCATGTATGTGGTAAATAACCAGTAGGCAAACACACACACACACACACACACACACACACACACACACACACGCACATGCACATGCACACACAGCAGACAATACAGTGTGGGGGATGGGACGCATAGAAAGATATGAGGGAGGGTCACATCCTCCCAGTACACCAGAAATGCCTAAGCATTTTGTCCTTTTGTCCTTTTAGTATGTGTAGGGATAATGATGTGTACTTTTAATTAAGGGTGGCTTGTTCAACATATTCCTAATCACCAACCCAGAGCTTACGACAGACATTAGTAATCAAGCACAGCACTCTTTCTGGCTAAATTTCAACAAGGTGGTCTCAGAATCCTTCTAGGATAACCCTCCACACATATTCTACAAGCCAATCAAAGTCTCAATGTAAAATGAAATAGTATACCCTTGGGTCTGGGTTCTTCTTTCCTCTTCTTCCAGTGAATGGTGAGACATAGAAGGTAGCCATAGTCTAGAAGTTATACATATTTAGCCCTTTCTTTGGTCTCCTCTCCTTGCCTTTGGTGATATTGCAGGCACATGAAGAAGAACACCTTGGGCAGGCAGTGTTGTGTCAATAGTCAATAGCCTTCTTTCTCATGTCACTATGCATTCTCTTGGCATCCATCAGGGGTTCAGGCTGCACACATACCACATCCTTCAATCTACAGCTGAATACACAATGGTATGATAGACAGAATTCTGAGGAAGCATCTAGGATTTCTGTCTCCTGATGTTTACATTCTGTTTTTAACCTGTGGAGACCAAACTGAGTCAATTACTTTTCTCTCTCATTGATGGGACAAAATACTCAATAAAAAGAATATAGAGAAGGAATGGTTTATGGGGCTCAGAGTTTGAGGGCACAGTCCACTGCACCAGAAAAGGCAAAGTTAATGCCAAAGCCATGAGGCATCAGTCACATTGTATTTAAAGTCAGGAAGCAGCAAGAGATGAATGCTTCTACTCAGATTACGCTCATCTTTGTATTCAGTCTAAGATCCCAGTCTGTGGAATGGTGTCATTCATGCTTCAGGTAGTTCTTCTCATCTCAATGAATCTGCCCTAGAAGAAGCTTTCTTACAGACATGCCCAGAAGTTTGTTTCCATGATGATTCTCAATCTCAAGTTGACAATCAAAATTAATCTTCATACCAACTCAAATATGTTGGGCCTCTCAACCATAAATCCTTGAGTTGATAGATTCATGCTCTGTTAAACCACTGAATAGGTGATAATATTATTATATAAAATATCATAACATCATATGTAACGTTATATATGATAACATTATATATGCATACACACATATACAAATTTATATATGTATACTTGTATATATATATATACATATATATATGCACACAGTATCAACATATCATTAGTGTGCTAATGGTTGATAGAAAACTATTATGCCAGAAAAGATGAAAACTAGCATACAGGATTGCCTTCTTGGCCCATTGTGCTGTGTTTCAAAATCAGTGCACAATTCATTTTGTTTTGAGAATCTGACTGTTTTTTCCAATAGGAAAGTGAAAACAGCGCAGGAATTTCTCTGCTTCCATGGATTCTGCATCTATGGAGTCCACCAAACCCAGACCGAAAATACTCAAAGGCAAAATTGCATCTGTACTGAACAGGGCCAGACATTCTTTCTTCTTATTATTCCTTGAGCCATACACTATACCGGATATTTTCACATCGTTTACATTGTGTTAGGCATTCTGGGTAATTTAGAGATGATTTGAAACATATGGAGGGAGAGTGAGTGAGGGCAAAATGCAAATACTATGCCATTTTATACAAAGAGCTTGAGTGTCCACAGACTTCACTCTACGCTACGTGATTCTTGAAGGAGTTACCCCGTATCCAAAGATGCCTGTACAACAACAGCCACCACAAAATAGTAATAATTCAAGGGAGTTAAGAAAGCTTCAAAGCTTTCTATGCAACAGTAGTTATTCCTAGTCCATTTGAAATCCTGGAAGGACAGGATCAAATTTCCTTTCTTCCTTATTCCATGGGGTTGGAAACTGAATGTTGCTTGTTATAAGATGAAAGGAACTTCTAGAAATGTGACAGGGTGAGATGGGTCCTAGATGGACTCTGACAGCTCTAGCTTGTCATTCTGGGATTCCCAGATTAGGGGTAGTTTGGGCTGTTAGCTGACCTTTGCTTTCATTATTACTTTTTGCTCCATGAGCACCTCACCTTCCTGTGAGGAGAGACTGTGTTCTCCAAGTCTTTGGATGGAAAGCAAAAATTACTCATTATTAATGCTTTGGATGTTCCAGACAAGAGTCTGAACTCTTACCATGCCATTACTATGATGTCCAGGTTTAACCATAAGAAACTACCCTGGGATATGAGTGTGTGTGCCTGTGTGTGTGTGTGTGTGTGTGTGTGTGTGTGTGTGTTGGTTGTTTTTTGTTTTTATTTTTGTTTTTTTAATGCTTTTTTTCCTTTTAAACAAAAATGTGGGGCTTTCATTAATAATGCATGTTTAAATGGTGACACAGTATTTCATCTACTTTATAAGACTGCTATGAGGATTCAATGAGGAAATTAAATGTTTTTGCAACATGAAAATAATAATACATGTTTAATAAGTCCTAATCATTGTTAGTATACTCACTATAAAATACCTATGTACCCAAAAGGATTTAAGACCTTAAAGTGAGAAGAACACAAAGTCCTGATGTCCAGGTACCTATGTTACAATAGAGACACATAGAGGAAAATCACTAAGGCTTCTGGTCATGCAGGTGTCCAGAAGTCAGGGTATTAATTAGGAAGCTAATTTGTTGATGCTATGAGACAATGAGGCTTGTCAGTCAAGAGGAGCTCAGTCCAGGGAGGAAGTTTCTTTTTTTTATTAGATATATTCTTTATTTACATTTCAAATGATTTCCCCTTTCCTGGATCCCCCCTCCCCGAAAGTCCCATATGCCCTCTTCCCTTCCCCTGTCCCCCAATCAACCCCTTCCCTCTTCCCTGTCCTGATATTCCCCTACATTGCTGCACTGAGCCTTTCCAGGACCAGGGGCCTCTCCTTCCAGCTTCTTGGGCATCATTTGATATGTGAAATGCTTCTTGGGTGTTCCAAGCTTCTGGACTAATATCCTCTTATCAGTGAGTACATACCATGTGTGTTCTTTTGTGACTGGGTCACCAGGGAGGAAGTTTCTATTTTGGGCTTTTTCTAGACCAAGGGGGGAAAGGGAGGGAAGAAGATAGTACAAATGGCTATACTATAAAATTTCATAATTGGGAATTATTACTGCTTTATAGTGGTTGTTATTGTACAGACATCTTCGGTGATCTATGGGGGCAGTTGCTTGAAGAATCATTTAATGTAGTAAAGACCTAGGAGTCCCAGTCAGTGAGGACTATAATGGGTTATGGGTATTGAGTATCTAAAATTATTGCAAATTGGAAAGACTTTGGGTCCCATCAAAGGTTCTTCTCTTTTTAGGCACCACAGAAGGACTATTTAAAGCACCAACCTGCCAGTTTTGTATATGTAATTAGTCCTTTTTATCCATTAGTCCTACAGCTGTTGACCTAGTGTTCATAAGTCAAAAATATTAAAAAAAAAAACTACTGGGTCTATCCAGACAGGATGGGATGTACACACCTTCCCATCACTGTAAACAATACAGTGTGCAGTTATCTACATGGCATTTGGACTGTGTTGAGCATTCTTAATCATCTAAAGGTGACATAAGTCTATGGGAGAATATTACTGACCATTTTAGAAAAATGTCTATGTTAAGCCTTAAACCCTGGAACAAATGGTTGCGGTGGCTATTTTACGTATCAAAGCAGACCAGACCTGGCCTCCAGGTTTTCCCAGCATCCCTTAGTTTCTACCTGTTAGAAAGTATGGCTGATATTTTCAAGATCTGACCATTTGCCTAGGAATTTCGTGAATTCATTGTTTTTAATTGCAGAGTAGTATTCCATTGTGTAGATATACCACATCTTCTGAATCCATTCCTCCGTTGAGGGACATCTGGGTTCTTTCCAGCTTCTGGCTATTATAAATAAGGCTGCTATGAACATAGTGGAGCATGTGTCCTTATTGCATGCAGGTAAAGCCTCTGGGTATATGCCCAGGAGTGGTATAGCCGGATCCTCCGGGAGTGTCACGCCCAGTTTTCTGAGGAACCACCAGACTGCTTTCCAGAGTGGTTGTACCAGCTTGCAATTCCACCAGCAGTGGAGGAGTGTTCCTCTTTCTCCACATCCTCGCCAACAACTGCTGTCTCCTGTGTTTTTGATCTTAGCCATCCTGACTGGTGTGAGATGGAATCTCAGGGTTGTTTTGATTTGCATTTCCCTAATGACTAAGGATGATGAACATCTCTTTAGGTGCTTCTCAGCCATTAGATATTCTTCAGGTGAGAACACTTTGTTTAGCTCTGTACCCCATTTTTTAATAGGTTTACTTGCCTCTCTGGAGTTTAACTTCTTGAGCTCTTTGTATATATTGGATATTAGCCCTCTGTCGGATGTAAGGTTGGTAAAGATCATTTCCCAGTTAGTTGGTTGCCGCTTTTATCCTTAGTGAGGTAACCCAATCACAAAAGAACACACATGGTATGCAGTCACTGATAAGGGGATATTGACCCAGAATCTCGGAATACCCTAGACACAATCCGCATATCAATAGATTTCTAAGAAGATGGAAGGAGAGACCCCTGGTCCTGGAAAGACTGGATGTAGGGGAACGCCAAGACAGAGTAACGAGAGGGGGTTGAATGGAGAAAAGAGGGAGGGAAGGGGGCTTATGGGACTTTTGGGGAGGGAGGAAACGGGAAAGGGGAAATGATTTGGAATGTAAATTAAAAAAAATAAAATAAAATAAATAATTAAAAAAAAAAAAGAAAGTATGGCTGACATACTCTGCCATCTTTCCCCAAAATTCCAGCCCAGAGGCTTGGTTACCCTTCCCCCAGAGACTCTCCCCTATATGATCCAGTCATTTTTGTTACCCACCCCTTTTGTGCTTTTGGCTTCCTCGCTGCTGTACCTGGTTACCCTCTCTTTTCTCCTGTCCACTTTCCTCACATGGCTCAGGGTCATGACCACTGTGGATTCTCCCATATGTCTCTGAATCTGGCTATGCTCTCCCTGTTATCTACAATAAACTTTCTCCTCTACCATACCTGGGAGCAGTCATGGGCTTTCCTCTTTTCTTTTCTTTTCTTTTCTTTTCTTTTCTTTTCTTTTCTTTTCTTTTCTTTTCTCTTCTCTTCTCTTCTCTTCTCTTCTCTTCTCTTCTCTTCCCTTCTCTTCTATTCTTCTCTTTTCTTTCCTTTTCCTTCCTTCCTTCATTCTTTCTTTCTATTTTCTTTCGGTTTAGAGCATCTAAACTATTTGGATATTGTACTTGTTACTTTTCTATTGCTGTGACCAAGGTAACTTTAATAAGAAAGAATTTATTTGAGCTTACAGTTCTAGAGAGTTAGAATCCAGATTTTGGGGCAGAGGCAGAAGGCAGCAGGCAGCAGGCAGGGGTCATTTGGAGCAACAGCTAAAGACTCACATCTTGATTTGTATGCATGAAGTGGAAAGCATGACCTAGAAATGGCTCAAGTCTTTCAACTCCAAAATATTGCCTCCACTAGATAACTTCCTCCAATAATGCTCTAACTCCTAACCTCCTCAAACAATGTCATTAACTGGGATCAAGTGTTCAAATGCCTGAGACTGTGGGGGAGCATTTCTTACTCAAGTTCCCAAAGATACATTCATGGAACCTGGAAGCAACACTGCCCCCAGATACTGAGAGTTGACTATATACATGTGTAAAATGAGCACATATATAAATATGCACATGTATAATGTACCATATATAGAAGCATCTCAGTTGACCTGGGCTTTCATGTGTCTCTTTTTCTTTGTTCACAAATTACACATCAGCTCAGCAAAGCTGCTTTCTATACTTAACACAATGTCAGATGCTCTGCTTTGGGGGGTTTGTATAGTCTGTGTTTTACATCTTGAGCTCTTTATAAAAATTCATCATTTCCCCAGAGTTCCTCTGATTATTGGGTCAGGAGTATCTGAATTCCTGTGATAGTTGAGACCCAGCAACATGACTATTAAAAGTTAATGAATATCACAATCAGACCTTTCCCAGGAAGATGAGTCACCAGACACTGTAAAGGAGAAGTCTGCAGGATCTGACCATGTTCACATGAGTAGCTTTAGTTTAGCAAAACACCAGAAACAAATTGCAAAGATCAAATAAACACCAGAGAGGTCCATTCTTTCAACACACTTGGCATTTTACAAGGGGCAACTGCGGTCTAGCTTTAACAGGGAAGCATGTGTTAGGGAGTGGGCAGCGTGCACAGAATGGCAGTTTGCAAGAACAAGCTGGAATGTCTAAAGTGCCAGCAACAGGATGCTTGGTCTTAATAGGGAAAGCGAAATCTTGGTGAAAGGAGATCTTATGGAAGATAGACACAGATGTTTCTGGCCATATGTAAAACTGCTGTTGCCATGGCAATGGAGCAATGAGCATGCTTCTGATGATAATGGGCATTTGGGAAACCTTGAACCAGCAAACACACTGGAGGTTGGTAAGCAACAGTGTTGGGTTGAATCATGGCTAGATTTTGTCCAGACTTTGCCACTGATCTGACAAGATGGAGGCTCTGTCTTCTGATTTACTTGGGTGACTTATCCCAAATAACAGAAATTTTCGATGGCATTCAAATGTTAATTTGGTTGTTCTGAATTGCTTTTCTTTTGTAATTTCTAATTCTTCTTTTTTCCCCTGTTTCATTCCCCCCCAACCAATTTTTTAAGCTTTAAAATTTATTATCATACTTTATCATAAAACATTGCCAAATATAGAAGTTCTTTATAATCTGACCCAGGCCTTTCTTCCCTTTAATTCCAGAATTTCACAATGCCTTTTAATTACTTTTTCTCTGTGCCTATGCCTTAGGACACAAAGACTATATGTCATTGTATGTGTTGGATCTCTTCTTCTTCCTGAGATGTCTTGTGCATAACTGCTACTTGTTTCACAAACTCCTGTGCCCAAGGGGAATATTTGGCCATTTCTAGAGGCATTCTAGAGTGGGTCTAATGAATCAGGGTCAGGGGACATAGTGAATACCCTACAGTGCACGAAGCAGCCAGTCCTTCAACAAAGTGTCTGTGATGAAAAACCCAGTTCTAGGGCCAAGAGGGTAATATAGGTGAAAGGTCTGAAATTCCAAGAAGTTGCAAATGATATGGAAGGAGCCAGGTCATCTTTGGAAGATGCAGATGTGTCCCCATATTAGTGGAATTATCCAATTCTTTTACTGATCTCAGGAACACTTGGGAATGAGTGGAGACTTATGCACTTAGCATCTCATTAAAGTGATAGGTACTATGATACACCTTAATTAAGTCATGGAATTGATCAGGGTTTATGCTAGCTGTATGAGTTACATTTTCTAACAAATGGAAGTTTAGTCTTAAAATACACGTTTCAAAATTGTTCAACAGAAGGATGATGTTTTATGACCAAGACTCTTATAATATCTGCATTACAAGGCAAAACAAATGAAAGTCATATAAATGTGGTAGGAGTGAGTGCTAACCAATCATTGGCACATTTACTCTTATATATTGGACAAAATGACAATAGAATACATTTTCTAAAAGTGATTGTGTGTGTGTGTGTGTGTGTGTGCGTGTGTGTGTGTGTGTGTGTGTGTGTGTGTGTGTGTGTGTGTGTGTGTTCTGCTAACGTCTAACTGAAATCACACCCTGATCATATTGACATTGGTCTGAACAGTTTCAGAAAACTGAAAAACTGATGGTCTGGTATTTACCTTGTCTTGCTTCCCTGAGAAATACCAGTTTTAGTGCCTGCTCTTCTAATTGTTTGCAAATTCATTTTCAAGATTTTCCCTCAATATTTCATAGAGCTTAAGAATTAATGACCTGATCCCTAAGGAGAAGCACTCTGTCTCCTCCCTATCTGTGTTAAGGCTAATTTAAAGGGAGGCATTTAATTCAATAGAGTCTCATTGTTTACTCAAATTACACATACATAATGAGATCTCTGTAGGAAAGAATGCTGAATGCCACCTTTGAGACTCACTCAATACCTTAAGGCAAAAATATGCTAGACTAACTGTTAAAATAGGTAGCTAGGCACCCATGAACAGGATGGAGAAGAGTGCTTCCCTGTGCCTCCTTACCAGGCAGGCAGAGAATTAGAAGTGAGATAGCATCTATGTCTTGGTAGCTGTGTCTGCAGCTAGTCAAAGTATCCCTGTGCTCCTATTAATTGAGACTGCAGCTGAGTTCTTCTTATCAGAGTAGAAATTAAGACATCTTGGTATTCTCCCAATGACCATACATGGCCCCCAGCAAATATCCTAATAAATGATGAAGAAAAACCCACAGAGACATCTGAACCACTGAGCAGGGGCGGTAGTGGGATGAAATGAAGGTAGAACTCAAGGGGAGGGGCAGAACATTGTAGAGAGGGTAGACCACAGTGAAACCTTCTTGAAATAATCCACAACTCAGCCCAGTGGACCACTGTTTCCCTGTGGCCAGGCAGCCTCAGTCCCCTGCAGAGTATGCTGGAGCTTTGTATAACCTTCTTTTTCAGCTCAACCTCTGGGCTGATGTCTTTCCTTGGAGAAGACAAGAGAAAAGGGAAAACCTTCATTTGGTAACATAATGTAGGTGCTCAGGTTTTCCAGAGTACAACATCAGAATGACTAAGTCTATAGTTGCTAGGACTTCTCCTAATTCCTAGAGGCTACCAAGAGAAGAAAGAAAAGGAAGAGAGGAAAGGTAGGTACCATTCTTAGGAGGCAGAAGTCTGCTTTGCCCTCACTGTGGTAGGTTATTTGTCTGTCACAGATTCCATAGCAGTGCTCCACACATGTTGAAGTAATGTGGCAAGCTAAACTAGGACACAGAAATTATTCTCCCCTCGTTTCCCTCTACTGCAGCTGTCCCTTGTTTTCCCCAAAGTCCTAAAGACAATAGTTGAAGTAAAGATGAAAACTGACAAGTCATCTATTTACAGTAAGTTTGGGATGCTATTTTCATTTATGCCTCATTGTGTGTGTATCTTTGTTCACACGATATGTGCGTGTGTGTATGTGCATTGTGCATGTATCCTTGTACACATGGTGTGTATGTGCATGTATATGGTGTGTGTGCTCATCTCACATCATGTGTGTGTGTGTGTGTGTGTGTGTGTGTGTGTGCATATGCATGGTGTGTGTATGGCTGTGCACATGGTGTGTGTGTGTATACATGGTGCTGTATGCTTGTGCACATTGTGTGCGTGTGCATGGTGTGTGTATGCTTGTATGCATAGTATGTATGTATGATATGCATGGTGTGTGTATGTGGTTGTGCACATGGTGTGTGCATGCTTGTGCATACGGTGTGTGTATAACTGAGTCTGTGTGTGTATGCTTGCACATATGGTGTGTGCATTACTGTGTCTGTGTGTGTATGTGCATGGTGTATATATGCTCATGAATATGGTGTATATATGCTCATGTATATTGTGTATGTTTGTGTGTGTGTGTGTGTGTGTGTGTGTGTGTGCATATGCATGGTGTGTGTATGGCTGTGCACATGGTGTGTGTGTGTATACATGGTGCTGTATGCTTGTGCACATTGTGTGCGTGTGCATGGTGTGTGTATGCTTGTATGCATAGTATGTATGTATGATATGCATGGTGTGTGTATGTGGTTGTGCACATGGTGTGTGCATGCTTGTGCATACGGTGTGTGTATAACTGAGTCTGTGTGTGTATGCTTGCACATATGGTGTGTGCATTACTGTGTCTGTGTGTGTATGTGCATGGTGTATATATGCTCATGAATATGGTGTATATATGCTCATGTATATTGTGTATGTTTGTGTGTGTGTGTGTGTGTGTGTACATGTGCACTCATCTCTGTCTTCCTTACTCTGTCACTTTTAAAGGATTAATAGAACTATTTTAAGTATAACTTACATGTCTTCAAAGGCATTTTTAAGTTTAACAGTACATTTTTGTTTATAGAAATAGCTTACTTAGTGGTTATTCAACCCATGGTTTTTGGATTCTGCAGCCTTGGAACATTAATTGCAGTATAACAAACGTGTTTGGTATCTACTGTAGCCTCAGCACTGAGCTCCATGCTGCAAGATACTGAAATAGTACCCAGTAGTTTTACCAGTTTTGGGTATTTCTAGTACCCAGAACTCATCTACCCAGGAAATTTATTCATCTAGGAAACAGTCAAGAGATCATCCCAAATGACAGCATACTATCTCTGGCCCTGACTTAATACGTGGTGACTAGTGCTCTGCAAGACAGTTTAGCTAATGTGGCCCCCTGATTTCCACGTTCCCAGCACTTTAGGAGCAGAGAGTCAGAAGATAGTCAGAGCATTCTAATCACCATCACCTTTAAATTTTTGCAAGCACAGTTGAGAAAACCAAACGGATACAACAAAAAAAGGTCCCAGGGTGTGGAATATCACAGGCAGACCTGTAATGAAAGGAGCTGTCTCTCTGCACTGGCACAACAGAGATGCTTAAGGTGTCCCTTGACCCTTGGTATATGTCTCCCAACAGATTTATGCTTACTAAAATGCCCAGGCTGAAAGACAAAGACTCTTACTATTGATGAGGCAGTACTAAGAGTAAATAGCAAATGATCCTCAAATCCTAGATTGCCTGCTATCTCCTTTGGTGGGCTCTGAAGGAAGGAAGTCACTGAAGGGTCTCGTGGTTGGAGAAGAGTGAAGAATCTGTGTCGGTGATAGTTTGCTGCCAAGCAAAACGCAAAGTCAGGTTTTGATTTTGTCTCTTCATCCCCACTGTGTCTGGAATGAGCACTTGGGGATAGAGTTTTGGTTGGGGTGGGCGCTATACCAATGCAAACTCTTTTATCATCAGCTCCCTTTCACGGTTTACAGCGTTTTCCATCCTCCCACCATTCCAAGTCAATGTGTCATACATCAGTACAATGTGAAGCATACAGCATGGTGGCAGGATCCAGTTCTGAACTTTAGATTCTAGTCACCCTAGCTAAGTGACCTTGACTGGACACTGAACTTGAACTCCTGGGGATGATGCCAATACCCACACGCCATAAGCCTTGGGGACTGATCAGAAGGACAATGTTAGGAATGTTATTGTCAGTTTTATAGTGGGCATTGAGATTCTTCAAGATTCCTCGCTTCATGCTGGGGAGATGGTTCTGTGGGTGAAAGAGCTTGCTACCAAACTTGAGGGTCTGAGTTTGTTCCTCAGAACCCACATAGTGAACAGAAACAACAGATCTCCACACACACACACACACACACACACACAAATTTGTCCTCTGACCTCCACATGCATGCCTGGCCAGGAACACACTCTCTCATAATAAGCAATAAACAAGCAAGCCAGCAAACAAACAAACAAATAACAAAGAAGGTTCCACATTTCTCTCTGGGTAAAGCTCATTATTAAGTATTGATTGTAAGAGCAAGCTACCCCTTAGCATGCAAATGGCTCAGTGTTATGGTTACTACCACACAACACTGTGGGGAAGCCAGCCCTCACAAGACGTGGTTCCTTATTCCAGTATGTGCTATAGACAAGTAGGTGGGAAATGTGTATTATTTGATTGACCATATGAAATACATTGGGAAATTATAAAAATGTAGATCAAATTACCTATTAACAATAGCTATATTCAGCTTGTCTGGTGCCTGGGGAGAGTGTGACAGTGATCACTGATGGCTGTTGGAGCCATTGTGGCCAGTTAGATTCAAGTTTCCAGGCTAGAAATAAGAATGGATCAGTAAGCCGGACAGTGTGGTCATTCATACAAGATGAGCTTCTTTCCATCCCATGAGTCCAGCTACCATTTACTAAGAGCAAGGCTTGCTGTGTCTCACTGAGAACTGTACTTCACTCAAGTCTTGTTCCTAATGAGAAGAGCTCATTGTTCTAATTGACTTGAGAGTAAATCCCGCTCTGTGTCCCCCTGGGAAATCTTCAAATGCCCAAGGCTCGTCTTCTCCTCCCTTATCACCATCCAGCCTCATCCTCTTGAACCTTCCTCACCACTGGAGCCAAATGAACTATTTAAAATGGAAATCTAGCTACTATTCTTCCCTATTATTGTCTTCTAAGACCTCTAGCATAAAGCTCAAATTCCTGAGCCTGACCAGTGCACCCCTATGATATTGTCCTCAGCTTAGATGCACAGCCTTACATCTTGTCAGCTGACTAGACATTTCTGTTTACAAGTAGTAGAGCTCTCCTTATCCAAGCATACCTCCTTTGATAGACTTCTGTAGGCTCCTCACATGGCTGTTCTTCCTGAGCCTTCAAGATTTTGACACTTCCTCCAACAAACTCCACTTGTGGATCCAGGGTGGGCAAGGAATATTTTCTCCCTGCTAGCATTGGTCACTCTGCATGGCTCCTCCTCCTCATACTTTAAAGGGATGCTAACATGTGCCTTTCTTCCCATCACAACTCTTTGATTTCAGGGACAAAGACAGCATTGTCTGTCAAAGCTCTGAGCTCTTTGCACAAGACTCCATTCACAGTGTTTCCAGAACCTTCTGACAATGAAGGCCATTGTAGATTGAAAGTGGGAAGCTACACTGATTTCCAAACATGAGAAGTGCAGTATTTATCAGGCCAGTATAACTTAGCTCGCTAGATAGAAATTCCCATCTCCAAAGTCACTGTAGCATCGTCTTCATTCTTGTACTCCAGTACAGATGATACAGAGTTGCTCTAGTAAGTTACAGAGAAGGAAGACCAGGGGATGGATTTGGAAGAGACCCTTAAGATAAGAGCTTCTCCATATAGCTTTAGAAAATGGCCAGGAGCTAGAGATGGGGAAAATTCAAGCAGGGAGGAGGAGATGGTCACTCTAGTGAGAGGGTTACCAAAGGAAGATGGAAAAACTCCCTACATATACCAAGGTACCAAAAGAACAGCTGATCTTTCACCATCTGACCATAATGTGAGCCACCTACCTCACTTCTTCCACTTCCATGCCCAAGCCTCCCACATTCCTCTTCACCTTAGGGAAGTGACACAGGCCTGACTAAATAGCAGAACTGTTGGGCCAAGATGGTTGCCACTTCTGAACCTCAAGTCTGATCTAGCAAGTCAAAGGGTGCTGAGGCTGAGATCTAGAGTAACATGGTATCATAAGATCATGTTTGAAAAAGGGACATTATCCAGTTGACACCATCATGACACAGACCTGTAGGTCTGCCCCTCATCCCACCCAGGATCCTGTAGGAGATGGTTCTAGAACTACTTCCTCATACCTGAGCCTTGAGTTCCTTGGACTTAATAGAAACAGTTAGCTCTGGAAACCACAGCCTGATGCCCACATGCAACGTGGTCACCACTGTTGAATTACAGAGCAGGCATTTCTTCCCAAGCATCTTGGCAAATAAAAGTCTAACTTGGGCCATCTGGTTCTCTAACACCCTCCTACACCACTGCTTAAAAGCAGGCGAACATATTTTCTCTTACATTTTGTCAATAAAATATTGCTCCCCCAGACTGCCAGGTTGCCACGTTTGCAGCCCTTCAGCAAAGCTACAGCAGTTAGTGGTGGCACCAGCAATAGAAGCAGGAGAAGGAGGGGGGTGACATTGGGAGTGGTTGGCACTTCATCCTTTTGCTCTATGACCCATTCTTCTTGGGGCAGATGCTCTAGAGTGAGATCTTAAGGCATATTTTCAAAGTGGAACCAAAATATTTGAAGACCTTAGCTGGCCACCCTGGCCTTTCTGTCTATTAATTTTGCTGTGCTGATGGTAGAGTCAATGTCTAGCATTTCCAATGGCCAGGTAGAGCCTGTACACATTTATTAAGATTAATTAAAAAGGAACAAATTGTAAAGTAATAACATTAACAACCAGTGGAAAAAGTGTAGACGTTTTGACAGTCCCTTTGAATTTCATTACTCGATGGTAGTGACAAAACCCCAGAGACTATTTCTGCTTTACTAAAGAAATAGGTCACAGATTCAATTACAGTCACTGAAGCATGGACTCAATCTATCATGGCAAATTAAGTACATTTTAGCAACCTACTTTCCTTTAAAAATTTTATAGACACTTTCAGTGGAAGAAGAAAGACTATAGGCTCCAAAAGGAAGAAAAAGAAGTGGCAAAAACCGAGCCCCACCCTCTCTCTTCCCCACCCCCAGCTTTGAGTAAGCACTTGGCTTGTTTGCTTTGGATATAAGACAGAAAATCATTAAGAAATACTCGGCTTGCTCACAATTATTACCTCTCGCCCGTTCGTGGTTTAATGATGCAGATTTGGAAACGGGAGTGAGAAAATATTCCAAATTAGAATCTCTAGTCTTCAAAGGGAAGCTTTGTTCTGAAGGCCCAGTCCCGCCCCTTTCTTTTCAAAAGGGGCTATTTGTACTTTATAGCCTTCATGCAATTTTTTTTCCTTCTACTCTGCGCAGGCATATTGGGTTCATTTCAGGAAAGATAAATAATTAAATAAATAAGAACAGCTCCTTTGGCCTGTGGATAAAGTTTAGTCGGGTGCAAATCCTGGGACAATGAAATAGCCTTTTGGCTCATCACAAAACAGATTGCATGACAAGTGGAACTTACCAAGGGCTTCTTGTAGTAGACTGGTAGGGACTATCTTCAAGTTACAAAAGTGGCAACCTCAGTATAGAGTGGAGCCCTTAGCTTGAGCTTTGACAATTGAGCACCTGGGCGGAGGTGCTTTATCCGACCAGACTGCTTCAGAAGGTTTAGTTTGGCTTCTAGAAGACAGCACTCCATAAACAAGCTCTCTGCTCCCCTCAGTCCCGCAGTGCCATCTTTTCTTCCAGTACTCTAACAACTTCTTTCTGATGTCTCGGTACCATCACAAACAAGTTAGACAATGGTTTTTGATCCTCGGGGAAGCAATGGAGGATCTTCAGGCCCCAGATTTATCTTCCTACTGTCTCTACTAACCCCAAGGATGACTCTCCTGGTAGAAGAGCAGTGAAATAACATGCCTAATTTTAACCAAAAATTGCATCTCCTTTAGAAATTGGGCTTAACAAAATTTGGTAAGATTAAGATCTCATATGGTCAACACCTTTCTTCAGAATATTTCAAATCCAGGGCTGGGGAGATAGCTCAGAAAGAAAAGGCACTTACCTCCAAGCCTGATGACCTCCTGAATCTGAGCCTGGGAACCATCTTTGGAGGGAGAGAATCAACTGTCACAAGTTACCTCCCAATCCCCACAGGCACGCATGAGCTGAGGGTGTGCTAATAGAAATTTAAAGACTACTGTAAATCTCCTGGTATTCACAAATTTCCTGGTAAAGAAATAAGAATCTCCTCTCACATTTCCTTCTTCCAACCAGGGGCAAAAGTGTGACTTGGTGACTTCCCAGTGCACTTGCAAAGTCCCAACTATGGGAGAGTGGAGATATTCTATGTGACTCATGGGAAACAGAAAGGTAGAAGATTTGCAGCAAACTGTCCCTATCTGCTCTTCAGGGAAAGGTGAGGAACACATTGCAGGACTTGTCTGAACAAACTATGCTAATCCCGAGGAGGTAAGAGTCAGGAAAACGTTCACACATATAAGGGTTGCTGATCACCCACCATGTTTACTATGCCTTTGTGCTGGGTATATAGAAATTTCTTTCACCTGGCTAAATGAAGTAGAGAAGCATTTTCCATCTCTTGAGTTATAATTTATAACCATGGCTCTGCTGGTGTAGATACCATAATGACCACATATATGTGCAAATGTGTAATATGTGCAGAAATGTATATACTAAACATGATTTATAATACAGTCTTCAAGTTAGAGGGGGTAATGCATGATTTTTAGACTTTTAATGGTGAGAAGATGATACTCTGCTGAAGCTGTTTACATTTTGATCTTTCCGGGATGTTGTTATGTGTTATTAAAAGACTCTCCTAATGCTGGACACTGGCAGCTGGGAATTAATTTCTGTGTGAGTCAGCTTTTTGTCACTGTGACAAATTCCAGGATTAAGTCAACTTAATTATGAGAAAGGTTTACTTGGGGAAAGGTTTGGGCCATTGTCTGTTGACTCCATTGTTGTTAGCTCATGGAGAGTCAGGACATAGCATGAGGTACAGTAGGAATACCTCATGGCAGTTGAGAACCAGAGAGCAACAGAATGGTCATCCCCATATTTCTTTCAAGGGTTTGTCCTCTCCCAATAACCTAACTCCTCCCTCAGCCAGATCTTATACCCTTCTAACAATACCACAGGCTCGGGGCCAAGCCTTTACCACACATACCTTTAGCCAATGTTCAAATCCCAATGGTACAATCACATTTTCTTTTCCGAGTTTGAATTCCAGGAGAGCAAAAGTTATATTTTCAGGATAAAGTATTGGCATCCTTCTCTGGTAAATCATTGGCAAGGCAACATAGTAAGCAGAAGGTCTCTACTGCCAATGTTCAGCAGCCTGTGGCTGACACTGGCCAAGGCTTTAGTACTCTGTGAACTGCAGTTAAGTACAAACACAAAGGTTCTCAATCTTCCTCACATCCTTTGCTTGAATTCTCCTTAAAGACCAAAGGAACACATCTCCATTTCCAGCACACGTTTCTTACCCAGAGCTTCTTGGGACTCCTTGCAATTAAGTCTCATGTAAGTCTCAAAATAACCAATTTTGAGAATGATTATTCTTAAAAATGGAGAAGGAGGGATGGGGAGATGGCTCGGTGAGTATGAGCTCATGTTGTTCTTGGACCTGATTTCAGTTTCAAGCACCCACACACAGACTCGCAACAATCTATGACTCTAGTTTGAAGGTATCCAACATTCTCTTCTGTCATCCAAAGGCACCAGGTTCACAGAGGAAGAAGAGGAGGCCAAGACATTCCAAAGCCACAATGTTAGTCAAGTGGCAACTACTTAAGGCTCTCAAGTTTAGCAGTATTGCCCATAGGTCTTCACCCTTAGATGGGTGTTGCATGGGAAAACGGCTAGGGACTTAGAATGTGCGGCTTAGATGTCATGTTGTATTGTTATTTTAGAACATTCCCTTTGATACCGTAAATGCAAAGTTATCATGAAATCAAGTGTTATGAGTTAGCCTTCCATCACTTATCATTGGTGAAGTTGGTACCCAAGTGACTGCATCCCCAGATGTATAGGATAAATATAATACTAATACATTTAAATCATCTACTTGATCTTTTGTCTTTGCAAATGTAAATGCCTCAGTGACACATTGCTGACCTGTTCAGCACTCACTTTCATCCTCCTGTAAATGAACTGACAATGGTCTCCAAGACATCAGTGAGGAAGATCTCAGGCAGTAGAAGGCAGATCTCTGGTGGGCGGTAGACAAGGCAGAGTGTCTTGGTTGAGTTATTGCTCGCATCTGAGCCTCATTCTGCCTTCCTCTGCTCCAGCCCCCTGAGAAGCTCAACTATCTCTTGATGAACTTGGCATAATAGCCGTACACAGCTGGATGGCAATATGGCTCGAGAAGAAGTACACTCACAGCCTGCGGTGCTAGATGGGCTTCAGTTTGTTCCAGCTACTTGCTGTGTCAGTCTGACTCAAGGCATCAGGGTGAAAAATGGGAAATTTAGTTACTTCTATAGATAGTAATAGCAACACTCATACCTTGAAATTCTGTAATATTTTTCAAGTTACTATACACATGTACATACATTCCAGGCGATTCGTGTAACAGTTTGGTGAAATAGGCAGAATGATTATTCTCAGCACAAGAGTAAATAAGCAGGAGACTCAGGGGAGTTTGGGCTGGTCCTATTCCACTAGAAATCTGTTTTTATTTTGGTAACTCTTTTTAACTACAGATGTTTCCTTCCAGCAACAATGATTTTATAGACTATTCACCTTGGAGATCTGACCCAGTATCAGCAAATCCTTCCTAGAATACTTTGAATTGGAAATAGGAAAAGAAGCAGGAAGCTCCAGGGGTGGAGGTTTAGGGAGGAACACACACACACACACACACACACACACACACACACACACACACGGGGACATGCACTACAAGTGCATGTGAATTTATGTTGGGAAAGCTGGCTTTCAAGAAAATTGAAGTTGACAAGGATCTAGAGGAGAGAAAGAATCTTAGTGGCATTACAGTCCCCCAATCCCTGCTGTTCCTAAGACCTCATCCATTGTGCAAATGAGCCTTGGATATACTCTCTTTATCTCCTACAGTTTCTGTTGCATAAAACTGAAAGTGTTCAAGTAAGAACACATACTCTCATATTTCTAGGTAAATAAAATGACACACTTTTACCTTAAAAATCATCTTGCATGTATATATGAAAAGGAACTCAGATTTTCGTTTTTTTTTACTCTCAGCAGCTATTTAATTCATCTCTACAGTTGTGGGGATCATTAAATGTGACTCAAAAGAATGAATAAACTTGCTAGTTAATTAACTTGATCATATATACTTCAGGTTTCTCTGTAGACATTGGTTTGTATCTAGAAAAGAGTTCATTCTACTCTTCACACCCACATAATTATGACATAAACAGATAATTATATTTTTAGCAGATCAGGATGAGAGTTTTTCTCTCTGCCTTACTAATCATGATTGTAATACCTTACTATTATAGCAATTTTTTTTTACTGTTTAGAACCCAGAATATGGAGAAAAGTTGATAGATTAAAAATATCAGCTATAGGGCCAGAGAGAGGGCCCAGAGAGTAAAGTACTTGCTGACAAGTCTGATAACCAGAGTAGGATCTCTGGAACCCTGTGATGGAAAGAGAGAAACTGATTCCCACAAGTTATCCTCTGGCTTCCATGTGAGAGACGTGTTGCATACAACACACACATGTGAACACACACACACATCAATAAATAAATGTAATAAAAATGTAAAATACCTCTTTACTTTCTGGATAACTTTAGGCAACTTTCTTTGTTCATAAATTATTCTATCTGTAAAATGGGCTAATCACAGAATCATCATATATATATATATATATATGACACATATAAATTACATATATAAATGAAAACTGAGTTGGTATCTGAAAAGTGCTTAAAATTGTGTTTTAGGTCAGAGGGGACATGCTCAGTGGCTGTGTAAGCCCAGAGACATACACTCACATCAGTAGTATCCATGTAAGAAGTCAGTCATGGAAACACTTCTCCATAACTCCAGCACTGACAGTGAAGGGATGCAGACAGGTAGATTCCTGGCGTCTTCTGGCCCATCATTCCAGTCAAAATGGCAAGTTCCAGGTTCACTAAGAAACCCTGCCTCCAAAACTAAAGTGGAGAGCTGTAGAAGAAGACACCTTTGAAGACAACTTACCTGTGCCCTCTTAATCAGGGCCAGCCCTACTGTGCTGCCCAGGCAAAGTGCAGAGCCTGCTTTCTGGAGTGCTGTAGCTGGTGAGGGGCAGGGCTAGCTCTCCATACTTATGACCCTTTCCAGAACTTTCTGGACTGTGACTGCCAGAGTCAGCTCTACCACACTCATGGCCATGGGGTAGGGCTCACCCACACCTGGCACCAGGGCCAGCTCTGCTGTGCTGCCTGGGTGAGGTACAGAGTCTGCTCTCCCTGAACTCTGGTTTTCCTCACATATGGTGTTATGTCTAATAGCACATAATAGTCATTTACATCATGCATTACTCGGGGCAGTGATAGCATGTTTCTGATCATATCCACTAGGTGTGTTTACATTCTAAGGGATATTTACAACGGTTTGGTGACACAAGCAGGATGACTGTTCTTAGTATAGAGTAAATAAGCTGAGACTCTGGGGAGCTTTGGCTAGTCTTATCCAGATTAGACTCATGTCTTTATCAACCCTGCCTTTTTGTATGGCTGCTCTTTTACCTGCTCACAATTCCTACTACTCTTTTCCCATCATGAAAGTGAATTTCTAAGTGTTCTGTCCTATACGACTCATCTGATTCAGTTGTATTATGCTAAAAAAGTTAGCAACAATTTCCCCCATAAGTGGAGCCGGTGAGTCCAGTTCTGAAGCAGGGGCAATGATCCATCCCTGCCTGCTACTCAGTGTGTACATTAACTTCAGCATACATACTGTGGGATGCATTGATCATACTTCTGGGAATGCAACTAATGAAAGACTGTTGCCTATGGGATCTGTGTCACTGATGCCTACTCATTTTGGGGGAGTCAGTGTAGAACCTGCCTTCTAAAGGTGTAGTCGGCTTACATAGCAACTCAAAACTATACGTAGAATTCTTATATTTGTGTGGGGGTTAAGTTAAGAAAGACTTTTGCACATGTCATTGCCTTTAATTTTTCTCATAAAGGCCTGTGAGAGAAGAAGTCTTAGCAGCCAATCCCTTGCTCTAAGGAGGAAGATGGCTCTGAGAGATAGGTGGCTGGAGACACGGAACAAGCTCAGATGTCTGGTGGGTAAGAGTTCCTTTCCTTGTGGATATCTTAATGAAGGATCTAGCAAGTTTCCAGGCCAGGTAGGTTTTCTGGTACAAGCTGTTTTCCATCTTGTATCATTTTAATACCTGCTCTAGTGGTCTGGAACTCTCTGGGACTACCCAGTATACTTCTGTTTTGGGAGTACTGGGTATTTTCGGATACTATCTATGACTCTGACTTTTAAACTTTGAAAAGATACTGCCTAAAACTTTCTGCAGAATATTTATCAATGGTGTGTTTCTTTTTCAGACTTGTGCATCAACCAAGATAAGTTTGGAATGTTGAAAGAGTTTTATTTATTAAAATGACAATTCTTTGTGACAAAACTAGGACCTTGAGGACTAGACCTGTGGTGTTTCTTGACCAACTTCTGTTGTTTTCTATCTTGTGATCCAACAAATATTTATTAGGCAAGCTTTTTGGCTATGAATCTGAGCTTCTGTGTGCTGTGCTTTGGCATAGGCTGTCTCCCTTGGTAAATCTTTTCATCTTGATCTTTATTCCACTACTCTTACCCTTGGAGTTTGAGAACTGGGGTTCAAATACCTGTGTCCAGGCCATTTCTGCTTCTTTCTTCCTTGTTGGCTTGAATAAGTGAGTATCTGGTTATGTGTAGTTGTGATAGAGTAGTGCTAAAAGCAACAATATTTAGGATACAGGGTAGTCAAACTGTCAAGTGAGTTAATAATAACAAAAATCCCACACTGTTGCAGGATTTTCCCTATCCAATCACATTAGGGCAGTGGGAGGCCTGTGATTGGACAGGAAAAGGGAGGCAGAGCTAAATGCTGCAGAGACAGAGAGCGTCTCAGAGTAGGGGAGAAGCCAAGATGGAGGCAGTCGGATAGGAAGAAGATCCACAAGTAGCTATGATTTCACAAGGTTAGAAATATTGGGATAAAGCTTTTATCATTATCAGTTGGCTCTGAAATTACTGTATTGACATCTAGCAAATTGTAATTCTATTGATATATAAATCTGATTGGTTAATTAAGCTTTAAGAATCTTGATTCTACTGGGTTACAGGGAATTGTGTTATGCAACCGCGAAGTTGGCGGTTCTATTTGGTTACTGGAGTGTGGGACCGCTGGTTACAGGGGACTGTGACAGAGAGGGGACTAGTGGCTCACAGGACAAGCTTGCTGTAGAGGCTTCAGAGAGTTGGTGGCAGCTGGCAGGAGCACAAAAGCGTGCTCTGGCCCCACGCTGAGAGTTGGTGGATTCATTTTTTTTTAAAATATTTCCAGCAACATCACACAAGTAATATTTCCAAAAGAGCATGAACTTAATCTACAAGCCATTGTTAAACCCATTTCCCCAAGTTCTTTCTAGATATGAATTTATAATGATCAACTAACAGATCTACAGCCAGGTAGAGGCAGGGAAGATACTATACAAATAGGTCAGAGGTAGGCTAGTAAAATTAGAATATCATAATTATTTTATGTTGGGTCTGATTTGATGCACTGTGGAAAATTCCACTGAAGGAAATCTTTGCAGGCTTCCAGTAGCAGATTAAGAAAGTGAGAGACAGAGTTCATTCACTGTGATTGGGCGTATTAAAATTATCTAGTTCAAAATAGGAATCATCATATTATATATTATGAGGAAATATTTCCGGGCGGTAAATTTGCTCAATTTTGCAGCAGCTGTTCCTGAGCTGGGAAGCCTGGGGCTGGAATTTTGGGAGTTTCAGAAGCAGATCTGTCTCTTTTTCACCTCACTATGGAATGGACAGGGGCTCCCAGGCTCTCCTGCATGTTCTCTGCTCTCTCTTTTGCTTTACCTGTTATACACATGGGGCTAATACTTCCAGGAAATGCTGGACAGTCCTATAAGCAAATCCAAAATCAGCACCATTTTTCTGGTCTGACAGAATCAGGCTGCCTAACATACAGAAGACAATCACACTGTGTCCTTTGTAGTTCAGCTCATTCCCAGTGCTCCACCTTGTGGAAGAAAGAAAAATAGCCCATATTTCCCCCATTCTGTTACATATTCCAGAAGAAACGTAACTCATTGGTCTCTCCCCATTGTTGCCTCCAATCACTTCTCTTTTGTGTAATACATTTCAAGTAAATTACTGATATCCAGCTTCTACTCTGATTATTAGTGAAGAGGTCCACAACATTTTCATCTTCAAGTCCTGGGTGGAAGCCTGTGGCCACACCAGAGCAAACAGTCTATTATTATCCAGGGGCATAGGAGATTGCATTTTGCAAGTCTCTTAGCCTATTTAGTTATCAGAACCATAGTGAAGTAGGAAGCACTGTTCCTTCCTCTGACAGGACTGACTTAGAGTTACCTCCCTCTGCAGAAACAGGTGTGGCAAAGGAGTTACCCAGTGCTTTCTAGATGGCACCATGCATTCTTGCCCACCAAAATTTGATAGGGTCTACTCTTTATTCTGAGCTCTTCTATCCCAGGCCTTGATTCACATGCAGCTACATCTTTAGAAGGGGATGCATAATTCTTCAAATGCATGTATGCATGTATGTGTGCATGTGTGTGTGCATGTGTGTGTGCGTGTGTGTGTGCATGTGTGTGTGTGCACGCGTGTGTATGCATGTTACATTCAAGGTTTACTCAGGACTGTTAAACACTGTCGAGCCTGTTTCTAAGCAACAAAGATGACTTGCCTCTTGAGCATTCAGCCTGAAAGTTGCACAACACTGACATCTGCTGCTTGGATGTGGTTTGAGACTGGACCAGATCATCAATTCACAAGTAGGCAAAGCTAAATGTTTGACAACACTGTGCATCTACAAAAGTTAAAGTCTTGTCTGAAACTAGTGGGTTTATTTTTATTTTTAAATACTATACATGAATAGAAGCCCACTTTCAATATGATGTTTCCTTAGTGTTTGCATGATCTATCAAAAAAGTGAGTTGTTCCTGTCTGAAAGAATTACAGGAATGGAATTGGAGAGGAGCCTAAGGAAAAGAAGGTGTAGCGACAGGTCCAAAGTGGGATCCAGCTCAAGGGGAGGTCCCAAGGCCTGATACTGTTACTGAGGTTATGGAAGGCTCACAAAAGGGACCTAGCATGACTGCACTCTAGAAGACCCAACAAGCAGCTGAAAGAGTCCGATGCAGATAGTTGCACCCAACCAATGGACAGAAGCAGCTGACCCCTGTTGTTGAATTAGGGAAGGCTGAAAGAAGCTGAGGAGAAGGGCAAGCCTGTAGGAGGCCCAGCAGTCTCAATTAATCTGGACCTCTGAGATCTCTCAAACACTGGACCACTAAACAGGCAGCATACATCAGCTGATATGAGGCTCCCAACACACATACAGTAGAGGACTGCTGGGTCTGTGTTCATTCAGAGATGATGTACCTAACCCTCAAGAGACTGGAGGTCCCAGGGAGTTTAGAGGTCAGGTGGAGTGGGGTGTGGGAACATCTATGTAGAGACAGGGGGTTGGGGAAGAGGTATGGGATGTGGAACAGTTGGAGGGTGGACTGGGGGGGGGAATAAAATATGGAATGTAAAAAACTAAATTCCTTAATTAAAAAAAGTGAGGTCTTTTGTTTGGCATTGTAGGAAAACAATTGATAACAAAATAAATCAGTGTTTTTAGTTTATATATGTTACCATAGGTCATAGAGTTAAATGGTGAATGTGTATCTCTGCATCATTAAAAACAACTTTAAAATAAGTGATTTTTTATGGATAAAATAATATCTGAAAATATTTTATAATTTTTAAATGTAGTTGCCTATTCTTCATTCATTCAACCACTAATTCATTCACACAATGCAGTCTCTGTGTGAGCCATTGGTCCAGGCTGCAAAAAGTAGTTTGATCCTGGACCAGTAATTAAGAGCAAGTGCCAAGTAGCTCTGAGTTGAGTGTGCTGTGGATTCAGGCTTCCTGCTCTGACTGTTTCTACTCTGGTGTGTTAGATAACAGGTGACATTTACACAGTCTGTCTCATGGAGATGTTGTGTACCCTACATTTTAAAAAGAAACCAAATACTTCCCAGAACCCTGGGTAATCACACGCTACCAGTGAAGCACATCTTCAGAGTATCAGGATGATTTTATTCCAGATTTCCAATTTAGGAAATGAATAGTTTTCATCTCAAACCTGCTTAATAATGGGAAACTAAAAACCATATAGTCCATGGTTTGTCAGCCTGGAGGGGTTGATGGAAAGGAGTCAGAGGGAAAGGTTAAAAGGGAGGTGCTGGTCCTATTGTCAAGGAGCTCTAGAGTATATGGTGGTTTGTCTTCATTCTGTAGAGCAGGTGAAGGACACATCACTTCCTGTGTAATGCTCAGAAACAGAGGTTCGTGGGGTTGTATAACAGGGATGGTTAGAGATGGAAAGCAGAGCCACCAGCCAGAGGCTTACAGGGATCCAGGACTGAAGTGGGTCTTAGAGTGGGCCAGGGAGGATGGTGGGGATGTCAGGAGGGTGATGGAAATTATTGTGAGGAATGACTTTGGAGGACAGGCTGGCAGTGCAAGTTGCTGGATTTCAATGGGATGACAACACTGTCCCCTACAGGAATGTCATCGTGGCCACTCAAGGGAAAATGTTCTTTTTTTATATTGAGTGGAGATCAAACTCCACCTCAGAAAATTCAGTATGACTCAGCAGTGCAGTTGTGTAAACGATGTTAATCTGTGTGGTTTTCCCTGCTGTGAGATACTTAGCTTCATGCCTGGGTGCTCTGGGCTTAAGCTTCATTTGAAAGACTCATTCAAAGGTGCTTCTGGAACTTGAAGAACATTTAATCTCTGAACATAGTAAAAAATTAAGAGAAAGCAAATTAAGAGATGACAGCTTTAAAATGACTCCTTTAATACATATGAATAAAGCTTTATGATCTATGGAAAATATTGCTTTCTTTTGACTGGAACCTTTATTGATTCTTATCATACAATTACAAAGAAAGTGTAATGAATTTTAAAATATAGAGGCTTCAGAAAACCTCAGACTCACAAATCATTTAGTTAGGTGTCTAGACTCTGTGTAGCTATGTTATACAATACACAACTAAGAGAGGTAAAAAGGCATGCTAAGGGAGGAAGAGAAGGAGAAACAACACATGGGACATTGAAATAGAGAGGAGATGGGTAGGGGGAAGCTACAGGTGGAAGAACTGGGATGGGGAAGGAGAAAGGAGAGGAGGACCAATGAAAATATACTTTAAAATGTCTTATTGATGTCTAATGCCCATATCTCCCTCTGTGTGTGCATGTGTGATGTGTGTATGACCATGTTCAAATTTGTGTATGTGTCCGGGACTAAGTGCATGTGTGTGTCCATGTGTATGTGCATGTGTGAACATTCATGAATGAGCATATGTCTGTGTGTCCATGTGCATGCATGTGTGTCTATGTATGTGCCTCTGTCCATGTACTTATTTATGTGCTTACATTGGAACACACAAAAAAAAAATCAGAGAACATCGGAATATTGTATTTCACCTCATTTAAAACTGTGTTTCTTGTTTGGTGCTGAGTGAACCAACAAGTGGCTACGGGCTCCTGTAGGAACACAGATTATATGTTCTAGGGATTCAAACTCAGGTCCTTAAGTTTGTGTAGTAAACATTTTACCCAGTGGATCATCAACCCAGTCTGGTAGGCTAATTTTAAAAGAAAGCAATTTACGATTAACTTAAGAAACTGAAGATTATGCTAAGATAATCCAAATAAAAGCACGAGATAATGACACTAGAAGATGAATTAATAAACTAGCAAATCAAATATAATTAATAAGGAAAACACATCTTCAAAGCCTTGAAATTTTACTGCCCTCCTTAAAGTTTAGGAGAAAAGAAGGCATAGAGTAAGTGAGGAATAAAGCAGATGATAAAGCTATGGATGCTTAGAAGTTACAGTAGAATGAGTATTTTGTGCATTATGTGAAGAACCTTCAAACTCTACAACAAGAAGACGAATTCCTAAAAACATGAGTCACTAAAATTGGCTCCACCCAAATAAGTATCTATTCTATTTAAATAGCTAAAAGATGTAAAAAATGCTTATGAATAACTGAAACTCTGATAACAGATCCAATGGCTTAACTGCTTGAATGATATAACCTACTAAAGTTTACCCAAGAAGAAAGGTATTCTCTGGCTAAGTCTATTGTCAACTCAACAAACAGAGTCAACTGCTAATCACCTTCTAGAACATGCTTAGATTGGATCAGACAGTCAAGCTGATTTCCAGTCTATTTTCTTGACAAATAGAAGCAGAAGGAGTACCTCCTAGTGTATACTGTGTGCCCAAAGTTACCTTAATATCAAAACTAAGGGAAGATTTTCCAAGGGGGGGGGTAGGTAAGACCACTATATCCTGTGAATATGGCTGCAAAAATCTACAACGAAATAAGATCAGAACAAAGCCAGTAGTGATGGATCCGTGGATTCTAGCTTGGGATTAAGAACATGACATTCAGATCTGTTCCTAAGGTAGCATCCCACACTACTGTCTTCTCCCTCAAGAGTTAACCAAGTTAGACCTATCAATCGTCTGGTCTAAACACCTTTTCAGATAAAAGTGGATTCAGTTGAAGATGTGCTAGAGATGTGGGAAGAATAGTATTTTCCCACAATGAGATAATGTACTTTTCAGAAATCCCTCCATTAGTAGAGTTGCTTACGAAGCTTTCCTCCATGCAATCCTGCTCATTTCTCTGAGTTCTAACTCAAGACTGCAACTTTCCCTTTTCCTTCCTTCTATTCATTTTAGAGAGTAGTGAAAAGCCTAACATCCTTTCCTCAACTCTCTGGGATTTCTCAGTCATTCTCTAAACTTGCCATACAACTGGTTGCTGAGCACATCAGCTTTCTTGGACTCTAATCCAAAAGGTTGTAACTTCATGTCTTTCTCCTTTCCCTTTCCCTCCTCTCAGAAGCTGTCTAGCTTTATAGTTTGCCTATTCTATTGTTTTTGTTTCAAATTCCAATGAAAACAATACTTGAGCTTCTTTTTGAACCTAAGAACCCATGAAAAGGAACTCCAAATTCCCTGGTAACACTATCAACAGATGAAGCAAGCTCATAAGACGAAATCCAACACTCATTCATCTTAAAAACTCTGAGCAAACCAGGATGCCAAGAGGACTTCTTTAACTCAATAGAAATCTGTAGAAAGCCTTCAGCTGCTGCCATCACTCGTGGTGAGAACTAAATAGCTTCTTTCTAGTATCAGGAGCAAGGTAGTGATGACAGCCCCATTTCCTTTCATCCCATTCCATAAGTCCTAGATAAAGCAGTAAAATGAGGAACAGGAGCAGAATTTATACAGACGGGGAAAAAGAGAAATAGTTCTCATCCAGAGACAAAATGGTTGTCTACGTAGAAACCCCAAAGAATCAACAACAAAAGCTTCTAGAGTTATTAAGCAATCACAGCAAGATCTCTGGGTACAGCCTCTTGGTGTGGACCCAGTGCTCCCTTAGCTCCTTCATTCTGGTCTCCTCAGACTTACTCCTAGTCTAGCTGTAGCAGGCCTTTAGGAGCTCCTCCTCTCTCCTCATCCCCATTCCCTAGGGACCACGCCTCTTTCTTCTCACCCCAGTCAGAATGGCCAAGATCAATCCATTAGTCAATCAATCAAAATCACAGCACATGCTGGTGAGGATATGGGAAGTGGGAAACACTCACTTATTGCTGAAGGGAGTGAAAATGTGTACAGCCATGATGGAAATCAGTGTGATAGTTGCTCAGGACGCTGAGAATATGTCTACCTCAAGATTGACCCTTACCACTCTTGTACATAGACACAAAGGACTCAGAATAGAACTACATTGAGACTTGCTCATCCATGATCATTGCTGTTCTATTCATGATCACCAGAAATTTGAAGCAGCCTAGATGTCCATCAGCTGATTAATGGACAACAAAATGTGATACATTTACACAGTGGACTATTATCCAGTTATTAGGAAAAATAAAATCATAAAATTTGAAGGTAAATTGGTGGAGTTAGAAAACAATCATACTGAATGATATAAACCATACCCTAAAAGATGTTGCATGTTTTCTCATATATATGAATGTTAGCTTTTAAGTTTTTGATATGCATGCTATCATCTTAATAACCACAGAATTTAGGTATCTACTAAGGGATTAATGGTGGGGGTCAGATGGGGAGAGGATATTCCAAGGTAGGAGAAATAGAATATAGTGTTATGGAGAGACAAAGGGGAAGCTAGAATAGGAAGATTAAATAGGGAGGGAAATGTGAGTGAGGGTAAAGGAGAGGATACAAGGAGGGACAACTACAAATAGAAATAAAGGCACTTTGAAGATCCATATGGAGACCCGTTACTGTAGAAGATTACCAAAACATATAAATATGTGAAAGGAATCTAAATTGAATCACCAAATAGTGGCAAAAAAAATGCCTCAACTAGGCATCTTATGACAACCAAGAGAAACCTCCAGTGTTGGAAATGGCTCCCATCTTGTTGAGTAATTAGCTAAGGGGGTCATATGGAAATCAATAGCCAAGGCTATTGATGGTTCCCTACAACTGATGGTAGGACCCTATGGCTGATGCCAACATCTATGTATCTCATTGAACATGAAGAAACTGAGCTGGTGCCTAACTAGAAACTTCACCGCTAATGACTAGCATTTATGATACTAGAAGGTACAGTGCACAGACCTAGAGAAAGGTAATCATCAATATTACCTAACTAAAAACCCTGGGGCCTACAACAGCAAGATATACTGGCGCAGTCATTGCACAAATGTTATGGAGGTAACTAATCACTTTTTGATTGAATTCAAGGCCTGCTCCATGAGATGGAACTGCTATCTGATACTGCTAAAGTGCCCGAGAACTTGAGACTGGAAAGGTGTGGGCCTAGGGGAAAACCTAATACTGTTAGTCTGCTAAAGGGACAAAGAAATAAAATGACACCAGCTGACATTCTGCTTTGTCTTACAATAGATGGAAATTAACAGATACCCACAGCTAGGCAATTTACAGAGAGTGAGATATTTGGGAATATTCAGTCCTAAGTGGGATGTCTTCATCAAACCTTTTCCTTCAATGCTCAGGGATCTGTGCAAAAGGGGAGGCAGAAAGAGTGTAATGGATGACTCCCCAGAAGACCCACAGAAGCAGTGTCTTCGAGACATGATGCACATATGGACTCATAGAGACTGTGGCAAGCATGCTCTACACTGAGTTCCAGCACTGAGAGAGGAAGTGTGCATGATCTCCCACTCCTAATCAAGAAGCTATCTGCAATTGATACATGGTAGCAAGGGAAAATCCATTTTCTGCAATGGGTCTTTTCAGGCATATAAACCACACTTGAGAGTAGGTACCATGCTCAGAAGTAGTGGCCAATAGAAAAGGAGCTTCGTGGCATTTTTTTGTAGACGTGTTTTGTTTTGACCTGTTTGGTTTGATTTCCAATTTTGCATTTTGTGGGGTGTTGTTGTTGTTGGGTGTGGTTTTGTTGTTGTAGATAGAAAGAATATGGGGTTGAGCAGGTAGGGAAGTGGAGAGTCAGGGAGGAGTTGGGGGGGAAACTTGGTTAAAAAATAGAAAAAATAATGTAACATTAATGACATAAAATAGCAAGTACTGTTATGCTGTAGGTGTCTGGAGTATTTAACTGAAAATAAACATATATGTATTTAAAAAGATAAACACATCAGCCCTCAAAGCATGAAAGCACTAATCCCACAGGAGAAATCCTGGCGGGCAGCAGCACAGGCACAAGCAGATTCTTAGCCATTTGCTGTTTATCCGTGTCTTCTGTATTATATACACGCAAGTACGTATTTCTACCAAAGACTTTTGGATAAAAGGTGAGGTGGATGATCTTCACTGTCACCTTCAACTATACTTGGAATCAACAAAAAAGAGATGCAAAGGCAAAAGACCTGGAAAAGCGTACACAGTATTGAAGAACAACAAAACTTGAGGGTTGCCACTAGCCAGCCTCAAGTTTTACTATAAAGCAACAGTTAGGAAGACAGTGGTATTGTTGAAACATGAGACAAATTATTCTATAGAACACCCAGAAAATACCCTAAGAAGCACAGTCAGTGGGCCTGACAAGCGAAAAGGAAATTCAAGAGAGGAAAAGTTGTTTAATAAATGGTGATGTCCTGTCTTACAAGAAATGCAGGGATAAAGATGGAGCAGAGGTTGAGGGAATGACCAACCAATAGCTGGACCAACTTGAGACCCATCCCATGGGCAAGCTCCAATCCCTGACACTATCAATGATAGTCTGTTATACTTAAAGACAGGAAGGAGCCTAGCATAACTGTCCTCTGAGAGGCTCTACCCAAAAGCTGACTGAAACAGATGCAGAGACCCATAGCCAAATATTGGACAGAACTTGGGGAGTCTTATGGAAGAGTTGGGGGAAAGGAATGACGGCCCTGGAAGGGATAGGGACTCCATAGGAAGACCAACAGAGTCAATTCACCTGGACCCTTGGGGGCTCCCAAAGACTGAACCACCAATCAAAGAGCATACACGGACAGGCTGGACCTACACCACCCCACTTATATGTAGCAGATATGCAATGAGGTTTCCATGTGGCTCCTCTAACAACTGAAAGGGGAGCTGTCTCTAATACTGCTGTCTGTCTGTGTTCCTGTTCTTTTAACTAACTTGTCTGACCTTATTGGGAGAAGATGTACCTAGCCCTGCGGAAACTTGATGTGCCAAGGTGAAGTGATACCCTTGGGGCCTCCACCCTCTAAGAGGGAAAGGAGATGGGGAAAGGTGGGGAGGGAATTGTGAGGTGGGACTGGGAAGAAGGGGTAACTACCAGATGTAAAGTGAATAAACAAATAATAAAAAGCAAATGCTATAGGAAGGATGGGAAAATCTCAAAGATTTGTAAAGATTACATTAATTTAAGTAATTGCTTAAATAAATATTTTCTATAATAAGCTAAAAATAAATAACAATGGAAAACTTGATTATTTTAAAAATAATCTAGACACATATTTTCACAGAAAAGTACTATAAAATGTTATATACATAATCAAAACTATAAAATTCTCAGGTAGGTGAGAGAGATGTCCTCATGGGTAAAGTACTTATTGTGAAAGCATGAGGACCTGTCTTCAGATTCCCAGCACCTACAATCAAACCTTGCCCTCCATGTGCATCCACCCACCAAACACACACACACACACACACACACACACACACACTTAGTAGAAAATACAGGATAAATTTAGGTGACTTTGGGCTTGGCACTGAGTTTTTAGAAGTATCAAATACATTATGATCTACACAAGAGGAAAGTTTGATACTCTTCAAACTGTTCCACAAAATAGAAACAGAAGGAACACTACCCAACTCGTTCTATGAAGCCACAATTACACTAATACCAAAAGCACACAAAGATCCAACAAAGAAAGAGAATCTCAGGCCAATCTCTCTTATGAATATCGATACTTTGAACTTTATTAAAATTAAAAACTCCTTTGCAGAAGAAGTTGTTGAAATAATGAAAGAAATTACACAATGGGAGGTATGTTATCTTAAGTGTAAAAGTCTTTTAAAGTTCAACTCAAGCAGAACAATCTAAATAAGAAATGGGCAACAGATCTGACCAAACACCTCACCACAAAAGCCCACAGGCATGTTGAATACCTTGGCAGTGAGGTGTCACAGCACACTGATTAGAATGGTTAGACTCTCAAACTTGACAGCACCAAATGCTGCTGAAGATGAGGAGGGTCAGGAACTCCTCTTCATTCCTGGCAGGGATGCAAAATGACAAGATTGTCTGGAAGTCGATGAGCACTTTCTTACTAAAGCAAGCACAGTATTCCTGTGTGATCTGCATTTGATTTTGGTAGTTTTCAATTGAGTCAAAATGTAGGGACACATAAAACGATGAATTCCCAATCCTTATACAGACTTATTTATAACTAACAAAATATGGAAGCAATAGCAATATCCTGGGGTGGGGGTGGGGGAATGATACAGGAGATGATATCAAGACTGTGCATTGCTATCTCATTGCTTAAGCATGAAATGAAAGAGCTTCTTTAACATGGAAACTTTACATGAACTTTACTTGTGTCTACATAGCAGGAAGGAAGCCCTGCTTGTTGTGTGACTTGACTCTAGACTGTTTTGAAAAAGCCAATATATGCAATCAAGGCCAATAAAAAGATTGGTATTTTCTGGTGACTGAGGCTGAGAGGAGAGAGTCAAGAAGGGATAGCCAGATACTGTGTGGGATTTAGGAGGTGAATCTATTTCATATAATGTTGTAATGATGGATACACAGCACCATGTATTTTACAAGTCTATCAAATGTGCATCTCAGGACCAAACTCTGATATGAATAATCAAATTTGGTTAATAATAATGAGTCAGCAGTGGCTCATAAATGCCAACAAAAATATCACAGTGATGAAAGACATGAACATCCAGGGACCTGTTGACACTGGAGCGGGCAGCTCAGACAAGGGGGAACTCAACTCAATTCAGCTTCTCTGTAAACATAAAAGTGCTCTATAAATGAAGCCCATTAATTTTTTAAAAGTTTATACAAGAAAATATAACTAAAAATTGAAAAGCTATACCAGGGATGACTGGTTTTATGAGGTTTTTAAATGCTTGGGAACAGCTAACGCTTACATTACTCAAATAGTGTTGGAATACGGAAAATTGAAAATCTGTTAAATTCTTATTTTTTAATGATTAGGAATAAATGAAAATCCTACTTAAAAATAAGCAAGAAATAAAGATGCCATCTTCATGAAGGGAATGCAGTCCTGTGATAAATAATAAAACACCAAGTCACTCACACACACACACACACACACACACACACACACACACACACACACAATGATGTTATTCTCCAAGTTCCAGAAAGGAACAATATTGAGAGACTGCAGTCAGGAGAGTGCTGTGTCACATCTGTTCAGGAAGCCTGCCTTTGGCAATTCACCATGCATACTAACACCGAAGACATTTTGAAATTCTACAGGAAAGAAGCCTGGATTTGGTCTAAACCAGTTCTTCAAAGTTATTTGACAGGAGAATGCTTGGTTTACTTTATGTAGTACCCATCAGTAACTCAGGATAATAACACTATAGAACACATCACTCAGTGCAGACATGCTTCAAGTTGTATTCGGCCTTGTGAAGAGAAGACTATTGCCTCAGGACACCCTGATCCTAGTCACACAAGCCTGCGCACATGCTACCTCATATGGAGAAGGGGACTTGAAGTTTGCAGATGAGGGTGAAGTTGTTGATCATCTGGTTTTCAATAAGACTGTTGCCTGGAATTATGTGAAAGGGTTCAGTGTAGTCTCAGGGTCTTTAAAAATGCAAGAGGGAAAGTGGGGGTGATGTCTCATTGGGTATAGTGACTTGAGTTCAGCCTCAGCACCCATATGAAAGTTGGACCTGTGGATCTATACCTATAACCTCGATGCTGGGAGGCAATGACAGTGGATCCTGTAGGCTCAGTGCCCTGCCAGTGTCGCAGAAATGAAGAGTTCCAGGTTCAGTGAGAGACCATGTTTCAAAAATTAAGAGCGAAAGCCTTCAAGGAAAATAACCAACATGAAACACTGGCCTCCACATATGCACACATGGGCAAATGTATATATGCATGTCCACATGCATGCACATGCACGCACACATGCACACACGCTCACACACACATACACACACACACACACACACACACAATGGAAGAGGAAATAGAAGAGAGAATCAGAGGGGGGGAAATGAAAATAAGTTGAGAGCCACCTTTCCTAGATAACTGCAGCTCTCACCCATATCTCATCAAGTAAGCCTCTCTTTATAGCAATCAGAGATCATCACAGAAAAGCACAAATGGACACAATGCAGAGATCAATAAATAGATCATGGGAAAACCAACCAGAAAATGCACACATATCACAGATCCTGCTTCTAGGGCTCAGGGAACATCAGGAAGTGGAAAGAGAGTGGGAGCCA
Organism: Tokudaia tokunoshimensis; assembly: GCA_036184795.1. NCBI lineage: Eukaryota > Metazoa > Chordata > Mammalia > Rodentia > Muridae > Tokudaia > Tokudaia tokunoshimensis. The sequence continues at coordinate 16,851,848 of BTHU01000020.1, read as the reverse complement.
GAATACCAGAAAGTGTATTGTGACATAGTCTGCCCTATGACCGCATTAAAAAAAAAGGCTTGAACAATGGCAGTATCAATGGATGTGTTGATGTGGAAGGGGAAATTTTGTGGGGTCTGTGTTAGTCATGATTCTCTAGAGGAACAGAACTGATAGTGAATCAATCTATCTATCTATCTATCTATCTATCTATCTATCTATCTATCTATCTATCTATCTATCTATCTATCTATCTCTTTAAAGCTGTATCTCTCTCTCTCTCTCTCTCTCTCTCTCTCTCTCTCTCTCTCACACACACACACACACACAGACACACATATATATCATCTATCTATATATTTATATCCTCACCTATACCTAAATCTCTGTACACACACACACACACACACACACACACACACACACACACACACGCACACACACACACACATGCCATATGCCTTAGCATCAATATGAAAATTGGACCTGTGGACCTATACCCATAACCCCAATGCTGGGAGGTAAGGACAGAGCATCCCACAGGTTCAGTGCCCAGTCAGTGTCACAGAAATGAAAAGTTCCAGGCTCAGTAATAGAGCATGTCTTGAAAATTAAGAGGGAAAGTCTTCGAGGAAAATACCCAACATGAACTACTGTCCTCCACACCTGTACACATGGGCAAATAAATATGTGTGTGTGGGGGAGGGTGTGATATCTCTGAGATTTATTAGAATGGCTTACAGGCTGTGATCCAGCTAATCCAATGATGAATGTCTACTACTGGAAAGTCCAAGAGTCCAATACTCGTCCAGTTCATTAGGCTGGATGTCTCTGCTGGTCTTCAGTATACACTGGAATTCCAAAGAAGTAGACTTTAATGCCAGTGAAGGAATGAACTTTCTGGTGAAAACAAGGGAAAGCAAGCCCAGAGCTGTCTCTTAAAGAGGGAATGGTTGTCTTCAGATGATGGGAGAGCCTTGCTCCAAAATCCCAAAGGATTCCTCCATGATTCACCTATAGGGCCCTGCCAAAGGCCCAGCCAGCAGCATTCCTTCTGCGGGATCATGAGGTCAAAGTGATAGAGAACCCTGCACAGCAGCTTGGACCCATTGAGCAGTCATCTCCTGTTCCTAGCCCTACTCAAAGCTAGCTAGCAGCTTTGGGTCTTACTTTTAGACAAAGAACTATAGGGGACTAATGACCAGTGGGAGAAGAATTAGCTTCTCCCAGGAATGAGACCCATTATTGGTTGCCAAATGCAGAGTGGTCAGTCTTTTAAACTAAAGACACACAAAAAACCAAAAACAGTTTCAGCAATATCCCTATCCCTAGCTATATCTATTGAAATACACACACACACACACACACACACACACACACACACACACACACACACACACACACACACACACATATATATATATATTAGAGAAGGAAATGCATAGGAAACTGATTCTTCTTTGCAATCTTCTGAAAGGATGTATCCCTGCCTTGGACCCTAGAGCTGGCAGATAATAAAGCTATGCTTCTATTGCCAGTGGGATTTAGGCAATTGGTCTAAGTAGCTAAAGGGAATAAATGTCTCTCTAAGAAAAGCATTACATACTTTACTATTAATCTTACAAGATAAACTATGGGGGGGAAAACTGAACTTAGCACAAAGTCATATCCTCAGGACCTGTAGAGTGTAGTTGTGGTCTCTGCTTTGAACTGTGCTATAGTAGAAGGGAGTCAGTGTCTGCAGTCTTAATGTCTGTGCCATCATGGAAAAATGGTTTTCAGGCTGTCTGATCTTTCCCAGTTTTGCTATGGAATGATTGTGGAGACTTTTAGTCAGAACTTGGAAGAACCTGGAAGCCAGACTGAAGAACAGGCTGCTAGGGCTTGCAGCCTGGCAGGCATCTTCACTGGCTCTGTGATTCTTGGGGTTTTTGTCTACTTCCTCTGCTGTCAATCCCCACTCAAACCATCCCTCTCTCCTTCCTCCTTTATGTGACTCTTAAAACATTCTGACAGTCAAGCCCCAACAAATTCATTATACAATTCTAAGGAGGAAAACATTCTTCTCTTCATTTTGTTCTGTATCTGTGTGGCTCATAGCCACACCTACCAACAAATCCCTCATGGATAATATCTGTTCTTGATGTCTTATGTGTATTCTAGATATATCTGATGAAATTTAAGACAAAAGTCAGGCACTCATAGTTTACACAAAAGGTGACATTTTGCATATATCATACTACATCTAATTTCATCACTTAAACGTTTATCTTGAAAACTTTTCTCTATCTTTATTTATCAGTCCTTTCATTATGTTTTTTATTCCACCGGTGTAGTATTTGTTTTATCCTTATTATAACTGCCCACAATTTAACTTTAGGGCAAAATGTTGTTGACTATTTTCTTTTCCCAACAGTAATGAAGTCAATGCTCTCATGCATAAATAATTTTTACATCTTTGTAAATAGGTATGCAGGAAAATGTACCAGAAAGTACTATTGTTGAGTCAAAGAGTTTGTACATTCTGGCTAATAGTTATGGGGAATAGAGATAAGGTCTTCCCTCAGCTGGACTTTATCTATAAAGGGGGCCTAATGATAAGCGTACTTCACACACTGGTTTTTAAGACTCAAGTAAATGTGTGTAAAGCAGCTAGGATTAAACACACTTTACCTCTTATTAATTTTTATATTAAGCAATATCAGGTAATAAACTGCAAAGGTCTAGTCATAAGATTTTAATCTAGAATACTAACAGGGCTATAAAATTCCATAAGTGCTAACCTGGGATCAACACATACAATACTTCAATAACTCACCTGGTATGCAAGTACAAATCCTTTGAAGTTAGCATATTTATGTGTCAATTTGCTTCTAACATATTAAAGTGTGTTTTGCTCTAAAATTTTCTAACTGCTTGTTCCAATTTGTATATATTATATATATATATATATATAAAGATGACAGTTGAGAAAGAGTCACTCTTCCATTAAAATAACCATCATGGTACTTTAAATTCAAACAGCCCAAGTTAAAAGTTGTCTAAGAAAGAAGGATAGCCTAGTCATTTCAGCTGTTTTATAGCTATTAGCATGGTAGAAGAAATCTTCCAACTTCAGAAGACAACAAATAATTCAACTGGAAAATAGTCTCAACTCAAAAAAAAATCAGTTCTCCACTAGAATTGCTTCAATCAAACAATTTGAAATTGCTAAAATTTACAGAAACACCCTACCTTGTATATTGCTACATATTGCCTTGCAAGTGTCTGTTATACAACAGTTGTTATTATATCCATACAAAGGTTAGTATTTACTCCTGTGCTACTGTCATGTGCTGTGGTTTTGGGGTTCAGAAAACATATAAAAATCATACATATATAATAAAGCTCACATACCTACAATTAGAACCTTCTCAAACTTTCCATTTAGTACCTTCATTTAAGTTAAAAGTACATGTGGTACTTTGAAATGTATATCAGCCTGGGATTTAGGAGTCACAGTTAGCACTCAGCTCTCTGTAGAAGTCAGAAAAGAACCATATTGGAAGGACTGAGTGTTTCATAGATCTTGTCACAAGAATTACAACCAGTTTTTGTAAAGATCTCCAAAGGTAACTTTGTTAGCACATCCACTTTCAGTTGGGTGACTCCTGCTCTCTGCTGCCATCTCTAGCCTTCTTCCGGTAAAACAGGATTGTAACAAAATTATATTTTTATATGATTTTGAATGCTACAGTGCAACTTCCCAACTCCTGAAACTTCGATAAGTTAAAAGCAATAACTCTATAAACCTCAACACAAGTAATTCTATAATGGAAAGAATGTTGGACTGTAGAACAGCCAGTGACCCAAAGCACCTGCCTACATTTTGCAAAGCAACTATGTTAGCAGCTTTTCTGATCACTGTGACCAGAAACAGGAAGCAAAAAACAATTTTAGGGAGAAGACAGTTGTTTTTGCTCATTGTTTGAGCCATTTTTAGATAAATATTAATCTGAGCACCTGTGTGCATTATTCCTATGTTTAATTCTTGCTTTCAATTCATTAGGCACCAATACACAGACAGAACTTCTGGTCTTAAAGTACTTCTAGATTTTTTTAAGGAACCAACAAGATGTTTTTCACAGGGGTAAATAGTTTGCTTCCCTGCCATAAATTCACAAATGTTTCTGTTCTCTGTGTCCCTGTAATACCTGCTACTGTCTGCCTTTTGGATAATAGCAGTCTGGGTAAGCCTGGAGATCTTGTACTGCTTTTTGTACACAATCCTTTTTAAGATGCAATTTCAATGCATCATGATGATGGAGCCTGATATCACCCAAGATCAGGAAGAAGCTGTGTTAGGCCACATGACATTCTCCATTTCTTGGTATTACTAGCTCTTCTGGACTGTGCAGCCTAGGGGGGAATCATGTCTCCTGGAGGACAGAAGATCATGCTGCCTCTCATATCCAGAAGGGATAGACTGCTCACTTTCTTTTCCACAAGCTCAAATTATTCTGTTATTGTGTTCTCCTATCAGAACTGAGATATGGCAGGAAAGCTATGGGCTGACAGGGGTAGGGAGTAGCAATTACCAGGTGTCACATTACCAGATAACTATAAGATACTTGAAGTAAAAATTTCTGGTTTCTTTGGAGACTCCATTGTATCATATGATGTTTTTCTGGAAATTGTGCTATGGGAGGAAGTTTTGCTGAAGCAGACATGTGAGAGGATGTTTTGCTGAGGGAGACACTTAAGAGGGCATGTGATGTTTGGAAAAAGTAAAACCTAACAGGCAATGAGTGGTGGTTTTGTATTGGTTTGCCTTGCAACATTTTGCTGGTCTTCGCTGACAACACTCTTGCATTAGTTACCCTTGCAACGCTTGGCTGGCTTTGGCTAATTTTGCTTTTGATTATCTGTGACTTTGCACAGATAAATGTGTCAAAGAACTTCTTGTGGCTGAGTCTTGCTGCTTTTGTGTACTTGTGACAATTCAGCAGAACCTCGAGGTTTCTTGTGGATTGAGCTACTGCTATTGAATCATATTTGGTGTTTGCCTATTTGACTGGACTGCCAATACTGAGTTGTGTTTTGAATCTCCCCAAAGAACTACTTCTAAACAGGTCCACATCCCTTGTTTTCTATTAACCTTTCTTCTCTCGTACCTTTGGTTGTTGGGCTAGAAGGGAGGCTGAAGCATTTAAGAACCCTGAGAAGACTCAATGACCCAGTATAGGGGAATACCAGGACAGGGAAGCAGGAGTGAGTGGGTTGGTGAGCAGGGGGAATGGGGAATGGGATAGGGTGTTTTCGGAGGGGAAACCAAGAAAGGGGATAACATTTGAAATGAAAATAAAGACAATATCTAATAAAAAAGTTTAGAAAAAACAACAAATAGGAACAGACAAAGTCAAATTATCTATATATGCAGGTGCTATGGCTCTATACATAAAAGACCCTAAAGACTCTACCAGGAATCTTCTACAGCTGATAAATATTTTCAGAAAAGTAGCAGGATACAAAATTAGCAGACAAAATGAGTAGCCTTCCTATATACAATTTCTATATATAGAAATTGAGGAAACCTGAAGATGAAAAGTAGGATTAATATTCTGAAAATGGCTGTGCTACCAAGAGCAATATACAGACAAAATTAGATCCCCATCAAAATCCCTGAACAGTTCTTTTTTTAAAGATTAGTGACAATTCTGCCTTTATGTTTTATTGAAAATATAGTTTTCAATATGTGATGTAAAAAAAATAATCTAAGTCTACAGGTACCTAGTTAGCTTTGAATTTCAGAAAAAAATAACAAGTAAATACTTACTTTGGGTATTTTAATTTGTTTACCATTAGCACTGAAAGGCTTGCCCCTGGTGCTTTCTAGTAGCCAATGCATCAATGCTTAGTTCTAAACATTCAGAAGGAAGTTCTAGGAAGGGCTGTTGTTACTGCTGTGTGTTACAAGGCTAACTAAATTCCGCAGATGATGCAGAAGCCCTGATAAAGCTGTACTTAAACTGATGAGACCAAAGAACACTAATAGGCATCCAAAGATGACCTGCCATCTTTGTGCATCTCAATGAAATTCTAGACAGTTAGAAAGGCCAATCTGGAGTCGTGAAGATTTGTTTAGCATCTTACTTAAGGATAATTTTGCTTGCAATGTTTATTTCATGGGAAGAAGACAGATACAAGTTATATATCAGAGTGTTTTAGAAGATTTAATAACATATCAATACAAGTCATCATTATTAACTTTTTACACTTGACCAGAATCAAAACAGATTTATAGTCTGGCCTTTGTACTGGTATTGTTTCCAAGGGCTCTTCAGGGGATTCCATTGAACATCCTCAGACATGCTATGGGACCAGAGGCCATGCATAGTTTCCCACATTTTATGACCTTATATCTTATCTCTCACCTAGCTTTGAAGGTGTCTTTGGGCAGGAATTCTGTGATACATATATGTGCTTCTTTCTTAGAATCAACACAATACTGATGCTATCAAATAATTGTTGAGGGTCTATCAGTCTGGAAGGAAGGAATGTTAGAGGGGGATTGATCATCCTGGGAAACTTCAGCTCATGTGGGTGTTCTAGACACTTCACTTCTCTGTGGCTACTCTCAGGACAACTGAACAACAGGAAATGAATTCCTTCGCTCATCTCCGTATTGGATGCAGTGGATGAGTGTGTCACTGATACCTCTTACAGGTACAACACAAGCAACGTGAGTGTAACTGATGCTTCCCGCTGGGTGAGTGGTTGTCTTGAAGTCTCAGTGCTCATGTGTTTACCTGTGTGACTACACCAAGGATACCTGCACAGTGCTGGTCAGGAGCAAACAAATTTCCACAGTGGTTTTGTTGTTGTTGTTGCTTTCTTTGTATGTCTGTTTGTGAGGGGAGCAGAGTAGAAGCTCTAAATTTCAGGACTTGGAAATTTTAAAATGTATTGTTCCATTATGGAAGCAAACGGAAATATAACGGCAAACATACCATCAGGCACCCCCCCCCGCCCTTTAACCAGAGCAGCTGACCTGTTCAGCAAGAAAGGATTTTGAGCTGTGGTATGTCAAGCATCTTGAAAGGGGGTTGTTTTTGAGAACAGTAGAGTTTGGTTTCTACCATGTCTCACTTACATGGCTTTTAAAGAATGACACATCCATCAGGAACTTGCTGTATATATCTCCATAGATGTGCTGGGGTGACATGTAACCTCAGGAAACCTGGATGTACAACAGTGGTCGATAAACTGTGGCCATCAGTCAAATTTGCCTGTCAACTGACTGTTCAGATAAAGTTTTATTGATCATTCGTTTGCTTATTGTCTATTCCTGCTGCTGCTGGTAACAGCAGAGTTAGTTATGACAGAGATTGCCTAAACTGCAAGCCTGAAATAGTCACTATGAGGTCCTTTACAGAAAAAAAAAGCCAGAGCCCATAAGAAGTAGAATGTGAAGTCAAATATGTGATTTCCTCTCAGGCTATTAAGTGTTTCAGGACTTCATATAGATCTACTTTTATCTTCGTCTTCTTTTTTCTTTTAGTCAGAGTCTCACTGTGTACTCCAGGCTGGCCTGGAATTCTCCATTCTTCTGCCTCAGCCTCACGAAGAGTCATTACTCTTGACTCTTGATTTCATTATTACTTTTGAGTATTTATAATTAAGCCTAAGTTCTCTCTCTTCTAGAGTGGGAAATTAGTGGTACCCAGTTCACTGGGTCAGGGTAAAGAAGAAAGCAATGAGCCAACGAAATAGCCTGCATCTGAGTCCCTAACCAATGCCCTGTGCCCGCTCCAACAGGAGGGGAAGATGCAGAGATCAGAGGATACTAAGGTAGGCAGGGGCTGGAAAGGTAGCAGGGCTTCTGGTGGGAGGAGTGACTGTGGTATGTTTTGAAGAGACTGTGAAGGCTTAGGATGCTGTCATCCCCAGACACAGGGAGGTGCTCAGCCAACCCCCACTCTTCCCAGCGAGGACCCCACCCCCACCTCGAGCCACATCTCCACCAAGAGTTGACAGGCCAGAGCAGGTTTTGCTTGCTAGTTATTCACTTGACCCAGAGAAGTAAGTGCCTCTAATTTCAATCTGTGCTTTCTATCACTAAGATAAACTCGTAATGATCTGCCAATAAGATGCAATTATAGCACCTGCCAAGGTCAATATTCAATCAGCAGCCCCATTCTGAGTGCTGCTTCGATCATTTGGTCAAAAATTTCCTTTCTTCAGATGCTTTGTAAACCCGTGATTGATCTGGAGGTTTAAGGGTTTACAATTGGGGTGTGATTTCATTTTTAATTCAATTTTTAAGTGGCACTTCACACTCTGGCCAAATAGGAGTCTCCCTTGGGAAACTCTCCGGCACAGGAGACCAGAGCTGGCCTTTCTTGCCTCCTGTGTCCATCCCGGCAGAGTCAGACTCCAGCCTGATGGATAGATAGGAGGAGGGTGTGTGCACAGGGGTTTGAGGGAGATCAGGAAGTCACCCTGGCAAGTCCCTAACAAATGTGTTTGATCAAACACTTCAGTTCTTAGGGTGAGATGGGGCTCAGTGGAGAATAGCTTGCCTCACACTTGCAAGGGTCCCATACCCCACACTGAAATAGACAAGTCAAAGGAAATGCTGTTCCTTTTCTAGTCTTCTCCTGTGTGCTTGCTTGCCCTGTCTGCTTTTGTCTTTCCCTCTTGCTCTCTTAGAGTTTCCTTTGGAAACTAGAAAGGCTAGCCTTTTTTTCCCTTTCTTTGGCATTTTCAAGCAAACTAGTGAAGCCCTTGTAGATAACCAAACCAAACCGTTGACGTTGACTTTTGCTTCAGCCATGCCCTTGGGAGCAGCAGCCCTGATTGCCACACAAGGGCTCTGTCTGGTTCCTAGGAGTGAAGCTTGGCTGAGAAGAAGATGAATGGCTTGTCAAGACTGGAGCCCATCCACATGAAGAACAGTGTGTCACTGAGCCTGGTTGTCTAAGTGGTTCCTAATCATGGTACAAGACCACATATTTGGAACCCCTCCCTCTTCTCCCTCTCCCCTTCCCCCTCCCCCTCTCCCTCTCTCCCTCTCTCTCCCCCTCCCTCTCCCTCTCTCCCTCTCCCACTCTCTCCCTCCCCCTCTCTCTATTTCTCCCCCTGTGTAACTGAATTTACCTATAAATTTAACTTAAGCTATGTTCAAAGGTAAACTTTTCCCATGGGTTTTGATCTAGATTCATGAAGATTTACATCGTGAGAGTTGGAGAGTACCTATTGCAGGCTCTTTTGTGTACCAGAGATTTTCTTATTTTTATGTCTAAATTTTAAATCTTGAAACTTGGTATGGTGGCACATGCCTTTAATCTCAACACTCAGCACTCAGGCTGAGGCAGGTAGTCCCTGTGAGTTCAAGGAAAGCCTGGTCTATATAGCAAGCTCAAGAATGGCCAAGATTAAACAGAGACCCTGTCTCAACATTATATGTATAAAACACAATATATAAAATATGCTATATTATTTTAAATAAAATTCTCATGGACTTTAGCTTCATAAATTATATTATATTTTCAACTTAGAACACACATAGCTTTGTGTCCAGGAAATACCTACTTATAGGACTCTATCTAATGTAGTCTAATGTTTGTAGGTCCCATTAATAAGGGAATGATGGAATAAGACCTTATATTTAGTGTTTTTCTTTTTAATGCAATAAGATGTGAGTAGAAATACCAGGTGCTATAGAGCACACTTGTACAGCACATGAGAGATGACTGACAAGTTCTTTGCACTCGTTCCAATTTGGTGAGTTCAGATGTACATATGTAAACTTTGTAAATTAATAAAGATTGCTTATGAGAAAGGAATTTCTAAAACGACAAATAGAAAGCCTGGAAACATGTAGGCTAGAGAAGTACTGCAAAAACAGAGATCTGAGTTCAGATCTTCAATACCCATGTAAAATCTAGGCAAGCACAGTAGACAGTACTTATAATGCCAGGCTGGGGTGCTAGAGACAGGACAGTCTTTAGAGCTCACTGGACTGAAATGATGAACTCTGGGATCCGTAAGAGACTCTGACTCAAAAAATAAGCTAGAGAGTGGCTGAGGAAAAGACCCAAGGTTGACCTCTGTCCTCCATGCACACATGCATGAACTCACACACAGACACACAGACACACCACACTCACATGCAAAATACAACCAAAACAATCTTTGCCTATACCCTACAAGAACTGTGCAGATGTATAGAGAAGCATCTGGCATTGTATCCTCCCCAGGGCCAGATTCTCTCACAGGGAGAGCAAGGATGATGCAGGTTTTTGGTGGGAGCTGGTAACAGGAAATTTCTAGAGCCATTGTTGGTCACAATGGCTTTGTTTTTATTTCTCTTGAGATAAGTCTCACTTGGACTCATTTGTCTGGTCACTCTTCTGTCAATCCACAAATGGGTTAGATCGTGCTCATCAAAGAAGTTTAGAGCAGATGACTAATCTACCTTGTTTCTGATACTTTTTGAACATGCATGTTTTTGTTTGCTCCCTGTTTCCTTAATAAGTACCATAACAAAAACCAACTTTGGAAGGAAAGAGTTAATTTTGGCTTATACTTTTCAGTCCTTCACCAAAGGAAGTCAGGTCAGGAGCTCAAACTGGGCAGGAACCAGAAGGCAGGAACTGAAATAGGCAGCAGAGGAAAGCTGCTTTGTGGCATTCTCCCCACGCCTTGCTTGCCCTGCTTTCTTATACAATGCGGGCTCACCTGCCCAGGGATGGAACCACTCTGAATGGACTGAGCCCTTCCACATCAATCATTAATCAAGAAAACAACCCACAAACTTGCCTAGGGGCAGTCTAATGAATGCAACTTCTTCATTGAGGTTTCCTCTTCCCAGACGTCTTTAGCTTGAGTTACATTGACAAAACTAATCAGCACAACTGATTTTTATCAGCTACTGATTTTTAAACTAATTAAAAAAATTAGTAGCAAAGGAGGTTAGACTTGGAGGTCCAAGGCAAGGTCTGGGTTGAGCTTCCTGGTACAATCTACATGATCAGGAATAAAGGACCCTAGCTTCAGCTTCCCAGCCCCAGGATGAGGGCAGGAATGTCTCCTGAGCTCACCTCACTCTGGGCAATGGGAGGTCTAAGCAAAGGATCCTGGGGGCAAAAACACACATGTCCTATTGTTTGCAAATTTTAAAATACTCTCTCCTTTCTGTGCAGCCAGCCTTCTCTTGAAAGGAAAATGATCCATGGTCTTCCCATGTAAAGATCCCTGGGTGGAGGTGGGGGAAAATGTCTTTCTGCCTTCTGCAAGGTCTACAGCCCCGCCCCTCCCCCAACCTAATAAAGAATCTTCAGACTTCTGGTCTGTTGGTCACAGAGTAAATGCTCCCAGATCTCCTGTCATTGCAAGTGATGAGTCCCTAAGAAAACAAATGAGGGACTCGACTTCTCTGGGGTTGTTTTTGTTGTCCTCAGTGTTCACTGGGGAACAAACAACTAATCCATTTTCCGAGTATCTTTCATTTAAACTTGTATGTTCAGTTTGGTGTTTCTCCCATCTTGTTCACACACTCCAACTCACACAGTCCCTCACTCTCTAAAAGGCAGAGGAATTGCCTAAATGACACAAACAGTTTCTACTTTAAAGAACACAAAAAGAGCCGACTCAAAGGCAAAGTGTGTCGCCTGGCTCTACACGTATTCTCCCGTGTAATGCTCAGAGCCGAGGTTCCACAGGAATATCGGCCTTATCCAGGGTCATATTGCTAGTGAGTGGCTCACTCAATATTTTTAAATGAGCCACTAGTTACTAGATTTAGCACAAAGTTATAGGGTCTTTCTTTGAATAAAAAATCATATCAAATGGACTAAAGGGACAAACCTGGTCAGTTTTTGTCCCATGTAGCCTAAAGACTTCTTCTATGTAAGATTCTGCAGACAGTCCAACAAGCAATCTCACTACCATCTCATTCAGCTATAAAACTCTTCTGAATTTTGCTTCAGGGGAATGGATTCTAAAACCACGTGCTGCTTTAGCCACTGTTAGCCTCTGGTGCCAGCATTGTTGCCCCTCCCTCTGTGTGCCCTTGCTAGAGACCACTGGTTAGCTCCTAGAAGAAGCGGCATTTGAACAGACCTTCTTGTTCCCTTTCAGATGCATGAGCTATTAATTACTTTTCATTGTAAAGAAACGGGAACTCCCATGCATCCATTGTCCTTGTGCTCTTTTGTCAGAGAGCACTGAGGCCCATTGTTCAAACTCCTCTCTTGTTCGCATTGAATTCTTCATGATGTTGCATATTTATTATATGCCATCCAAATTTTGAGTCCTGTTTACTGGCACTTGGGGCAGTTGCAGAGGACAGTAGTTCTACAACGATATCATCAAACAAGGCTACTTCAAATGAGTCTTGTGTGTCAGAGTGGGATTTTCTAGTGCAGATGCTAAGGGCAGGGAAGGGTGTTCACTGCAAGGATATTAATCTTCTCTCTGAGGGAAACGCAGCAACGAGATGGATCACTGGGTGTTTACCTAGCACAGAGCATGTAGTCCACACTCATCTGTCTTCTATTCAGCCTCCTTTCAGAGAGACATTATAGGCTAGCCCCACTCTTGTGATGGCAAATATCACCAGTGACAGCTTTGCAAGTGGCCTTAAGAGCTTGTCAGGAAACTAATCAATGTAGCTCTTCACAAAGGAATCTACTTGATCAATAGCACCAAGAAACCCCAGACCTAACAAACAGATCACATAAGAGCTGTCATGATCAATAGAAGTCTCAGGGAAAATAAATTCTTAGGACTATTTCAATGAATATATCATAAGTGCTTTGTGCTGATCGCCTTTTCTCTGAGAGTTTCCCAAACACACCAAAGCAAAAATGGGAGAGCTTGTACACAGGCAGCCACAGGTTATCTCACACAAGGACTTGACAAAGGACACACATGCAGGGTTCACTGAGAAGAAATAGCTCCGATTTTGAAGGAAATTTACTCAAATATGTCCTATTTTTTTCCTCACCTGTTGGGCATCCGTGAGTTTAGCTCAACACCCCCAGCTGAGCTGTCTGCACAGGTTTCCTGAGAGCATAACATCCTGAGGCTTAGCTTGATTTCTGTCTTCCCACCCAGTGTGGTAGGGACTTGCCAGGTCCCTGACTTATGACTATGATTGTTTTTTCCCTCTTGTTTTTCACCAGGCCTCTAGTATATATTGCTGGTCCCTCAGTAAAGCTTTGGCATTCTCCTTACCAGAATGATCCGAGTCTGTGTTTTCTGTTAATCCCCCAAGCCTACGCCCAATACTCAGTACCATGGTGGTGCGGGCGCCGTCACTCACCAACTAGATTTTGAATGTGCTCTTGGGTGGGCTTTGTTTTGGCATATCAGAACCAAAGCCATGGCTTCAGCATGAGAGCACCAGTAAATTCACTTGGGGCTCATCACTGTTCCTCAAGTTTCTCTTGGGGCACATGCTATTAAGTGGAGGTCAAACATTCAAACAAATGACTCCCCCCCCCCCCGCCCTCAGAGTTCTTAGAGACACTCTACGTGTAACTGTAGCAAACTTTCCTTGAAAACAGTTTGAAAGGTAGAGATTAGGAGATGTTGACATTACTACAAAATCAAATTTACTCATATAAGTAACAGTAACACATTGAGACATTGTTCAGCTTTTCTGGACTCTGATGTGTATGTCAGTTATCTTGTTTCTTAAATTGTTCCACAGTGTAATGACTTAAAACAACTATTACTTTACTTATAATTGAGTCTATGAATCATCGTTCGGGCTGGGATCTTTTTCTGCATTTGACTGGGGTACTGTGTCTTCCGTGACTTGATGGTCCAAGAGCACTCATGTAAAAATGGCCACTGTCCACCCCTTGGAATTGGCCCTGGACTCCGGGTTTCTCTCTTTGCATAGTTTCTCCTCTTTAGATGGGCTACTTTGGGCCTTTTTGGATTATGACACTTCACTGTGAGAAAATAGAAGCAAAATCTACTAAGACTTTGAAGGCTCAGGTAGAGGGATTTTAATCTAGCTATGTTACTGCTCTGGCTAGAATACAGACACGCCCTTAGTACACATATTTAATCCCAAACAATGAAGGTAAAATTAGTTTGTAGAAGGAAGCACCCACGTTTGAAAGTGATGTCTAATTTAGAGGCAGACAAAGTGATGGATCAGAGAAAAATTTGACAGAATAGGATCTGCCCAACTCCCATGAGAAGAGAGGGAAGGAGAGGCTACTAAAGAGAAAGCAGCACTGAGAGGGGGGAGGAGAAAGGGCAGTGTTCCTGAGATAATCAGAGAGAGAGATTACGGAGAGAGAACAAGCTAGACCCAGGTGAAGACAGAATGAACCAGAGAATGAAAAGGAGTCAGAAGATGAGAACATACTGCCGAAGGTAGTATGAGGTCAAACAGACCATTTTAGACAGAAGCTGAAAGAATCCAGTTTGAGTCAGTTAGTGTGGAAAGGAGTTTTGAGCCAAAACAACTGAATTGACAAGCCAGCCAGGAGTTCAGAAAGAGCTAGAAAGCGTGAGTTTATTCAGCAGTAAGTCTCATAGGCTGAAAACATTCTAGGCCTAGATAAAAGATTGTATAAAGGCTAGAAGCTTCCAGATTAAGCCTAGGTTAACAACAGGAGGCACTAAACCTCTGTGAAGACAATTGCATCAGAGGAATAAAAGATGCAGTCACAGCTCATCTCAAGAGTCACACAATGCTACACCAATATATTTTAGTTGTCAGAATGAGACACAAGATGAATCCACATGGAAGGGGAGGAGATAGGCCCCAGTTTTGGCTGGAGCAGCAGTAAAATCATATCATAAAGAGAAGAGCAGAAGAGATGAGAAGAAAACCCTGCTGTCTTCACAAAACTTCTCCAACACTCCTTTCTGCTAATCCTTCTCCCATGACCCACTCACATCAAGGAACCTGGCTCGCTCTGGTCCCCAAATGAGCTTTTGTGGAAGGAAATGAGTAAGAGGAGAACCAGTGTATCTTGAGGGTTTTCTGTTTAGAGGGCTATGACTTTAGAGGCAGGAAGGAACTAGACAGTTAAGAGGATGGAATGAAACCTTGAGTCAGCTCTTCCACAGGCTGTGGCTGGGCTCACTTCTAGGGAAGAAGCAGGGTTCAGATCACTAGAAGAGGGGCTTGCAATAGGTTCTCAGATGGTCACAGTCTATTGTCATGAAAGAGACAAAATAAATCCCCTAATGTAAAACATAAAACCCCAAACTGCAGGTGGCATAAATCAGAGAGGAGACAGAGACCTATGTGGAGCAATGGCAGACCAGATTTCTACATGGCTGGGAGATGCAGAAGACAGTACGATTCTTCCCATGATGCTCCTAAGTGACCAAAACCTTGTACCTATTTTCTCTCAGCCAATACCTAGAAGTGTCCCTGGGGAGGGCGTAAGGGCCACTGTGGCTGAGGTATCTTCTCATTACCTTGCTGAGAGAGACATTAGATGGTTGCATATCTTGGTGTGTTGGCTATTTTTGATAGACTGTGAAAGATTTATTTTGGCTCTCGTTTCATAGCACTGTCTCATTTCACAACAGTGGAGAAGACATGGAGGAGTCCATGATGGTAGGAGCCTGTGAGAGAGGCTTCTTCCATCATGGTAGACCAGGTAGCAGAGATAGAGAGGCCTAAACCACCGGCAAGGCCTTTAATGGTCCATCCCTGGGGACTTTTTTCCACCAGCTAGGCCCTACCTCTTAAGGTTCCCACAGCCTACCAAAACAACACCACTGACAGGCAACTACATGGTGCGGTGGAAATTTCAGATGCAAACTACAACATTTGATTAATTTCATAATGAGATCTCTCAGGCTGTGCAGTTGAAGGGTCTTATTAAAAATGATTCCAGAGGGATTCTGGGTAAAAAGCATTAGATAAAGCTTCTTCAGGGAGGAAATGTTTAGTTTCATAAGTACCGGGAATTTGGTATGTTCTTATTCTTCTCATTTAGCTGAAGAAGAATTAGATTCTTCTAGAACCCAAGGGTGAATAGTCACCTTTACACTTCACACGTAGAATGACAGAACAGACAGTGTTCATCTTGTGATAATTGGTCCAGAAGTTCAGGCCACGAGTTCTCCAGGCTCATTTACTTAAACTGAACAAATATTTTTGAGCATCTGTTATGGACCATGTACTGTGAAAATACAATGACTTGAAAAAAATAACACCACCATCAACAACAACAACATATACTTGACATTTCAATGTTCATTGGTCTAAGAAGTGTTCCTTCGTGAAATTTCTCATAAGTTCCATTCTAGGAGATGAGCCTGTGGTCTTAAATGGGTCTGACTAATATGTGGGAGTTACCACAGACTTACCATAGGGAACCTTTGAACAGCTCTCACTATGACCATCCCAGAACAAATCAGAGCCAAATGGCTCACCTCTGGCAAGCACTTCCAATTTTTATCTAAAAAAAAAAAAAGCAAACAAACAAGCAACAGAAAATAAAAACAGAATGAATTACATTACTGAGAATGGTTAAGGGCTTACACATAATTATTCTATATTTAATCTCTTAAACGCACTCAGTGTCCGGTGTCTTCTAATTCTGTGCCCATCTCACTTTCCAAGTGAGGGTTCACTTGGACATTGGCCAATGACCAAACATTTCTCATCACCCACTCACCTTAAGGAACCTTGATTTTTGTAGTCCTGTTAACATTTTTTTCAAAACTTTATAATCTCTGGTACAGTAGAGGCTGATCTGATGACAATATGACAATGGGTAATTATGACTCAATTGTGAAAACAACAACATTCTCTCATTTTGTTAGGATGTGAGGCATGACCTTGTCATCTATAATAATCCAGGAATGAAAATGGTGTGCTCCAGAGCTTGTGGACTTTAGCATCAATGCATCAGTATATTTTATGACCTTTGTTTAACCCCACTCCAAGCCTGATGAGAACTTGTAATTCTTCTTCCTTTTAACTTTCAGAGAAACCCAGCAGTCAGCCAGAAAGAACGGGAGCACTGACATTTGTGAATGAGCACACAGCCCTCTCTCATTGATCATTTCTCCCTGAGCATCCTCTGAGAGCTATACATATACAATTCTCAGGGCAAAAATCTTTTCTCTGACAATGAACAATCTGTAGTTATATCCTGGATAAGCCCAGCTAGACTCAAAAATTGGTTACATGTCAGATAAGAGCTTGGAGGGCAACTTGGAATTTCTCCGGGATGTAAAATATCCCTTAGATCTAGACCAAAACAAAACAAGCCGAGAAAACCAATCCATTAATCTGCTTGCTTGTCATCAGAAAAGTAACCTTTGAAAGTCTACAATATTTTGATTTTTTTCAAATAGTAAATCAAGAACAGAAGTCCTTGAAAGAGTCAGCTTACAGATTTGTGTGTCTTATTAACCTGGGGGTAGGCACCTGTGGGGAAAGCTTCCCACACTGAAATGCTCTTGGCTTTTTATTTCTCTTGGCATTGAACTGCTAAATGCAGTCAAGTGCTAACTCTGAGGCTGGCAAAGGGGGAGGTGATGCTCTTAGGAGGTGTCAGTCCCTGAGAACCATTCTTAAACACTTCACAGACCTTCAACATTTGGGTAGTCCTGAAACATTAAGTAACTTGAGAAATAGGTAGGCTGAACTCTCCTGCTTCTGTATTATCTACAATGAGGCCATCACAAAAGCAATGGGTCGGGGTCTAGCCAGCAGATGAATGTGTAGAATGGAATTCTATGGTGCAGAGATTTGTGTTCATATAAACATGGCTCCTAGTCTCAAGGGCAACTCTTTCTGGATGCTTGAGCTAGGCCAGACCTTTCGGCTCAGCTCAAGCACAGTGAGGATGCTCACCTCATAAGATTTCTCTAAGAATAAAATTGACTACCTCCATTAAGGCAGCATCATTAAGATGTCAGAATAGGAGGTTTTAGCATCATCTCTGTCCACAGAGAAAACCTCTCTTGTGAGAATGTAGTGGAGAAATCTTTGTGTACTGCCAGAGTCAAGTATGCAGCAACAGACACCTTGAGGGCTGTGGGGCAGTTTGTGTACATCCCCCATCCTCCAAGCTATCACAGTCGAATGCTAAGAAAGAGTACATAGGTTTCATTTTCCCCATAGCAGACAATAAGAGTCTGGCAAGGAAATATTTAACTTCCACAGCTATATGTGCATTGCCCTAAAGCCAGCTATTTTTCCATTCTGTATAAAATGCTAATGGGATCAGCATGGATAAAGGGCGAGGAAAGATTTGGAGTAGGGAAGAAAGAAAGACACTCATGGAAACCAGGACTGGGAACTTGAATCCTGTTCAGCATTTAATGGAAGGCCACCTATGACTGACCAGTAGGAATTCTCCAAGATGAATGTATTTATACATATCATCTTGTATGGTTGGCTCCCTGAACATTTTCCTGTGGACCAAGAAATGGCAAGTTTCTGTAAATGGCCATCTTGCCCGGAGCTTGGAGGAGGAATACAATGAGCATTTCAGGACATAACTGTGGATAAAGCCAATTCAAGGCACTTGACATTTGTCTTGGCCATGCAGGATGGAGGGAAGTCTTACAGATTTAACAGATTCCTTCATAGGTCTGAGAGCAAACAGACTGCAGAGCCCATGAGAGCCTCAGAACCACTAACTGCTCTTCCTAGTGATGGTATTTCTCTCCCAGCTCTGCTCAGGAGAAAATGAAGGGTAGACCACTTCTTTATGTGAGCTGATAACAACAGAAGACATCAGGAAACGTGAAAATTCAAGGATATGACATTACAAAGGAACATAATAGTCAGATACTGGACGTCAGCTGATGAACGGATAGACAAAAATGTGTTATGTCCAAATAAATGAGATATTGATACATTTCACCATGTGTTAGCCTTGGCAACACTGTGCTAAGTGAAAAATGTTGTCACACAAGACCACACAGCACATAAGTCCATTTACATAAACTGCTTGGAATAGGGGAAAATCTGTACACTAGAGAATGTCTAGAGCTAGGAAGACTGTAGGGAACTGGGGAATGACTACTAATGGGTACAACATTTCTTTGTGGGTGATAAAATGTTCTGAAATTGTGACAGGTACATGACTCCCTGAATATACTAAGTCCTCTTCAAGAGTGTGAACTACAGACATGTGACATACATCTCAATAAGGCTGTTACATTAAAATGACCCCAATAGCCCTTAACATTGAGTGGTACCAGCAATAAGTGCCCCTTAAATGATATATACAGTGATATTTTGTGGCCCACCTTGTTCTATCTAGTAACAGGCAATTTCATTTATCCACTTGAGGTCCTTATCTCTAGGATGGTTACATGGATGGAAACTGGGGTATAAAAGATGAAGGGGTAGGGATGAACTTGAAAGTAAAAAATGACGCTTCTGACAACTTCTCCTTACAGCCTTCAAGTATGAATGTTTGTGTTATTTCCATATTGCATCCTACTTTTCTCAAGGATCTGGAAATGTAATTTATGCTCAGCAATGCTTCAAACAGTAGTACTTATGAATTGGCAAATTGATCTTTTTAGTGGGTACCACTGACCATGTGTACGTGCGTGAGCAGGCTCACTCTGGTTAAGGATAAGGAGAAATGCAATTTTCCCCTTGCATGGCCTGCTCGTACACCTAGGAAGAGCCAGCCTCCACACCCTACTATCTGTCTCCCCTGCTCTTTCCCTTCTCAATGACTACTGGGCACCAAAAACCTGGAAGCCAAAGCTTTTCACTCAGATTTCTGGAGTGTATAACCTACCTTGGACCTTTCGCTAGAAGAGATAATACAGAATGTCTACTCCTAGTTGTCTCCAGTTCCGTGTATTTAGAGCACTTTGGATGGATGGGGAAAGAGAGGTAGATAATCTGAACCATGTGTCAGACCACTGCAGCAAAACCTTACCAATGTCTTTATTCCATAAACTCTATCAAAGGAGCCATTTAGTTAGTGCCCAGTTTATCTCCAACCATCTGCATATTTCACATAGTCTCCCCTGACAGGTAATGTGGAGGTACAGGTATCAATACCATAGCTGTACAGATGAAAGAATTCAGACTTAAAGAAGCTTAGTTTGTTCACTGTCATCCAGCAGGTCAATAGAAAGTTGGGATTCAAACACACCCTTCTTTGACTAGAACTTCAGTAGTTCTACAGCCCACAAAGCCAAATAAAGGGGCTGAGTTTACTTTCATATAGTCTTTCTCCACAATAAATATGTGAGTATATCATGATGCATTGTGAGAAAGAAACTCCACTGACAAAAATGACATGGAGATATACTTTCCAGATGGTTCTTCTTCAGTCAGTCTGTGGTGAGGTGACTCTTTTCAGGAAACCATGGTAAAATGTTTGAAGTGTGTGTGTGTGTGTGTGTGTGTGTGTGTGTGTGTGTGTGTGTGTGTGTGTGTGTGTGTGTGTGTGTGTGTGCGTGTGTGTATGTGTACATACAGGCTCTCCATCATATAGAATTAAATCCTGTTGATGGTTATAGAGAATGAACATTGGTATAAACATTTTGCTAAAGCTTTCTTAAAACTTCAATGATTTTTTTTATTTGCTAATTAAAACCCTAGTTTGGGATTTCATCACTGGTGGTAGTCAACTTTCCATTATTTTCTTATGAGAAAATGCCTGGGATGATCAAGCCTAAAAAGAGAAATATTTATTTTAGTTCATAGTTTTTGGTGGTTTCTGCCTGCAGGTGTTGACTGGGTTGCAGAATGTCATAATGACAGCACGTGACAGTGGAAGCTAGGACAGAGGAAAGGATCAGTGTCACTGTATCTTCCTCAAGGCACACCCTAGTGATCTGACATCATTTGGTTGGGCTTCAACACTTCCCAATAGCACCACAGATTAGGGTACAAGCCTGGGATTTAAGGGAGCCCTTACCCCAATGACAGCAGGACTCATCCCAGTCCAAGACCTTATTACCTCTCCAGGTGGATGAGATAACCTAGGGCTATCTCTTCTCTCTTCAATCCCTAAGGTAAAAGTTTCATCTTTTCTATTTTCTCTAAGAGGAGGCTTCCATATGTCACCACTACAAAGTCAAAATGATCTCTCTTAAATTTATATTTTTTTAAATAAAAAGTTTTATACTCTATGCATGTATGTATGCCTGCATGTATGAATATGCACTCTGTGTGCCTGGTGCCTGAAGAGGCCAGAGAATGCGTTGTATCTCCTAGAACTGGAGATAAGGATGATTGTAAGTTAGCATGTGGGTGCTAGGTACTGAACCTAGGTCTTCCGGAAGAGTAGCGAGTGTTCCTAACCACTGGGCCATCCCCTGTCCTGACTATGACCTCTTTATGCATAGGCTCTCAGCTGCTCTATCCACTCATCCTCTCTTCCTTCTTTTCCCCATACTTGAGTCCTTTATTTTATTTCCAGAGATTCTTCATTCACTTTCCTCTGCTCTTACTTTGGCAACAATATTTCTTAGCTCAACCTGCAAAGTTCTTAGCTATCTGCTTCTCAACGGTCCCTGTCTCATCCCACTCTTCTGAATTTTTTTCTGTAACTCAAACTGATCTTCTCTATCAGTCAGGTCAGACTGGAACAATATCTACCACCTCTATATCTCAGGAGCTTAGAAGCAGAGTCTCAGATATTGCTCAGGGTAAGAATCCAGGCTGTAACAGCAATGGTAGACTAGGAATTCCCAATGAACAGTGCATAAAGGCTGTAGAGAATCCCACTCAAGTCTGACACACATGCTCACACACTATATTAGCTAGAGAAGTCACAAATCCATGCCCATGTTCCAGAGGCAGAGAAATACAGCCACAGCACCCTATTACATTCAGCACTGGGCATTGTGCTTGCTGATCTCCTTCTATATAAGTCATTGTCCTATATCTAAAAAGACACCATGACCAAGGCAACACTTATAAAAGAAATTATTTAATTAGAGCTGGCTTGCAGTTTCAGAGGCTCAGTCTGTTATGACAGGCAGCATAGCAGCAGATGGGTGTGGTGCTAGAGAAGTAGCTGAGAGATAAATTACATTCTGATCTTGAGAGAGAGGGGGGTGTTTGAGTATTTTACAAGGCTACACCTCCTCATCCTTCTTAAATAGTGCTACTCCCCGGTGACTAAGCATTAAAATATATGAGCCTTTGGGGGCCGGTCTTATCTAAACCATCACACCTTCTTTTCATCTTATATCCCTCGGTCTTATTTAGGAGCCCTTGTCTTCTTCAGGGTATTCACCCCATTCACCAATTTTAAGCTTGATAGTAAGGCAACATTCCTGAATTGGTTTAAATACCCACGGCAGACAATTATAGCAACATATGCATGTGTAAAATTTACCATCATTACAAATCGATCTTTGAGTGTTGGTTAATATCTATCTCCCACACAAGACTGTAGGCTCTATGAAAATGATGAAAATGTTGGTTTTGCTTATCAGTGTAAAGACCCAACAATTTAGCATCTTTTCCACAGCCCCCACTATTTCACATGGTATCATTCATGGTTCTTACAAAAGCCATTTCCCTAGGTGCCATCATGGCCACATTTTATAGGGGGAAAAATGAAAGCATAGACCCTTTCCAAATTCATGTAGTTGGTAAAAACTGGAAAGCCAGGATTCATCCCGAAGCCTTCTGCTGCCAGAAACATGCTGTCACCAAGGACTGGTGTTGTTCATAGCACTTTAAGGAACTAATTCCTCCCTAGTACCAGAAGGGATGCTCAGTAAATGCTTCCAGAAGTAAACCTGAATTGAATAGAGCACACTCAGGGAAAGACTCTTATGAAGTCTTTACCTGGCATGTCAAAGATGGAGGCGTCTTCAACAAGTTAGGTTCACATGGTTCCACCGCTGTTGCTTACCAAGTAGTAAAGTACAGCTCCAGGTCAGATTGGTATAGAGTCACTTTCTGTGTCATCCTTGACAAGGAGTGGCATGTGGTTTTTATATCTCAGAGTCATTCATCATCCCATCATTCTTAAGCAATGAGGTAAGAAATGGGGCCCAGGAGGATTCCTATCCATAGGCAAATGGAGGCTTATTTATGTGAAGAGTACAGTATGTCTTCCAGTCCTCACTCTGTTCTGAAATTAGCTTTCCTGGGTCAGAAAGAAATGCCAAAGGTGCTGAAATCTCCACAGTTACACACAGTTGAAATTAGCAGTGAGTCATTGTTTGGAATGGAAATGGCAGCAGAAGTCAACATCGGGAGGGCAAATGACTCACTGAACTGTACAAACCCTGCCGCCAGTTAAGATTTCCTTGAAGGTTTGCAATCAGAGACCCACATAAAACCCAGAGGGTGGTGGGAAATTATGACTCTGTCTACCAGGGTGGCTGGCCTATTAGGATTTGCAGGGAGGGATGCACATGTCATATGTCCATCATTCAGAGATGTGATGTGCCTCACATAGAGGAAAACACACCAGCCATCAACCTGATAGTTCTGTTTGCACCCAGGACTACAGAGAGTAATACCTATTGCCCAAACTCCCTGAAAAGGTGGGGGATGGATAAAAAGTTTTGTTCAAATGCTTCTAAATGGCAGAATCATATGGACATAGTGTGGGAGGAAATACCTTTGAGGCTGAGACTGTTCTTTCCCTCAAGGAGAAAAGATCTAGCTCATAAGAGGCACCCTATAATTACCCAGATAAACAAAGAGTTGTTCCTGGGGCAGCCAAGCATCCTTCCACACAAATGAGAATTTACTGAACCAAAGTCTGATGGGAATGGTGGGGAGGAAGTGGGTCCTGGGGCATCTGGGGACACATCTGGCATAGGGCCTCCCAGGAGGCTAGGAATCTGTCTCAAGACTCCTAATCTTAATGTTCTGTCCTCCAAAAGGCCCATTTTTATTGACTTTCCATGTTGACTTCAGTATAAAGTGATTTGATAGCTGGAAATCCAGTAGAGTTCAGTTCTCCCTGCAGTCATAGGGGACAGGTCACCAGAGAAGAAAGCTTTGGCTTGAGTCTGGAAAATATCAATCTTCACCTCATCCCCTGCCCTTTGTCGCTACCCCAGATATCTCTTTTAGTCTCTGATTCTGAATACCTGAGTGCTTGGATAATATGCAGTGGGTGGCTGCAGTGGGTGGCCACAGGAGCAATAGAAACAGTAAAGCAAAACACAACAGGGTTCATTGTGGGGGAGCCTACTGTACAATGAGTAATCCAGGACCACTCTTTGTGGGTGCAGGCTCTAGACACACATTCTTCCCTTCCATTGTCTTTTACACAGAGATCCTATCGCCCGACTTCCCAATCTCCAGCACATTTGTGACTTCTTTCAATACACAGACACTTGTTTTATGCATATTGGCCAGATACTGCGTCCTGTGCTTCAGAGGAAATAGTGGTGAGTGTCCCAGTCTCTGCTCCTCAGAGGTGCCTCAGCTTGTTCTAGAATGGGTCAAGAAATGTTGGAAAATGTCTCAGTTGTCTAGAGCATCTAGGAAATACCTAACCTCTGACGACTCAAAGCTCAAAACTGAGACTGGTTCAGGGTCTCTTTTCCGGTCTGTGTCATGGTTTAAATATAAATAAGCCCCTGTTTTTATGTTGAATAATTTAGTGGTGCTACTCTAAGAGGTTTGAAAGCTTCAGGAAATTGGGCCAGACTGGAAGAACTAACTTAGAGAGGAGGGTGGGATTTTAGAGTCTATTTCCTGCTCCTACTTGTCCGTGGGATTTTAGAGTCTATTTCCTGCCCCTACTTGTCTGTGGGATTTTAGAGTCTATTTCCTGCCCCTACTTGTCCTTTTCTGGACCCTCTGAAACCATGAGCCCAAACAAATCCCTCCTTCCTTTAGTTGTTTATGTCATATATTTTGGTCACAGCAACAAAAAGCAACCAATGTATTCTGTGTTAGGGCTTCTTCCTCCTTGAAAGCCATTACACCATTCTCTTACTTGCAATGCCATGGCTGATAAATGAGTCTTGGTAAGCAGTTCAACACAGTAACCCCTCCCACTTGAAATTCCTTCCTCATCCTGGAACAGGGCAGTCCCTCTCCCAGGATACTTCAGTTTTTACCTTGTCCTTCCTAAGACCTGAAGCTGGGTGATGGGTGTGACATCTAAGTCACTCTCCATCATCACCTTAAGAAGGAATTGTTGGGCTAAGAACTTGACATTCATAGGTAAGACCCTAATTTACTTGAATTTTCTTGTCTCAGCTAAGAACTAAGAATAAGGAGGTTCACTGGGCAAAGACTATACACTTAAAGATGCAGGTTCTGAGCTGGAAGAATAGCTCAGTGGTAGAGTGCTATCAGCATTGTAGTATAAGAATTTATACAAACATGTACATTATTCTGTAACCAGAGAGGGGGTCTTGAAGTATGCTGCTGGGGAATCAATAGACATCAGCAATGTGGAATTGTGAGGTACCCAGTCCAATAAAGTATTGTCAGCATCAGGTTAGATATTCTGTTTTACACCTACAAGATAAAGACACTGAGGTACCAAAAGAGTAGTTGGTATGCCACGGGTCACACAACCAAGGAGGCCCTCTGGGCTTTTCACTTTCATTTGTATGGTGACTGGACTCCTGTTGCCATTAGTAACCAGCCATGTGTGCCAGAATTTGAAAGGGAGCTTCTCACTCTGGCTTAGAGTCTAGAACAAGCAAGAAGAGAAGAAAAGCAGTGGGGTGTGGATGTGAAGCAAGTCAGCTCTGGGATGCTGATGCTGATGTCCACTAGGGCATCTGATGCTTATTCTCAACCCAGAATCACAAATGAACCAGATGCATCTGTGGAGGGGCTAGCAAGTCTATGGAGTTACTTCTCTATTGGTCACCCATCTGCTCTCAGAATGAGCACTTGATGACTCATTTTTAATTTAAACGTTGCAGGTTGAAAAGATAAAAATTCTTGAAAGTTGCCCTACTATTGATTAGACCTATATAAATATGTACATATCAATGCATTTTTGCTAATGCCATGTGGGTACTTCAATTCTGTTTGATTTTTCTAATTGCCAGAGTGTCTCCTTTCTACTGAGAGATCAATAATAATAAAGATGAAAGGCCTAAAAACGCGTAATCACTTTCTGCTTCTAGCTTCTATTTTACGAATAAAACATTGATGCTCTTTTTAAGTTGGCCATCACTCATCATGTAGGTTTTGCAGACAATAACAGTTCATTAGTAATATCTGGTAGGGAAGATGTATGATGCTGTAAATATTTAAAATCAAATTTGAAAAAGAAGACAGAGATGAATGCCTGGGATGGAGTGGGAGGGTTGAACACGGTGCCCAGGGCTATGCTTTTCACAGCCACCTCCACTAGGGTCCTGTAGCTATTTTCTCATAGAAGTCTCATGGAGGGAGACCTAGTCATGTGTCCAGAAGGACCAAGATGGTTGTCTTAGTTAAGGTTTATATTGCTCTGAAGAGACACCATACCATGGCAACTCTTATAAAGGAAGACATTTTATTGGGGCTGGCTTATAGATTCAGAGGTTTAGTCCATTATCGTCATGGTGGGAAGCATAGTGGCACATAGCCAGACATGGTGCTGGGGAAGTAGCTGAGAGTTCTACATCCAGATCATTAGGCAGTAGAGAGTATAACACTATTATGGTATCAGAGTAACCTGGCTCAATCACTCAAAACCTCAAAGCCCACCCCAGTGTCTTAGGGTATTACTACTGTGAACAGACACAATGACCAAGGCAACTCTTATAAAGGAAAACATTTAATTGAGGCTGGCTTTACAGGTTCAGAGGTTCTGTCCATTATCATCAATGTGGGAGCATGGCAGCATCCAGACAAATATGGGGCTAGAGGGGCTGAGAGTTCCACTTCTTGTTCTTAAGGCAGCTAGAAGACTGTTTCCAGGCATCTGGGATGAGGGTTGCCCATAATGACACACCTACTCCAACAAGGCCACACCTCCTAATAGTGCCACTCCCTGTGCCAAGCATATAGAAATCACACCCAGTGACACGCTTCCTCCAACAAGGCCACATCTACTCCAATTAAGGCCATGCCTCCTAATTGCATCACTCTTTATGAGCTGGGGGCTACTGTTTTTAAACCACCACTATGGTCAATGCAGAGTTGAATGAGTACGTGAAGCTGCTATCTTTCTAAATGTAGCTCCTTAGATACAGATTTGGGTGCCATAAACTTAGTTCAAAGAAGATTTATGGTAGCATCATGAAGGCTTAAAGGCTCACGCTAGAAAAGAGAAAGCTAAGTGAGGGTATATCCTTGGCAAGTCATTGCTGGGGACAAGCAGACCCAGTCTATGGGATGTCCTTCAAGAAACTCAAGGGAACCTAGTGGTCTGAAAACTGCAAGATATCTTTTATTTCTGTGGGAGCACTATCCCAGAACTTGTGTTAATATTGACATTCCCAGCTGATCTCGAACTCAGATCTAGATGAACCTATAGAAAGCATCATAGGTATTGAAACTTCTTTGTATCTGTTCCCAGACAGGTCCTCGGTGGAGTCTTAGGAGGGCATAAATTTGCATATGAATCCCCCATGCTTTCTGTGGCCTAAATCAAATTACAAAGTTAGATGCTCAGCTGTCATTGGATGACCATCCATTCCAGGATGGATCCTGGAATGGCCTTGTTGGGGTAAAACAAGTCAGCCAACCCAGAGAGTCCACTACACCACCATCATCTTCTTCTAGAATGATACGCCTCAGATTTTCCTTCAACAACACATCCAATAGTTACAGACAACAAAAGTTGGGTATAACTACCATGTAACCCAACTAGGAAAATGAGGCCTGGGAAAACAGCCTTGAAGATTGGCAATAGTGATGCCATGTGGGGGAAGTGGACCCTGCCACCAGATAGGACTGGTAAGGCTGAGGAAGTTCAGACCCCTGGGAATCTCAGTACTGAGAACTACAGGCATGGAGCCAGCTCCCTGACAAACTACCTGATCTGGAACATGTAACCACGTCACTCCACTGAGAAGACCACGACAATCTGTCACAGAGCATAAAAACCTGGAGTTCCCTATATTATTTAGGTATCTAGATAGGTCCCAGAGTGTTCAGACAATGAGCTTCCCTCTGGACACTCCTTCCTGCAAAAGGTGTTTAATCCCTGGTCCACCCTGAGTACATCTACCCTGGTTACATCCACCATCAAATAAAACAGTTTGGACAGGCAAGGACTATCTTTCATCAAGGATTGCCTCAGGGAACACACCTAAATCTCCTGAAGAAGGTCTTCTCTCTTCCAGCCCCTTTCTACTCTCAGCACCAAATTTCTCTGAACCAAACTGGATTCTGCTCTCATCCTAGGCCCAGCCTTCCCTTTCCTGCCTGGCCCAAAGAAGTCCCGAGAGGAAGTGTGAACCCTCATATCCCCATTCCCAACTCCCAGTGGTAGGCAATGTGCCTGGATACACAGGAGACTGGGAACATCTGACGGGAACTGAGAGCATCTGTCTCAGGCTCCACTGTTTCTCACCCAGGGAAACACAGACTTGAACCCCTATTATGGACTGTGTTCTACCTCCTCTGAGTGCCTTGGACTGGCACCTAGTGGTGAGGCAGACATGCAGCCCAGCAATGCCAGATGACAGAACTCAGTCAAGGAAGAAATTGTTGTTAGAGATTATATCTACCTGCAATTGTGAAAGTGTGGCCAGGAAAAGCCTTTAAGATGTCCCTTTTCTATTTACTTCCTCTTGGATGTCTTTGAAGGACTCTGAGCCTTGGGGGATTGGCTGTGAAATGTCCTACCCAATCCTTTGTTTCTTAGAGCTGGCCCAGTTCCCTAGCTCAAGCCCTTACCTCCTTTCTATTACAAACTTTCTCTGAACATGTTTTACTTCATGGAAACCTTACTTTCTACCAAAATATGAACATGTGCCCTTTGTTATTAACCAAGAATGATGTGTGTGTGTGTGTGTGTGTTTGGGGGGGTATGTCTTTTGATGGAGGACTCCTGAAGCCAAACTATTTTAGCTAAAGGGATGAACTCCTATGGTCTCATCCAGCTCCGACTGCTAAGTCTATAAAGTCACACAATGTCATTCCATGAGGAAGTCAGGCCATATAATTTAATGTCCTTGATTGGTGCAGTTTTATATCATGTCTCTGAGATAGAAACCAGTTTTCTTGAGGTCGTGACTTTGTGGACTTGTTATAGGCTGGTAAAAGGAGAGGGTGGCACAGAGTCTAAAGGATGTCAGAGCTGGAACAGAACCTGGAGCCGTCTGTTTCAAACAGGATAGCAGACTGGGAGCTTCTGGGACATACAGCCAGGCAGAGCAGAGACAGCGTGGACATATTTAGGACATATGCTTTTGTTAAGGGGCCTGGAACAACTGCGTATTAGACCATAAATACACTACTGGCAGCAATGACTCCATCTTTCTCCTATGCCAAGACACGTTTAAAAACATGGGGCAAAAGCAGTCATCATCTCCTTTTAAATGTTCCAAGTGGTGAGATGTTTATAAATGTGAAAGACAAATCATTCAGTTTTCTCATGGTTCTGACCCTCAGTTATCTTTTTATCTGTTTGTGGATAAACCCACTGGGCTTGCCCTTAGAACTGAGATTAGAGGCAACTCCCTTGATGAACTGTAACATTTGATTTCTACTGGGCCTCATACCTCTCTCACAGTATTGAAGATATCCTTTTGCCCTCACTCTCCTCTGTCAGGGTGGTCACTTGACATTTTAGAATACAGGACTCAGAAATGATTATGGGATTCTAAGATAGTGGTCTGGCAAACAATGAATGACTATCAGAAAGTTATTTAACCTTTGTTCATAGTCTTATATAAACCAATTGGTCTTAGTGACATCATTACAAAAACTTGCATTAACTCAGAGGATAAGCATAATCTTTTCTTCTGTTATTTTGAGGGGAATTTCTAGGCACTTCTACAACTTGGGTTCTGAGAGTAGGAGTCTCATATTTTATTTTCTTTATCCATCTATTTTACATAATAGATTATTATATAATAACTTCATAACAATGCTTTTAATATTTGTAGACACCCGATGGTACTGAAGGATAAGACTTGTTGAATCATCATATAATCAAAATAAAAAAGAAATAGTAGAGGAGTTATATTGGCCATACAGAAGCCTCCAGAACACACTGATGTTACTGTGGTATAGAATGATCAATAAGTAGGGTGGAGTAGAAGGGTTGAAAACTCACTTTCCTCCTGTTTTATGGAAACTGGATAACCTAATGTGTAAACTAAAAGCCTCAATGGAGTCTTTGTATGGATGATGAAATAAATCTATAAAGAACCAAACAGGAGTATTGAAAATGCCAGATCTGAAGATGACCTCTGAAGAGGAGGTTCCTTAGTCACTATTCTGTTGCTATGAAGAGAAACTATAGAAGGCAACTATTATAAGAGAAAGTACTTAATTGGGCCTTTTTTTTTTATATAGTTTTAGAGTTTTAGTCTAACACCATGGCAGAGAGCATGCAAACAGGTGCTGGAATATTCTGACCTATAGTTAGAAAGAAAGATTCTTGACATGAGCTATTGAAATCTCAAAGCCCACACAGTTCCTCCAACAAGGTCATGCTTCCTAATCCTTATAATCCTTTCAAATAGTGCCACTCCTTGGTGACTAGGCATTCAAATATATGAATCTATGGGAGCCATTTTTTATTCAAACTACCACATTCCACTCCCTTGCCCTTGGAGGTGTGTAGTCATATCATAATGCAAAAATGTATTCAGTTCAAATTTAAGTTTTCTCATAGTTTATTACAGTCTTGATACAGTTTAAATGTCCAAAGTCCAAATTCTTTTCTGAGACATATAGCTATCTCTTAAATATAACTGCCTGTAAATAAAGATAAATAGCAGGTCACATATTTTTAATATACAATCACACAGATTATATATTAACATTCTAAATGGAGGAAAGAGAGCATAATGAGGAACTACTTTATCAAAACAAGACTGAAAACCAGAAGGTCAAACTCCAAATTCTGCAGCTTCATGTCTGATGTCAAACATTTCTTTAGAATTTCCAACTGCTTCCAGCTTTGCTGACTGCTATATGTTTCTCTCTCTCTCTCTCTCTCTCTCTCTCTCTCTGTCTGTCTGTCTGTCTGTCTGTCTGTCTCGGTCTCTCTCTCTCTCTCTCTCTCTCTCTCTCTCTCTCTGTCTCTCTCTCTCCATAGCTTGTTATCTCTTTTCATTGGCAGTTATTCCATGACTGTGGAATCTCCAAAATATTGAGGTTTCCCACATAACCCAGGCTGCAGTTTCACACAATGGCTTCTCTTGGTCTCCATGCAGGGACACCTCTCACAAAGGTCTGGCCTCAGTGGCTTTCCTTAGAGGCAGAAGGAGATTCTACAACCTCTTTCTTGTATCTTTGAATCTAAAGGCAGAATCATGTGGTAAAGCTACAATGTTCTGCTGCTTGGTAGGGCTGGAACATGACCCCTTCTTTAAATTATATTTGCATCAGATTTCTGATATTGATTATTTCTTTCACTGATTAAGTTTTTCCTAATTCCTTTTTAAAGTTGGAAACTTAGCTCAGTAGGTTCTTGCCCTGAGACTACCTCTCTTTTTATTCCATTTATCATCAGGCTTTTCTTTAAACTTTTATCTCCTTGAGAATAAGACTTAGCTCCATTATACTTCTGGTGCTCTTTTTCTCCTTGAAGTATACACTTTATATTTCTTTTTGTCTAACTTGCTTCTTTCTAATGAAGATGTGCATAAGAGTGATTATTAATAACCAAACAGCAGAATTAATACTAGGCAGTCTTAAAATATCCTCTCCCAATGCAATTAATTCAAAACTCTTCAATTTAGCCTCAAGCATATTTTAGTTCAAGAGCAAAAATCAGTCACATTCTTTGTCTAAATAGCATAAGAATGGCCACTTGCAAATATCTTTTTCCTCGGAAATTTACTAAACTGGATCCCCACAGTCCAAAATGCCGTCAAAATGCCATCCATGGTCTTACTTGTATTGTCCATTAAGCCCTGCTTAAAGTAATCAATTACTTTCCTTGTCCAAACTCCTAAAGTCTTCCATATTCCTTCAACAAACAGCATGGCCAGGCCTACCACAGCAATACCCTACTCCCCAGTACCAACTTCTGTCTTTTCATTGTTCTGTGTCTATGGAAAGGAACAATGAACAAGGCAACTATTATAAGAGAAAGTATTTAATTGGGGTCTTGTTTAAAGTTTCAGAGGTTTAGCCCATTATTATAATGGCAGGAAGCATGGTGACATGCAGGTAGACCCTGGAGCATTAGCTGAGAGCTACACCAAGATCTGTATGCAAAGAGAGAGACTCTGGGCTTAACATGGGCTTTTGAAACCTCTAAGCCCACCTGTAGTGACACACCTCCTTCAACAAAGCCACACTTTCTAACCCTTCCAATCCTTTCAAATAGTGTCATTCTCTGGTAACTAAGCATTCAAATATATGAGCCTATGGGAGCCATTCTTAGTCAAACTACCCCAAGCAGTTAGGTTAAGAGTGATTGACTAAGTCTGGGAATGATGCACATTAGATACACACACACATACACACACACACACACACACACACACACACACACACACACACCACAACACCACACTCAGAACTTGTGGTTTCTCTGGCAACATCCTCATATAATCTCCTAAACCTCTTCCTTTATAAATGACCCCAACCACATGTGGTAAAAATTACTTTAGACTGATCATTTCTCCATTTACCTTCTTTTTCTAATCTGAAGTTTATCATTCACTGATATTGCTATTCTCTATGGGCAATTTAGAAATGAGAACAAACTTGTGCTTACAGGAGTATCTCATTCGAAGTCATTGCTTACCAGAATTGAGACAAATCTGTTGACATCCAAATGAAGTATTCCTGTTCTGAAACTATGGCTGGGTTGAAACTCTTCTCTAAAAATATAGACTTTGCTCCAAGGCTTCATTATTGAGTTCAAAACAACTAAAGAAAATGGGTCTTGCTTTTCTTCATCCCTGTGGAGAATTTTTTGTTATTATTGACTATATTACAATGTATAAATGTTTTCTGAGTCCAGTGTATGCACTCAGGATGATTCTAGAACTGGGATTGGGTACATATGGAAATTAATAGCCTGCCACTATTCAAGGCATGGAGTGCATAAGCAGAGTAACAGCAATGGGAGAAATGACCCAAACCATGTTGCCCATAATGCAGCTCAGAGGAGACAAGCAAGAAGAAAGTCTGGGGTGGAATAGATGGGGACATTTTCATGGAGACTGTGGGACTTAAGGGTGAATGTGAAGAGACAAAAAAGCCAACTCTTGATCAAGGGCTTCTGAAAAATTCTCTTCCCAAGGGCCTGAGAAGAGGTCAGTTCAGGACCTTTGGAAAATTCCACCAGGAACCCCTCCCCTCCTGGAAGAGAGAGGTCATGGAGCATGTAGGCACCCCTCCCCACCAGAAAGGAGAGGCTGATTACATTCCTCAGAAAGACCACAGAGGGAACTGACCATTTGACCACATGCAGATAAGGGAAGCACGTGAGATCTCATTCCCTAAGGACTAATCAGTTTAAAAGTCATACTGTTTTGCTAATCACATTGTGCCTAGTTAACAATGCTCTATTCTGCCCCTGAAAACTGTATAAAAACTCGCCGAATGGGCCACCTGTGGTCGCCACCTTTACTTCAGGTGCAGGATGACCCCAGCACACTGGAATAATAGATTCCTCTTGCTTTTGCATCGATCTCCAGCTCCACATGGTTCACTCAGAGGGTCCCTGGTAGCTAAGGCTCATCAGAATCTTACACCTGAACTATAGAAAGAAATTTCAGTACAAATGAAAATAGCTTTGTTCAGACTCATTGAAAATAGATGAAGCTTGAAATGTTAGTATAATACTCATTGATGCAGCTGGATATTAGGTCAGAGCATTGAGTTCATATAATCACATCTAAATTCAACACCTAATATTTGAAAGGTAAATGAATAGTGGGATTTTTGTTGTTTTTGTTGCTGCTTCTGGTTGTAGTGGTGGTAGTGGTGGGGGGGTCAGGGTATAATTGTGTATTGTATACTAGTGCATGTTCATACACCATATCACTTGAGTGGGGGTTAGAGGAAGACTTCAGGTATCATTCCTCACATTTTACCTTGTTTGACTTGTTTGAGCCAAGGTCTCTCTTGTTTGCTGAGGCTGGCTGTCCCAAGTGTTTCTGGAGATCCTCTGTCTCAACCTTCCATCTCACCATAGTAGCACTGTAATTATAGACTGGTGGTACCATGCTCAGCTTGACCTGGGTTGAGTAAATGCAAACTTAGGTTCTCCCATTTGCAGAACAAGCACACTACTCACGGACCTATATCAACAGTTGCCATGAGAATTCAATATTATTTGTCGTCTCAGTCACTGTTCTTTTGCTGTGAATAGATGCCATGATAAAGGCAATTATTATAAAAGAAATCATTTAATTGGGGACTTGCTTACAATTTCAGAGGATTAGATTATTGTCATCATGGTAGAGAGCATGGTGGCACACATGATGCTGGAACAGTAGCTGAGAGCTACATCCTGATTCTCAGGCATCAGGTAGAGGGGGTATTAATGTGGCCATTTTGGAACCTTAAATTACACCTCCAGTTACATACTTCCTTCAACAAAGCCATACTTCTTCCAAAAGAGGCCCTTCTGGTCCTTCTAATCCTTTCAAACAGCTCCACTTTTCATTCAAATATATGAGCCCGTGGGGATATTCTTATTCAAACCACCACAATGGTCAAGACTTCCTGGCAGATGAGGCTCCTGGGTACCCTAAAGGCTAATATTCTATGCCTAAGTAAGTATGAATGACCTTTTGCCTGGAGTATTGGAAAACAATAACTCCAGATTCCCTCCTTTTGGTTGTGAGACCAGCCTTAAAGGGCTGAGTCATTTCTTCAGCCCTGGACTTCCCTCTTAACAGGGATCTTTCATTTATTCCACACTAGATTGGAGAAAAGAACAGATATACCCAAAGGTATATTTACTTTTTGTCTGTGCTTCTGTTTGCTTGTGTTTCTGGATAAAATATCATTCACTGAGAAAATATATAGATCTTGATTCTTAGCTTCTCCCTTGGAACTAGAAGTAAACTAAATAATGTGATCTTCCCTATTCCTTTGAGGGGTCTCAACTCAAATGTTTCCCTACTTAGCATCTTTAAATCAATATATTTCAACTCCTAACTTACTACCCATCTTCTATCAATCTGCTTCATCACTTTAGGGGCTGAATCTCAGCAAAAAAAAAAGTGCAATCTGAGATAGGTAGGTCCTGTTGAAGACTGGTGTATGGTGCAGTGAATGGGTGTTGAAATGTGGAACTCTATGGAGGATCAAGAAGTACTTGCTGGAAAGGAGGCAGGACTATTGATCCTCAAAGTCAGTTCCAAAGAGGCAGAGCAAGAAACAGAGCCAGAAAGAAGGTTCAGGAAGTTACCTACATAGGACTGAAAGCATTGTTGGAGTTCACTAAATGTTCATCTTATTTTTATCACTATTTTAGAGCCCCACTGTTGTGTTGACCCATTCAGAAACGGTACTTGCCATAGAATTGCAAACTCCACTAAATTCATAAAGTAAAATTAAAATATAAGCATGCACTTATAAACAAATCATGATCTTTCACTTCTATACAGCAGTTAAAATAGGATGAGGTGGGAGTGTGAGCACCGTTGATGAAGGAATTTCAAAAGCAAGCCATACAGTATAGAAAGACATGAATACTTCGATCCCATGATCACATTAGCTTCTCTTCACACACCAAAGCTCCATACAAGATGGAACTGCCAGGATTGTGCTAATAACTTGTAACCCCTTTCCTGCATTCACTCTTCTGTTATGTGAGAGACGCCATGAAAGCACTCCACAGCATAAACACTGAGGTTCTGGGTGGTCACACAGTTCCCATTGTCATTTCAGAGTGTATTCTAGCAACGAGTTCATAGGTCAACAGTTCATACCTGGAAAATCCTATTCTTCTCACACAGCTTTACACATGGGGAGTGACAACACAGGTAAGGGAGAGGGGAAAAGGTGGGTGGGTAGGAGACTTGATTTATATTATAAATTTACATATTCCTTTATGTACTTGAAACAAAGTATATATGTAACTCTGTTTATAATTTTATAGATATAAAGATGTCCCTGACATAAAAGGGAGAGTATTAAATGGTCCCACGTATGAAATGACTGAAATAGGCAAGTCATGGAGACTAGAAGTAGATTAGAGACTTGGGGGGGGGCGTGATGTGGGAATGGACATTTATTGCACAGTTGGTATGAAGTTTCTCTTTGGGTTTTTGAGAAAGTTGTGTGAGGATTACACAGTATTTATAATATATCTCTAAATTTTAAAAAGATTTATTTATTTGTATTTTACATGCATGAGTATTTTGCCTGCATGTACGAATGTACACCATGTGTGTTCCTGTCACCCTCAGAAGCCAGAGGAGGGTGCTAGATTCCTTAGAACTAGAAATAAGAATGGATCTAAACCCCGGTGTGAGTGTGACCTGAACCAAGGACCTCTGCAAGAACAGCAAGTGTTCCTAACCACTGTACTATCTTTATAGCCCCATGTTTCTGAATTCTTAAAATAAATTAGACTGGCAAATTTTATGAAAATGTTACTAGGGGTTGGAGGAAGAAGGGAATGGAGGGAGGAAAAGGGGAGGAGTTATATGAACTGAATTGTTTTGGTTTCTGAGAAACTAACATTCCTATTCTTCTTTCTCTTGGTGTTGGTCAGAGGTCACACTGCTATTTAAAGTGCCCAAGGATGATCTGAGGTCCTGAGAAGTAGCAGGCAGAAATCATCAAAATCATGGAAAACATCTTACATCTTCCAAAAGGTGGGAATGAAATGTGATCTGAGGGTTAATTTACACAGAGCAGACCTTCAGATAAAGAATAAGAGACCTAGTCAACTACTTTACTCATCCATCTGCCCATTCATCCATTCATACCTGTGTATATTCTGTTCATCTTTAAGACGTATCAACAGTGAGCCAGACCTCCAGACAAATTGAAGGAGTCACATTTCTCATTAGATTCAATCAGCATGGATTCTGATTCTGTCGTTCTACAAAAAGAATAAGGCATGGAGAATCATGGCTACTTCTTACATCATTTTTGCCATGTGACTTCGGATATGTTTCTCCCTTTCTCTGAGTTTATAACATGACCTCAAAGATGACCCTTATTCAAATTACTCATTTCTTCAGTAGAATTACTATCTGAATACCCATAGACGTTTTCAAATATGCCTGAAAGTCTATGGAGGACATAGATGCTTCACAAACTGGAGGAATTTGTCCTCATGTTTGCACCAACAGAAAGGAGTGGAGTTGTAGCTGTGTCAGCCAGCATCTGGTACTTAATGTCAGTGAGGACCATGATAGCAAGGCAAACACATCAAGGGGGCATGTGATTAAGATTCATGTAACTGAAACAAAGCATAGTTGTTTACCAGTAAAAAGACTTTATAAGCACCAATGGAAAGCCACCTCCACCTTGGCACCATGAAAGAGTGCCTAATAAAGGGGAAACAGGCTTTTCTGCAGCGTGTGTATCTTTAACAAATATTGACCTGCCCATTAGTGTTTTACTTTAACATGTGAGTAAATCAAAATAAGGTGTCTTTTATGGGACTCTCTTGTTTTATTATCTGTCATTTAATTTTTAATACCTAAGAGACACCTGATGTATTACCTAATCAAAAGAAGAGAATTATACATTGCACATAATCAGTTATTTTTGCCATATCACCAAAATTAGACTAACAGATGAGGAAAATAAATAAGATGAACTTTAAAAATGAAAATGCTTAGCCTTTGGAATTTTAGTTGACAGCTTTTGAAAATTAAATTATAAGTCAAGTTCTGATAGGTTTGATATCTTCCTTGCAGCTTTGCCTGTGATGTATGGCAGTCCTAATGGAATATCATTTATCATCTGATAATAACAGATGTAGTATTTCTGAGCTTGTCATCTCTTCTGTGATGACAAATAGTCCAACTTGTAGCGGTGATAATGGAATTTTATAATGATCTGTCCTAAACTGACTCTGCTGCAGCCCAGCTATTTTTCTTAAATCTCATAATGCCGATTACACAAAGATTATAACACTCTACGCCTCCCGCTGAAGCATGAGAGCCGATCAATGAATCCAGATTTTAGGCAAACAGCCTGGAAAGATAAAACAATATTTACTTGTTTATTAAAATTACCCCTTTACGCTAATAAGAGAGCCTGCCAAATGCTGCCAGGAATGAAGGACTGTAAACCTAGAGCAGAAACAGGAGAGGGAAACTGTTTATCGCTTAACCAGTGGGCAGAGCATTTGGTCTGTGATCCCACAGATCCAATCTATCATTTTCTGGTGACTTGTTTAATGAAGGCCAGTGTTCAGAACATGAGTTAGAGAGCACAGTCACCCTTCCACTTTATCTCAAGGCAGGATTTATTTAACGATGTAATCTGGGCTTGTCTGATAGGATCACCTTGTTGCTTCTGTCCATTCCATGGTCCAAATCATTACCCCTTGTAATTTTTTTTTCTCAAAACTTCTCAACAGGTTGGGGCATCACAAAAAGGGTGGGTTTGGAGGACAGGAACTTTTTGAAATGTTCCACTGGATGTGGGCATTCCTATTGCAGCCATGACACTCTTCCTGTACAGTCAGGAGTCAGTGCCAGAGTGCAAAATTTCTGTCATAAATTGGATTTTCTCTTCATAACCACAGCAGGCCAGTATGGAGCAAAGAGACAAGCCTTATTGTGAAGACATCAGTTTTGACATAACAGGTATCAGAATTTACCAGAATAAAGGAGGTAGTATATTCTATTAATGACAGAGACTCATGAAAATTGATACCTGCCAAACCCAAAGTATTCCCTGGTAGGGATGCAAGATGTAACAGGAGGCATGCTGTTAAGATGCCTCTGAAGTCACAGCCACTCAGTGCTGTGTTTCACTGTTATCTTGTATTCCATGAATCTTGCTCTTCCTTTTTCAAAGGAGTTCCATTCTAGGTCCAACTAAAACCTTTGTTTCCTTCTTTCATATTCATGGTTTTTTGCAGAACTTCATTCTGGTGTAAAAGGACTCTCAGTGTCATCCACTGCAAAACTGAGGATGTGTTCTGCTCTTGGCTGACTGTGGTGATATGCAAAGAAGGTCTGTGAGTTTGAATGCAACTGTAGAGTACCATGAGGCTTGAGGTCCAGATCTTATCCCAGAAACTTACCAACCAACCATCAATCAGCAGCCAAGGTAATCACTAGCTTCAGTTCAAGCAGAAGTGATCTGTATCAATCAGTGGTTTAGCCAATCATTTAGCCAGATATGGTCCCTGATTGACTTAATTAAGTGTGAATCCAAGATGCCACACAATCTAGATGGTAGTTTGATTGTATTAGACCTAGCCAAATCAGTGCTTGATCAGATCTGTGGTTTCTTTGAATCCACAACTTTTTTTGATCAGTGACTCATCTAAACCACTTTTGGAGTCCATCGTAGCTGATCTAACCAGTCAATAGAGACTCTAGTCAGAGTCTTTTATCTCTGCAGTCACTGATCTACTGCACCAACCTGATTAGCATTTAATCGGAACAGCAGTTAGTTCAGACAGGAAACAATAGGTACAATTAGGAGCTTTAATGCAGTCAGGTGGGTCTGAGGTGGGATTTAAGACTATACACTGAAACTGTTTGATGATGATGGATGATGGCAGTGATGGTAGCTGATGATAGCATCTTGAGGTATACTTGGAGAAATACATGAGTGACACCATATAAGATGCTTGACACAGGGCTCCTCAAGGGCTCAATAATAAACATCCCCCTACACATAGCAAAGATGCTCTGTCCTCATCCATGATTCTGTGAGTCCATAATTAACGATATCATTGCTTACTTCTTACCCTTCCTTTTTTGCATCCCCTTCCACTTGACAATGGGGTTCCTACAAGATGAAAGATCATCTCCTTCTCCATAAGATGTTACTTAAGTGCAGGCAGTCTGCCTTGCTCAAGGGCAGAGTATACTTTCTAGCTGGCTTAGCACCATAATGAGTTCACTTGGGTTTATTCTGAATTGAGTATTGCCCATCCTTAGGGTATCATCAGTCACCTAGGATGGTCAACTAATATCCTTCCCTGATCTTCCAATGTGCTGCTTCCTAGAGTCCCATCCTGACCCAGTGGGCAATTCTTGAAAGACACATGTTCTCAACCCCTATCTACATACTAGATAGATATATGTCTAGATTCTAGACCTTTGCTGTTAGAAG
This sequence comes from Tokudaia tokunoshimensis, assembly GCA_036184795.1. NCBI lineage: Eukaryota > Metazoa > Chordata > Mammalia > Rodentia > Muridae > Tokudaia > Tokudaia tokunoshimensis. The sequence continues at coordinate 16,811,611 of BTHU01000020.1, read as the reverse complement.
ATCATAAGCTTTCTGAGCAGAAGGCTCCCCTCAGGTCACTCGTGGGCATTCTTCTCCTGAGTCAGAGAGTATCCTGGCTTCAGAAGAAGCTCAAAGGTTAGCTTTGACCTCCACTAAGTTCTCAATGTGGCATGTCCCTTAGAGATGAGGAAGAACCCTGCCTGTTGGCCTTACCTTCAGGAGACCTATTGTTTTGAGTATTTTGATGGAAACATTCTAAGTACCTGTGGCCCAGACCTATGCTGGAAGTGTGTAGTGGGTCACTATTTCCAAGGTTCAATCCATTCTCCTCTCCCATCTTTTCTTTGCTAAGGCCTTCAAATGGGTTCAGTCAACAGCTCTGCTTCCCTGAGAGCAGTCTTAAACAAACAAACTCAATTGTTCCTACAATGGCTGCGGTTTGGAATCATTGAATCACATAAGATCCTACAGCCTGCATCAACACCCTGCTATAGAGCAGCAGCCAGATCAAACAGAAGGATACATATGTCTAGCTACCCTATCTCCTGTGAAGCCCTTGGGCTTATCTGTCCATGTAGGCCACATCCAGATTTTCTACCATCTGTCCTATCACTGAAGTGATTCCCTCGGTCTGCAGCTACTCAGGGAGGCAGGCTCCAACCCTCACACCTAGGTTGATCACCTACCAAATTTCCCACCAGGATTCAGGACTGCCCACACTTAGCTCCATCAAGGGCTCTGTTGATTATTGCTAAAGGCAGATTTTTCCTGTCTCCTTCTCTTTTGCCTCAGGTGGGTGTGGCAAAGATATGCCATTTTTAAGCAACCTCAGTAAAGAAGCAACCATGCTTTGTGATGAAGTGGTTTCTCATTGTCCTTGCTCTAGCATAGACATTCACCTTCTACCATGATCTGAACATGTGCACCACATCAAACTTCTCATCATCTTAAAACCTGATCAACGAGAAGACCCCTGCCAGATGCATCCCCTTGAATTCAAGTCAGAATCATAACTACAATACTTCTTCTATGTAGACTACCCACAAAATCATTTGATACACGTAGCCTCCATGAGGGAGTGATGGAAGACCCTGGTAGAGCGAGTTGATATAGAAAAATATTCACAATAACGATCTGTGAGGTTCCTAAGAAGACAAGGGACTAGTGTGTTGTTCTGCTCTTTACCTATAAAACTGAGAACAGAAAGGTTAAAGTCAGAAAAGTAACCACAGCAGACTTTCTGAGTATTTTGGTAAGATAAACATTGGTGGTAGCTGTTAACCAACAGCAGGGAGACTTGCTGGAAGCCAGCATTTGTGTGGGGATGCAGTGCACGGGGAGGGGGGGGATATGGTTGGTGCAATCTCACCATTGTACTATTGCAAGCAGTGTTAACAGATGGTGTGGGAAGACAGTAACCCAGCAAAGAAACGTAATCTTTCAACTCAACAAGAAATGGAAGGAACCACTGTGTGAGCAATGTCACAGACATTGACCTTCTATAGTCCCTAAGCTTGGATGCACTGTTTCTGCTTAATTTCAAACCTCTGCTTCCAGGACAAGGTCACAATACAAGGTATGAGCAACTAAGCGGAAACAATGCATCCATGTTTAAGGACCACAGAGAGCTTCTGAATAGGGAGAAATCATGACCGGAAGAGCCAGTGCCCCTCACAACTGAGGAAGATCACATGCACAAACCTCATGAGTTGCTTTCTTGCTGGCTGGTTATGGGTCAAGAACAAGTCACTGTGGTGGTATTCCCTTAACCCACTGCTGATACAGTCTAAGTGGACATCCCAAACAGCAGACAGCACTTGCTCTCCTACAGTACTTTTTTCCCTGGTACACAATAATAAAACAAAATAACTATAAAGTACAATATGTTACAATACAAAAAACTATCTAAAAGTTACATCTATTTTTGGAATTTTCATTTAATATATTTGGGTAGTGGTTGACTGAATCTGAAAGCAAAAATCATGCATATTTCACAAGAGTCTGCAAAATTTATAGATTTTTAAAAAAAAAATCAAATGAATTGTATTGAGACCCTGCGAAGAAATTTGTCTGATGCCACCTTAAAAGTGGGGTCTGTCCTGGGACAAACCCCAGCAGCTCATGCCAACTGGTCTTCTTGACAAATGACGAGACCTCCTCTCACTAAAGGATGTTCCTCTGTTCAAATGATGTTGGCATGCTTCCCAAATGGACTTCTTCTGGCCATACCCAGTAAAGGATTATACCACAGTGAAACACCTGAGATTGGCAATGCTGCCACTTGACTTGATGTCAGCTAACTTCAAGGTCAGGTTCTCATAGTAATCTTTGTTAATGGTGGCCGAAATCCTAAGGATCTGTGTGGATGAGTGACCATGACCTCAGTAAGAAGTAAGTTACTGTAGGTGTTATGACAAATAGGGCCAAAGTCAGACTTAACATTTCTTCCCCCAGACCTCAGTGCCTGTGAGTCTCGTAGGAGACAGTGTGGTCCAGCTTCAGTATTTTCTACAAAATGTCAGTCCACAGAATAGTATTAGCATTGTAGCCAGAGGCCAATAGACTTGCTCATCTCAAGTGTCTCTCAGACCTGCTGGAGCTGTGTGCATTTTAACCTATCGGATGGAATTTTGATTAGTGTTCAGGGAAAGGATGGGATATAAGTACAAAGGCCCAGGTTCTCACCCTGCCTCCACTATTTGTCAGATGGGGGTGTTCTGAAATTTGATTTGTTTGGCGTTCAGCACCACTGCTGTCCACTATTTTAGTGATCCACTGGAAAGTATTTAAGAAGCTGAAAAGCACCACTGAAGAATCAGTCAACAAGTCTGGAACACAAAAGCTGAAGGTCTTTGTTGTTTTCCTAGCTTGGCTGGAGCAGATATTTAATAGGTATGAATGGAATGAGTGGACCTAACCCAAACCTTGAGCTGGTTTATTTCAGTCATTAACTAATCACTAGAGGTCTAACTCAAGGAAGCACAAGCAACAGTTACCCAGTCACTGAACCCACTGTCCTACACGCTTCCCTTGTGCTTTCAGGCATGGTGATTTATGGTGACTCAGATATACAAGGTCTTTTACTTGGTCGAGCCTTCCTCATTGTTGCCTAGTTTATCCAAAGTAGGCTTGATTTGCATAGGTGTAGTTCTGGGCAAGAGGAGACGGACACCCCATCTGACAAATAGTGCAGGCAGGGTGAGGACCTGAGCCTTTGTACTTATATCCCATCCTTTCCCTGGACACTAATCAACTTGTGAAGATTCCATCAGATAGGTTAAAAGGCACACTGCTCCAGGTCATCTCAGCCACCTCTTTTGTGGACTGACATTGTGTCGACAATACTGAAGCTGGACCACACTCTCTCCTACGAGACTCACAGTTCTTTCATCCTCAAAGTTCGATGACATGGAACTTTGTATATTTTCAAATCATCTGTCATTAAAGAAAGAGTCACAAAGAACCAATGTTCTTCCTTTTTTCCTTTTTTCTTGTTTTTTGGTTTTGAGCTTTCATAAAAAACAAAAACAAAAAAAATTAGTATGTTTGCTGAAGCTGCTTCTATAGGATGTCACTGCCTGGCCAAATGATAATACCCACAATTCCGGTACTTGGCTTTGTGGCCACTACTTTGCCATAGAAAGAACTTGACCTTCCCTGTTTTAGGTCTGTTGGACCTGGAATATCTCTTCCTAGTTCTAATGGTGACTGTAGTTTCCACCATCAGTACCGTATTTTATTACCTGGTGAAGCAGCTCTTGGCCCTCCGATGTGTCTGCATGATCACGATAATGGTCAACATATTGAGCCAGAGCAGTCTGAACATCTTGTTTTGTATTTCCTAACAGTAAGTCATGTCATGGGTGATGGTTGAGGCCACACAGGGTCAAGTAACTTGTGAGTTAAGGCAGAGGTTAAGGCAGGAAAGTCAAGCACCTACACTTCACATCTTGTCTTAGTCACGGTTTCTATTTCCTTCACAAACATCATGACCAAGAAGCAAGTTGGGGAGGAAAGGGTTTATTCTGCTTACACTTCTACACAGCTCTGCATCACCAAAGGAAGTCAGGACTGGAACGCAAGCAGATCAGGAAGCAGGAGCTGATGTAGAGGCCATGGAGGGATGTTTCTTACTGGCTTGCTTCCCCTGGCTTGCTCAGCCTGCCCTCTTATATAACCCAAGACTACCAGCCCAGAGATGGCACCACCCACAAGGGACCCTCCCGCCTTGATCACTAATTGAGAAAATGCCCCACAGCTGAATCTCATGGAGGCATTTCCCCAACTGAAGCTTCTTTCTCTGTGATAACTCCAGCCTGTGTCAAGTTGTCACACAAAACCAGCCAGTACACATCTATAATCTGAAACTTTCTGGTTTTGATGGTATAACATTTGCTTACGTGTTATATCATAATAGAGTTGTATCTCACCGATATACATTTTATCACATACATTTAGTGCTTAAAGCTCATATTCATTAGTTTTAATTAAATATTGATATTCACTGAGCTTTGATTCTGCCAATATCAGCTGTGCTATTTTTCCAGTGCTGTCATGACAGCTTTGAGTGTTTTAATAGGTATGAGTAATAAAAATGTCATGCACATATAAATCATAGGAAACATGAGTTAAGGAATAACCACATTTAAATTGGTTTTGAATTAAACCCCATTTATGATTCAGCTCTGTTCTAAGCACCAACATTTCCAAAGTTCCTGGATTCTCTATTTTCTTCTCTCCAAATCACAAGTATAATAGTTACTTTTCTGTTGACATGAAAAAGAATGAACAAGAAAACTTAAAGAAGAAAGGGTTTATTTGAACTTATGGTTCAGGAGGAATAAAAGTCCATCATGGTAGGGAAACATGGCACCAAGCATCAGGCATAGCAGTCAGAGCTGAGCTAAGAGTTCACATCTTCAACAGCACACATCAAGCAAAGGAAGCACTGGGAGTGACAGAAGGCTTTAGGCCTTCAAAGCACACCCAAAGTCACACACTTCCTCCAGCAAGGATGTGCCTTCTAAACCTCTCCAATCTCTGTCACCATCAGGAGACCAAATGTTCAGACATCTGAGCCAATGGGGGGAGATTCTCATTCAACACACCACACCCACCTAGGTATATGATTTATAATGCATTAAAAACAAATCCTTAGGCCAGAGAGATGCCCCAGTGGATAAAAGCTCCAGCCATGCAAATTCCAGGGGAGAGTCCAGTTCATTCCCAAAATCCCACATAACAAGCTCATCGGCTCACATCTGTAATCCTGGCACTCCTACCCTGAGATAGAAGGCAGAGGCAGAGAGGCAGCCAGCTAGACTAAACTACCCTGCAGCTGAAATAATTGGGACCCTCCCTTAACAAGGTAGAAGACAAAAACTGAGCCTTGAAAGATTTATTCTGACCTCAATATATATGTGACAGCAAGTGTGGTGTGGATGCTAATACACACACACACACACACACACACACACACACACATATGTATATATGTATAAAATAGATATATATATATGTATAATATATATACATATGTTTATGTAACTTCTTACATTACCCTAGGCAGCATGTAGCATGAGGTCATTACCATAGCACCTAGGAAATACAGTCTTCAGGAAGATACTCTCTTGGAAGTTGAGTTCTTTTTAAAAATGTATGTGCATGGAAGAATACTGTAATGGTACTGGAGATTATCATTAGGTGCAAGAGATGGACTGGGAGCCTAAGAAGCGTGGGCTCTGTTCGAAGCTCTGCTAAAAATCTGTGTGACCTTGGTTAGATCCCTTCCCCTCCCTGGGCCTCAGTTTCTCTACCTGCTCATTGCAGGCAGGGGTGGAGCCCTTAAGACTTTGAATCTGTGCTCCAGCTTGCTTATTCCCCTGCAGTTGACTCAAGTGTGTTTAAGTAAGCAAGCCACCTCCTGCCGGCCTCATCGGCCTCTTATCTTAATAAGTAATGAGTGTGCCAAGGGCTGACAATGACATATTTTGAAAATAGTTTTAATGCATAGCTGGCAGAGGACCTGTTGGGCGTTGACAAATTACACAAACAGAGAAGATGAGGAGCGCATCAAATATTAACAGCTCTGGGCCCGGGTGGTAATGGAGAGCCTACCTGTGTCTTACATAAGCCTGTTCATGTTCAACTCAGACAGGCATTTTTTCAGCCTACCCAGGCAACCACATGTAGAGCTTTCAGTGAATTGAAGCAGCCAAACTTATGGCTTCTTGGTGACTTTTGCCTTGAGTTCAATTTATTCTGGGAGGATATTGAGAGCCAAGCTCCTTTAAATGGGTCCCTTAATTTCTTGTATAAATAATGCAAATTGGAGTTCCTTTCTTGGGTGCTGATTCTCATCTCAAAGGTTCCAATGTTGCTAAGAAAGGTATTAAAATGAATTCAGTCTCACACATACCCATGCAGCTATGCACCTGTAATATGATCCTCAATGGTTTAATGCACAACAGGAAGGCAACTTGTGTGGGATTTTCCAACCCAGGATTGATGAATATCAACTCCTTCAATATTAGTACTGTAAAATTCAAGTCATTTTCCCAATGACTGTTTAATTAGTCTTTGTCACTCCAAGTTCCTTTCAACTGAGTTCAAATTTAAAGTGAAGTTTTCTAGACTGATCTCTGTTGATTTGATTTGTAGTGATAGAAATACTTTGCTTTAATCTGTATCTCTTGCTCTTCCATGTTAATGAGATATTGATGGGTTTTTACTGTGAGTAAATGATTGTACTTTAATCTAAGTAGGGTGGCCAGATTTGCCAATATGAATACAGGATGCTGGTAAAGGCCCTTGCCACGAAACTCCAGACATAAGTTCTATTCTGAAACACACACAGTGGAAGGCAAGAATTCCTTCAAACTGTCCTCCGATCACAAGTGTCTCAGACACACTCACACAGACACACAAAGACACAGAAAAACACACACACACACTCACACACACATATTCACATACATACACATACACACTCACATACATACACTCACACACACATACATACACACACATACATATATACTCACACACACACATACACACATGTACATACATACACATACATACACTCACATACACACACTCATTCATACACACACTCATTCATACACACACTCATTCACACACATACTCATTTGCACACACTCACACACATACTCACACACATATAGATACATAATTAATTTTTAAAAGGACATCTCTGTTTTTCCAAAGTATAAATTATTTTTAGTTTAAGAATATCCTACACTACTCGTTCTTAATTAGTCAATTAAGTCTGTGTGCTGTGGCACTTGTGTGGTAGTCACAAAACAAATTGTTGGGGTCAGTTCTTTACTACTTTCTTGGTTCTAGAGATCAAACTCAGGCCAAGAGACTCAGCAGCACATGCCATCCCCATTGAACTATCTCCATGACTGTGTTTTGCCTTTTTATATTTTTTTCTTAACATTTTGGAGACATACTAAAATACTTGTCAATTGCTTAATGAAAAAAGTCAATTGGGTTTCTTGTACTTTATCACGAAACCCTGACTCCAAGGGTTGGAAACTTTTTCTTTAACTAACATATAATTTAGGCTGTGCATGCTATAAGAACCTGCCTAGCTGTAGTGCACTCTGTTATATCGGGTTAGGTATCAGGTAAACAAATGTATGTATAAAAATGCTCAGTGGCATGGCTTTGGTCTAGGGCACTGGCAGATCACTCTTCTGAAACATCTAAAGGCACAGCCCACTTGGAGAAAGGCTACCCACCATTCTGAGGTCCTCTGCTCCAGGGCAGACAGGGTTTGCTACCCAGTCCTGTGGCTGCTGAGTATCTGAAGTGTGATTGGTCAGAATTGAGATGTGTTGTCTTCTCACCAGATTTCAAAGACTTCAGATTCATAAAAACAAAGGGAGGGACAATGCCACCTCACTAATCTTTGCTTTACATTGACTGCTGCTGAAATGACAATATTGTGGACATACATCCACAAACACAAAAATATTCAAGTCCAATGACTGAAATGAATTTTCCCATTTTCTTCTTTTTAAATGCATTTGCTTGAAGATATGGGATAGGATGCACAGCTCTCTTTTGGATACCTTTCATACTGCTATTGGACTAGAGCTGGTCAGAACCTTCTTGGTAAAAACCACAGTCTGATTCTCTCTTGTTCAAGCCACCCTGACCCAGGCATTCTTGTCACTGAGGACATGAGAAAAAGAAAGAGATGGTTTATACTCTCTGGTCATTTGTCCTGTAGTATCAACTGACCACATAAGCTGAGTGAAAACTTCAACTATGAGAATCAAGGAAGAGAAGTAATGCTCTTAGAGATAGGAGACCGATCTGGCTGTCAGGGAGGGCTGCAAGGAGAAAGTCATCAGTGGTCTGACTCCTGAAAAGGCAGCAATGGACAGAAGGGCAAACTTAAGGGAAGGGCAATTCCAAAGAGGCAATAATAATGGAGAAGGAAGGCAGATGGGGGCAGGGAAGAGTTGGAGGAAGACCATGAGGCTACAACATTGGGGTACTACATTGTGGCAGAGGGGAGGCTTGATGGAAGCTAAGCCAGCCACATTTTTTTCTATTCAAGAGGACCAATGAGACGCCACTGAGGATACAATCACTGAATGGAGATGGTAGTAGAGACATTACAAGATTTGCACTCCAGAAGCTTCTCTCTGCAAGATTCTCTGACTCTTGGGAAGGTGGATTGCAGACAGGCTGCTGATGTGTGCGACTCCCTCGTGACAGTCTTTAGGGGATGGCAAGATGAAGGCAACGCCTGCTCAAGTACTGTGTCCACTTCTCTCAGCGCACCTGAGATCTCACCCCTAAGCATGTAGTCTGTTAAGCCTTTGTTGTGGATGGCTTTGGAATCACATCAGGAATTTTTAGCAGTCTGAAAGGGTGGTAGTGGGACAAAACAGAATGCCAACAGAGGAATATGACAGGGTCACTTTATGATGGCCATGGTTGCTTCATGATGGCCTTGTCAGACCCAAGGGGGAAGCAGTAATTCTAGGAGTTGGAAGCCTTAAATAATTTTAGACTGAGTATGAAGGAGCTCAAAAGCTATTCTGGAAGTTTCCGCCCTAAGCAAGCTCAAGAGGAAACTTCAGATGGTAGATTAACCCTATCACAACATCACGTTCTATAGAGATGCATACATATGTGTACGTGCGCATATATGCTATGGTGCCCATCCTCCACAGTTATGAGTTTGTATTATGCCATGATCAAGGTCAACCACATAAGTCCTTCATTTTTATATTTTGCTATTTAAGTTTCCATGTTGGCACGGTCATAGAGTGATGAGGATTGTGTCTGTTGCCACTGTAGGGAGACAGCTGTCTCTTCCCACAATGCTTAGAGTAGGACAAGACCAAGAGAAACAGATGCTAGATGGAGCCTGCTCTGGTAGACTGCCGCTCCTGAAAGAATCTCAGTTCCCATTCATTGAGGCCCATTTTAGAGGTTCAGAGATGGTCTTTCCTTAGACACTGTAGCAGTTTGAATGAAAATGGACCTGTAAACTCACAGGGAGTGACATTATTGAAGGTGTGGCCTTACTGGAATGATCTTGCTGGAGGAGATGTGACCTTCTGGAAGAAAATATATAATAGGAGGTTACCCTCGAGGTTTCAGAAGCCCAAGTCAAGCCTCGTGTCTCCTCTACCATGTTTACCTATGTGCCTCCATGCTTCCTGCCATGATGACAACAGACTAAACCAGCCCCAATGTTTTCCTTTGTAAGAGTTGCTGTGGTCATGGTGCCTCTTACAGCAATAGAAACCCCCAACTAAGACAGACACCCTGCTGCTGCTATCTTGCACTTCTTTCATTTGAATGAGGTTCTGCTTCGGCTAGCTTCCTCCCCTCTGACCACCTTCAGGGATCTGACTTAGTTTACCTGGGGTACTTTCCCAGGTGAGGTGCAGAACAGTGGCAGAAGTCTTCTATAGAGGCCTGAGTGCATTTGCTAGCTCATGTTTAGCCAGTGGCTCAATTTTCTCTGAAACAGATATGCAGTTCTTATGTTGGGGCGGTGGAGGAGGTGGTCTTGCTCTATGCCTGGCTGGTAAGACAGTAAGGAGTTGGGCAGCTTGCACTTTGCCTCTCTTCCTTAGACTCCCAACAGTCCTGATAAAAGGCTTCAGTCTAAGCAACTCTCTTCACGTCTGCAGTATTGCCAAAGCCAATTGGGTTGACCTAAGTTGGACCCATCAGCCCATTTCTTTTTCAAAATGTGAAAGACTGTGCAGCTGACATCCTGATCTTGGGTCTGTAAGGCCAGGAAACTTGGAATCACCAACAGGAATCAAATAAATTCTGAGAAGAGAGAGGGAGACACTTAGAGAGAAAGAGAGTCCATGGGAGAGACGGGGACCAATTTGGGGAGAGAAGCAAGAATAAAAGCAAAATCATCCCCAAATAAAAGGACAAAGAGACAGTTGCTGTTGCTGAAGCTTATGATGAGCCACTACACTTCCTCAAGTAGGGGTCATAAGATTGCTCTACATCTCTCAATAAAGTCCTAATTGTTAACACTAGCCGCACTAGCAACACTGAGTTATCAAATCTGGTGTCATAGGGGAAAGATGGCCCACTGGACTGTGTCCTAGAGATTGTGATGTTTTTCAGCACATGGTGAAAGGAAGCCAGCTCTAGGTACAAAGTCTCTCCTCTGAGACTTCCCTGCCATACAAGACAATTATAGGAGTTTATTCCTTTTTTTAAGGCTAAGCTTCTCAAGAAGCTGAACCAAACATAACTGGCCACCCAAAAATCAGCTATTCCGGGATAATTAACTTGGGATATTTTCAAACAGAAGGTGGTAGGTGCAGAGCCCTGTAAGAAGGACTCAGGGTCAAGTCTAAGCACTTCTGTATTTCCCTATCTTATTCTATAAGACCTCTAGTTTCACTCATATCTGCTATTGCTCCAACCAAGGAACATTTTTTTTTTACATATATCCATGCGTATATACACAGTCACTCACTTAGAGCTGGGGACACAAGCTGAAAAATATATAGTTGGTAATAAAAGACTACATCTTTTGTGGACATGCAGGATGTAGCCACAAGAACAGAAGAGCCTATGCAGTCATTAGGTGATGTAACCAGATGGCACTCATGTGTAGTTTATTCTTGATGGAAACACCATCACATAGGACATAACTGTACATGTTTATATGTATTTGCTCCATACAGCTCTCCATATACATACCCCACTGTGAGGTCATAACTAAAATGATTTGGTAAGACAGAACTGAGTTCATAAATAAAATTTCTCCCTCACTTTCCATCTCCCTTCATAGCAAGTTTTCCATTTTTTCCTCCATATCCCATGGGACCTGGTCTGTGGTTTGTGGGCAGGGCCTATACCTTGTGTTCAGTGACTCCTGCATTGTATACAGTAGTGGCAGAGACTCAGGGAAATGCTACATTAATAACACTCAGGATTTTTGCTAAGTGAAGTTGATTTTGTCACGGGTATTCTCATGGTCTGAACCATGTGTCCCCATGGTACCCAGAGGTGCTGTAGTAAGCCAATGTTCTTAGCATCCTGTAGGCTGTGATCTTGTCTTCCCTGTGACAGGTGCTGTGGCCTTACGTGTTTCATGAGGAGAAGCTCTCTTAGTCATTGATTGGCATGGACACTTTTCAGAGACCACAGCCAAAATCTCAGTGGAACCTACCTTTGCCAGAATGATGCTGTTAGAGAGGTGTGTGGAGCCACAGATTATTATTCTTTAAAACAATGGACATGGGAAATGCATGGAGGATTCTGACACCAACTGAGCTTCATGGAGAATTCTGGCATCAACTGAGTAGAAAATTTTTAGACAACTGTATCTAAATGAAGTCTGGGGTGAGCTAGACTGAAGTCTGCTCACCTGTATCCTGTTTCTTTTTGCTGTGATGTTGGATCCAATGGGGCATACACTGGGAGGTTAATAGAGTAAGATCAACATAGTTCATTTCCATGTGTGTAGAAGTTCTCAGACTATCTAGATCTCTTCAGCTACATAAAACAAAATCACTAATGAGAAACAACAGTCATTTGGATCTGGTTTTGAGTACCTGATATATATGAGAATGTTGTTTGAACTCTCAAAGGAACCATCTTTTTATGCACCTCCAATGCAAGAGATCCAGCAATATTATTAAAACAAATTAAGAAAATTAAGACAAGCAACTGTAACTAAGCAACTTGCTTAGGGCCCAGCACACATAGTATACTTGACAAATTTTTTTCTTCCAAATTAAATTTTCTTTAAAAATTATTTTTATTAATTAATTAATTTTATGTGTGTGACTGTTTCTCTTGGATGTCTATGTATGTACTATGTGTGACCAAGCCTGGTGCTCACCTGCACAGGAAGGCCAGGAGAGGGTGTCAAATCCCCTGCAACTAGATAGTTGTGAGCTGCTATGTGGGTGCTGGAAATTGAATCCAAGTCCTCTGGAAGAGCAGCAAGTGCTCTTAACTGCTGAAACATTTCTCCAGCCTCCAAATGCTCTTTTTAATTAGAATATAGGTAGCCTTCATCTTCCGTGTTCAATGGAGAAAAATAAAAAGAAACAAGTTTTATTTAGGATGATTAAGATTTGTAGCCAGGTTTTAAAGTAGGCATGGACATTCCCATGTTCCCTTCAGTTCGCATGTCCTAATGTTAGGGTTTTACAGAACACGGTGCCTTTGACATAACTGAGATACAAACATTGGTGTGTTACTGATAACTTAAATCCTGGCACTCTATTCGTGATACAGAAAGGTCTGTATCAGGGGCCTATCCCGTGTGTTCCACTGCATTAGCCATCATGCCTCTTTTCAACTCATGACAGTTTCCAGTCTTTCCTTGTTCGTATCAGGAGTGATGGCTCCCATATGGTTTGGTTCATATATTCCAACTGTGGAGCCATTTTATTTTGGCTTCTCTCAGACAACTGTTTTCTCTGGAAAACATGGTTTTCATGATTCTGCCATGCTCTAAATGACAGGAGGCCACTGAAGGGTGTGTCTACCCTGTGACAACTTGGGCACATTCTGAATGCTCCCGTGTAGCATCCTCTGCCCGTGGATTGTCCCTCCATCTGGAACCACTTTCCTTCTCCTCCTATCCTCTTAAAGCTTCCAGTTTCCATTCCCAGGCCAACCTATACCCTAAGGTAAGCATCCACTTGCCTACTTGAGGTCTCCATTTGAATATCCAGAAGACTTTCCAAAAGAAATATGGTCAAAACCTAACTTTCCCTATCCTCCCAAACTCACTTGCTTACAGATTGGCATCCTTTCCTAATAACAAATGACATCACCATTCATTCAAATACTTCCTGGGGGGTCTGAGCCTTTTCTCACTTCACACCCACTTACATACCACCAACCCTTCCTTCAGGATAACCAGCCTCTGTGACCTCCTCTGACTCTGGCTACTTCTTGTCTTAGGTGGAAAATTCTAGTGAATTCCAAACTCTCCCCCTTGTTCCCAGTTCTTTCCGGCAGTTTAATCCTTCACAAGTCGGGCCAGGTTGCTGCCTTGACCAGACTTTCCATGGCCCATATGCTCTGTGCCCAGGACACTTCTGCAGCATTATCCTCACTGCCTGCTAGCTTCCTGCTTTTGGACACTGAAATTGCTTGGCTCTTCCTCAGATACTCCAAGCACACTCCTTTCTAAGAGGATATGAGTGTGTAGACTTTCTGGATGAAAGTCTAGTCCCTAAGATGTCCATGTGGCTTGCTTTCTCTTACTTCATTTAAAATTCTTAAAATGGAGTCACCACTCAGAGTTCATGAGGATGCAGTTCATGATCCCTTAAAAGATACCTGAATCCTCAGATGCTTAAGTTCATTAGCTAAAATAACTTGGTATCTGTATATAATTTTTCCATAAATATTATATTATCCTGAGGTAATTGGTAATACCAAATACAAGGTCAGTGCCCTTTAAATAATTGTTACATTGTATGGTGGTGGAATGAGAATGGCTACCATAGGCTTAACTGCCTTAATACTCGGTCTCCATTTGTTGGAACTGTTTGGGAAGGACTAGGTAATGAGGACTTGTTAGAAAAGATGTGTCATTAGGGATGGGTTTTGAGGTTTCAAAAGCTCAGTCCATTCTCAGTTAGCTCTTTTTGCCTTGTGATTGTGAATCAAGATGTGACCTCTCAGTACTACTCCAGTACTGTGTCTTCCTGCCTGCTACCATGCTTCCTGCCATGATTGTCATAGATTTTAATCATTGAAACTGTGAGCCCACAAGAAACCCTTCCCTCTATAAATGGCCTTGGTTGTGGTGGTGTCCTATCACAGCAATAGAAAGGAAATTAAAACATAGTATTTGATCAGTAATAATGACAAGTAAGAAATATGAATGACGAATACAGATGCAACCATAGTACTCAAAGCTGTTTTCAGTCCTCAGTTGAGTACACAGATGAAAGCTACATATACAGGCTGTCTGCCTATCAATCTACCACTTATGCCCTTCCCATTTGCCGTTAGCACATAGTACATCATGAAGTTGTACTTGTTTAGATTCTGGTTTTTCAACCTTTCAACTTTCTAAGCCAGAAAATGGTGGAGATCTTTTTCTTATCACACATACACACACACTCGAAGAGTGAAGAGGCCACTGTACATTGCTAGAGGTATGGTCCCGGTCTAAACATGGACTATCCCTGCAGGTTCATGTGGTATGGGGCCTTGGCTGTCTGCACATGAGCTTTTGGGGAATGGTTTGATCCTGAGAGTCTGACCTAGCCAATGGGTTGACCTCTTGATGGTGTCATAATAAAATGGCATTATCTGGAGTTGTGAAAAGTAGGACACAGGCCTGATTGGAGGACATGTGTTTGGGGAGGAGAGCATGTCTTTGACAGGTATTTTCTTCTGGCTTCCTCCTATGTGTCTCTTTCTCTACGCCCTGCTCATCTTGAGGCAAGCCACTTCGCTCCCCCACATCACCCCACCAGGACTTATATTTCACCATGCACAGACTCAGAAGCAACAGAGTCAAATGGCTATAGGAAGAAACCTCTGAAATCTCAACCCCAAGTAAATTCTTCCTCTTTAAATTGCTTCTCTAATGTACTCTTTGACAATTATGAAAAATGGCAAACACGGCAAACAATAGAACAGATAGAAGTCAGGGAGGTTGTTAAGCCTTCTGCAGTGAACAGGGCCCCCTTCTTTAAGTTCATCTGGGTATGGGTAATTTAAAATAACTCCAAACACTGTGCTTCGTGCCAGATATATCTTCGTCCAAATTCTGTGTCCATCACCTCTTCTCCCTGACTGAAGTAGGGGTAAAATGATCTATAAGGCAAGCATTGTCTCTCCTTCCGAGGAGAACGGGAGGTTGGCCTCCTCTGGCTAGTGCTGATCCAAAACCCCATAGCATGGTGGCATATACACTTCTGGAAGAAAGTTCTTAGGAGTGTTTTATTAATAATAAAGCAGAAATTGTGGCACTGGGGATATAAACAGATTTTAAAAAATAGCAAATGCATGTGTGTGCATGTATCTGCCGGTAGGGAGGGAACAAAACCTTGGACTTAACAGCAAGTCTAAATTATCAATGGCTCAGGATACTTCCTCTTCTTAGGGAAAAAAAAATACTTAAAACACATCTACCAAGGATGACTGTGGACGATCAACGTTAAGCATGAGAGAACCCAGTATAGCAACTTTATAACATTGTGCATCGTTATACTACTGGACAAAATGAAACTTTGGAAGGCTCAGGTTAGCAAGAAAGATAATCTTGTTTTAGGAAGAAAAAAAAGTGACCCTTCCAGACTCCAGTCGTCAACCCACAGGAGGCTTACATTTTAAGATACACCTGACAGGAGTGCCTGTGTTCCTCCTGTGATTAACTGGCAGACATTACATTTGTTCATTTCCGTAATGAGCCTGTTTTGAACACTTACTGTGAGCCAGGCAACGTCTGGCAGCTGGGGGTTGGGGAAAGCAAAGCCACTAAACCAAAAGCAAGCAACACGGAAGGGCTTTAGAACCCTAAGCTTAGGTGTATTCATTTAGATTCAAGTCTGAAGCTTTCAGAGAGAAAGGAGCATGCGCGCTGCCTTCAAATATGGAGTCCAGCGGATCAGGAGGGGAAAGAAAATCATCAGGGGCGGGCGGGGAGTGGGTTGCGGAGGAGCACTTGATTAGAATATTCCACTCACAGAAAATTACAAAACGAATTTTCGGGAGGCTTGGTGGGGAAGCTGGTTAAGTCCCTAGAACTGAAAGGAAACACGGACACACTCACCACTAACACATATTTGTACTCGGCGGGATGTAACACTTGTTGAGTCAAAGGTCAACAAGAAGTAGTGTGCACTCGGGTTTAAAAGAATCTCCTCACTGATCCCTTTCCAAATTCAGGGTTTGTCAAAGTCTGTGAATTTTAAGGAGGGGTGGAGTAACTCACCTAGTGAGGTGAGAGGGCACTTGAGCCGGACATACTAGTCAGTTCAGGCTGAGCTGCGCTCTAACAAGTGAGCCCAGTTCTTTCTGGCTTACTGAACAGCGAAAATGTTTTTCCTGCTCGTATGACATAGCTGTCCTGGAACGGCTTTGTTTTTGCTTTACAGCTTCTTCATTTTAGAATCAGCTGAACAAGAGACTCTTGTCCGGAACATACTGGGTCCTTTGGCAGGAAAAGGAAAGACTAGTGGACCATAGCTTTCTAAGCTCTTGCTTGGCAATAGCACCCACTGTTTCTGCCTACCCTTGTTGGTCAAGACCAAGACAGGAGTCCAGATTTGTTATCAGTGCACTATGAAAGCATTTTTCCCCTCCAAGAGATAGAAAAACATTTTAATTAACGGTGTCACTTTTATCATGGGGTTCAGCAGTACCCCTCTCTCCAGCCAGTGCGGCCCCATAAGAGACTCTTCTACATGTTGGGACTTGTCACCACACTTGACTTGGTGCAGTTGTGGCAAAGTTGTACACTTATTCACTGGGGTCTGTTCTGCATACTCTTGGTCCTACATCTAGGTGTGACTGTGGGTCTAACCCCTACTAAGTGTCCTCATCACTTCCTGGCCATGTTTGAAGCAGCATGCATGAGCTTTCTCCACTGTACACAGCAAGGTGTGGAGAGTGTAAGAGTCCAGACAATGGCGGGCAGATTGGAGCTAGCCGCGTAGGTCTGGTCTAATTAACTTGTAAACAATAATGACTTCATAAAGTCCATGATTGGCTCTTAGTTATTGAGCTACTTACTGATGACATTGCAAATTATTATGAAAGTGTATCCCAGAGCTCTTGCTACAACAAAAAAAAATTAATTCTTATTTTAATACGGTACTGGGAGGATGACTCAGTGACGAGAGGGACTTGCTGCGAAGCTTTTCAACCTGATGTTGAGTGCCAGGACATATAATAGTGGGAAGAAGGAACTGACTCACAAAAGCCGTCCTCTGACCTCCACACATGAGCCATGGCACCCTGAACCCACCCAGAACCCAGAGACAACTAAGCAAATGCCACCCTACCCCCTAATCATGACTATTAGAGGACTGGTTTGTGAATTATAGATGCAGGGATCTGGTGGCCTTTGCTATATCGGAACTGTGGGTCACACTGGTCTTTGGCTCATGAGTACAGAGGTTTAGACAATCTGTTCCCTTGCTTTTGCTCTGAGACAAGGCAGACCTTGTGAAGATGGTTGGGGGTCAGATAAGGAGACTGCTGAAACTCTGAACAGCCAGGGAGCAGAGAGGAACAGGAAGGAATCAGAGGCAAGATGGCCTTCAAAGACATCAAAGCTCAATGGTTAGTGCTGATTGTTTTCCTCTAGCCAATGGGTCAGCTCACTGAAGAAGTCAGAGGCTCCATGAGCCAGTCGCCTCTCAGTGATGGTCCACCAGCTTACGAGCCTTTAACCCATGAGCCTTTTTGGAGACGCTTGATGCTCAGACCTTCTCAGCATGTAAGGGATGAGTCTGCATGTCAACCACAAGCCATACTCACACTTCATACCTGCTGTGCTGCTCTGTATTCAATAATTTTTCTTTAATGCAAGTAAAATTTTGCATATTTTTCCTGTCACTTCAAATCATCCCTTTGCTTCTAAAAAGGGTTAGGATGCATAGATTCTTAAATGGCCCCATCTGTCTTTTACATTCTGGAATATGTCATTCTTATGGAAATAGTCTGAGCCATCGCCTAAGTTTCTACGGGCACAGTCTCCTCAACACAGTCTTTGAACACTGGACAAGTTAAAACTTTTGTCCCAAAGGTACTTTAGTGGCTGTAGTTGATTCTTAGTAAATTCTTAGAAAACTGTTGGCAGCTGTGCCGAAGTGACTACTCTTCCCAGGGATCTGATCTGGGTTCCTGATTCCTTCTTATTTATATTTACAACTTCCAGTGTTCTATCTACCTTTGTGTGGTCATACAAGTCTAAATGTCTTCTACTGCATGCTCACAACTGAAAGAGAAACGAAGGCAAGGTTTTCGAATTGGCCACTAGAGGGCAGCAGAGTAATGGGAATCGGAATGTTCCCGGGTTCGTAGTAGACGTGTTGACATGTGATTTGGCAATTGAATAATTTTTGATACTGTCCTGACACATAAACACCTAGAAGCAGGTTTTCAAAGGTTATTTGCACACTAAAAGAGGAATTAAGAAAACGAACTTGCATGCCAACAGTCATTTTCAATATTCTACAAAGAATTGCGGCCTCATAATGAGATTGCTTACAGAGAATACTCAGCTACGTTAAACCCGACCGGCAAACACGCGTTCAAAATAAATTAGGCTGAATGGACCTGAGAAAATAGGTCCAATGACTAATAAAACTTTCTACTGGGGCTTGGGGACCAACCAACTTGCCCGAAAGAAGAAACTGGGTTTTACGTGAGTTTGTTTACCCCCCTCAGTCTCCCAGACCTTCGGATCCCCAGACTCAGGGAATGATCAGGGTAAAACCACCGTCCACGTGCTCTCTGGTTGAAGTTTACTTTTGTGGCGATTTACTTTTAAGCTACTGCCATACACTAGCCATGAAAAGTCAACAGAAGATCTAAGTTTGTTCCGTTGACATCCACAAACCTTGAGAAATAGCCCATTTGTATTATCACACTTTGATGTATTTCTCATTTGTGGAACTTCTTTGGTGAGTTGGCATTTTAATTATACTTTTTACTAATGGTCTTTATCTTTTCAGTGTCTGAGTGTAAAATGCCCGTAGGTTTGATTATCTGCCCCCTCTTCCTGGTGCAGAGGCACCATGCAAATTTATAAACTGACAAAATGCAGTGTAAAACTCGGGGAGGTGAAGTTAGGAATCTGTATAGAAATCCTGTTTGAAAGATGAAGCATTTCTTCGCTTGCAGGGTGTAAGCCCCCCATACATAGTCTCTGGTCTGGGTGTTCCTAATAATAATGGTAGCACAGTTGTAGCTCAGAGACCATAAAGAGCTCAGGAGCTCAGTTGGTCTCTTCTGAGTCTCTGTAGACACAAAATCATAGTCACCACGGTATGTATTTTTTCTTCTTCAATGCCCTTCCTGCACTGAGGCTTAAACCAGAGTCTTGAGCTTGCTATGCTAGGCAAGCCCTCTACCACTGAGCCACCCCTCCCCCAAGAAAAGTAGCATTTTCTTGACATGAGTTTTAGCTGTGTCTCTTTATCTTTAGAATAGTCTTTGAGTGTTGTATGGAGCTGATTCTCTGAGAACATTGTCAGAGTCTGCCCCAAAGGCTCTCCCGGGACCTTGGAGCTGAGTCACTGTGCATTTCACAGCAAAGGGGAGCCAAGGAATGGCTATTCCCCAGAGACACAGCTGCACACACCCATGGTCACTTTTCACACAAGTGTGCTCCCTCATGTCTCGATCCTAAGACATTGCTGGCTGTCTTAGGATCAATTGATTCAATAATAGCCTTTTAAGAAGGAAAAAAAAGGGTGGGGGCGGGGAAGGGGAGAAAGAAAACTTCCAGGTCAAATAATCCCGTTTCAGAAGGCTGAAAGGCAAAAAGCAAAGTCTCATTTTAAAATCTTGGAAATCTGGTCTACAAGATTTTTTTTTTCCCAGAGATGTATTTAAGGTCAATCCAGCATTTGAGGCAGGTTCTAGCTTAAAGCTCAGCATCTGTAACCCAAGTGCCAAAGATCAAGTTCACCTAGTCCTGATCCTTCCTGCTCATTCTTAGGGACAGAGACACGATGGCAGTGTGCGTGGTGGCATTCTGAAAGAATGGGGGATTTTGTTTTTAGAACCTGCTGGCATGCGCTGTCTTTTTCTTGCTTTACTCAGCCTGACGTCCGCCTGTTCTTATTACCCTTGTCTCTCTGTCCCTGTTCCATTAGCATGGATGATTTGCCTAATGTCAGTGAAGCAAAGATGTGTTATTTGCTTGAACTCGGGGTGAGAATGTGGCAGACACAGAGAGAGGAGATGGTGGAATGGTGGACAGCTCTCCTAGACTGGAAAGCTGGGCTACGGGAGAGGGATTCAGGTGAGGAGAGTAGTCACATTCTAGGCGACAGAAGCTGAGGCCCCAGGAATTTGCCAATTACACACCTGGGAATTCGGACAAGTTCCTAGCCATGGGGCACACTGGCTCAATCTCCAGCAGGAAGGAGAGAAAGGAACGAGGAGCGAAGAACAGAGTGTGCTAATTACCTTCCTCTGGGGATTTTATAAACGGGGATGTGTATGGGAATTGCCAGGATGAATATGATTAGTGCAGGATCTAATTTTCCTACCAAGGAGCAAAGGGAAGGAGGCAGGGACACAGAAGCTGGACTCTTTGATCTTCTCTTCTGCCGCCTGAAGTCCCCATACTACACTGCCTGCCTTCTGCAGGGCTAGCCTGCCTAGGGACAACGCTATCTCTCCCTGTCTTGTATATATGTTTTCTGCTCAATTGCTTGAATACATGAAATCTTTCTGCATCGTAAGAGGGAGGGTGTCAGGTCAGAGTACAAATAGGAACTGCACCTTTGGGGGAGGGTCTGAGATCTTTCTAGTTACCCTGGCAATGTGAGATAGGGGCACAGGAAGGCAATGGGAAATAGAGAAAGTTCGGGATAGTGTTTGGGGAGAGGATATATATCAAAGGCTTGGAAGAGAAGAGGAGGATTTCTAAATAAGGGGCTTTATTTGATGTTGACAGTAGCAGCTGAAGAGGACTGACGTGAGATTTTGCCCTGAGAAGACAGAAAAAGGAGGCTGTGATTTTTTTTAAGAAATATGGTAAGGATGTTTATTTTACATTAATAATTTGTTTAGCAGAGACGGGTGCAGAATCCAGGACCTCGTGCCCGCTGAGCAAGCGCCACTTCTCAGGTACACACTTAGCCAGTTTGCTGTTTTTTTTTAATTTTTAATGCATGTGCTTAATTTTGTACCAGTCAAAGGAGGAAAGAAGGAATGCCTTGACAGAATAAGGCTGATCGGCAAAAAGCCAACCAGAATTGAAGAAACGATGCAGCGAGAGAAATTGTAAAGAAGAAACAAATGCAGAGAGAGAGAGAGAGAGAGAGAGAGAGAGAGAGAGAGAGAGAGAGAGAGAGAGAGAGAGAGAGAGAGAGAGAGATCCAAATCCTCTAACAGATTCTAGGCTGGGCAGCAGGTTGGATTAACACTAACCAGGAAGGACATTCGTGCTTAATTACCTAATTGTTTTTATGCTTGCATTGTCTTCCTGAACTGGAAGCTTCTTTCTGGACTCTGACAGGAATTGCCTTCTCAGGGAACACTCCCTACATGGCTGGATAGAAGATGCTTGACAGCAGAAACCCAGCTCTCTGCTTCAGTCCTGGCGTGGCACAGAAGGAAGGTGCGAGCCAAATGCAGGAGGAAGCATGGAGAGAACCTTTCTCATTTGCTCACCCCGTCCTGCCTTTTCAGCATCTGAGAGACAAGCCTCTCCCATTCATCTGGCATCCTGGTTTCCCACTTACCCAGCTGGTCTGGTGCAGAGTGTCTTGGGGAAAAGAGAGTGGTACAGGTTTCCCAGTAAACAGCGTAGCATTGGGTTAGGGATGTACCTTGGTGGAAATGCATCAGTCCCACCCACCACAAAGAGAAATAAAGGAGAGTAAAGTAAGTGAACAGAAGAGAGGTTAGCCTCAAATCCTCAGCGCCTTAAAGAAAAGACAGGGGCAGTGATAGTGGGTGTAGCTGAGGACTCTAGGTTCTTCTGTGGCATCTGAGGGAGCTGTACTCAGGAACAGGAACGTATGGGTGGCAGATGGGACAGTTAGAATTTGCTGTCACGAGAGACACTGGAACAGTTTGCAAACTAAGGGAAAGCCCATGCTTCACTTCACACCCCACGCCCATGTTCCCTCTCACAAATCCACTAGTGGAAATGGTTACAGAGACGGACAACATTCACTAAACAGAAAAAAATATTAATCTGCCCAGGGTTTGCTCGCTTTAAGGGTCAATCCCATACAGTGGCACTCCTGGAATCATCTTCCTTGTTTGTCAGGATCTGCTCCACACACCCAGGAACGTCTCATCCAACAGCTGGCCAGGCTGCCTAGGTTTTGTGCATGAAGACAAGGATAGCCCACGCAGCTCACAAAAAAAGCAAATGTCCTCTACAGGAACAATGCTTTCCCAGTGCTAAGGGCTAAGCATGGCTTTGCTGCAGGCCCTGGGCCACACTTTGTGCATCCTTGGATACTCATGTGCAGGGAGGCAGCATCTCACTATGCAGACCTACAGTGTCTATAAGCCTAGGACTTGCTATGTAGCAGAGGCTGGCTCCAAACTTGAAGTGATCCCATTGCTTCTGCTTCTCCAGTGCTGAGGTTACGATGCCTGGCTACAGTGAGTCCTGAATGGGGAAGGTTTTATAAAACATTGAAAACCCATGGAAGGCAGGAGCTGGCTTTGCTCAGTTGCCCCTCAAAAGTAGCCACTGAATGGTAATCGGTATGGAAAGGAGACATGAATTGTGAGGAATGGATGAGTGCATTTATTTATTTGGTATGTGCACCTATGTGCTGTACACACGTGTGCGTGGGAGGGAACATGCCCGTGTATACCCATCATTCTCTCTCTCTTATTTCCTTGAGACAAGCTCTCTCAGTTCACTTAGGCTAGCAGCTGACTAAGCCCCAGTGACCCTCCTGTCTCTGCCCCCAACTCCAGCAGTGGGGTTACAGGCACAGACTGAACTGAGTCATCTTTCTGACCCTTCTTTTCACATACTTTAGTTGTGTGCATTGGACTTAAATAATCTCTGCTCATCCACGTAACCGTCATGTGATTGCATAGAAGTCTCTTAAATGCTTATGACTTGGTTTCTCATTTCTGCCCTGAGTAAAAGCCTAGTGCCCATCTCCTCATGTCAGCGAAAACCAGAAATAATGCAACCACAGGGCACAGAAAGAGCTCAATACTCGGTGGCATCCCACCAGCATTGATGTGATAGTAACATGGCCATGGGCAGCCGGTGTTGATGTGATGGTAAAGTTACCATGGCTGAATGTCCAGACTCAGAGAAACATTTGAATTTTACTCCTGAGCAAAGATCTGATGGAGACTCGAAAGAAAGCTCATAGTCCACGGATGAGAGAAGAGACCCGGTGAGACAGAGAGGTGAAGGCCGGCTCTTCTCTACAGGAAGAGGAGACAAAAGGAAAGATGGCCCCTTCTGTCTCAGTAATGCAGACCCAGAGCTGGTGTGAGCCACACAGCTGGAATCCTGAGCATTGATGTCTTTTACCCGCTGTCCTTTCTGCTGGGCCAAGAGGCTGATGTTGGTTGCTTTTCTCCTTGTGCCCAGTAACTATTGGCTGCAAGAGGGTGTTCCAAAGGGCCAGGCTTCTTTGCTGCTAGAACAATGTATAGCCAAAGCTGTGTAGCAGGAGTATTAAGTGTGCAGTTTGTGTGGAAGAGATGGAAGAGCGGGCAGAAGAGACAGGAAGTCCATGCTCTGTATACTCTCTGTCATCACTGAAACATACCTTAGACCAGCAGTTCTCAACCTGTGGGTTGTGAACCCCCAGGGGATCACATATCAGATATCCTGTATATCGAATATTTACATTAAGGTTCATATCATAATAATACCAAAATCACTATCAAGCAAATTTTATAGTTGGGGGTCACCAACAGATGAGGAGCAGTATTAAGGGGTCACAGCATTAGGAAGGTTAAGAACCGTTGCCTTAGAGTATGTGGATCCACCATTATGGGTTTAATTATGCCCTTCCCAAGTAATACATTAAAATTCAAGCATCCAAGTTACCAGAATCTCGTTTTTCTGGAGATAATGTCTTGACAGAGGTCATCAAGTTAAAACAGTTAAGATGGGCCCAATCCATTACGATTGACATTTCCATGAAATGGGACATCTGGACATAGATACAGACATTCATACAATTCATACAATGAGTATGGTGTAACAAGACACAAAGAGGGGAGAGTCACCAACAAACCAAAGACAGATGGGGACCAGGTTCTCCTCTCACAGTCACCAGAAGGAATCAACTGTCAACTCTGACTTTGAAATTCTAGATTACAACTGTGTATAATGGAGGTCTGTTGCTTACGTTGCCTAGTCTGTGGTACTTCGTCATTGCATCCCTGCCCAACTGACCTGTGGCATTTCCTACATCTTGGGTTGTTTCGTGGATCCACTCCAATGTGTCCATTGACTGGCTAGTAGAGTCCCTCAAGGGTCTGGATGGACAGTATAACCTCCACAGTCAAGTGAAATGGATCATGTAACATGGTTTGCAGTGGCAAGCATGGGAACTGCAATTTGGACTAGACTCAAGTAGGTATTTTTCTATGCATACGCTTCATGTGTATGTAGATATTAGTGAATAACTTTTTCTGAACAGATGAACCATAGACAAGTTCTGTGCAGCATCTACAGAATCTTTCTCTAGATTCAGCTACACAACTTCAGTTAAATTCAACATTGTCTAGAAAGTCTACAATGACGTCACCCACAAGTCTGGCAGTTGGTACTGCCTGGACTTTGCACGTCAATCATAGGGCTCCAAAAAGCTTTATGTGATTCTTAAATGGTTTCCTCAAGACAGTTTCCCAGAAGTGAGACTGGCCATGCACAGTTTTAACTTCTGCCGGAGTTTTAGAAACAAGTATTTCTGTAACAAATATTATGTCTGCTGCTATCTACAGAGTAATTCCCCTTTGTGGTGTCTCCTATCCCTTGTGTTCAAGTGTGGCAAGCAAGCAGCTGTACTGCCTACCTACCTGAGTGCATCCAATCAGCTCCTAAATTAAGCAGTTCCTGTGGGAATGTAACTCAGCGTTTGTGTCCCCAGACTCATGGTCCACACATTTGTTAGGTGGGTTTCATCCTCATTATGAAACACATCCCAGGGCTCCTACTTGGAGAAGTCAAAGAGCAAGCATTTTCTTTTAATTGTATTCTTATAGTATTAAAAGTAAAACAAAACAAAACCTTGTATGGTTTTCTTTATTCAGGAAAAACCATGTGTTCTGTAATTTCTGCATGCATCCCAAGTGTACTGCACTCCGATTCATCTAAAGAGCAAGACGACATGACATGTCTGTTTTACAGACCTGGCTGCTATTCCCCTTTGAGGGCTCGAAGGAAACATTACATAGATCGCTTCTGTATGGCTCTTGATGGGGTTAAAGTTAGGAGGTGCTTGAGCAGTGAGCCCCAGAGATGGTACTTTGGTGTATGTAAGAGCTCTGTAGATAGTCATTCCCCTCTGTTTGGAGAAGAGACACTTGATTGGAGGGGCAAACACGGTCCACAGGAGAGCCACTTGGCATTCTCTCCACTCAGCTGCTCCCACAAAAGCTAAAATGAGTCAAGCCTCTACAAGCAATTCTGAAATCAAAATCCTTTAAAGGAAGTTGCTGAGAGTGTCCTCAGGTGACTGCTGGCGGCCAGCAGGGATGACAGCTGGGAAGCCTGGTGCGTCCTGTTCGCTTGCTTGTGTCTGTGTGATTTCTGTCCAGGGACCGATATTCCAAGCTGTCCTTTGAGCTGCACTGTGGATCTCTGTGTTTCTCATAGAACGGAGTGTATCTGCTTCCTCAAGGTGGGCAAAAGTTCACACAGAGAAAAATACCATACTGTAACCCAAGCCTTTCATCAAGGTCAGTTCTAAAGTCACATGTGTGTCTTCCATCAGTAGCCATCTTTGAAATGACCCAGGCATCGTGATCACAGAGACTTGAGGTGCAGGGTTGACTCAGCCACCTAGCCAGTCACATGGCCTACAACTCCAACAGGCATATCCACTCACCTGCAGGAGTGACAAGCGTTCCCTCCATAAAATATGTATATGTGTATGTTTACGTGTGGATATGTGCACATCAATTCAGATTCCTTCATAGGCCGGAAGAGGACATTGGATCCTCTGGAGCTGCAGGCATAGGTATTTGTTGAGTCACCTGCTATCAGTTCAAGTCTTCTAGAAGAGCAAGTGCTCTTAACCACCGAGCCATCTCTTCATCCCCATTCCATCTGTCCTAAGGGTCCACTACCGTGTAGGTTGATTTTAGTTGTACCCAAAGCATTTCACATCAAGACTTGTCTGTGACGTAGGCTTTAGCTGATAGGAGCCTCCTGATAAGTACTTTACCTCTTTACATATCATCTCTCTTGACCTTTATGATTAAGTCGGGTACTATTGGCATTGGGGGACAATAGTACAGAAAAGAAGTGTCTTGGGCCCCTACTGCAAGCTCTAAAAGCCAGGCAAAAGCTAATCCACACAGCACCACTGGCCACAGGCTGCCCGTGACTGCCTGAGCTCCTAAAATCCAATTGTTCACGACCTCTTCTTTAGGCTAAAACATAGCATAGTATTGATTTTTTGATTCAAAAAGGAAATAAGGACAAACTCTGAATATCCAAGTTTAATAAAAGCAAATCTTCCTAGTTTCCATGATGACTGATGTTGCTATTAGAGTTGAAATTAGCTTCAGGGCATGTCTCTACCACACCCCAAGTCCATGTTATCCACTTTTACTTCTCATTCGTCTCCCTCCCTCCCCCTTCCTCCCCCTCTCTCCTCCCTTTCCTTCCCCCTTCCCTCCTTCTCCCTCTTTCCTCTTCCTCTCCACTCTTCCTCCTTTGCTTCCTTGAGGAAAGCACTCACTACATAGCCAATCACCATCCTCCTGCCTCAGTTTTTCAAGTGTTGGCGTTACAAGTGCGTACCTCCCTGCTTTACTCAAGTAAATTCTTTTGTTTTTTTTTTCTTTTTGTGACTGAGTCATCTGAGTTCCCAGCAGATCAGAAGCCACCTTTTCCATTTCTCCATTGTCACCCAATTCTCACTGCTTCTGTGGCCTTGACTCTCATGTGAGCCGTGACTGAACCTTCACACCTTAAACGCAACTGGAATGTGTCCTTATGTTGGTCAATGCATGTTATAAATGGTTTTTTTCCTTCCTTTTCTCAGTTAAAGATAGTTACTTTTATTCTGCAAGATCAGAATGCGCAATTTGCAAAGCCACACCTCCACTGCAAAAATGTGTGGAAATTGGCTTTTTTGTTGGTGTTGGTGTTGGTGTTGTTTGATTGCCAGGCAGAGATACAGTGGCCTTATTATGACTGTGAAATAATATATCAGCATCAGCCACCTGAGCTGGGAGTAAAATATCTAAAAGATCAATGGACCACCATAACAAGTCATCAACCCCACCCAACGATGCTGTTCACACATCCTGGGCTGTGCCAGCAATGTTGAGTGGTGGGAACTGAATGCATTCGTCACAGAGCCGATTGACAATTCCAGGAATAACTTCACTCGCTGGGGTCAGAACTACAGCTGGAAACAGCTATCACCCAAGGCCCAAGTTTCTGTAGCAAAAACATCCCGTGCTCATGAAAATCTCCAAACAAGCTCCTTGATCGGGAGAAAAAATAGTTTCCAAACAGTGATTCAGCAGTCTAGTATCATTCTATCTGATGGTTCTGGCAGTTGGTATCCGAAGTTATCCCATGTGAATTTCCATCTGGTGGAGCAGGAAAACTTAGGAGAGGTTGGCTATGCAGGCTGGGCGTGTGTCACGGAAGAAAGGGTGTGGTGTTGGTAAAAATCCGTGCGGCCTCCACTCTGCATCCTGGGGCCTTAGCACTGTGAGATGAGTTGCTGTCTCACTTCTCACCTCGGGGCTTGCAGTCAGTTTGATGGTGCATGAGTAGAAATAGTTAACCAGACCCGGGGCTTTCCTTTAGTAGGGAAGGAGAAAGGGAAGATCCGGAGAGTGTCAGGGTCAGGATGTAGATATTAATTTCACTTAAAGTGGGGTAGGATTGAGAGGTCCAAAGTCCTTGGGAATGAAAAAATTTTAATTTTCCTGGGAAAAAAAAAACAAACTGGACTCTGCAGAGAAAGCCATGGACAATGGGTCTTTAGTCAGCAATGATTCTGAACTAGAGAGGATAGCTCCAGAGCTGAGACAGCTCCCAGGACACTTGGCAGGTGGGGAATAATGGGGCCAAAACTGAGCTAATCTCTGAAATTCTTCAGGGTCTCACCAAAAATAATAGAACTAACATAGCAACCAATCAAAATTGTACTACTCTTGCTGCTTTGCCCCTACCAATTATGTTAGAGATTACCTAAGCCTTTTAGAAAATTCCCCTGGGCCTTGTATAAAAAGGGGACCTGCAAGTTTCTCAAGTGGCCGCCATTTTGATGAATGGTTGGCCCCTGCATGCTGGTAATTTCTGCAGAATAAATGGGATTTGTTTTTGCATACTATTGAGTCTGGGATCATCCTTCAGTGATTCTCAGACCCTAACTGGGTACAAGGAAAGAAAAATAAGTTAAATTTTAGACCTTCAAAGCCACAAACTGCATATAATTACACATAGGCTATGAATGACCTACCCACAGAGTTTCTCTAACCTTGATGCATCAGAGGGGAAGGGTTCCTCAGTAATTACTTTCCTCTGGCTATGAGGGAAAGCCTGACAAAGAAGGTAGGAGAGGAAGGGCTTGCCTTACTTACGGTTTGAGACAATGTGCTTCATCATGGTAAGAAAGGCACAGCATTGAGGCGATAGGACTGTGTGACTGAACACCTCACTCAACAGACAGGAGGCAAAGAGAGGTAGTACCAGAAGGAAGTCAGCCTATAACCCCAAAGTCCAGTCCCTGTGGCCCCAAGTCTCCCAGATAGACTGCACATCTTAATGGTTCCACAATCCCTCAGCAGGGATTGTTATTTTTAATAATAATAATAATAATAATAATAATAATAATAATAATAATCAGTTGCTTATTATTTCCCTCAAGTCAGGAGCTTCCCTGGCAGAACTGTTGTGTGTTTGGGTAGAATTATCCTGGAACTTTCCCTTTCTTTCAGTCCCCAAATTGCCATGTGCCTCTGAAATCATTGTTGCTGGCCATCCTTGCTTCGTTGCTCATACAATCATCAACTGTACATTAATTGAAATCTAAGGACACAGTGTGTTCTGATGTGTGAGTAGCACCTGATTTATTCACACATAAGGCTCAGAACCTGGATTCTCTTTCTTTCCAAACTTTCTGCACAAACTCTCCCCCTTTTAAAAAATTTGCATTTATTATTTGTGTGTGCTTGTCATTGAGGCTCTGTGTGTCTGTATGAATGTGTGCTATCTGTATGTTGGTTCCCACAGAGGCCATATGAGGGCACTAGATCTCCTGGAGTTACAGATGATTGGTTGTACTCACCTGGCATGAGTGCTGGGAGCAGAACTTGGGTCCTCTGCAAAATTAGTTATGTGCCCTTAATTGATGAGCTGTCTCTCCAACATCCTTCTTTTTGCTTTAACTAATATAATCAATGGGTTTCAAGTTTTCAAAATCTCTGTATTTCCTTAGGAAAGTTTGAAATAAGTAGCTTGCCAGATCTGTGTAGTGGTTTGAAAGGCTGGTAGATATGAAGAGTCCAGGTGTGGGCTGTGGACTCAAGTCTGCTTGGAAATTATACCCAGCTCAACTATAACTTTTCTGTAGTATCAAACAGATACAGATTTAGACAGGATGTGCTAGGTGTTGGGGTGTGCACACATGTTAGACTCTTTGCATGTTTTTTATAGTAAGTGACAGTCTATCACAACAATTCTACAAACAGTGTAGAATGTAACTGAGCTGGTCCTTGATCCCAGTTTCTCCCAATTTTACTAAACCATTTCACTTCCAGTGTGCTCTTCTATGCCCCAGATTCAAAAGGGATAAATTAACACAAAATGCTTTTATTCTATCAGAATCTGCCTCCTTTTCTCACAACCTACTTCTATTGTATGTGATGGATTGCTTAGATGACTTAAACAAAGAAAGTGAGTTAGCCAGCTAGGTTACCTGTGGTCCTCCAGTAGAGAGGTACTAAACCCTGGGACCATCTTCTCAGACTTGCGGGGTTATCTGAGAGAAGCCACATCACTCCCCTTCTCTCCAGATCCCTGTTTCACACGGAGGGGTGAAAGCTGAATAGTCTCACTGGTCCTTTATACTAGCCAGGCTCTAGGGCAACCTGGGTGTGGTGAATCAGAGTGAGTTAGGGAATCCTAGTACTCAGGAGGCTGAGGACGGAGGATCATCATAAGTTTAAGGCTAGCCTGGGCTACAGAGTTTGGTCATGTCTCAGAAAAAGAAAGATAGAAAAGAAAAAGAGAAAGGAAGTAAGGAAGGAAGAAAAAGAAAGTAAAGAAGAGAAAAGAAAAGAAAAGAAAAGAAAAGGAATGTCAGCTCCTACCAGCAATGGGTGCCCTGAAGACCGACTGTTTTCCTTACAGAACAAGCAGACCCTGGCTCCCTACTTTTATCTTTGGCTTTTTCCCCACCATATCATGGAGCTGTTCCTGTCAGAAGTCCACTGAATTGCTGAGAGTTATTGGTGCAGTTTGGCTAAGCAACTTGGATTTCCCTGGGAAGCTAATGCCTCTGCAACTATGTCCCCATACAATTTCATGTATAGTATATGTTTGAAAACATGGCTTGCCTGCTAATTAAAATTTCCTATAAATGTAAATTAGTGTACCTCTGTCTCCTTTTAAAATGGGGAATTCATGTGCCGGTGAGATGGCCCAATCAAGGATTATGATGTGAGTTGATCCCTGGGGCACATGGATGGAAGGATAGAACCGATTTCCACAAGCTGACCTCAGACTTCTACCTGTGCACAGTGGCATGTGCAGAACCCCATCAATACATGCAATAATTGTTTTTGAAAATGAGAGACTCAAAAGAGAGCCCTTAAAATAATCTTTCCTTAAAAGTTTTGCTCACTAAAATATAAGTAATTGTAAATAAAAGTTTGCCATTCGCACAAAATCTAATGGTCCAGACATTAAAGGTTGCATGAACTCTATGAAAAGGTATGAGCAGGCCAGAAAGGGCAAGACACAAAGAATACTGTCCCTCCCACTGGCTACTGCCAGCAATTTCTTATGAAGTATGTTCTATGTTTATCAGTATGTATGTGTACATGCACTGATCATAAAGGTATGCAAGCTTATTACTTCTAGGGAATTCATTTTGTATTTTATCATTATAGCTCATGTATCCCTTTACTCTTAGCTGTATAATATGGATCTTTGATCAAGCTATCTCTAACGTTTCCCTTTTTTTCCCAATTTTTTGACCTTTGTGGTGGTAAAATTTCATGACTGCCCCTCATCTCCTCCAAAGTTCCCCTCTGCAATTTTCTAAATCAGACATCTTCTTGGGAGGCATAGTAAAAGGGTCTAGAATTTGGATAATAAAATAAATTGCTCATTTCCTGTAAACAGCGTTCTGGCGTGCAGGACTCACCATCGGAAGGATCTGCACTGCAACTGCAGACTTCAGGCATCTGCGGGCATTCTGTTCTCTGGGTGTGTGATGAGTGAGTTATATTTGGGTTGCAAAAGGGAATCTGTGATACTTTCATGGAAGAGTTTTTTTTTATCTTCTTTTTTAACACTAATCAGGGCAACTGTCTACTTCTCTGGGACCCGTCTATGTCTTACAAACTCTGCAAGAATTCCGGGTGGAACCCTGGACTAACTGGAAACACATTGACAGTCAGTGATGGGGGTTTCCTGGAATTTCCAGAAAAGTACCCTGGATAGCTGCATGGTTGACCTGACCCTGATCAGATTTTCCTCAATGTGGGAGACCAGGGAAGGCTATTTCTTCTGTGTAAGAGGATGAGGAAGATGAAGAAGTCTTGGGAAGCATATGGGAAGTCCTGGAGAGAGAGAGAGCGAGAGAGAGAGAGAGAGAGAGAGAGAGAGAGAGAGAGAGAGAGAGAGAGAGAGAGAGAGAGAGAGAGCGCGCAGAAGCATTGTTAGCCTCAACTAGCTGTATCAAGTTCACCCCAAGGAGCAACATAGAAGCGGCTGCAGAGAGTCCAGCTCTCTTGCCCACGCTTGCAGGACACTTCACACCCATCACCTGTGGGCCATTTTTTTTTTTTTGCGATATCCCAGAAAAGTGACCTCTTGAAATGGGATGGGCACAAAAGAGTCATTCAACATTCAGAAACACGAAAAGCACAATCTGCAGTCACGTAAAATTACAAATCAGTTCATAAAACTGAAATAACTGACCTGTACGGTGTGGATTTCCTGATGCGTGTCCCCAAATTGGGCACCGGGAAGGGGTAATGAAGGGGCTTTATGGTGATGACTAACAAGGGCCTCCATGTTTTATTAGACTCATTTTGCTAATCCCTAAAATTAAGGAATTCCAGGTGTATAGGGCCAAGTATGCAAATGATTTCCTTCCGTCTAGGCTGCTGATTTCATAGAAAGCCCTCAAACTGAGAAATAAAACACACAGAATGGGAAAGCTTTATGGGGCAGTCGAGAATACTGTGCCTTTAAATAGTTCAGACAAGCGGTGCATGCTGTAAATTCACCACAGAGACAAATTTGTGCAAAGCTATAAAAAGAACAGACAAGAAGCCGAGAAAAGGGCTGGTTGAAGGGGGTCTGGAGGAGGAGCTCTGGCAAAACTAGGTTGGTGGATGCTGACACGGTGCTGGGAATATGGTCTGGTGCCCTGGCTGGGAATATGGTCTGGTGCCTCATTCTCCATGGCAACACGTAAGAAAGAACTACTTCCTGTAGCTCAAGAGTCAAGATCAGTTCTTGCATTTTAAGCAGTTAGAGAAAAACCAAAAGACTTTTCAAACATCAGTGTCCATCATAAACTGACTGAGACACGGTATATGTGCCCCATGTCTTCTTTGTAGGAAAGTGCTAAGGGTTGAATGGCTATAATAGAATTGTAGGTCCTGTGCAGTCTATCATATCGACTATTTTGGACTTACAGGAGCAGATGTTCTTGAAATGGGGTCTACACTACCTGGGAACTTGGTGGAGAAACTCTTATTGCCACACACCACCCAGAGCTATGAGTAAGAAATTCTGTGAGTGAGCCTTGGTGACTGACATTTTCAGCCTGTTCCTCATGTGGATCTGATATACTGAGGATAAAAATGTTTCTACAGAATACCAGAGAATGGCAACCAGATGCAACACAATGCCACACTTAATAGCAGTAGACACTGGGTCTTTGTGATAGAGGACAATTCTCTAGAGGGATAGCCATAGCTGTCTAGAGCATCCCAGACCTAGTCAACCTCTTCCTTACCAAACATGATACTACTAGGCTCTTAGCTACTCTACACAGAGCAGGCAGCAGCCTGGCCACCATTTTTCACCTCACAGGCTTAGTGTTTATTTGTTCAAAGTCACATTTCTGGAAGAATGATCCTGTATGTCAAACCTGTGTGACCTCAGGTTTGACTCCCTTCCCCATGAGACGGTGTCCCTGATCGGAACACACTAACCAATTCTGTAGGGAGCTCTCTGGCTCAGGCTCTGTGGACTTCATGGGAAAGATTTGACACCTGAAT
Organism: Tokudaia tokunoshimensis; assembly: GCA_036184795.1. Lineage (NCBI taxonomy): Eukaryota > Metazoa > Chordata > Mammalia > Rodentia > Muridae > Tokudaia > Tokudaia tokunoshimensis. The sequence continues at coordinate 16,777,792 of BTHU01000020.1, read as the reverse complement.
TCTGGGTCCTAGTGTGCTCGGCATCTCTGTCTCTCAGTGCCATGGAGAGTCTTTTGTAAATTGCAGAAAGTCGGCAGCCTCTTCGGGAATATGCCTAGTTATTTACAGTATTTATGTGTGGAGAGCGCAGAATATTCCATTGTGAAGATATCCAGATAACAACTGCTTGGGGAGCATTTTCAGTGAAATATTTACTTGGGAGAATGGGAGCCTTGTCTAACAATAAAAAAAAAATGTAGGTGCATCTGGACAAGCATTATTTAGCTGCAAGTATTTGCTTAGATATTTTTTAATACACATTTATGTACTTTAAATTTATTTTATTGGGCAAAGTGAGGACTTTGGGGAGAAGAGCTGGGACAGAGATTTTTAAACGTTCTGAGCAAATGCATACAGCCTGTGGTGTGTGCTGAGGCTCCCAGCTGCTCTGCTCTGACAGATTATCCCAACGTCCTTCATTTTATTGTGGTACTAAAGTAATGGGTCTTCCTGGAACCGTTTGGTGACAGATGAGAGCCTCAGTCTGTCACTGAAGCCCAAGAATTTAAAGGGAAGTATGTAGCAATTCACCTGGCTCCCACTTATTACCTGCACTAAAGGGCAGGCGAGGGAAGCTTGAAGAGCCTTCGTTTTCGCCTTTGACAAAGAGATTTCATCTGTTTCCGTGGAGGATGGAGGTACAGACAGGCAGGTGAGCTTGCCGGCATGTGAATCAGATTTCCTGTGCTTCTGGTAAAAGTTCACTTTATTTAGACATCTCGTGCTGCTCAAGTTGGGACATTTATAGCAGATATAAGACAAAGGGAGGAAGGACCTGTATGCAGAACTGTCTTTGGTTGCGATTTTACCTTTTGGTTCTAAAACACATACGACAATCATTAATATAGTTTCAAACATAGCACAGCCCCCAGACACCATTCACCCAAGTGCCCCAATATTAAAACCTGAGTTTGAATTATCAAACCCTGAAAATTAATATCACTGCAATATGATTAAATGGAACATGGCCTTTACTTAGAGTATTTATAGTTACACATGCTTATTGTGTGTACTACATCATTTTAGACTATCTTTTCTGTTTCAAACCATGGAATGAGCCAGTAATCACCGTGGTATATAGGATTCTAATGATTGAAATAATAAAACAGAAAATGTATTGCCTTTGGTCTACCACTAGGCAGATGTGTGCTCTGAGAGCAGGGGAGTCTGATGCATCCATCCACCCCCTTTCCCTCTCTGAAAATTTACTGAGATAAGAAGAAAAGCATACTTGAGTCTGCATGGTAGAGATCGAGTGCTAGCACAATCTTGTTCTCTTCCATCTATGAGTACCAGGGGGGGTCATACATCTTTCCCACCTCCTGAAATCCTGCATAACCACATGGCTTGCTCCTGCTATTGATACGAGGTCTGAAGTCTCCAGGGGGCTTGTCCTTCCCTGCCACAGGTCATACAAGAAGTGACATGGAGGCACCACAAGACCAAAGCCATTGACTGCTGTGCACCCACCTCAGGAACATTCCCAGCCAGCAGGAGACTGCTTTAAATCATTCAGCCTTTCCTTAACGAAATTACAGAATTTCAGAAAAATATTACATAAGTGAGGTAACCCTGTCTCGGAAAGACAAACTTCTGTGCTCTCACATGCAGATCATGTTTGTGACTTTCATGTATGTATGATATGTGGGAGTGAGTGGGATGGAGCCAGGAAGCTAAGGAGGAAGCACCTTAGGGAGGGTCATGGAATATGATGGTGGAAATTGGAATATTGGAAGAGAAAAGGTATGAGTCAAAAGAGTGGGTAGAGATATAGGGGAGAGATATGGGAACATGGGGACCAGGGGTACAAACTAATAATGCTGAAAATCCATAAAAATGGTTACTCCGTGTGCTGATTTAAACTAAAGCAAATTTTAAGAAAGGAAGAAAAAAAAACCTATCTTGTTTGAAGTCAGGGATTTGGGTGTGGCTTCTTACCTAATCTAGCCTTTTGGCCTGGTTCTGATGTGGGTGTGAACTTTCTGGAGTTATTCTGCTGAAGGAGGAGCTTCAACCACCTCTATGGGCTGTAGCAGCTCTGGGGACCCTACCACATCCTTCAGGCCAAGAAGAACCAGGGTGAGGCCCACGACCTTCCACACTGGGACTCTGGGAGTTGAACATGTCGGGTGGTCACTCGGCAGTTCTGTTGGCCATTTAAGTTTGAGGATTAGTGGTCCAGAGCCTTCCACAGCCCCCTTCTTCCAGCTTATATGCTGTTTTAAGGATTGTGGTGTTGGACATCTTAGTACACACCTTTAATCCTAGCACTCCAGAAGCTTGGGAAGAGATTTATTTGCAAGGTCAAGGATGGTGAGAGTTACATAAGGACCCTAGAAGGCTTTGTTTTGGAGAGAGGTGGGGGAGGAAGAAAAGAAAGAAGGAAAGAAAAGAGTCATTGAAAGGCAGAGAGCGCTAAGGCATTGGGTTCCTGTCAATATGTAATATGTATAGAATGTACTCAGTTCTCTCCTTCCACTATGTGAGACCCAGGACTTGAACTCAAGTTCCCAGGCTTGGCAGCAAGTGTCTTTATCCACTGAGCTATCTCACAGGCCCTGTTTTACATAAGCCCTTATGGTTTTAGGGAAAAGAGAAGAGGAAGGTCTTCTACTTGGAGTGAAGCCTAGAGAGCTCTCCTCCTCATCCCAGAAGCCTTTGCTGGTGTTTCCCTTTCTGTCTTCTTTAAATGTTATTAAACTCATCTCAGATGCAATGGTTAGAGCTCGTGATGAAGTGTTTCACTGGGGTTTTCTAGCCTAACTCTGCTTATGGATGTAAATTTATATTTGTAATTTAAAGGGAGGGAGATTAGTCGCATTGGGAAGGGAGTGTTAGTCGCATTGGTGTCAGGGAGTCATAATCCTTGCGTGCGTGCGTGCGTGCGTGCGTGTGTGTGGTTTTATTCACTTGGACATCTAAGCTACAGTTGGTTTCTGACCTAGGTGCAGAAGCATCTTGTTCCATGGCATGTAAAGCAGCCAGCTCTCTTACACTTACCCTCTAGTATGAAGACCCTTCTGAGCTGCGCTGACCCCACTGGTAGTGCCAGGTGAAGCACAAACTGGCTGTGTGTGGTCCTAGACTCCTTCCCTGAACATTCCAGCTGCAGAAGCTACCTTCCAGGATCCAGATAAGAAGGTTAGCAGGCGTCCATCTACTAGGCAGAGTTTGGGATATGCACCATGGTGATACCTAGAACGACAGACACATGCATCTTGTTGAGAGAAGTCACCACAAACTTCCAGGAACTAAACTGCAGGCCTGATTGTTCCCCATGCAAACCTGTTGGGAAGGGCAAATCCCAAGTAAGTCAGCATTCACCAGGGCCACTCTCTATGTGTAGGCTCTGTGGAGTCACGAAATCAGATGGAAAATATCTAAGAAACGATTGCCTCTGTAATGAACATGTGCAAGTCTGTTTCTCTTGTCACTATCCTCCAACAACAGTGGACCATTTGTGAAGTGTTTGCACTGCATTCAAATATTGTAAACACAATAGGAAGGACAGAAGAAAGAAGGGAGTGAGAAAGGAAGGAAAGGAGGGAGGGAGGGAGGGAAGGAAGGAAGGAAGGAAGGAAGGAAGGAAGGAAGGAAGGAAGGAAGGAAAGAGTACTTAGGGGTGGTACAGCTTCCTCAACATGTTATGTAAGTCACATGAGCATCCCTAAAGCTTGGTCCATGGGGGTTCTGGACCCACTGTTGCAAGATATTTCCTATCCATTCACATTGAGGCAGGGAGAGGCCAGTGATTGGAGGGGAGAGAGGAGGAGGAGCTAAGAGAAGTGAGGGGTGGGCGAGAGAGAGAGAGAGAGAGAGAGAGAGAGAGGCTCGGAGGACCACATGAGCTGAGAGAGAGGGAGACACAGATATCCAGATGGCTTCAAACATATTTCTGGTATTTTGGAGAGGTTAGAAATATCAGGATAAGACTTTATCATTGTAAATTGGCATTATGCAATTGGGAGTTTTATATACATAAAGTTATTTGGTTAACTATTTAAGTTTAAAAGTCATGCTTTACAAGGTATTTGGGTGCTGAGGGAGACTCGCCAGGACTTAGTGCAGAGGCCTGGCGGGGTGATACCCCGCCATAATTCTTACCCACTACACCCAGTCCCCCAGGAATGACAAGGTCCCCCATGCTAACCTTTGTTTAGGTGCTTGCTTCTTTCAGTGTCTCTCATGTTTTGGACCATGTAGCACATCATGGAAATGACACTGATAAATCTTGGAGATTTTCCACATGCTAGTCCTGTAAGTACCGTGAGAGTCAGGCTGAGGAGAAACCACTAAGTCTTCAGTTTTGATGATTTACTTGTTAAGAACTGAGTTCACAGCACAAAAAATTTGAAGATGAACATAAACGAAGAAAATTACCCAAACTTCCAAGAGAGCTTGATATTTTGGTAACACATCTATGAGTATTATCAAAGTCACATACACATAAAGCGTAATAAAATGGGGCCATGCTGAAGAGACAATATCCTTTTAGATTATTTTTCTGTGAGCAGTAGATTGTGACTCATTTACTTATCTCATGGCAGTATCAAAATGAGTTGAAACCCTATGTGAGTTCTCATCATCCTGCTGTAATGTATTTGTTCATTCGTTCACAAGCATTTGTTGGGCCTTGGCTTGGCTCAGTAGCCTTAGTACTGGCTACAATCAGAGCACTAGTACAGAGATGTTTCTGGGTTGACAATCACAGCAACCTCAACTTTCACCTGAGGTGCTCTGAGGAAGGGAGGCCCACAACCCTCCCTTTGCTGTTCAGAGCGGACCCTGCTTCTACTTTGCAGTTTTCAGGATGTAAGTTACTGCAGATAAATTGAAAACCACTGCTCACCTGCCTGCAGGCTCAGGCCTGATGTCTGTATGTTGCAATCCATGACAAGGTGAAGGTAGGAAGCAGACTACCTCAGCTCCTGGAGGAGCATGACTGATTCACGGTACCACATCCTGGGGATTCCTCAGCTCAGGGTTGCTTGCCGAGCCTGGTCATTTATCTTTGACAAAATGCTTACCTGAAGCCACCAATCCCAAACTCCAGCGTGGTGTAGGACTTCCAGATATGAGGACAGGTGCACTCAGGGGATGTGGGGCTGAGAAGCAGGGATCTGCCTTTAGAAATGCCAGCCTTTATTTTAAGAGCACAGGATACTGGGAATGGGGTTCCATGCTAGAACAAAGGTCCTGCCTCTCCAAGGTGGTGACTGTCCCGGAGGTTTCCCTGCCTGTCAGAGAGGCTAAGTTCTTGCATCTGGTCCCCATATTAGTCGCTTGCTTAATTATTCTGATCCCTCAGGTGTGGAAAACATTTCTCATGGTAGGCAGTATAAAGCATCAGATGTAATCACAATGTAATGGGTATGTTAACCAATCTGATACGTTATATTATGTATCCATCAATATTTGTACTTATATTTCAGTTCAAACCATGGAGTACTTTGAGAACTTCAAAATCCATCTTTCCAAATTAATTTAAGGTTATAAATGGAAACATTTCATGAAGATGTCTTTCAAAGCATCCTTCATGGCTGTATTACGGTATGCTGTGCAGAGCCCAAGGCTTGCTAGCGGTACATGCAGAATTCGGTGCTTCTTGGTGAGTTTACAGAGTTGTGCAATGACAGCTGTGATCTTGTTCTAGAGCTTCCCCATCAACTCACTGTCCACGGATGCTGGTGGCTCTTTTTCATGTCTGTGATCTTGCCTGTTCTGGACATTTAGAGTTGGAGTCATAAGGTCATTTGTATCTAGCTTCGTTCCCTGAGCATTATTTATTTAATTAGTTAAAACTTCATGTCATACTTGCACTGTGATTGCACTCGGCCCACTGTCCTCTCTCATCCCCTGCCACTCCCACTGTGCTTCATCTTCCCAAGCAGCCCTTCCAACCTTCATATCTCTCCTTTCCTTCCTTGCTCCCTTCCTCTTCCCTCATCTTCTCCCTCCTTCACTTCTCTCTCTCTCTCTCTCTCTCTCTCTCTCTCTCTCTCTCTCTCTCTCTCTCTCTCTCTCTCTCTGCAGTCACAGCTAGTGTGGGTGATTGGAAAAGTTAGGTCATATCAAGAAAACAGCAAGCCCCCCTCCTGTGCCTTCTCTAACCTTCGGTTCGCACGGCTCCATGATGTCTTTTGACCTTGGAGGGATGAAAAAGACATGTTCTTTTGGGTCAAGCACTTGACAGTCCTCTATTCTCAGCACTTCGACAGGTTATGTGTTCATACTTTGGCTGTCACCCACTGCTGAGTCTTTACTAACTAAGACCTCAATTGGTCTAGGGATGTAAGCATGAATATTTCAAAGGCAGCCTAACTACATACTCACTTGGCAAAGCACTTGTAATAAGTTTCTCCATATGACCTCTGGATACTCTAGTCACAGTCTTTTGGTCAATTCTACAGTGTCAAGCATATATTCCTTCCCAGGTAGTAGACAGTAGTCCTCAAATCTAATTATGAAGTAATTAGTTGCCCCTAGAACATGTATGCCCTTATTGTAACAAATGAGGACATCTTTCTAGATAGTTCGGTACTGTAGCATGTGCCAGCTATAGCAGGGAGTGAGCACTGATGACTTTTGTCCCCTAACAACCTGCATAATACCTTCTAACATCATGAAGGTAGTTGGTATGAAAGAAGCTACTAGCTGGATTTTTTGAGTGTTGTATTCTGAGTGAGTGGTGTCTTGAACAATAGGGTCTCACTGTCTGGTTCTGATGGGCCACCAAGAGCAATAACAATAGCCTGTGTTGTTTGGGGGAACTTCTGTGACTGTCAGCCAACAACTCATAGTTGATATTTTAGTTTGAAAACCTATTACCAGGCACGGCATTTAGAATTTCATCTTGTTGGTAATGTATAAATAGTCCCTTTTTTACTACTAAATAACACTGCATTGTGTTACTCTCTTGCTCATTCATCTGTTGATGCATGTTTGGATTATCACACACAATGTTCCAGCACAAGCTTTGTAGGAGCACCTGTTAAAATTAGCATTATAAAGGTCATCACAGGTGCACCTCAAGTTTCCTTGACAGATTTTGTTCCTCAAAAACTTGAAGATGAGAGTTCCTGGAAGAAGTTAGCAATGAGGTTAATGAGAACTAGTTAGCACCTTCTGATGACTGACACAGAAAATCTATCTTGCCCTTTCCATTCTCCAGGTATAGTAGATTATTTACTAACCTCCAAGGAATATGAACACTACCTTGTTCCTTTACACCTGGGATAATCTGACCCATAATTGGTGGGCAGCAATATTTGTTGAATGAATAAACAGATGGCCCAAAGGTGTGATGGAAGAGAGTGTTGGCTCACAGGACATCTAGGGTGAAATGGAGATTCCACTCCTGGTAAGATCGCCGGTCACCTTAGCTCTTTAATCGAGCACAGTTTTAAACACAGAGCCAGGGTCTGAGATGGCTCCATGAGTAGAGTACTTCTATCACAAGCACACGAACATTATTCTAGATGGCTAGCATCCATGTGAAAGTGATGGAACATGCTGTCACCCCAGAACTGAGCGAGTAGAGACAGGAGGATTCCCTGGTGCCAGCTGGCCAGCCATCTCATCTGAAGGGCAAGCTTCAGTTCCAGAGGGAAGACCTGTCCTCAAAAGTAAGGTAAAGAACAATAGAAGGCACCTGCAGACGTCTGACTCTAACCCCCCTCTCTCCTCTCTCTCTCTTTCTCTCTCTCTCCACACATACACACACACACACACACACACACACACACACACACACACACACACACACAGAGGAGGGGGGAGGGAGAGGGAGAGAGAGAGAGAGAGAGAGAGAGAGAGAGAGAGAGAGAGAGAGAGAGAGAGAGAGGAGATAGAGAGCGACAGAGAGAAAGACAATAACCTGCCACTTCACCCCCAGTTTATCCATAAGAAAACAAGCCCAAGACTGTTGATACAATCAGACACTATAGCACAGCTACCCCAGTGTATAGGAATCTCAGAAAGATGTTCAGGAAAAGAAAAGAGACATTGAATGAGAAACACTGCATGATTCTATTTATTGAATAATTAGTTTAAGCAGAACATATCAAGTCATATCAAGTCACCGTGTATGAAGAGATATCTGTAGGACAAAACAATTCAGAGAGGAAAGTAAGGAAGGGATCCTGTAAGAGTCAGAGGTTGCAGTGGCAAAAGGAAGATGAACGTTATAGTTTGGGTCTGCAACACCATCAAAGGTTATGCGCTCCCGGCCTATGGTGCTACTGGGAGGTGCTGAGACCTTTAAGTGGTGGAGCTTGCTGCAAAGTCTTTAGGTCATTGCTGGTGTGCATTCAAGAGATCTTGGGATCCCTGCCTTCCTGACCAGCTCTTTGACTCTCAGCTGCTGTGAGCTTTTCCTCTACCAGACCCACACATTCCCCTTAGGATGTATGCCACATGCCCAAAGAAGTGAGACCAAGAGACCACAGGTAGGAAACTCTTGAACTGTGATCTAAAACAAATGATTTTTTTCTTACTAAGTACTTTTCTCAGACATTTTGCCATAGTGGCAAAAAGCTGAAGGATGCAAAAGCACTTGTCAGAATTGGAAGCTGTAGGTGACCACACATTCAGAATGCTTTACATTTTATATAGATTTCTTATTGGGTGCGTTTATCTTCTAATAAACGGTTTTGAGTAAGGAAAAAAAAGATACTAAATGATTCAAAGAAAACTTTAAGCATTCTTTCTAGGTGTTGAAGTGCTTTAGCTATGTGGCAAAGCCAGAGCCACCAAACAAACAAACAAACAAACAGGATTTTAGTGATATTAGTATTCTATGGGTTCTCATCTTGTTGATTTGCTTGCTTCTGGAGCTGTGGGCTTGTTCTCCGCTGTTCGGTTCATATAATGCCTGGGTATACTGTGCGGTTGAGCAGGTTAGTCCCAAAGATAATTTCCTTTTGGTTTCAAGGAAATCAGAACATATACATCTAGAGCCACATAGGGCCCAGGGTACCTGTCGAGAGATGAATCTCACGAATAAAGCAAGGCACCTAGACAAATATTGAATAAAGAGGTATAAACTGAGTGTTCATTCATTAGTGTCTTTTATCAAATAACTGTTTTGTGGGTAGCTGCAATGGGTTTTCTTTGTTATAGGTATTACACAGTGTTGCACGAAACAGTTTGAACAAGTCGGTATAAACATTACCTTATGGAGAAAGAGGCAGCACTGAGCAAATTAAGGCAGCATTAGGCTATGATAATGGCTGATTAGAATAGAGCAATATCTTAGAGCATAAGCTATTGGAGTTCTGTTCAGGAAATTCTCCCCTGTGCCCATATGTTCAAGGTTCTTCCCTAGTTTCCCTTCTATTAGTTTCAGTGTGTCTGGTTTTATGTGGAGATCTTTGATCCACTTAGAATTGAGCTTAGTGCAAGGAGATAAGGATGGGTCAATTTGCATTCTTCTGCATGTTGACCTCCAGCTGAGCCAGCACCATTTGTTGAAAAGGCTATCTTTTTTCCACTGGATGGTTTTAGCTCCTTTGTCAAAGATCAAGTGACCATAGGAGTGTGGATTCATTTCTGGGTCTTCAATTCTGTTCCATTGATCTACATGTCTGTTACTGTACCAATACCATGCAGTTTTTAACACTATTGCTCTGTAGTACAACTTGAGGTCCGGGATACTGATTCCCCCAGAGGTTCTTTTACTCTTGAGAATAGTTTTAGCTATTCTGGGTTTTCTGTTATTCCAGATGAATTTTTGAATTGCTCTTTCTAACTCTATGAACCTCATTAAATTACAAAGTTTTTGCAAGGCAAAAGACACTGTCAAAAAGACAAAGCGGCAACCAACTAACTGGAAAATGATCTTTACCAACCTTACATCCGACAGAGGGCTAATATCCAAGTTATACAAAGAACTCAAGAAGTTAAACTCCAGAGAGGCAAGTAACCCTATTAAAAAATGGGGTACAGAGCTACACAAAGAGTTCTCACCTGAAGAATATCTAATGGCTGAGAAGCACCTAAAGAGATGTTCATCATCCTTAGTCATTAGGGAAATGCAAATCAAAACAACCCTGAGATTCCATCTCACACCAGTCAGGATGGCTAAGATCAAAAACACAGGAGACAGCAGTTGTTGGCGAGGATGTGGAGAAAGAGGAACACTCCTCCACTGCTGGTGGAATTGTAGGCTGGTACAACCACTCTGGAAAGCAGTCTGGCGGTTCCTCAGAAAACTGGGCATGACACTCCAGGAGGATCCGGCTATACCACTCCTGGGCATATACCCAGAGACTTTACCTGCATGCAATAAGGACACATGCTCCACTATATTCATAGCAGCCTTATTTATAATAGCCAGAAGCTGGAAAGAACCCAGATGTCCCTCAACGGAGGAATGGATTCAGAAGGTGTGGTATATCTACACAATGGAATACTACTCTGCCATTAAAAACAATGAATTCACGAAATTCCTAGGCAAATGGTCAGAACTTGAAAATATCATCCTTAGTGAGGTAACCCAATCACAAAAGAATACACATGGTATGCAGTCACTGATAAGGGGATATTGACCCAGAATCTCGGAATACCCTAGACACAATCCGCATATCAATAGATTTCTAAAAAGATGGAAGGAGAGACCCCTGGTCCTGGAAAGACTGGATGTAGGGGAACGCCAGGATAGAGTAACGAGAGGGGGTTGAATGGAGAAAAGAGGGAGGGAAGGGGGCTTATGGGACTTTCGGGGAGGGAGGAAACGGGAAAGGGGAAGTGATTTGGAATGTAAATTAAAAAAATAAAATAAAATAAAATAAAAAAAAGAATAGAGCAATATTTTCATAGAGTTTGAGGATGGCATTTTGACATTGTGGGCGTGCTTATCATGCAGACACTGCCAGATGGGAGCCCTAGAAAGGAAATGGGGGGCAGAAGAAGAGCAAAGGAGAGGAGGAGTTGGGAGCAGTTTCAGCTGCTGGAGGAACATAGAAGTCCTGATGGGGCTGTGGTCTAGTGAGAGGTGGGCAAGGGGGAAGAGGGGAGGCCAGAGATTGGCTGTGCCAGACACTGATGGCATGGAATGAGTCACCAGTTCGGGTTTGACTATTTAAGAAAGTGGGAACTGGGTCATGAGATAGATATCACCGATTGATTACTGATATCATGAGATAGACATCACTGATTGATTACTGATAACTCTTTTACCTGCTGTTTACAACACTACTTTGAACCCATAGGAACTTACGGTGATTCCAGTGGAATAAATATCTTGATTTCCTGACTTGTTGAAGGGAAAGACAGATGGGTTATGAGCACTGTAAAATATGTAATCACAATGAAATGCTTTCAGTGCTAGGAGAAGGAGACTGAGGATAGCCCAGCCTAGAATATTCTGCAAAGGCTCCTTGATTCTGGGGATTGAGGAGCTCAGAACTTTGATCATTAGAGAAACCCACTAATTTCATTTGGAGTTTGAGTTAAATTTGAGACTGACTGTAGAGTCTACTTAAAGAATATATAAACCTTGCCATGATTAAGAATTCCTTTTGTATACCCATGCAGAACTAAAAAAATGACTTTACCAGTCATTTTCAGAGTGACCTTCTCTCTCCAGTTGAGTTCCTTCCTGCGCAAGCATTGGAAAGTGCTCCAGTACACATCACGTCGAGTGTTTGGACGCGGGTGACAGCGAACGTGCAGTGTTGTAATTAGAGAAGCAGCCACCTTGATTGGCTGTAGGAATTACAGAAACACCAAGCAATGCCGCAACAATTATGCCCCAGCAATTAGCAACCCATAAAGCCGCAGACCTCATTGATAGAGCCTCTCTACTCAGTAACAATATTGGAAAACAAATACCCTACAAAACACATACCAAGTAGCCAGCTCTGGCACAAGAGGGAACGTTGACTTGGCTGCAGAAGCGGCGGAGCCAGGGCCAAGAGGAGCAATTCCTGAGCTGATGGCAGCTCTCTCAGCCGTCCAGACAGTGGGCCCGCTCTCCAGCAGGAGCCTGGGTGAAGTAACTTGCTGGACATTCAACAGACATGGGGATAGCTCATTCAGAGCCTGTGAGTCAGCTGAGTTCTTAGCTCCAGTTTATAGATCAGAAGCTGAGAACCAGAGTGATTATACTCATTTAAGTGGTAGGGCCTTGCGATAAGACGTGACTTGAACAAAATCCAGACCCCCCTCAAAGTAGAGCATTCAAATTCCCTGGCTTCCTTCTTTTGATTCGTCCTAAGTGTCCCCTATAACAGTAAAGACCTTTACAAACTTTACAAACTGTACAAGACAGAGCCCATTGTACACAAAGTTAACACGAGCCACTTGAGCTAAGCCATTTAGACAAGGTGCTTGCTTACCTCTCAAGTGATTAATGTCAAATTTTGCTGCTTAAATTTAAACAACTTGTTCTGAAGAATGCAGCCTCATTGTTCAGAGACACCATTACCTCTCAACATTTTGGCTAAGAGCAGACAGGGAGACTGAGTTATATTGACACTGTTGGACAGGCTTGTTACAACCAAGACTATTCCATCCTCCCCAACACCTTTTAAATAGACTCACTGCCCACTTATCATTGGGTAGTCCTAGTGTGGTGTTTCTGCCTGTATCTCAGTTCACCCAAGCCCTTCCCACTTTACTCTGGTCCCATTCTTATCAGCTCCTGACCGTGGTGCCTCGGTCCTATTCTGCATCCACTTGGTTTTGTCTTCCCCCAGCAGACTTGCTTAAGTCTGGAGAACAGCTTCATTTTACCTCTGGGTCGAATCACTCCCAAGCACACCCCACTTAACCAGAGTGATTAGGTGCCAACATTATGCATCCACCTGTGCAACCCAGGATGAAATACTTACTTAAGCTGCACCTCGGAGTCTCCAACTGCAATATGCCAGTGGCGTTACATCACAGAGTCTTAGTGTGGGAGACCTGTCCTGGAATCCTATTCCCCACTGCACCTCTGTATCAGGTCCCCTGTGTGTTCATGGCATACCTTGACTGAGCCAGGCACTGGGAATGCTCAAGACCCAAGAGCTATCAGTTGCAAGGGAGATCTCTGTCTGTCCTGCCTTACCTCACAATTTAGGGAGTAAAAAAAAGCATTGGTCATGAGAGATCATACCTTACCTACACAATGAATGGCTTCTGATCCCCACATCCAATGTAGTTCCTGGTAAATAATTAGCATAAGAAATAGAAGAAAAATAATGCTACATTTAATGATCATGTACTAATCAAAAGCAACATATTGAACAATCCATCTGTGATACTTAATCCTCATAAAGATTCTCAGTAAATGCTTGTATTCCTCCCCAATATACACAATAAGGAAGCTGAACTTAAGAGAGGCTAAGTAACTTGCCTCGGGTCTCATAATTAGTAGCAATAAAGACAGAATTTGTAATTAAGAACCATCTAACTGTAGACCCTCAGCTTAACAGAGAGTATAATTAGCATATCAGTAAATAGCAAAAGAGAAGAATGGGAAGATAGGAGGAAGGAAGGGGCAAAGAGAAGAGAGGAGTCTCGACTTCAAGTCTCAACTTGCATTTACATCTTCCTTAGAAACTATGCCTTAAACTTGATCACACACTGGACTCATTTGGCTAACCTATAAACCTGTACTGATGCCTGGGTCCCTCCCCCACAGTGCCAGTTTAATTGTTCTGCTCAAAGGCTGGCATCGTGAGTGTAAAAGCTCTTGGAGAATTCCAGCACGCCGGCCATGTTAAACCCCCACCTTAGCAGGAGCACTCCCCTGCCCTTCAAGGTGGCCAAGAACAGTTTTCATTAATGCACATGAGCATTTCCTGTGGCCTCCAACAGCTCCTCCCAGCAGCTCCTCCTGCAGGTGTGCACTGGACTCAGCCCAGGGTAGGAGCCTCTGCAGAGACGAAGTGGTCCAGCCACAGCCTCGAGGTGAACAGAGTTCAGGAAGTGGATTTTATTACAGTCCAAATGACAAAACCTTCTGTGCCAGCGTGCACATGGACAATGCTCCCACTGGAGCAAGGGAACCAGTACAGTCCCCTCTGCTGAGTGTCCTCCTCACTCCAGTGACAGGATGCCTTGAGTCTGGGATTCCCTGGTGATGAGTTTTCCAGTTTGTCCCAACCTGAACTCTGATCTGATTGAAGTCCTTGTTCAGCTATGCTGAGCCCCTTTTTGTGGGCAGGGTCTGAGAAAGCCTTATTGAATTGGACAAATCTTGACTAGAACTTGACTCTAGAAGGGACAGAAAGACATCCACCTCTTGGTTTGATGTCCAAACCACCTTGGGAGTTACTGAGATAATATGGACTGCCAAAGGATATAGCATTTTTTTTCTTTGACTAAGGAAGGAAAGGAGCCTTTTAATGTGAGGCTGGAATATTCCACAGGTTCATTGCCAAGCCTGGAGCTGGAGGCGGGCAGGCTGTACAAATGCCCAGCTTTACACTCGACAGAGATCCAGGCAGGCGTCTGTTCTCTGTCCCCTGACTGCCACAAAACTCGTCAGCACGTGGGAGATCTGCCCTCTGCAGAAAGAAACAAAAAAAAATCAAACAAAACAGCCATTTGCCACGTTTGGCCCAGCCATCAACTCAAAATGTTCTTGAAGCTTGTAATAACAGCTGTTGTTTACTGCCTGGTTCTTGTGTCCCAGATCATGTGCTAAGTGCTTAACGTTATTAACTCATATAATCCTTGCTTACTCTCCAGTCAGCAGATAGTAGTACGCCTATTTTATTTTATTTTATTTTAAAAAGTAATCAAGGCACAGAAAGGCAAAATAAATGTCGCTGGGTCAGAGAATTTGCAAATAGCTTCAGTAGGTCTGGTGTGAGCTCCAGTTGATTCTAAGACTCATTATGTGTTAAAAGACTTTACTACATTGTCTTAATCCAGATAGACCATGTTTAAGATCTCTTTAAATGTCTGGAGCCTTCTACTTAGGCACCCAGCAGGTGCACAATAGCTTGCTGAATGAATGAATGAATGAAGCAAGCCATTTTATTATTCTAAAGTTGGCTCTTCATCAGTCAAAATGAGGTCATAAGGCCAAGGAAAACAATGCTGAGTGCCATAAAATTTTGAAGATCACACAGGCAAAACTTCGTATATTAATTATGGCACCCAGAAAATTACATCCAAAGGACACAATTTCCTGATACAGCTGTTTAATTTTGTCTAATCATTCACTTTCATTGGCCACATCTGATAACAACAGCCTAGAAAATTTTCCATTTGATAGAGAGGTGAAGGGAAATCTCTTTTAACACCTTCTTTTTACCCTTGGTATTTTGTGCTCCTGCAGACTGGAGAATTTGAAAATGGAGAAGCAACCTGAGACTGTCTGTGTGATGGCGTGTCTTAGAGACGAGGAAACTCAGAGACACGTAGAGGTTCCTAAAGTTGCAGAAAGCCAACTAGAAGATCCTTGTGCCAGAGCCAGAGTCAGCCATGCTCACAGCGCATCCTTTCCTACCAGGGCTGCTAGGCTCCAGGAGAGAGAGGACTCGTCTTCTCTGAGCTGAACCTGCAGCCAGTCTGGCAGGAAACCAAAGGTGATTGATTGGTTGTTCCGCTTTTGTCATTTATTTCTCTTGCTTTCCTCACTTCCTTCAACAGAGCTGATAAGAAACGGTCTGCTTGAGAATCCTGTATCTCTTTTCTCTCCCCTTGGACCAGTGAGCTGCTGTTCTCCTTACGTCAGCCACATTCAAGGGCAACCATGCGTCATTTAACACTAAAATCAAGCTTTGGAGGAGGATGGTCAGAGTCTTGTTGACAGAAAGCTGTTCTCTGTTTCCTTGGACCCAGAAAAACAAAAACCAAAAACAACAGCCTCTATTTAAGTGGTATTTTCATTGGCTGCCAGTGAGTTTTGTTCACAATAGTGACACAGGGACCTCAATTTGGAAATTGAAAGTTAATTCCTAGAAATCTCTCTTTCCAGGCATTATGCTGTAGTGGCATCTCCATGAGTCATAGAACAACAGGTGTGAATCTAGGCAATCTGTTATCGTATTGGGCAGGTACAGCATAAGGCAGCCACTAGACTTCCCTGAGCATCTGCAAGTCTGGGATCCATTTCTCTATCTCCAAGTTTAGGATCTGGGCAGGGACTGGCATATGAACAGAGAAGTTATTTTGGTACAACACAAACAGGTTCTGTGTGTGATGCTGGAAGTACCTCCCTGAAATGCTTCCTCCAGGAAGATCCACTCCTTTCCCTTCCTTACCGCTTCCTGGACGAGATGGTTAAGGTACCAATCTCTAACCCGTAAAAGCATTTGATCCGGGCCAGCCATTGCCTACAGAGATTCACTGAACAGCCTTGAGAGATAGAGTTGATTGTTACACCCACTTTGACAACCCAGAAAACTAAACACTTTCTGGAGAGATTAAGAACTCTTACCTGAAGAGAACTCAGCTCCCAGGACCCACAGCAGGCATTTCATAACTGCCTGTGACTCCAGTTTCAATGCCCTCTCCTGACCTCCAGCATTATCTGCATGCAGGTGTACGTAAGAGCACATGCAAGGCATGTACAGGAACACATAAATAAAAGTGAACAAGTCTTTAAAAAGAGAGAGAAAAAACTGAAGAGAGAATTGTTAATGACTGTAAAGTTTTGTAAGCAGGAGGGGGCAAGATTTTAATCCTGCTTTCCAACCTGGGGTGGAAACCCATATGAGTGTTCAGTGGTGATGACTGTGGTAGCCTTTCTTCAGTTGTGAATTCAGCAACTGCCTTCTCTCCTCTACTTTGGGGCCTCTAGGGGCATCTGAGTACCTCAACCAGTCATGGAGATGACAAATGTATTTATGGCGCTGCTGTATTTAAGACACTTTGCTCTGCCAAACCATATTCATTGCGAGATCTGCTCCACAACGAAGTACCGTGCACTAGGACTACTTTTGTTGGCTGAAGAGTAGCAACCTGTAGCAAGAGAGAGGCAGCCATTTCCCTGTAAAGATGCCGGACAGTTTCCTCCACTCAGCAGAAAATGGATGAAATAAATTCCTTTCAGTGTATTTTGTATTGGGTTGCCCTTTATCTGAATATTTAGGGCTCTATCGTGCTGTCTAATTTTAAAGCGGGTATATTATTAATAATTTAAAAAAAGTCATCTCTCCTGCTTCTTCTGGTGTTTTTCCTGTCTTGTTCTGCATTCATTCTGCTGGGGCTCCGAGTTGCAAGAATTCCATCGCAACTCCAGGGTGGGAAGAGCCTGACAGAGTTTAAAGAAAGAGCCTTTGCTGTCATGACAGTATCCAAATACCATCTCTTCATTTCCACCGAGAAGTGCAATACAGCCAAGCGAGAAGGTTTTATATTAACTTTGGGGGGGATGGACAGGAGAATGTGAAATAGCTTTGCTTTCTGAGGTTGTCCAGGTGTGAGCTTTGTGGCTACAGTATTGTGTTTTAGGTTTTTTATTTTATTGCACTCAAAATGACTTAAGGAAACATCCTGGTAGGAGCCTGTGGTAGAGGCTTTTTACCCCATGATAGCAGGAAACAGAGAGAGAGAGAGAGAGAGAGAGAGAGAGAGAGAGAGAGAGAGAGAGAGAGAGAGAGAGAGAGAGAGAGAGAGAAGAAAGGAGGGGACTAGGTGAGATATAGCCCCCCAAAACACCCTCTATCTATATGACCCACTTTCTAAGGTTTCCAGCACCTTCTAAAATAGTTCCAGCAGATGGGGTGTTTCTCGTGGTTGCTCAGGTGTTTAACAGGAGCCAGCAGGGAACACTCCATGTTCTAACAATGACAGAGATGGTTATTAGGTGCTGGGACTTGGCAGAGAATAAGGATCTGCGAGACCATCCCAACTCTGTCCTGCCTATCCCTTCTCCCTCTCTGTCTTTTTCCCAGTCTAGGGTTGAAGGGTCGAAGATACTCCATATAAGATGGCATGAGCCTGGAGAGACCTAGGTCCCGGAGTTCTTACTCCCTAACTCTTTGTCTCCTGACTTCCCAGGCAGGTCTAATGGACGCTGGAGCAGGGAGCTAGAGAGGGTCTGAACCCACGTGCTTGTTTGCTTTCTGCCTACATTTTTGAAGTAATCTGGACTGCCTTGGATTTTGTCCTCCCCATCTTGAGGAAGGGATGCTAATGTCTGAAAGTTATATGACCACAGAGGCACACACAGAACAGGTGAAAACCAAGGTAAGGTTTTTTTTTTAATGTATGTCGATACAATGCGTGCCAGGATTGGGCTTAGCCGCTTCAAGCCCAGCTTGATCTCCTTCAGGTTGATATCTTGACTTCCTATGCTCTGCATCTACTTGGTTCTAAAATGAGAATAACGAGCCAGACCTTGTGCTGTACACACATGATCCCAGTACCTGGGAGGTGGAGGCAGGAAGATCAGGAGTTCAAACTCAGCTTAATCTGTGTAGCCAAAACCTATCTATCTCAGAGAGAGGGAAAAAGGGGGAGACTAGGATTATTTGCTTCAAAAATTATGCTATGAACATGTACTGAGTCATATCCTATGCCTAACACCCTTTATGCAGAGCTCTGTGCTGTTAATGGATGAGGGGGGATGAGCACCGTTGTTTATTGCTGTTATTATCTTGGTGTAGATGGCCCCCACACCCAGAGTATTGCAACCGCAAGACCGCACTTTGGGGTGGAAGAGGCTCAGTGACTCCTGTTTCTTTTTGAGCACTTTTGGCAGCCTGACCTGTGGTGAACACTCACGTGGGCTCTAGTGAATGCTGTGTGGACTGAGGGCGGAAAATTCCATGTCTAACTGCTTCTTGGGTGGCTGACCCTATTAACCATGAATAGTTTACCTTGACTCTGATTCTGATTATATCCAATTTGCTCTCTCAACCCCCTAGCCCAGCTTCCCTGGCTCCTTTTTAGAATTTACATTAGAAAATGAGCAGTCAGTCCATCTTCTTTGTTAGTGTTGGATTTCTGGCTTTCTGGTGTGGTCTTACACAGCCCTCCTTTTCTTCTCTAACTCACTACACCATAGTGACCAGAGTGGAGACTGTTCTGGGCTTTAGCTACCCAACCTGGGAATGAAGGTGGATATTGTTCATCCATCTCTACATCATTTGGGGTTTGATAAGGACTCACCAGTGATGACTTTGAGACTTCTCGATAAAGAAGCATTTCAGAAACATGGAATACAGCAGCATTTCCTCTCTTCTGAAGGTCAGGTATTGAAGACTGCTGAAAACCATGCATATTCAAAGTTACCATTGGAGCTATTGTGAACTGTGCAACAGGGAAATATAAACAGCAGGGATTCTGGGATGTAACTCTGGACTAGTATGGTGCCCTGTTCCAGCTCTGTGAGACTGTAAGATACACTTAGAGTGGGTACCATCCAGCAGCTTGCACAGCGTAGCTGCCTGCCACTTGGGAATTCTACAAATGAGAGCATAGTTGGAGTTGAATGTTAAATGCACATTTTCTCCATTTTTTTGTTTTGTTTTGTTTTTATCCTGAGAGTCAGTTTGCTTTACTAAGAAAGGGATTCTCTGAAAAGAATCCTCTTTGAATGGTTAGAGTTTAGTTCTCAGCTAGCACACAACATTATTAAATGAAGTCAGTCATGGATAGGTGGTTCACTAGGTAAAGATGCTTACTGCTCAGCCTGTGGACCTGAGTTTGATCCCTAGAACCTACATGGTAGTAATAACATTGACTCCCTAATACTGTTTTCAGACTTTCACTCATACATACCAAGGTATCCAATGCATACCTACACACATGCACAAGTGTGCACATATAAAATAAATAAATAAGATGTAATGTTCTATATGGGAGGTGCACCCTTATAAGAGCCCCACCACCTAAGTGCAAAAGTCAGCACAGAGAGAAACTTCTTGTTTGTTTTATTCTATTTGTGCTGCAATGGTCTCACTATATAGCTCACACTGACCTCGAACTCCAGATCCTCCCATCTCAGTTGGAGTGCTGAGAATGTAGGTTCAAACAGCCACCATGCCAGGTTGACTCTGTTCTCATTTTATTCTGCATAGCAATAGAACAAAACTACCCTAAGGTAGTAGTTGAGGAGGATCCTTAGATAATCATGCTGTGAAGACTATTAGAGATTATTAATACCCAGGGCTAGTGGCCCCTGGTTTGTACTGATATGTTAGAATGGAAAGGTATATTATCCTTTTTTTCACATACTCTAGTTCACATACTCTCTAGTGTTATTGTATTTGAGCTAAGTGTCATTCACAGCTCCCCAATAGGAAACTGTTAAGTCCCAATGATATCTAGTCCTAGATCACATAGCTCAAGAACACATACGTAACCAGTCTCCTCCCAGAGCCAGTATTTTCAGGACACCAAGGACCTAACGCATCCTTAGCCCCTCCCCTTCAAATCTGGGCAAGCCATTTCACCTGTCCAAATATGTTTTCCCAGCAATGCATAGGAGACAGTGACTGATCTCCCCACGGGAATATAGAATAACAACATGTATGGAGTCATGCAGATTTAGAGAGATGGAAAGTTTACAGTTCATATTAATTAAACATTTCCTGTTGGGTTGGGTTGTGGGACCCCAGCTTTTGGTATTGTCTCCAGTTAGGAGTGTTCAAGAAGGGCTAGTCCACATCTATGCTCAGAAGGGTTTCCCACTGATGGCAGCATCTCTTTAATCCACAATTCTTTTCACATTGAGGTTGCTGTTGCACTTTCTTCTGATCTAAGCTGTCTTCAACAGCAACCTGACCCTCTATTCAGGAAGGACTGAATTGCCCCCTGTTAAGGAAATGACCGCTCTATCAGTTCAGGCGAAAAATAAGAAAAGATTCCTGTCTATTAAAGTCATTGATTCCATAGCAATTCATCGGCAAGAAAGATTGCCTTAATAATTTCCATTGATCTCAAGAACAATGAGGCAGAGTTAAGGATAAAAGAGCTCTGACATCAGAGGGAAAAGACGACCCGCAGTGTTCTGGCATTGTTACAGTCTACTTTCAGGAGGCATCCTGACACAGGAGAGTTTCTTAAAGCTGGTAAGATGATCTTGTGTGTGTCAAGGAACACCTAACTAGCTCAGCTTGTTCACACGAACTGACAGGATGGTGGGCAATGCCCAGCTGTGACCGACGCCCACCGAGCCAGAGGCCTGATGGGGTGGGGGTGAGGATGGAAGTCTGGTTCTCAGCTTTGGTGGTTTTCTATGACTGGAGGAAAGGTGTGGCCACAGTGGGAGGCCAGAAAGTCTGGATGTTGGGTTATCCAGTTTCCCCTTAACTCTCCATGCCTCACTTTCTAAATGTCTCACTAGACTCTTGGGAGGCCCAGATCAGCTCTGCCACAGAACCTTATGACCTGTGCAGAATGTTGTTTTGAAGAAAAGTAAGTATTTGGTTGATGTTCCTTGAGAACACAGTGTTACCAAGGTCTTACTGGTAACATAGTTATTTTTCCTTAGTTTCTTCCAATTTTTGACTTCCCTGTAATTCTGTGTTCCTTGATATTTCTGAGTGCACACAACTTGAAGTCACTCAAAGAAATATAAGGGTTGGAGTTTCATTACCTGCCTGCTCATGTAGCGAGGTTCCCAATGGCGGGATTCTTCAAGCAGAATCTGAAATTTGGATCATAGCAGACATCATGAAGGGAGCATGTGCAGAGCCCACTCCTTGAGATGGTGGCCTTGACAGATGATCCCAGTTTTAACGACCATAAAGAAAATGATGTCTCTTACTGTGGTCTCTTGTTTCTGAGCTCAGGGATTCAATTACCTAACCTGGTTTGAATCTGAGGAAATCAATTGATATTTCTAGGCTCTGGTTTCCTAATCTGTAAAGTGGGAATAATAATATTGCCAGTCTCAGGATGATCATGGTCAAGAAGTGGGATAATGCAAGCTTAACCTGTGATGCCAGACCTGGACCAATGAAAATGGTCCATGTATTACTGCTGTTATTGATTGATAAGCGTGCATATCCTATATGCTAATGGGTCATGGTGCTGAATGCTTTGCCTGCATGCACATGCCCCATAAAGTGGTCACCCACCGTTAGCACTTTCAGAATGAACACCTGAGCTCACAAGAGGCCTCCAGTCTAATTCTGACCCCTGCTCTAGAACTCATTCTGGCCTTGTTCCTCATCAATATTAAGGGAGACATTCCATGCATATGGTATTTGAGAGTTTGTGTGCATGTATAGTTCCCATTGAACTTCAAAACATGTCTGGTGTGTGGTATTCCAAGAAGGTAGGAGTGGCCTCCTACTGTGCTGTAGCCCAGCATACTAAAAGAGCCTAATTCATTCTAGTCTATTCTACAGGTACAATTCAGGGAGTCTACACACAGCCCTGGCTCTGGACAGCTGAGTACAATCAAAGCTCAAGCTTCCTTCTTGACAAACCGTGCACTATTCCACCAGTGAAGAGATGCCTGCTAGGTACTGCATCTCATTTATTACTGATATATAATTAATTCCTGTTAGTCAGATAAAAATACTCCTAAGGGCTGCCGTGTGGGGGCTGGTTTTCCTCTCGTGGTTGAGCTTTGAGAGGAATCACGTTTGTGTTATTTACCTTCTGATGGTTGACGAACAAGTCTTTGCTTTGTGATGTTCAAGTGGCCTTTATTTTTTCCCCCAGGGTATTGTAGTTCCCAGAGCCAAGTGAAAGTGGGCGGAATCCCTGATGGATGGTTCCAGATGATATCCACCCAGGCGGTAGCAAGTGAAAGGTCCTGGTGACAATGGCTCTCACTGGCAATGGCTGCAGTGACACATCTCTGCACTGAAATATAGGCAACACTATATCACTATATATATATATATATGTGTGTGTGTGTGTGTGTGTGTGTGTGTGTGTGTGTATATATATATATGTATATGTACGTATATATGTCTGAAAATATAGGCGACACTAGAAATCTGACTTCATAGATAGCAATATCTATCTCTGCTTTTTTTCTTTGCTTTCTTTGCTGTCCAGTGATGAGGATGGAACCTAGGGCCTTCTGTCTATGAACCACACACAGTTCCACCGAGGCCCATCCAGCCTACGTTTCCCCAGCATTTTCACTATGCCCATTATCGCCAATCATTGTCTTAAATCAGGAGACACAAAAAACGTGAAAGCAGATGTTTCTAGAGCTTTCTGAAGCAGAGTCACATAAGATAAGTCTGTGGATCTCCTCTAGAAATTCAATGTTTGTGGCTTTGGGGACTTTGAGATGTCACATCAGCAGGTGGCAGATGAACTTTTAATACTCAAGAGCAAGAACTACAAACCTGTGGCCTCCCTGGCTAGCAGGAAGGTTTATTCTTTCCGGCTGGTGCGGCCACCTCCCCAGCTTCCCGACCTCCCATGAATCCCTTTCATCAAGCAGTTGAACCTGCCCAGGGTCTTGCTACCTGCCAGATGCAGTAGTCACTAGAGCGATATCGCCTTCTTTGAGCCGTTGGTTACTGGCATCGTAGGGAAAAGACTGTGTATGCAGCTGGCCTGGAGACTCTTGGTAATAGGACCATGGGGAGCAGGCTGAGGCCCCCAGCCAAGAGCAGAGGAATGGAATACTTTCTCCATCCAGTTCATATTTCCACAAGTTTCTCCACCTCATGGCATGAAAACACACAAGACGCCAACATCTCCTGCATATTTAGTCTCCTGGCCAAGTCCTAGTTAGCAAGTCAACCTTAACTTCACAATCTCTGAGAAGGTCATAATTATTCTGATTCCATATTTCTTGACAGTCTGGGAGTAGCCCAATGATATTCTTCAGGAACTTCCTATTGAGTTATCTGCAGCCACAGGATGCTATAGAGTGGGTGTCATCCATATCTCTTTGGTCCCTCCCTACCCAGGAAGTACTACCCATGTAGTAGATATGCTATATGTTTAATAATTAAGAAAGAATGGCCCCTTCAAAGCAGATACCCATGAACCCTTGGCAAGCTGTCTGTTTAGCTTCTCCATGAGCCTTTTCTCTTTGGAAGCTGTGTCTGAACAGGTTGGGTACAAAGTTCTCCATCAGCCTGCCCTGGGCTTTCTGTGATCATTGTGCTTGATCATCACTGGCTTGCATGGGAGGTGGGGCTGGCTGAAGGTCCTAGAAAGCCAGATTTGGGGAAGGGGGGCGGGGATGCCAGGGCAGAGAGCTACATGGGAACTTCTCCTTCCCACCCTTCCAAATCGTAAATTAACAACAGTGGACCTTGTTAAGTGCAGTCTCACAAATTAATATGAAATATAGTGCTTTTTCATAGGCTTGAGGACCAGATTTAAAAGCATATTGGTGTTTGTACACAGCGGGCCATAATGATCCATTATCCCACAGACAGAGAAGCTCCCGCAACACATAAAGAAGATGCGATTGGACCATCTGCTTTGATTTCCGCAGAGTCCCCAGAGACTCGAGGGAGGAGCTGACAACCCTCTCCATCTGCCCTTGCATTATCAATTACAGTTGAGTTATGCCATGTGCTGCAGGGCTGGCAGACACGGATGGGGGATTGTGGCACCTGAAAAATATAGAAGAAAATCCATATGTCGGGAGCCAGCTGTTTATTTACAAGCCCTTGACATATTTCCTCACTTTCTCGGCTGCTGCCTTTTTTAAGGTTCCTAGAGACATTTCGGTTTAGTGTGAACTTGAGAAGAAATTAGGTGTAACAGCATAACACCACATGAATAATATTTCAGTTTCCTTTTTTACAGTTGAAATGCGCACGGAGCAAAAAAAAAAAACCATCAGGTTGAACAGATTTTAAATTATGAAAAAAAAATAAGTTGTGAACACATCTGGGGTAGCTGCTATAGCTTGTTATGTTTATAAAACATGTTGGAACAGGGGGCTGGGCTGTCTGTATATACTGTACATTTTCCTAAGCTTAGGAACTATGTAAAAACTGTAACCTTCAGGAAACTGTTTATGAGGGAGTGGAGGGCCTGGAGGTAGGGCAGAGTGGCCAACCCTCTCATGGAGTCTCTTACCATAACTTCTAGGAATGCATTTGAAGGATAGAGTGATCTTTATTTTCTTTGATTTCAGTGAGGGATTCTCTGGTTCTAGTTCTGTAGAGTCCAGGTAGGGGCTCTATCTTGATTCCATCATTCTTGGCTTCTACCTGTGGTGAGATTTGAACTCTGTTCTCACTTCACACCATACCTTCTCTTCACATTTCAACCGAACAATGTCTGGAATGCTAGTGTGTGTGGTGGGCTGAAAGGTTCCTCTCATGCCTCTAGAGGCCAAGTGGGAAGAAATACTGCAATCTAGCGCGGGCCGAGGGAATCCCACTTGCTAAGAAGGACAGTTATGTTTTGAGATGCACAGAGCTGCTTGGAACACCAATGAGGAGAGAAAGGTAAAAGCCCAGCTTTAGATATCTCCCCCCCCACAGAGACCCAGCGGAGGGGTCTCTTGCTCTTTAGCGCAATAGTTTCTATCTTCAATTGTAGTTTTGAAGCACCTTGCATTTCGAGGCCAGTAATTGAGAGACTCCAAAAGGAAGGCATGGGCTTACTTACTTTTGTTAAATCCTTAAGATGTCATGGTCCCTGGCATTCTCAGAGCATTAATAAAACACTAGATAAGTGAATGGATGGATCAATGCTTTTAAATTGTGCCTCTGTGTGTGTGTGTGTGTGTTTGTGTGTGTGTGTGTGTGTGTGTGTGTGTGTGTGTGTGTAGAAAAGAGTCCCAAGAGGGCTGTGCACAGAAGAGATGTGTGCTGGTCCTCTCTGCCCTCCCAGGCTCGCCAAGGTCTGCTCACTTCTCTTACCATGGTTCTGGGTTCCTCTTGTCTGTGTTTACGACTCTCATTTTTGTTCATCTTCTCAGGAATGTGAAATCACATGACACTGTGTTCTCCGTGTGCTTCAGAGTAAAGCTCGGTGGACTCCTTACTCCTGTGTGAGGATGCTGTATCTGAACTTGCTGACCAAGTCTGGAGTTCCTTGATGAAGAATTAAAAACTCAAGCTGAACACAGAGCCCTTCTAAACTCGGCCCTTCTGAGTACACGGATGGAGCTTCTGTCTCACACTCTTAAAGAGGCTCTGCTGGCCCTGCCCTTGCTGGTTCCACTAACATTGGTCTTATGTTTCCTCTCTGTCTCTGATTCTTTTTGTCTGTCTGTTTGCTTCTCTGTCTCTGTCACTCTCTGTCTCTCTGTCCCTCTCTTTGTCTCTGTCTCGCTCTGTGTCTCTCTGTGTGTGTGTCTTTTTCTGTCTCTGTCTCTCTGTCTCTGTGTCTCTGTCTCTGTCTCTCTGTGTCTCTCTGTCTGTGTGTGTGTGTCTTTTTCTGTCTCTGTCTCTCTGTCTCTCTGTCTCTCTGTCCTTCTCTGTCTCTGTCACTCTCTGTCTCTCTGTCCCTCTCTCTGTCTCTGTCTCTCTCTGTGTCTCTCTCTGTGTGTGTCTTTTTCTGTCTCTGTCTCTCTGTGTCTCTCTGTCTGTGTGTGTGTGTCTTTTTCTGTCTCTGTCTCTCTGTCTCTCTGTCTCTCTCTCTCTCTGTCCTTCTCTGTCTCTGTCACTCTCTGTCTCTCTGTCCCTCTCTTTGTCTCTGTCTCTCTCTGTGTCTCTCTCTCTCTGTGTGTCTTTTTCTGTCTCTGTCTCTCTGTCTCTCTGTCTCTCTCTCTCTCTGTCCTTCTCTGTCTCTGTCACTCTCTGTCTCTCTGTCCCTCTCTCTGTCTCTGTCTCTCTCTGTGTCTCTCTCTGTGTGTGTCTTTTTCTGTCTCTGTCTCTCTGTGTCTCTCTGTCTGTGTGTGTGTGTCTTTTTCTGTCTCTGTCTCTCTGTCTCTCTGTCTCTCTCTCTCTCTGTCCTTCTCTGTCTCTGTCACTCTCTGTCTCTCTGTCCCTCTCTTTGTCTCTGTCTCTCTCTGTGTCTCTCTCTCTGTGTGTGTCTTTTTCTGTCTCTGTCTCTCTGTCTCTCTGTCTCTCTCTCTCTGTGTCCTTCTCTGTCTCTGTCACTCTCTGTCTCTCTGTCCTTCTCTGTCTCTGTCACTCTCTGTCTCTCTGTCCCTCTCTTTGTCTCTGTCTCTCTCTGTCTCTCTCTCTGTGTGTGTCTTTTTCTGTCTCTGTCTCTCTGTGTCTCTCTGTCTGTGTGTGTGTGTCTTTTTCTGTCTCTGTCTCTGTCTCTCTGTGTCTCTCTGTCTGTGTGTGTGTGTCTTTTTCTGTCTCTGTCTGTCTCTCTGTGTCTCTCTGTCTGTGTGTGTGTGTCTTTTTCTGTCTCTGTCTCTCTGTGTCTCTCTGTCTGTGTGTGTGTGTCTTTTTCTGTCTCTGTCTCTCTGACTCTCTGTCTCTCTCTCTCTCTGTCCTTCTCTGTCTCTGTCACTCTCTGTCTCTCTGTCCTTCTCTGTCTCTGTCACTCTCTGTCTCTCTGTCCCTCTCTCTGTCTCTGTCTCTCTCTGTGTCTCTCTCTGTGTGTGTCTTTTTCTGTCTCTGTCTCTCTGTGTCTCTCTGTCTGTGTGTGTGTGTCTTTTTCTGTCTCTGTCTCTCTGTCTGTGTGTGTGTGTCTTTTTCTGTCTCTGTCTCTCTGTGTCTCTCTGTCTGTGTGTGTGTGTCTTTTTCTGTCTCTGTCTCTCTGTCTCTCTCTCTCTCTGTCCTTCTCTGTCTCTGTCACTCTCTGTCTCTCTGTCCCTCTCGTTGTCTCTGTCTCTCTCTGTGTCTCTCTCTGTGTGTGTCTTTTTCTGTCTCTGTCTCTCTGTCTCTCTGTCTCTCTCTCTCTCTGTCCTTCTCTGTCTCTGTCACTCTCTGTCTCTCTGTCCCTCTCTCTGTCTCTGTCTCTCTCTGTGTCTCTCTCTGTGTGTGTCTTTTTCTGTCTCTGTCTCTCTGTGTCTCTCTGTCTGTGTGTGTGTGTCTTTTTCTGTCTCTGTCTCTCTGTGTCTCTCTGTCTGTGTGTGTGTGTGTCTTTTTCTGTCTCTCTCTCTCTCTGTCCTTCTCTGTCTCTGTTTCCCACTCCCCCGCCGGCTTCTCAGAATGTCCTACATGCTCACAGAGCATTAGGCACTTGCATTCCACCCCACCAGGTCCTCAGGCTTGCTCAGGTGATTCCATCACTTATACAAGCAGAACTTGGGTTTGGCTGCTCCCACCCTATGTGCTACGGTTTCCTCCCTCTAGCCATTTTGTTGTAGTTGTTGCTATCGTTGTTTCTGTTGTTCTGTTCCAGGCATTTGTTTATTTACTGCTGCTTTAACATCTTTGCCTATGCATTCCGTCCTCTTTCTCATGCACCCATGTCCTTAATCCTCATTTAATAGTTACAAGAAAAGATGCTAAAATGAGATTCGGATCAGTTGAGATTCCCTTGCAAATTAGTAGCAAGGATTGAAGGGCAGAGTCTCTACGTTCCTGGCAATACTCTCACCAAGCACAGTGTCTTCCAATCAGATACTGGAAGAGCCCACAGATGGTGGCCAAGATCTCCACTTTGCCTTCTATCAGCTACAATAGAGTGTGTAGCATAGTCAACATGAAAATGAACCGGTCCTTAAGGAGCAGAGGAAAATCATTCACACACCATCCAACTGTGTCCTAGACAATAGCTGTTTGGGTTGTGTGTGGCCATGTAACAAACTACCAGGTAATTTGATGACTTAAACCAGCATCAGAGTTCTACAGTTTGAGCAGTGCTCAAAGGCAAGGGCACATCTCTGTTTCGTGTGGCCTCAGCCGAGATGGCTCCATTAATAGCTGCAGAATACGAATCACACAGATATGAGGAGGCTGTGCTGTCACAGTTGGGAGCTCAGCTGTGGCAATGGCTGTGTCTCCTTCCTCCTCCATAGGGTAGATTCAAACGGTTAGGCTGGGCTTCTAAGAGAACATGTTCCCGTGTCCAAGACTACGCTGCTGATAGGGTGTGGCAGTCCCGGAGTGGAGGTGTTTAGTCCAAATTGAAATGCAAGTTCACTTTAATTGCAACATATACACCTGATTTGAAAACCCAACCTGAAAATTAGTAAAATGTTAAACAATTAAGAGGAAAGATGCAATGGACGCCCTTGTGGCCATCTACCGGAACTGGCTTTCCATTTTGAGTTAAAGTATTGCAGTTATCTAAAGCTCCCTGTTGTAAAACCTCTATAAAAATGACAGCGCCACTTCTAGCTTCACCTCATCACAAGATACAGTATTCTGCATTTAAACGTCTCCATGGTGATTCTACTGTGTACCTTAAGCACTTGTCAAGTGTGAAGCACCAAGTACCCAGCACCAAGACAGCCAATGCTCTCTCTTGTGGTGTGAGGCTTGACATGCACGTAAGTGTCTGCAAAGACAGAATGAAGAGCAGAAAGGGTGCCAGACTCAGGCGTAGCTTGTGTGGCAAGTAAGGGGAATGTGGGCAACTTGCTCATCAGTGCTCTTATATGCAAATCACGACTTCTTTCGTGTTCCCTTTCCCCATGTCTAGGCAGAGGCTCTGAATGGAGCCAGCAAAGGACTGCTGAATGGGGATCCGTGCACCATGGTGATGTGCATGTGTATTTCTGTCTGGGATCAGCACAGCATGGTTCAGAGATTCAGGAGGAGAGAGAAGAGGTCCTAGTGAGAAAGATGAGGAGCCTGATGAGAGCCCAGACACCCTTAGATCACTGGCAACGCTATTTAAAGCCAGCAGACAAAACTACCTTGCCCTCTCTCTTTCTGACCAATGAGACCATTCTCTGACGGTGATTTTGATACTGTTGAAGAAAACCAAGAATTTGGGGACATGTGGCTTATGTGCTGCTGTGACTACACATGTGTCAGAGGGCCCTGCTGGGACTGTGTGTTCCTCAGAAGCAAGGCTTCAAAGATGGAAGCATAATCCCCAGTCACTGAGCAGTTTTCTCTGGGAGCCACGATGACTGAACATCTCAAAGCTTGGTTTAGGTTCCTTGTTGTTTGGAGCTTTTAGGCCACATTAGGGTGTGGATACTTCCATCTGTGTCCAGGGCTCTCAAAATGAACTGAGGTGGTTTCATTCCTTGAGATGCCCAGCACCCTAAGAACATTCTAGAAGGATGTGAGTTTAGGAAATGGCACCACCACATCTAAGAATGATCTGAAGCCATGTCTTATTCTTCTGTAGGAGGATACACAATGACAATCTGTCCCACATTGCCTTTTTTCTGTCTCTGCCTTCTTTCGGAAACTTACTTGGAAGGCTCTGCAGAGATGTCCTGTCTCTTGATGATGGTGGCTTCCCTCGGAGGGTCTACCCTATAGAAACACCTCTCTTAAACCTCAAGAAAGAAAACTTGGAGTCAACTGCTCCTCAGTATGAACACTGGCAATTCGACATTTCTGTCTTTGCTTGCCCTCTAACCTGGAGGTCCCTCAGGTGCCCTCACTTCTCATTTACTTAGTCCTTTCTGTGCAAATACCACAAGAACGGGGCTCCCCAACACCCCTCAGAATAAAGGTCTTCTTGACTGTTCATCTCCTTCATGCTTATCTTGTAGCCTTTTAATGCATGGCTGCAACAAAGTTTCACACACCCTTTCTTGTCTGTTTATCTTCCTCTATGTCCAGGTGTTCACTCTTTGAAACAATGTCTCACTATGTGGTCCACTCTCTCATCAAACTTGATGTCCTTCTGCCTCCATCATCCTGGGATTGCGGGTTCATGCCATCATTCCTGAATTGATTTGGGAATATATTTTGACATGGAAAACCAAAAGCCTTTTCAAGGTAAAACAGAATCAGCAGCAGCAGCAACAGCAACAACAACAACAACAACATTAACTACAACAAACAAAACAAAACAAAACAAAAAAAACCCAAAGACCTCTTACAAATGCAATTAACAATGGAAAGTATACCATAGCACCTCAGGCCTGAGTTTAGAATCTTGTAGTAACATCTCAGCAGATGTATACACACCCCCATATAAGGTGGCCTGTGGAATCTGAATGGGTTCCAGTAATCGGGGGCCTTCACTGTGTACTGACACCTCAGGTCTTTGAACCTTTCTTCCTGTCACCTTTTGCGTTACTCTCCCTTCTTCCTGGAACACATTTCCCTCTGTCTTAGTCAAGTTAACTCAGCCTTAACCTTGAACTCAGTCTATCTCCCAGAAGTCTCCGGTGGTCTCATATACCTCTATTTTATAGCTCAGTGCATGTTTGCAATTCTGTATCAATCTCTTCAGCACCTGGTCCCTGTCATCTCTCCCCTCAGAAGAGAGTTTTATATATCAAACAGGCACATAGACATGGCTTCTACATTTATTTTCTCTCCTTCCTGTTTCTTTCTCCTCCTTCCTCTTTAGCCTGAGCCACATTTTTTTCCCTAACGGTTGTTGATATAAATGGAGTAAAATCAGTTAGGATCATAAATAAGATTCAAGACTAAGAACTCACATAGGTTTGGGGGCCAATTGCCTCTCCCTCCTCTATAATTTATGGTTTTTCTTCTGTAGGAAGCCAAATGATATTTCTCTAATTAACAGACACAGACAACGATCTTATAAATCAACACCGCAGCCTTTTTAGTGATGTGATCACTTTATGATCAGGGGGTATAAATTAAACATCCCAAATGCATCTCAAGCAGAAAACCATAATGGAATAAAGGGAAGAGAAGTCTGGCCTTCATGCAGAGACTGTGTATCCAGCTCGGTGAGCTAGCTGTGCTCTGGGAACTGCAAACTTGGGGTGGATGCTGTCTGAGACAGAGATGTCACAGATTCTTGTATTTCCTTCTGTGTGTTGCCTGGAGGCATGACTGGATGGATTTAATGGAATAGATCAGGACATGTGTGCTTGTGCCCTGACTAAAAACTGAGGGAATCACTTGGCTGCAGGATTGCAACACATCCAGGAAGCAGAGTTCCACCTTCCATGTGTAGTAAGTCAGCGATGAAGACAATGCAGACTTCATAACACATAAATGCACATCCAACACTTAGGATGTCATCCCACACATAAAGAACAGTTTAATGACATTGAAGAATTACAACTGTCATTGTCTCCAGTCTCAAATTTGGGCCTCTATATTTTAGTATGCATGGTTATTCAAAATGCTGATTTCTGGGCTGTAGACATAGTCCAGTTCTCAATGGGGATGGAATAGGAGATGCTATCGTCTTAACAACATCCTTAGTGCTTCCGTGGGAGTCTGAGACTCACATTTGGAGGTACAGCTGTGGCACACATAGAAAATGGAGGCCCGTGCCTGACTCAGTCTAAATTATATCCATGTCCTTTGGAACAAAGCAGTATGGCAACACACCCAGGAAGTAGACTTGAAATAATTTTGTTCAAGGAACCGGACCCTGTAGGGTATACCATCCTTCCCTGACTGCATTGATGAACGCCTGCAGCATGGTGTGGATGCCACCCCTCCCCCCCCATGCTCAGTAGGGAGATATGCAGCCATGACTCCTGTCTGTTTGCAAGTGCTGTTCTGTCCCCTTTCTTCCCACTCTCCTTTCCTTTATTTGTTGATTCTGCTAATACTTCTTCCTGACTGAGAACTTTGGAGACAGAATAACGTTATAATTTCTAAGGCATTTATCTGTACATGATTGGTTTTGGAGTGAGAAGTTTGGGGAAGGGGTGGCAGTCTCTATGCAATAGGTGAGAAGACAGAGATTGCAGAATAGCAGGTGCTTGCCCAGTGTCATAAATTTCCTAAGGGTTAAGCAAGTCTCTCATCCAGAATGCTTAATACTACATCTAATACTTCTCTGGCTTAAACCTAAAGCCTTTGGCCTTTCCCCTTGCTTAGAAGTCAATCACTGTGAGACAAACCACACAAAAACAATTACATTGAGCATGTGGTATAGCCCTGGTGTTTCTCTGCATATGTACTGGGGCTAGGGCTGCAATACCCACCTACTTACTATAGCTCCTGGAACCTTAGTCAGTGGCTCCTGGCTCTGTTCCATTCGCCCAGTGGGAAACTCTATCCCACTGGAGACTATTTCTGATCTTTAAGTATGATCAAGAGTCACAGTCCTTGGAAGTCACGGGGCTCTGTTTGAAATGCTAGGACAAAGGATGGCATGCTTGAAGACATCTGAGGTATTTCCTTTTCCTCTTGAGCCTCTGCCTACTTGTCCACCTAGGCAGAACACACTCACTTTTCAAGGAGTAGAGAGCATAAAAAGGAGGAGTCCTACATCCGATCTCAGAATTCCTAACTGCAAGCTTCAGAAGAGGAGACGACTTATGGGTGTAGATGAAAGCAGATATCAAAGAAAAGAGTAGAGCCACACAGTGATGTCATAAAAATGTTAAAAGCAAACAAGCTAGCAAACCTCCTGTGCTTCGTGGACGTGGATGGGAATTAAGAGAATGTAATGAATGGTGTGCCATCTCAGATATAATTTTATGCCATATTTGTATATAAACATGAATGTGGATGCCGTTGGTTTTAAAGAAGCTCTTGGAGGGAAAACTTAGAATATGAAATCTCTCTATTCTTATTCCTGCTGCCAGGTGTCTGACTGATGTCTTAGCCCCTGGCAACAGACCTGGAAAGAAAGGCCTCCACTTAAAGGCAACTAGAAAGGCCCAGTCTGGCTTATGGAGCAACCCCACCCCCCCAGCCTCCAACCCCCACTCCCACCCCCCCACCTCCCATTCACAGGTGACTGTGTTTCAAGAATCCTTGCTCTACTCTTAGGGTCACATCCAACTCGCTTAGGAGCCCACTGTCAGATGTTGGTGACATTCACAGTGGGGACAAAAGCAGGAGCAGAGAGTGGGCTGTGAACATGTCCTTTCCCAGGTTGTCCCTTTGAAGTCAGAGGAAGCGTGTGATGTCCTTGTTTTACTGGAATGTGAACGTAGTCCAGGAGTGTAAAGGATCATATTATTGCTCCAATCGGATTCATCCAGATACTAAGCTTATTAGTCATCTTCAGGAGAGACTGGAGATTTCAGTTTTAGCAGCCAGATCTTTTTGTGCCCCCTGCTAGTCTGAATTCTGGATCCCATCCTGTGTCAGCAACCTTCCTGTTAAGGGTTATTGATCCACAGAAGGAGGAACTCAGTTTTCTTTTCAAGGTATGAAAGTGGACTTGGTCCCAGCACTTAGCTCAAGGTGGGAAGAAGCGGTCTTGCCTCCCCCTAACCCAGCCCACCCAGATAATTGACACGGAGTCGACTACATTCTTTGATGCGTTCATAAGTGTTTCACAGACAGGCAAGATGTAGCAACTTCGCAAGACTCTGTTTAAAGATCTTCGACATCTGAGAAAGCCACAGAATCCAATAACCCTACTTTCAGAACTCCAGGGTGTCCACTAAGATCAATCTCATATCTAAACATCACATAAAGAGAGTGCATTGCATTATAGACGTGCTCCTATCGAACACCACCTAAGAAGCAGCATTAGACAGCTTTTCTTTTCTTTTCTTTTTTTTTTCTTTTATAATGCAGTCGGTATCAGGGAGATGGAAAAGGTTGTCAAATTCTGGAAAATGACCCCCTTGATTAATTAGAGCTACACTTTTCAAAACTGCTATATTATTAACAAAGATCAGTTAACTTCCACTTTACCTTTCTGGCCATTTTCCTGATGGATTTAATGCTGGGAATAAACCGGAAGGATCATCACGTTTCTAGGGAACAGATGACACTGCTCTGGGCTTCTAGCTTCCGGGCAGCAGTAACACCTGCACAGAGGCCTCCCAGGGATTTCTTTTGTGCTAGAGACTGTTTCTTCTCCATGGTACCTACCATTGTGTTTATTCTGCCCTGGACACCTTGGCATAAAGGGTATTGGTTATTTACAAGCCAACAGAGTGCAAGCACCAGTAATGGCAGCACAGATTCTGAGAGGCTGTGAATGATAAATATGATAAATATAAGTTTTAGGGAGGGGTGGGTTTCTGGTTCTGGAGTGAAATGTCTCTGCTCTTAATATGAAGAGTGAGTGCTACCAATAGCTGCCTCCTGAGACTGTACCAACAGGAACACCCATCCATTCCCTTTGAAGTCTAACAACACCAAATTCTTCCCTGTGTTCCTTTAGGACAAGGAAGGGATTTGCTTGAATGT
The DNA here is from genome assembly GCA_036184795.1 of Tokudaia tokunoshimensis. Lineage (NCBI taxonomy): Eukaryota > Metazoa > Chordata > Mammalia > Rodentia > Muridae > Tokudaia > Tokudaia tokunoshimensis. Next base: position 16,742,843 of record BTHU01000020.1, on the reverse strand, counting down.
GTTTTGTGTTTATTTATCTGTATGTTGACTATCACTAATAATTTCAAAGTGGAGTTCCATGGAGTACTGAGTTCCTGTTTTGGGGAAGGAAGCATCCTTGTGGCTAATTAAACTTGAGAAGGGCTGGCAGATGCTCTTTCTAGAGGTTTCTTTACTGCAGGACTCTTCAGGGCTGTTGCTATCTGAGCTGACAACCAGCTAGGGGAGAAAAGCTAAGGTTGAATTTCCAGAACTGTTCATGGAAAGTATCAGCATAATTCTCCTTACTAACTGTGGGAACTATGCTTCCAAAACACTGGTTTGTTTGGACATCTCAGAGAACCTTGCATTTAGTCTGAAGGGAAGGAAATCAGGTGGGCTAGAATGTTAAACACCAGACATTCTCTCCAGCCTTCCTGGGCTCCCTCAAGATTACATTTTCAAAACTGCACTAACTGCTCAAAGCTCTGTCCCAGAAGCCATTGGTCACTGTCCTAGATCTAAGCAAGAACTTAGGCTTTTAGTAAATCAAGCACATCTGTGTGTATGGGAGATTGGCTTCAGTCCCCTCACAAGACATCTTCAGTTCCAGATGCTCAAGTCCCTTACTTTGGAAAGCGTACTGCTTGCTTGTAACCAAACTTTATCCTCTCATAACCTGTCCATCATCCCTGACACAACTAACACCTATGCAGTGCAAAGATATCTGACCCTCCACACACATACAAATGGTTGTTACAGTGTGCTATTTGGTAATAAGCAGAAGTCTGTACATGTCCAGTATGGATGAAAAATTAGGTAAATCTTTTCAATACCTATTTGGTTGAACTCGATGCAGAAATCCCAAGTTTGGAGAAAATATTCTATTTCTTTAATAACTCCAAAGTATCAGATTTGTGTGTGTGTGTGTGTGTGTGTGTGTGTATTTGAGGAAATCTTTTGTATTGCATATATCTCTAGTTGGAAAGTTGATATTTTGATAACAGTGTCACAAATTGTTTCCTTATAGAGTGATTTGAGTCCTATCCCTTTTCAGTACTTAAATTGCTGGTCATATTGCTCTGAATATCTTACAATATCCTCTTTCAGAAAGGGGAGTCCTGATGCAAAGCCTAGTGAGTTTGCTTTCCAAGGTTTATGCCTGTACCATGATAGCTACTACAAATGTACCTAACCTAACTCACTCCATTTTTGCTTCTGTAGCCCAAGGTTTAAAAGGCTAAAATTCGTTCAGCATTTTGGGTTTGTAAGATATGGTCTGATGCCCTTGGGATGTAAGTACTGATACAAAATTTTAGACAAAAACAGGGTAGAGGCAGGCTCGATTCAAAAATCCCAACGTGAGAACTTTATTATGTCTTACACCACACTCTGACCTTGCTTTATTTTGTACTGGCTCCAACTTCAGTAAATTCCATCGTATTTAGCTGTTGGGATACAAACTCTTTTATGGCAAAATGAATTAGTGTGTTATTTATATATTTTAAACTCAGTTAGACCCTCCCTTAAGGCTCAGAGCCAAGTCAATAAAGTTATGTTTGAAGATAGAGTTTGAAATTCTATTTTCATTCATTTTAATGGTTTACAAGTAAATTGCATTTTCTGGTTCATTCTGTGACATGAGTCAATAGGTATCCAATGGAAATGTAGTTCATTTATATTTGAATTGATGTTCTGTCCACCGTTACCTTATGTTTCTAATGCATTCTGATACATTAGTAAATAGGCTTGTCTGATTAATCATTAGCACATGAAAAGAATTAGCTGCTGCCTGCCAAATGGAATTATTGACACTGATAAGAGGACCACGGATGGCATCACCTGGAAATGGGGTATATGTGTCACTGAAGGAAAACAAATCTCAGTATATATGGATAATTCGAGTGGTTTTTTATGAATTTTCTGTATAATAGAAATTTAAAGCATTAGTTAAATGTTTAGATAAAACCCAAAGGGAATGGGAATCATCTTGACTTCCTTTATCAACTTTTACTTTTTGTCTAGAGTTGGAAAGCATGTGTGTGGTACATGTGCACTTGTTTGGGGTGGGGACAGTGTGCATGTACTCGTGTACATGTGGAAGAGGCAAAGACCAGAGATCAAAGTTGAGTGTCTCCTCTGTTGTTCTCCACCTTAGTTTTGGAGACAGCATCTCTCGCTGAACTTGTGGTTCACCATTTCAGCGAGGCTAGCTGACCAGGGAGCAGCAGTAAACCTTCTGTTTCTGCATTCTAGCGCTATGCTCCCTGGTGCAGGCCACCATTCCTGGCTTTCTATGTGTACAGTAAGAACTTTATTGACTGAACTGTGTTCCATCCCAAAACACCACTTGTACAACTTGTTTTGTTTTTCATTATGTACACACACACACACACACAAGATAGATGATAGATAGATAGAAAGATAGATAGAAAGAAAGAAAGATAGATAGATAGATAGATAGATAGATAGATAGATAGATAGATAGATAGATTCAAACAGATAGAATCATGTAACTATATAATGGGTGACCTTCTTGACCATGTCCAAGAGAGAAGATAAAGCCTTAGCACTTCTGAAAAGCAGAGCACAAAGAACACATCTAAAGACCTCCCTCTACAGTGACTCAACTTGATGATCTTTCATGATCAGCCTTCCTGAGACAGAACAGGGTGAACTGGGGGCACATGTATACAAATGCATGCATGTCTACACAGACAGACACACACATACACACACACACACACACACACACATACACACACACACACAGTGGCTCAAATTACATTTTTGAGAAGTCCATCTTGTGTGAATTGTTCACATATTCATTCCTACTTCTACACTTTGTCAGAAAGAACGGCCTGAATATGGTACACCCTAAGAATACATGACACACCTCAGTTCCGCATGCTTCATGGGTGAGGTGGCATGGTGTACCTTAGAGGCTCACAGCCCATCATTTTAAACGGCTCATGGAATCTGCTTTGTTATTGTCTGAGCCATTAAGTTTAAAAGCCCTTCTGTGTGACTGCCAAGAACATTAATGTGAACAAATGATACAAGTCTAGCTGCCAGAAGTTGTGCAAGGTCGAAGCGCAGCATGTCAGTGTGATGCTGCCTTCAGAGGACTTGTTGGGACTTGCTGCATTCTGAGCTTTAAAGGGACCACTGAGGATGATTCAAAAGAAGTGGACCTGGACCTGAAGCCTAGGCGCTGTTGTCTTCAAAATGTGGCTGATGATCCCAGGGTTGACTTCCATAATGAGGAAGGACTCTACAGAATCAGGAAACTAGTTCTAGTGTGTCGTTACTAACTTTCATTTCTTCTCTCAGCTTTTCTCCATGGGTCAATCGGTGGGCCTAGGTGTCCTTTCCTCCTCCCAGAGTGCTTGAACTTTATACACACTGATACTTGTGACATTGGGTAGACAGGATCATCAAATACAAGATGGCAGATTTCCAGGTTTTATAGTCATCTAGCTTCTCTAGTAGTGTTATGGCTGAGTTTCCCAGTCACCGTATGGTGATCAAATGTTAATTGAATTAGGCCAAAAGTATCTATGAATTCACCTTTCCCCTTCTTTCTCTTTGAAAGACACCTTGAATCTCACGACCATGTAATTCATTCGACAACGCTGTGGGAAACACACAAGTTCTTGTTGACTTTTTGTCGTGTAACCTAACAGAATGACGTGAATCATGAGTGATGTGTTCTTATTTTGATCTTGGTTCCAAATTGGAGGCTTTCCCAGCCCAGTAGTAGTATAAGATTCTCAGAGTGCTGTGGTTTGTATAAGAAATATCCTCCATAAGCTCTGTGTTGGAAAGTTGGTCCCTAGCTGGTAGTACTGTTTTGAAGGGGTCTCGAAACTTTAGGAGGGAAGGGCTACTAAGAAGAAGTTAATCCCCGAGGGAAAGACCTTGGAGCACCCTTTTATCCTAGGTCCTTCTGCGCTTTGTTCTCCTGCTTCCTGTACCCCACTGATGTGGGGAACCTTCTCCACACAGGCTTAAATCTCCATAGTTTTTGGTCCAGGTGGCCATAGAACAAATACTCTGAAATTATAGGTCAAAATATATCATTTGTTCCTTCAACTTGTTCTTTCATGTGTTATGGTCACAAATATATGAAAGTAAGTACTATGTGGCTTAGAATAAAACCCAGGGTGGACTCTTCCCGAAGGGCCATGAAAATACATGGTTCTTTAAGATTGCTCTGCTGAGTGAGGGTCTGGAGCAGCGTAGGTGTAGACTGAGAGATAGCAGTAACTCAGGAGCCCAGTAGCTTGTATTGTCATGATGTCTGTTCACGTTCTTATGCCTTTCTAATATATGTCTGCTTCCATTTGTAAAATGAAGATTAAAGCCTAAGCAGTCAGACCCTATTGCTGAAGACATCATGCACCTTGGATAAAGAACACAGAGAAATAAAGCTGGAACTGAGCTTCCTCCTTGCTGGCCAGTGAGACTGGTACCAGGAGGTAGTATGCAATATGTAGTATGTAGCATGTAGCATGTAGCATGTAGTATGTAGGGTTCGGAAAATAAAAGTCGTCAACAGTATCAGTCTCCTGGAAAGATACACCCATTTGTGCAATGGTGGCATGGCAGTTCTGGGGGTAGGCAACTACCTTCTGATTAGAATGAGGCCTGCTCTATGGTAGTGAATACACAGTTCATTCTGTGAACTTGGTCAACATCGGCTGGGGAGGCCACAGGCCATGGGGGTAGGGGGACTTATTACTAGTGTTCTGCTAAATGGACATGCACTTAAACTACTTTGTAAATATTTATATCCATAGACTAGTGCAGCTCTCAGCTCCAGTTGGAGAAACCTCTCTTGGCTGTGCTGACAGCTAATGCAGAGATGCATAAGCTAGTCAAAATGCTGATAATAAATGTTGTTGAGTGCCCAGTCCTAGATAGGATATCCACATTACCCACTGAAGTCCAGGAAACATCACAGAAGAGGGAGTGAAAGGGCTGTAAGAGCCCTAGGATGGGCAAAAGTACTGTGGCCCACTGCCTTCTGGCTCTGATATGGAACAGCTGTGAGCATCTGCACATACTGGTCTCTCCAAAACAGGAGGACCTGACAGTAGGAGTCGGGCAAGAGTTGGGAAGGAGACAGGGTCAGCAGAAGTGGGAAGGGGTAAGAGGGAGTAATGGGTGTGTTTTAGTCAGGGTTCTCTCAAGAAACAGAACCAAGTGGATGAAGTGGAGACGTCTGCACATATATAATAATATATCTTAATATGTATGTGTATGTATGTATATGTATATATGTGGAACTTTTAAAAAGTAATGTCAGCCAAATCACACCTGAGATGTGAGAACTTGGTACTTACTCAGTCCATGAGGCAGTTGTCTTAATAGTCTGAGTAGTCCCAGAACAGATGCCTCTATTCACGGCAGGAATAGTGACAACTTGTAGTTACCCAGTTCACAAGAAGTGCCTCTGTAGTCTCAGTCTGGTACAAGAAGCCAGAAGTTCCTGGAGAGTCATTGGTCCCTAACCCACAAAATCTTGGAGATTGGTTCTGCTGGCAGTGGAGGAATCATCATCTTCTTCTTCTTCTTCTTCTTCTTCTTCTTCTTCTTCTTCTTCTTCTTCTTCTTCTTCTTCTTCTCTTCATCATCATCATCATCATCAGCAGCAGCAGCAGCAGCAGCAGCAGTATACATGCATACAAAGCAACACAGCATCAAGAGGGAAGACAAGGGAGCAACAGGTGAGAAGAACTGTTTTTCGAAAGACCTCTTCAAATCCAGGATGTTACTTGAAAGAACTACCCAAAATCACGGAGGGTCTTCCCACATCAATCAAAGCAATCAGGGCAATTCTTCAGGTGAGACTTTCTACTCAGACGATTATAATTTGTGACAGGTTGACATTAAAACCAACTATAATAGTATAATAGTCTCTCTCTCTCTCTCTCTCTCTCTCTCTCTCTCTCTCTCTCTTTCTCTCTCTGTGTGTGTGTGTGTGTGTCTGGTGTGTGTATGCACATGTATGTGTGAATATGATTACAATACATTTCACATACACATTAAATTATAAAAAAAAGTCAAGAAGAAAAATGTAAAAGCTTTTAAAAATGATTTTTTATTTCAACTTAAAAAATTCAGACAATGATGGTGCTAGCAATTGAGATCATTGGAGAGAATAAAGAGCTAAGACCTGTAAATCCCTGGACAAGTTCAGAGTGAACTTGGAAGGGCACGAGAGTGCCCAGTTCTAGCTGAGGACAATGAAGGACCAGAAGAGAACTATGCCAATTGCTTGTCATATTCCTGTGACAAAAATATTCTAACAAAAACAACCTGAGAAAGGAAGATAATTTTGGCACACAGTCCAGGGTTCAGAGTGTGCCATGATGAGGAAGGCACAGTGGCAGGGCCCTGGGCCAGTTGGTCACATTGAATCCACAATCTTGGAGCTGAGGGAGATGAATGAAACCAATCATCAGTTGAGTCCACTTTCCTTTTTATGAAGTCTAGGAGCCCAGCTCAAGAAATGGTCCCGCTCATATTGGGGTGCATCATCCTACGTCACTTTACCTGATCAATAGAATCCTTCATGACCACACCCAGAACTGTGCATCCTAGATGACTGTAGACTCTGCCAAGTTTATAAGCTGTACTAACCACAACAAGGATGGTGGGAGATTTCTATAGGATGTGTGTGGCTGCCTTCAGGACAGGCTGTGAGTTTGGTGCACTGTTGTTATATCTCCTTGGGGTTTAGAATGTAAATCCTTAAGGTGACCGGAGTCTAGAAGGTAATCAAAGATCTCCCTAAATTTGGTATCAACTTCTTTCATTTATTGGTTGTTCCTATCTGCTCCATAGCCCTCTCTGTCCACCAGGGCTAAGGACAGTATCTGAAGGTCCTTTGGCACTCAGTACTTGTTTATTCATGAATAAATAACCCTTTCCACTGAAACTAAGCTTTGGGTATTTAGTCTGAGAGTCATTTGCTAAGTTCCTCGGAGCTAAGTGAGTTCCTTTTCCTTTTGCCTAATGTAAGACCACAGGATGATTTTTCTTTTACTAGCACAGACACTTGAAGCATTTTGACACCATGCTATAAACAGCAGTCTCCAGGCTGACAGCACCATGCATTTGGTGGCCCACAGAAGTCACATCAATGCAGCTGTCCTCAGCTGGAATACGAGGACAGTGCTCTGCTCTCCTACCTGAAGCAGGACTCTCCTGTAACATCACTTCACTTCCTACAGCAGCACCAAGAAGGGGGTAACAAGCCATTCTCTAGGCCGGGCGAAGAAGCCAGGAAGTGTGACACTTTATTAATTATTACAAAAATAAACCACGGGGCTGAGAGTCGGTGCTGCAAAGCACAAGTGTGAAAATCCCACTTCGCTGGTGAAAAAAAAAAGCTCCTTGTTAACATTAAGTACAAAGATCTTCCCTCAGCAACACATAAAGTCGGCAGTAAGAATCGTGCACAGACACTATCAGCATTTTAAAGACGTTTCCCCCTGAGAAGTGATGGTGTCAGTCAAGTCTCCCTCTCCACACGGCTGTCTCCCCAGCCTTGTACATCCTCCCCTGGAAGAATTTCCTCCATAAAGGAATCTAGGAAACAGGTTGTCCACCGATTCATTTCTTGCAAGACGCTAGCTGTTAATAATGTTCCCGGCTTATAATTTTCCCCATCTTTGAATGCATTCCAGATGTTCACTTTTGCAATCATGGATCTTAAATTCTGATCTTTTCTCTTACTTGGTGCTCAGGAAACTTTATACAAGCTCACCTCCCTCTTCACTGCAGTGCTGAGAGAGATGGAGGGATGGAGGGATGGAGGAGAGAGAGAGAGAGGGAGAGAGGAAGAGAGAGGGAGAGAGGGAGAGAGAGGGAGAGAGGGAGAGAGGGAGAGGGAGAGAGAGAGAGAGAGAGAGAGAGAGAGAGAGAGAGAGAGAGAGAGAGAGAGAGAGAGAGAGAGAGAGAGAGAACTGAGAGAGATAGAACTGAGAGAGGACACAGAAATGGAAATGGATCCTGAATATTTGTGCAATGTTCACTCCTTGGCCTTTTGGCCTTTTATGGCTGCATGTATCTCTATGTTTTTGAAGAAATTAATTTTATTCTTATATATTTTTATAACTATGATTTCAAAGATGACAAAAAAGCACTCATTACAGAGAAACATTAACATATAACTACATTGTACAACTTGTTTTAAGTACTGTGTAGCATGGAATTAGGGGTTATGTTTGGATAGTCGCAGAAATGAAGAACAAGATAATTTCTTAGATAAAATGACCTGTTACCCGTTATCTGATCATTAGATCAAAACTAAGACAGAAGTTTTGATCCAGAAGAAAGACTACGTACCTGTGGCTAAATCTGTGGGACTACATATGTTTAAGAAGAGTCTCTATTTTCTAACATTGCTTATCAATTTCTGGTCCATATGGGGATTATGCTGGCCTGGAGAGATGGCTCAGAGTTTAAGAACATATATTGCTCTTGTGGAGGGGGGGGGAACCCAAGTCAATTCCAGTACCCATGCTAAGATTCTTACAATCACTTGTAACTCCAGCTCCCAGGATTCAATCCCCTCCTATGACCTCTTGTGGTCATCTCTACATGGGCACACAGGAACACACATAATTACAAATTATAAGTTTCAGAAAATGAACAAAACTCTTCACCTACTTTAATTCACTGTGCTAGTTAGATATAGGTTGGCTGCTGTAACACACACACGTGCACACATGCACACACACACACACACACACACACACACCCTGTCAGGAGGCATATATAATGAAGGAGTCTGTTTCTTCTTGGGATCCAGGTCCCACGTGATCAGTGCAGCTTGACAATATGCTCTGGCTCTGTGTATGACATCACGGATCCACGGTCTGTCAAATAACTGTTCCCTAACACCCAGCAACTGTTCTCATGCTGTCGGTGATGCCAGGAGCCAATCATACCAGGTTCCTCTCAGCATGGAGATGATAAGTTAAGAGGAAGCACTTCCCATATCTCCAGAGCAAGTTTCTATCTGCTTGTCACATCCCAGGCATAAGAATACCGTCACCTGGCCAATCGATGGTAAGGGTTCAGAGAATGTATCAGTGCAGTGCAGACAGGTGCTTGGTTGTCGTTCTGATTCTGCGAGGGGAGAGGAGGATAGAGAGCTTGGAGATCTAGCATACTCCATCACCGACATCCTCTTCTTGCCTGGTCCAGGGCTTCAGTCTGGGCATCCACAGGCCATTTCTCTCATTGGGCCAGCAGTTCTGGAGAACTGAACACCCACGCAGTATCTGATGTTTGTTTGTTTTTTTTTCTCTCCTCCTTGTCTGGTCCACAGGAACACAATCTCAGTGATACAGCTTTCATCTTAAGTCTGTACAGCAAACCATTATACTCTCTTCCAGCCCTACTTTAACCATTTTCCTCCCAGAGAGCCCCCAAATCCCTCCTCTTTAGGCTTGTTTTCCATAGAGCCAGGAGTCTGTCTTAAGATATGCTAAAAAAACCTACAGAAGATGCTTGGTGGTGAGGTAGCCATTTCATACCCTTATTTGCTTTGACTTTAAAAGTGACACTTGCCCACACTCATTCTCTGAAGTTCATAGGTTGATTCTCTGGGTCCAACGGGATTGTGGGAAAACATGTACTGCTCTTCTTCATGTGTCTACTTCTTAAACCAATATGTGTGTGTTTTCATGTGAGCGACAGAGCACAGGATACAGCACAGGATTCAGACTCACACTGGATTTGGCAGATTTATTAGCTGATGGTCATGCCCCCATTTCCTTTTAAATTCAGTACACTCACTGTTTCCTCATTTGTGGAATAAAAGTCATAAATTCCCCTTCATTTGGTTGTTCAGAAGACAGAAAAAGCTTGCAGGCAAGTGTCTGACCCACAGCTAAGACCTCATAACAGCCATAGAGATTAATGTGGGAATTTGGAGTTGGTAACCTCAATCCCAAGAGTCTCTTTTGTTGATTTGTTGTTTCCAGTTAGTCAAAGCACATCACTTCAAACCTTGTGTATAATCAGAGATCTTGTCCCACCTGGGAAGGAATGACGAATGGAATCTATCTAAAGCCATCAGGGGTTGGGCCAACAGATCATCACAGAGACTCGACAGTGTCATGACTTCTTATCAATGCCCCCAAGCAAGATCTTCACCATTGCAATTTCACATGAGGGGGTCATATTCTTCCAAAGACATAGTGATTCCAATGTATACTACAGGATCCAGCCTGGAAAAGACATGTTTGGGAACTCTGAAGACATCACTTCAATCCTGAGTCCCATCAACCTGAATGTATTAGTAAAATGAATTAATTTGATGATTGCTTTCATACTGACCCAATGTTTTCAGCCTTTAATATTGTTCAGAGTTGACATTCTCTGCAGAGAAGACAGTCAGGGGAGATCAAACTGGTGAGGGACTGACAGAATTTTTCCAGTTGATCAGATGGCTACTCAGTATCTTGATCACATCTTGCTTTCTGTCTTTCTATTGATAATATACTCACAAAGTCAACGGAGGTGGAGTCAGGTATGTCATGGCTAAGGTTTGGCTCTTCCCTTCCAGGATAATGGGGGCTTTGGTGTCTGAATACTGACAAATTCCTACAGAGAAGGGACTTTTACTTCTTTGGTCTCCAACTCAAATCTGTCTATGACCATGGGCAGTATCCCAGTCTGAACATTTTATTCTTTCAAACATTATCTTAGAGAAACATTTAGATCAAAATCTCTGGCTGTGTGTGTGTGTGTGTGTGTATGTGTGTTTTTGATCCATGTACAAATTGTTTTCTGAGTTAAGGCAATCTGTTTTCACTTCACAGCTTCATGTTTGGGGTAATCATACGCTCATTGCAACCCATTCATTATTATACCAGTTATGTGAAGCCACTATGCTCTGTGCTGCTGATGCAATGTCAAGAAGACAAGGACCAGATGGCTCCCCAGCTCTTATAGAACATCTCTACAGTAGGAGTGACACTTGCTAAGAAAATAATGTCCCATAAATGTAAAATTCTAACTGTGGCTAGTGTTGATGCTAGAAAATGAACCCAATCTGTTGATAGGAAGTAGGTATAAGTCAGGTCCAGCAGTGTGTGCAGCAAGTGCATTTTAACTATAATGTAAAGCTTGGGCAGCAGCTGAGTTGCAGAAGGAAACAAAATGCTGGGGGAAGTCTGGGGTCCAGAGAAAACCTGGTTGGATTCACAAGTCAGAAAAGTGTGGTTGGCAAGCGTGACCTATGGGAGTAGATCAAGGGTTATCAGCATTCTCTGAAGAGTGGAAAAATAAAACAACAACAAAAAAAAACAGATTTGCATATCAGTGCAACACTTTGAAGCAGAGTAGAGGCTAGGAGGCTGTACATGTGCACACAGAGTATAGTAAGAAGGACATCACTGTGCCCATGTAATACACAGACACAGCTTAGGATGTGGTGCAAAACCTCAAGGCAGTGGGGGTGGAAAGGCATTTGGAAAGATGTTCAGCAGTTGCAGAAAATTCCTTTATCCTCAGCAGAGATGGACAGTTGTAACCTGGAGCATGTCTACTCCAGCTGTCACGCCAGGAGCTGCCATATTGAATGGTCTAGCGGATGGTTTTCATAGTGATTCTTATTGCGTGGGTGGAACCAAGCGGAATAGCAATAGGTACCCAACAGTATTGTGATTTTAGGGCATGTTGCTCTGTTCTCTTGCCCAAACACACCCAGAGGCACCAATGAATGAACCCAATAAATGCTGCACTTCCGTCCTCTAAATGTCTTCTCTAGTGTGGAGAATTTATGTAGCTCCTGAAGGCTGTTCTCAGAACCTCCTGACTATTCCTTCAGCCACTCCATGGCCCCACCACAGTTGTCACTTTACTATGTTTTACCTGGCTCAGCAGAGGAATTATAATAGCTTTTTATGATATAGAACTAAGCCCCAAAATTGAACTCTGGGCATAGGACATCTGGCTGGAACTTTTTAAGCAGCCCATATGCTTGAAATAAAAATAAGAATTCCCATGTGATTTATGAGAGAGGGTCATAAGACCTATATCAGTGGGTGACCGGATGTTTAACTCTTCACTGATTTCCCTCCATAAATGCAAAATATATGTTTCCAAATGGGTCTAGCCCCATGTGTATTTTCTTTAATTCCATAGATCCTTATGCAGTCTGCAGTCATTTGTTGACAGTGCAAGGCAAATCCATGATAAAACCAGAGAATGTCTCCAAAGTAAATATTTGGTGCTACCAAATAGGGGCTCTTTGCACATTAATCCAATAATAAAATATGGTCTGTGGAAGGAACAGGGAGCATTTGCTAATTTCCTAAATTGGTGTCGGTCACAGGCACTTCTAATGGACTTGGAAAATATTTCCTTTATGAAAAAGTAACATTCCTGGTCAGAAGGCCAAGCTCCTTTAGGCTTTGGTCTGCTGTAGGGTCCCAGATGCCAGGCACATGGAAACAGGAAGCTTAAAGGTAACAGGGGAGACAAAGCAAGGGGAGAGGTAAGAATCGTAAAGTAGAATCTCCCATTCTGCCCAAAGCATGGGATCCTGGTGCAGCCAGTGGTCTCTCCGGGTCCTGGGCGTCTACTCTTTCCATCTAAGTGAACATCACAACCTTTAGTTTGTCTTGAATATGCATACATTCTTTGACTTTGTCTTGAAATGCAATGTTCAAAGGAAAGAGATCATGGCTTTAGGAGGTGGGTTTACTGGGGAAGATGCACACAAATTCGTAGGCGAGTTCTGTTGGATGTAAATGGGGAGAAATCTCAGTCATAGTGGTCCAGAAGAAGTGATGATATCAGACAGATGAGGGAAGGCCTAAGAAGAGAGATCCACAGAAGGAGAGGCTCACCGTTGGGGGGGTGGGATCTGAATTCGAAAGGAGGAAGAAAATTATTCAGAGAATAGTCAATTGGAAAATAAGTAGCTTGAGCAGGCTTATACGGCAACTCTCTCACAGCTGACATAAAGAACACACAATATTAGGACGAGGACGATCAGTTGCTATTTTGTAAACACTACGTGCGGTGTACTAGGCTAGTTGTTTTCTAGATGTTGAGTCAACAAACACTTAAACAACACTGTGAAGGTCATTGTAGTCTTCCCTGGGATTGTGAAGAAACTGAGATTTTGTGATGTTACTCTACCCTCTAAACCAAAGTGGTTTGGAAGGTAAAGGATTTGAACCAAAGCCACCTGCACATACAAACTTTTGCTTAACCCAAACACAGGACTGTCCTTCAAGCTAATGAGCAAATACAATTGAAAACAGATGAGATAAGGTGTGCGGATTTCTCTCCTAAAAGGTTTTATAAGCTAGCTAGCATTAAATGTAGTTAGCACTTGGCTGCAGGAAGTCTGTGCCCTTTGGTGGCTCTCTCCAAAAGGCAGCCGTGTTGACTGAGAATCAGTGTAACTCTGTGACAGTGAGTTCACAGTAGCAATGCAAAAACAACCAGGAAATGATATTTTAAAGAGGCTCATAAAAATAATAAAATATGGTCTGTGGCTCAGGAAGAGTTGGTAGCTCTGTCTTCCTGTGTGTCTCAATGCAGGGTGGGGGATCCATCAACCACCTCAACCAATACAGAGCAACACAGACAAAATGGACCTCGATTTTTGAACCTCCACTTTCTCAATAAACCTAGGAGTCTAACAGCTGGATTTGCATGTCTACCTGTTTACTTTTGATAAAAATTCAGAATATGCTTCTTTCTAATTCTCAAACTCTTCTTTTTTTCTCCTCCAGGAGAATTTTTAGTTAAGGTTCTCAACAGGATTTCCCATGCTCCTTTGTACCAGGAGGGAATTAACTACAAGACAAATCAAGGCATGACAATAGAGGGCCAGATGCCACACCTTGTAAATAAATAATAATAATAAACCATGTGACACAGCCAGCTGCATCATATAAACTTAGGGTTTTATGTATTGCACCATTGTGCTCTGTACGTCCTCATTCGGCTCCAACATCTGTTCATTCCTGTCCATCCCTCCCATATATTAGCTATAATTACAATCACAGGAACTGGTTTGTGAGGCTGAGAAGTTGACCCAAGAGCTACAGGCATCTGTGGGTCTCCTTCTCTGTCCCCTAGCAGTTTGAGAACCCAGGGCCTTGTGGACACTTTGCTCAACCACTGAACTAATATTTTTCTTCACTAATATCTCGTCTTGGATTCTGTATCTTCTTGGAGTAATGACGTATGGTAAATTTTAGAAAGTAAAAAAAGAAAAAATCATGGATTATATATCTGCAGTTAGACCTATTACAAACAATTCTTTGAATAGTGTCCAGAAGAGATCTTTAAATAATTCAAATGGAGATGTGGTTCATTTTTGATGTATTCCAAAAGTTAAAAACTAAAAGAGATTGACCATTTTTGGTCAAGGGCAACCTAAAGATGAAATATAAATGTATTCATTCTGATTGTCATTGGTAAGCCTGCAAGAGGGTGGGCATATGAGACATGCAAACACTTCATGGTTCTGAGTAAGGACCTGGGGATTGTGGTATCCAGAAGTAGGTTCTTGGGACAGTGTTCCACTGAAAGTAAAGGCAGTTTAGAACATGTCTGCTACAGGAAGAAGTTAATCAATGTTTTTGGCACTTTAGGCAATAAAATTGAAACTTAGAGCTTGCAAGGTTGCCAGACCGTGGAAGGATTGTCAGGATTCTGTAGAGGAACAGAAAACACACACACACACACACACACACACACACACACACACACACACACACACACACACAGAGAGAGAGAGAGAGAGAGAGAGAGAGAGAGAGAGAGAGACAGAGACAGAGACAGAGACAGACAGAGACAGACAGAGACAGAGAAAGACAGAGACAGAGACAGACAGAGACAGAGAGAGGATGTATGTGTGTTAATAAATGTACTAAGTCATTGTTTTAATCCTTTAAAACAATATCCACAGCAAGATCATAGCTGAGAACCCTGTAGATACTCAGTCTTTGATACTAAGTTTCTCTGCAGCCAGAGTCCTCCCACAGTAGCTGCTTCTCACTGCAGGGACAGATGAAGGGGTTGGCATTTGGAAGTTACTCAGTCCACAAGGCTGGGTGCCTTAGCAGTTCCAGTCTGGCTCCAGAAGCCTGGAAGGATCCAAGCCTCTGGTCCCAAGTCCACGATGTAAGTTGGAAAGGTCATTGGTTGTACCATCAGTGAAGGATTCATCATCATCATCATCATCATCATCATCATCAAGAACAACAACAACAACAGGGAAAATCAACTAGACCACAAGAGGGAAGACAAAACCAGCAAAAAATAAGATTATCTTTCTTCTGCCACGGAACTCACAATCAGGGTAGCTCCCTCCCATCTATCAAGGCAATCAGGACAGCTCCCCAGGTATGGCTTCTCGCTCAGGTGGTTCTAATGTCTGTCAAGCTGCTATTAAACCTAACCAAAATAGAAGGCAAACTGTATTTAGACCAGCGAGTTGACCATCAGTTCAGAGTCTTACATGTTACACAGATCCAGGAGAGAGAAAATGAGGATTTGGGGACAGGACATGTGGTGCATGCCTGTAATCTCAGCACTCAGGATGCAGAGGCAGGAGGATTCCAAATTGGAGATCAGACTCAGTTACACATTGAGACCCTGTGAAAATAACAAAAATGGGGCTTGAGAGCTGACAGGTAGAGGTGGGATTTAGGCAAAACTTCCTGGTTTTCAACAGGCTATAAACTTTTGTAAATAGTGATGGTTCAGATGCTGATTCCATTACTGCCATGCTTCCTTCAGGACTAGACTAAGATGATATTCCACCTGCCAAGGTGAAACAGAACCTCCAAGAATGTCATTAACATCACCCAGAGCGTCCAAAGATTCTCCATATTGCCATGTCCATACACAGACTCTAAAATTACTGCAATTATTGTGTTCAACAACATGGGGAACAAAATGGAGGCATCGCCCGAGAGTCAAATCTCTGTTAAAAGGATCAAATGGAGATGATGAAAGTTAAGTGACTCAACAGAGATGCAAGATTATGGATAGCATGAGCCGAAGACATAATTAATGAAATGGAAACAAGTCAACAGAACATATTCTCATGGATAGGCATCTAAGATGGGTAAAACATACAGATTCTAGTATATGTATTTGGGACTTTGGGACTTTAAGACAGAAATGAAGTAACAAATATATTTAAGAAAGAGTAACAAGAACATGTTACAGCTTATTAAGCTATTAATTCCAAATGAAGCAAATATATATAATAAAAAGAATTACAACAACATGCTTCGGCACATTTGAGCAAAACTAATACAAAGCCAGTAGATAGTCTGTCAAGCCGGGCGGTGGTGGCGCACGCCTTTAATCCCAGAGAAACCCTGTCTCAAAAAACCAAAAACAAACAAAAAAAAAAAATAGTCTGTCAATTTTAAACAATATGAATTTTTTGCTAAAACCACTTAAAATTTGGAATAAGAAAATTCGTAAAAAAAAAAAACCATGTGTTTGCTAATATTTTACTCATAATTGAAAGCTTATTTATAAAAGAAAAAATTCTACCCACAAGCACATACATATACCAAGAGGCAATCTCCAGGTCCATACTGCTTCACGGCTGAATTCTAACATTTAATAAAGAAATTAAAATAATTAAGGTCGGGGCTGGAGAGATGACTCAGCAGTTAAGAGCGCTGACTGCTCTTCCAGAGGTCCTGAGCTCAATTCCCAGCAACCACTTGGTGGTTCACAGCCATCTATAATGGGATCTGACGCCCTCTTCTGGTGTGTCTGAAGACAGCAACAATGTACTCATATACATAAAATAAATAAATCTTAAAAAAAATTAAGGTCATTTTTAATAAATTCCTTCAGGAACTAGGATGAGAAATGCTGTAATACTAAAATATGAAAGGTCACTCAAAATAGAGAATACCAGATTGTTTTCTCTCATAATAGTGAAATCATTAAAAATGTTAATAGATTGAAATTACTGAAATATAAAAATATTGCCTGTCACCATAAGGTAACTTCATTAATCCAAGCTGGATTTGCTGTTGAAAGTCACTGATCTACAATTTGAAACTATTAGACAGAGGAAAAATCATGCTATTTCAGAAACAGAAAAGGATTAGATAAAATTATTACCTTTTGTAATATTCACATTATAAGTAATAGCTTTTATAATAAAATGAATAGCTCTTATGTCAACTCTTTATCTCCAATAAAGGAGGTGTTCATTCTTAGAATAAGTTTCTTGATCTTAAAAAAAGCACCTCTGGAAAAATTCTACCCATTCATAGCAGAGCATCAAAAGCTTTGCCATCAAATCAAAAATAAGTGAATGGTTGGCAAGATGGTTCTGCCAGAAAAGATGCTTGCCCCAAATCTGACAACTTGAGTTCCATCCCCAGGATCTACAGGGTAGAAGGACCGAACAGACTCCTGGAAGTTGTCTTCTGACCTCCAGCATGCCATGACAAGTGGTTCATATACTCACACAAATACACACAACAAATGGGGAATGGAGTAAAGTCTAGAATACCCATTGCTCCGTGTACATTTCAACAATGCACTAAAAGGTCTGACAACACAGTGAGGACATCTATCTAAAGGGACAGGGTGCAAGTGCTGACCCAGCATTCACCAGGCCCTAGTGTTTAACTCCAGTATTATAAAAACATGAGCAAATAAAATAGTACCACCTTGCTTGTGTGATTTTGTATGCACAATGTGTTAGATATAGATTACAAATTAATTATAAAATCATGAGTTTTATCTCCAATTTAGAAATTAAATTTTAGAAGGCATTTTTAAAATTCTTTTAACATCTTAGATATTTAGTAACAAATCTAATAAAAGATTGGTAGGACCTTACAGAAACACTGTAACAAATTGAAGAAATTCAAGAAGAAGAGATATATAATGCTTATGAGTTAGAAAATTAATCAGATAAAGATGTGTCCCCTCCTTGATTTATAGAATTGATTCAATATGTGTTTTAAAATGGCAACAGTTTTCTTCAGGAAAATTTGACAAACATTAGAAATAGATACTGTATTTCAACAATCAAGTGAAGGAACACCTCCTTATCAAAAAAATAAGCATTATTTGGGGGGGAGGGTATCAGGATCCTGTCATAGAAGTAGATCATTAAGAGAGCATGAAAATTTTTCATTCATAGATATTAAAACAATAAGAACTGAGTTCCTGCACCCAAATTACAGACCTGCATTAGCAAGTATGTGTGAAATTTCAGTGCAGAAGGAAGTATGTGTGTGTGTGTGTGTGTGTGTGTAGTGATAATGTGTGTGTGCACACCTCTGCGAGTGTGCAACTAGAGGTCACAAGCAGCCTTGGGTACTGCTCCTTGCCTTCGTCCTTGTTCTAGACAAGGCCTCTTGTTGCTCACTGCTGCACACACTAGGCTAGGTGGTCCATGCACTCAATGGTTGTCTTGTCTCCCCATGGGACAGAATGGGATTATAAATGTTCCTACTCTGACCCAGCATCCCATAGGATCTGGGCATCCGTAGTCTGGTCATCAGGCTTGGGCAATGAATTCTTTACTCACTAAGCATCTCCTATTTTTAAAATAAGTAGTTCTGGACTGTTTTCATTTTCATAATGGAACAAGAATGCATTCCAGATGCATTAAATAGCTAATCTCCAGAAAATATTAAAGGAGGATAAGTTTATGACTCTGGAATAATCTAAGGTAGGTTTAAGAAGGTGCTGACCTTACAGGGAAAGGATTGATGGATTATAGTTTTAAAGTTAAGAGGTGGAGGGAAGCAGAGGACATGTTGGGGAAGATGCTTTTGTCCATCCCTGCATTCCATGCATCCATTGCACTGGACAAGTCTTTAGCATGGTCAAACAGTGCAAGTCACATGTAAAATCCAATCATGTAATGTACAAGAAAGTTTTAATGAACAAGCACCCCCAAAAAGGAGAACCCAAAGGTCACCTCACAAACACAGTATGGACTCCATCCATCATCAGAGGAATGCACATTAAAACTGCAAAGAGATCAATCCATATATATTAGAATGGCTAACCTTAAAAAGCCAAAGGATGCTTTTGTAGATGTAGCATACAAAGCTATTGTTCTGCCTTGGGATGCAAGTGGTTGATAGGATTACTTTTGGCAACTGTTTAGTAATTTCTACTAAGCTTGCTATATGTAAATTCACAGATTTGATATCTAACTAATAGACATGTACCTAGTACACACGCACAAAATACAGATGGTGACTATGAACACCATCATCAGCATCAGTGGTACTGAAAGCTAGACACCACTTTGAAATTCACCAATAGTAAAATAGAAAAAACTCTGGACTATCCGTACAGAGACATTTGCCAGCAAGGAAGTTGTAATGCATGCAAAGACTTAGGTGGATTTTAGGGACAGAAACTCAGCCTTCATCAGAGGTGAAAACCGGAAACATAAACCTACTGATGGCACTACAGAATCATGGCCTGAGCACAACTTTTCCAGGGCTTGTGGGAACCATACCACCTTCCACCTTCATTTGCTTTGCTTTGTGTTTCCTGGAGTGAATGTTTCCAGTGATTGACACTAAAGACTCCTAGTTGATGTGTCTCTACATGGTAATCCTAGGTTTTTCCTAGCCAAGATCTATCTGAAAAGTGTGTTCAGAGATGGGGAATGTGATACAGAGAGATAGAGAGACAGAAATAGAGACAGAGAGGAGATCTCTGATATATACTATTTCTCCACCTAAAACAATTCATCAAATGCTTTGGAGAGAAGAAACTCCTACTGTTGAGTTCTTAAAGGTAGGGGGTCCTCACACTGTAACATCTCCAGAGAGGATATAAAGATGTCTAAACGTGGCTAATAAATGCTTAGACTTGGAGCTTTTGAAAGAAAAAATATTTTGGAAAGGGCCAGCCTGGATTTGGCTGTTTCAGTTCTTAGTGGTGGGAAGCTCCAGGTGAGGGCGTTTTGGGCTCAAGGCTGCAGTGCTGTGAGCACTAATAACAACATCAGTAAATTCTAATGTCATGTGACAGGCAGCATGCTAGGCTTTCTACAGGCAGCATGTTAGGCTGAATCATCACATCCTACCAGGATCTTACTAGAAAGAACTCAGTAGCAGATTCATGGGAGCAGGGATCTCAGGCTGGTTTGTTCTCTGTGTCTCAAGAGTATAGAAGAGTCTGTGGTATACAAGACAGTCATTGCTTAAGACATTTAATCAGAAGAACTTGGTGCCTCTCATCCCTATCCCTACTGGTAAGATGGAGAAGGGATATAAAGCATCTTGCCTGCAGCTATGCAGAGATAAAGCTGGCGTCCTGTTTTGAGCCTACTGGATTCTGAAGTTTTGCAGAAAACAACCAACTTGGTTGGAGTATAAACATGGCCTGGGCCCAAGGTCACATGCACAGGGTTCACCATCCCAAGCTGCCCATGCTTTAGCACAGGTGCCTTTATCTTCCTGCCAAGTAGTGATGTCTTCAGAATCCTGAGGAGGGGATCAGAGGTGCCACTCCACACTCACTTAAGGCCTAGAGGGAAATCGCTGAGCCTATACATGATTTCCTAGAGTCCTCGATAGAATGTTTTTATCTTCTCCCTTTTAAAACTCATAGAAAACTTTTCATATTTAGATTAATTACAAAAGCGAGAGTCCTAAGGATGTGAGTGAACCCTGAATTGTGTATGCTAGTGGAAGTAAGTATGCATGCACACATGCGCGCTTGTTGCTAAGTAACCATTTCCTTGCAGATTTAGTTCATTGTCACTGAACTATCCAGATCATTGGCAATTTTACTCTCCCATGAGATCACCACATTGAATTAAAACAGTTATACCATCAGCAAATGGTTGATTTCATTTCTTTTTTTTTTCCGTGCGGGCACCTTTCATTTCTTGTATAGTTGCTTTCAAACACAAGATTTGAACCCAAACAATCTGGCTATGCTCCATTGCCTCCTTACCAACCTCCATAAGAGAGTAAATGTTTATATTCTAATCAGAACTGAGCAGAGGGCTATGTACTGTAGCTCATCTACCTCAGGAAGGTTGAATCCAATAAGTTACTCAGCAATGCCTTTGCCTGAGAGAAAGTATTTCTTCTAAGAACCTCTTTATTCATTTTAAGCCTTCCTGCAACTAACAAAGAGACTGGTAATGTATTAAACTGTCAGTCACACACAATAGCACTGAAGCCTCAAAGCTTTCCAATGAGAGAGTCATAATGCAGTGTCATTGAGCTAGTATGAGACAGAACTATGATTTGAACTCAGGATTCTACCCCTGAAGGGCTTACTCTTCATGGTCATCGGATATCCCATGGGAAATAAGGATGGCCACTGAGAGTATATAATGAATACCTTTCACATGCCTGTGATTCCCATTGAGTCTACAGGAAATGTGTCTCTGACTAGCTACTCACAGTTTTGTGTTGTAATCCATGTAGATGGAGAACTTACCAGGCAGTAACTGAGTGACCCTCAAGCAGGAAATCCCTTTGAAACTTTTAATCACTTTTCTTCAACTTTAGAACCTTTCCTTTCCTGGCTGTAAGGCTTATCAGCCTTGTCCAAATAGAAGTCATTGAATTGACTATAGGGAATGTCACCAATGCCATCTGTCTCCCTATTGCTAAATTAAAATAAGATCCATGATACATGTTCCTGCAAAACAGGAGACCAAGAGATATCAGGTAAAGAAAGGATAAATGTGAGCTGACCTTTCCTTCCTGGTGGGGGCCTCTCTGCCATCACCATTGGCCTGGGTGTAGAATGGATGAAGAAGGTAAGGGGCAGGTCCTGGCCTATACTAATGAAACAATATAGACTGGGTAGCTTGCAAATGGCAGAACTTCATCCCCCTTAGTTCAAACAGGCTAAGAAATCTAACACCATTCAACCAACTCCTTGCTGTGGTAACTCAGAAGAAGCTCACTCTTGTTTCCAAGTGACACCCCCCTGCTGAGTCCTCTTTGGAAGAAGATGGCAGGGTGAAGAGCTGGGTGCTGGCCGTGGGTTCTTAGTTGTGCACAGTGTATTTGTTTGCATCATCTCAAAGCTACCACGTCTCACTTCCCGGGCAGGGGCCTTACCCTGTGCAACACTCCCACTCTCAGGATCTTCTTTTATTGGTTTACATTTTATTTGTTGATATTTGATGCACATATATGAGTGCATGATGCGTACGCATGAGTGTGGACAGATGTAGTAAGTATGCATGTGGAGGTCAGAGAATTACTTTTGGGGATTTGTTTTTCTTTTCCCATTATTGATTATGAGGATAAAGTCCAGGTTATCAGGGTTGTCAGACAAGAGCTTTCAGCAGTCGAGCCTCTCACCTGTTCCAGAGCCTTTTTTTTATAATGCCATTCATGAGAGAGGGGCCCGCATGCTCTGCCCTCCCTTGAAAGCCTCAGTTTCTTAATGTGACTGTATTTGGGATTCAGTTTCAACAGGAATGTGGAAGGAACGCAAAGAAGCTGACCATAGAAACTGAATCCACAAATCCTGGACAACCTGAGAGACTAGTCATCCTATGCTTTAGAGAAGTAAAAGGGTTCGTGGGGGCTGTGAAGAAATGTAGTGAATTCTGGATGAGGGAGTTAGAACTTAGACACAGGGCATGAAGGTTAATACTGCACCAGCCAAATCTGACCAACATCAAGGGCATCAAAGCTCACTAAGAATGAGTCAGTTTGTGAAGGACTGGTTACCCACTGCTTTCTAGACTAAGAACTTTAACATGTACAATAGATTAGAAAGCTCAAGTACTTAAAATCATGTTTTCTTTTCCAAAAGATGCACCCACAGCACCCACAGCGGCCACAGCACCCACAGCACCCACAGCGGCCACAGCACCCAGAGTATCCACAGCACCCACAGCGTCCACAACGTCCACAGTGTCCACAGCACCCACAGCGTCCACAGCACCCACAGCATACACAGCGTCCACAGCGTCCAGAGCACCCACAGCACTCACAGCACCCACAGCACCCACAGCACCCACAGCGTCCACAGCACCCACAGCGCCCACAGCGTCCACAGTGTCCACAGCACCCACAGCGTCCACAGTGTCCATAGCACCCACAGCGTCCACAGCGTCCACAGCACCCACAGCACCCACAGCATCCACAGCGTCCACAGCATCCACAGCACCCACAGCACTCACAGCACCCACAGCGTCCACAGCACCCACAGCACCCTCAGCACCCACAGCATCCACAGCACCCACAGTGTCCACAGCACGCACAGCACCCACAGCGTCCACAGCGCCCACAGTGCCCACAGCACACACAGCACCCACAGCGTCCACAGCACCCACAGCGTTCACACCACCCACAGCGTCCACAGCCCCCACAGCACCCACAGCGTCCACAGCACCCACAGCACCCACAGCACTCACAGCGTCCACAGCACCCACAGCACTCACAGCGTCCACAGCACCCACAGCGCCCACAGCACCCACAGCGTCCACAGCACCAACAGCGTCCACAGCATCCAGTGTCCACAGCACTCACAGCGTCCACAGCACCCACAGCGCCCACAGCACCCACAGCACCCACAGTACCCACAGCACCCACAGCACTCACAGCGTCCACAGCACCCACAGCACTCACAGCGTCCACAGCACCCACAGCGCCCACAGCACCCACAGCACCCACAGCACCCACAGCGTCCACAGCGTCCACAGCACCCACAGCACCCACAGCGTCCACAGCGCCCACAGCGTCCACAGAGTCCACAGCACCCACAGCGTCCACAGCATCCACAGCGTCCACAGCACCCACAGCACCCACAGCGTCCACAGCGTCCACAGCACCCACAGCGTCCACAGCGTCCACAGCACCCACAGTACCCACAGCATCCACAGCACCCACAGCATCCACAGCATCCACAGCGTCCACAGCACCCACAGCACCCACAGCACCCACAGCACCCACAGCGTCCACAGCATCCACAGCGTCCACAGCACCCACAGCACCCACAGCATCCACAGCGTCCACAGCGCCCACAGCATCCACAGCATCCACAGAGTCCACAGCACCCACAGCACCCACACCGCCCATGCCACCCACAGCGTCCACAGCACCCACAGCATCCACAACACTCACAGCACCCACAGCACCCACAGCACCCACAGCGTCCACAGTACCCACAGCGCCCACAGCGTCCACAGTGTCCACAGCACCCACAGCGTCCACAGTGTCCACAGCACCCACAGCGTCCACAGCGTCCACACCACCCACACCACCCACAGCACCCACAGCACCCACAGCAGCCACAGCGTCCACAGCACCCACAGTGTCCACACCACCCACACCACCCACAGCACCCACAGCATCCACAGTGTCCACACCACCCACAGCATCCCTGGTGGAAAAGTGCCCTCCATTCTGCTAAGTTTCTGGCCTTATGACTCCCACCTTCCCCTCCCTTTTCCTTTCTCTTCCCCTTCCTTCCTCTCTCGTTCTCTTTCCTCCCCTTCCCTTTCCTTCTCTCCTCCCCCAACCCCTCCCATCCTGTCCCTGTCCCTCCTTCTGTCTCTCTTCCTTCCTCTGTTACTCTCCCTGAGGCAAGAGCATGTGTGCCCAGGGAAGAGAACAGGTAGACTCATGCTCACAGTCTGCAAGCATTGCCCTGGTCTTGAGCAGCATTACTGTAGAGTTTCCTGACACTGAAGCCTGGACTCTGTGGTCTGGGGCAACGCCCCAGCTGAGAAGAAATCAAGAATCCGCAGCATCTCAACTATCTCCCGCCCACGGTGGCCCGATGAATCCCAACATAGTCTGCAGAAAGCACACAAATATAAACTATTCATTCACCTCAAATCTGCTTGTGCCATAGGGGAAGTTATCGCATATAATCTAGTGTTAGTCTACCCACTGAATCATAAAAATTAATTTGTCTAATTAATGACATTAGTACTTTTATACATGCATAATTCATATTAATTGATAGGTCTGCCTAAAAAGAATACCTTTTGGAAGAAAAATGATCCCATTAGCACAAGTTTAATCCAAATCAGGGCTGACAAAGCATGGAGCCTTCAAGGCGTATCTTCTGCTTTGTTAATTGTCATAAGCATTCTAAATTGATTATTCTTACATTAGCATGAGACGTTTCATTCATCAACACTTTGCTGTAAAGGAAATTTGTCTAATGGATTTGGGTAACTCAACTAAATAAGTAGTATTTTTTTTTCAGAGTAGCTTCAGGGCCATTTGAAGCATATTAATTCACTAATACTGGAGGGAAGAAAAATTAGCAATGGAAATATATAGAAATATCATACAAAATTAGATTTCTGACACTGAATAATTTTTGTGATATCTATTTCAACGGTAATTGAGTGAGCATGCCTACACATTTATTGCTTTTCTGTTTTGCAAGCTCTGTGATAAACAGCTAATGTTAATATTTCTTTTATGAGTTATGTTCCTGTACCAGGGAGGGCCACAGGGATACGAAGTAGAGAATAGAGAAGATGAATACAGGGATTGTATAAGGGTTGACCATAACACCAAGCCTCTAAGGCTTCTGGGAAAACCATTGCTATAGGCATGTTTGGTCCCCTTGGTAAGCAGAAGACAAAACACATGCAGGCATATGATTGTGGTCATGTCCCTGGTCAGAAAGCACAGAGATTAGGAAGTACATGTGGTTAGAAGGTTGACTCCTTTTAAAGGCACCATTGGGCTTCCTTTGGTGATCTAGATCAACATTATTAGCTGATGGTTAGACATGCATGCTGGTTGAGGTTCTCTTGGAAAGGAGAGCAGAAAGTTATGAAGGGGATAGCCTGATGCATATATCACAAGGATGTGTGTGTGTATATATATATATATATATATATATATATGTGTGTGTGTGTGTGTGTGTGTATGTATATATACATATATGTGTGTCTGTATATATATGTGTGTATTTATATTCATATATATGGAGGTACATATACACATATATATACATATATATAAACACACACATACACACACACACACACATATATATATGTATGTATATATATTCTCTTGACTGTGGAGAACTTCTACACTCTGTCTCAGGCTCCTCTGAGAAGTACAGTCTAAACACAGAAGTCTTTACCCCCATTAGGGTCTTGGTAACAAGAAAGATGCATTGTGGCCTCTTACTGTCCTGACCATGGTTTGAAGTATTTCCATTATAGTCACTGAGTCAGCAGACCTGCTGCTGCAAAGTGATTCTGGTTAAGTTACTTCGTGTCTTTGAACATCATATTTAAAAAAAAAAGAAAGAAAGAAAGAAAAGAAAAAAGAAAGGAAATGGATTACTGGAAGGCACAGTTTCAGGTCATCATTGGGATAAGATAATACACACACAATCATCTAAAGTGGGTCATTGAAGGAATAGAGATCCTTGCTTTCTTACTGCACATTTATTTTGCTTCTTCTTTCTTGGAGGTTTTGACTCTACGAGGCACTTTAAAATAAATACCAGGGTTTTTTTTAGTGTTTGAAGCAGACTCTCCTGGTCATGTGACATTAGTGGAAATCCCAAGGAAAGGAATATGAACAATCTTCCACTCAACACTCTAGACCACTACCCCAGCAAGTCTTTCAGGGTATCATGAACTTCAAGTTTCGTTTTCATGTTTTAGTCAAGGGAGCTGGCATTGTAGATGAGAGTTTTGGCTTCAACGTGCCTAAGATGAAAATCTCTCTCATCTATTCCTTCGTCACTTGCCTAATGAGAATTGAATGGCATCCACTGAATCCTCACTACTCTACACTACTCTATTTCTATTATCCTAGAAATAATAACAAGAATAAAAATTGTGCCCAGTGTTTAGAGAGCTGGCATTATAATCAAGGGTGCAGGCAACTCATGGATAAGAACTTGCTTTGTGTTCGTCAGCTGTTTTGCTATAACAAAGTACCTGAGATACTCAACCACCAAGAGAAAAGATTTGGTAGTGTCAGTGGGTGAATGATCTTATTGTTCTTGGGCTTGGACCATCAAATGTGTTCCTTTTGTTCTGGTTTGATGTGAAGTATATCACCAGAGGCTCAGGAGCTTGAACACTGACTCTCCAGTTGGTGGCATTGATTGGAAAGGTTATAAAACCCTAAGGGTGAAGTTTTGTTGAAGGACATATGTCACTGGAGGCAGGTTTGGAGGTTTTGTAGCCTGACTCAACTCAATGTCCTTTCCCTGCTTCCCAACTGACAAGATGGCTTCACGCTCTTGTTGCTATAACTTTCTGCCATGATAGTCTGTATCTGGTCAGGTACTGTAAACTCAAGTAGACCTTTCTCCTTTAAGTTGCTTTCATCAAGGCATTTTATTACTGCAACAAATATGAAACTAATACGCCTGCCAGTGACTCTGTGCTGGTGTGTTTGTCTGCATGACACA
Organism: Tokudaia tokunoshimensis; assembly: GCA_036184795.1. Classification (NCBI taxonomy): domain Eukaryota; kingdom Metazoa; phylum Chordata; class Mammalia; order Rodentia; family Muridae; genus Tokudaia; species Tokudaia tokunoshimensis. The sequence goes on along the minus strand of BTHU01000020.1, from coordinate 16,715,483 downwards.
AAGCTAGACATAGCTGAGAAGAGAGAATTTCAGTGAGGAAGTGCTTCCCTCATGCTGGCCTGTTCTGTGAGTTATCACTGGTAACGCCACCCCTGGGCAGGTGGATCTGGGCTGCATAAGCAAGCAGGTCACACAGCCATGAAAAGCAAGCCAGTAGAAGTAGTCCGCCATGGTAACTGCTTCAGTTCCTGCCTCCAGATCCTTGCAAGAGTTCTTGCCTTTCCTTTTCGTCATGATGGACTGTGCGCTGACAGATGAAATAACCCTTTCCTTGGATAGTTGTTTTCAGCCACAGTCTTTATCACATCAAAAGAAAAGCAAACTAGTGTAGAACCCAAAACATACTCTACTCAATCATTAAACAGAAAAAGGAGAGCAGAAAGGGGTCTTTCCTCCACACCCTGTTATAATCATTGCACCTCCCTACGTAGGCAGACACAGGTTCAGTTCTTCCTGCATCTTGGAATCATTTGCCACTGGCTGTGACGTTTTCAATATAAACTTCCTCAAGATCTCACCTGTTTCAAAATCTTCTCCCTCGTTCTTCATATTTGGAATATGTTTTGGTTCGGATGGTTAAAATGCCTTCTTCTGGATCATGTTTTGAATCTTAGGATCCTTGAAGCGAGAGGACATTGGTTACTGGAGGAGTACCTTTGAAGGTTACACCAGACTTCCAGTCTTCTTTCTCTATTTCCATGTTTGTCCTCTAGCAAACTATTTCCCTCTGCCACACACTCTTGGGCCCCACTGTTCCATTCCAGTGCATGAGGCAAGTAACCATGGTCTGAACTCTTTGAAACATGAGCCAAAATAAATGTTTTCACCATTAAGCTGTTCCAGCAGGTATCTTATCAATCTGTCAAGAAGCTAACAAACAGAGACTCACTGCTTCACGGGACTCTAGTCCCTTTGTTCCAATAAATGGTGGGTTACCACATGCATTCTCAATCCACCCACCAGACTCTGTTTATGCCTCAAATTTCAACAGAAGATGAAACATTTCCTAAAATTGTTCAGTTTGGTTGCAGGCAGACAGAATTTAGGAAAGAACAAGATATTACATATCCCACGACTAAAATATACCAGATGCACAGCTTTATTCTGGTTTTAACAAATAACAATCCCTTTTCCTAAATGCAATTTAATATTGCCTTCAACATGGAATAAGATACTCCAATTAAACCAAACATAAACCATACTATGTTCCAAATATATATTTATCCAGAGACTAATGGAAGGGGCTAGGATAAATGATCTGGTAGATATTCTAAATGTGAAAACATGAGGTTTGTGGGGATAAATTTTATAGCTATTGGGAGAATGCTTGCAATAATTGGTTATTGTTGAAAAGAAATGTCAGATATTGTTATTGACATTTACAATTTTAATTAGCTTGATCCCTGAGTCCAATATATTATATTGTCTCATTTTCAGTCTTTTTTTTTCTAGAATAAATACAACTAATAGGCTTTCACAGTTATTTAAGGAAATGTTTATTAAGACCCATGATGCTACGATGTACTAATAGTTTAATGGATCAAGAATACAGGCCATTTTTCATGTTAAAACAAAGCCTGAAATGAGATATGCAGCCTACTTGCCACAGAACCAGAAGGGTAGAATGTAGGATTTCCTCAAAGCTAATTGGCTAATGGAGGCTCCCTATAATTTTTTTCTGTCTTTTATTGCTATCTATAATCTATTCCTCTATTACTGTTTGAAATAGAAAGACTGTGGAAGACTTTGAATGGGAAAACTAGACTGTGAGTGAGGCATGACTCTGAAGCTCTGGAGCAATTATCTTCTGTCCAAGTACTTCTGGATCTAGAAGTTTCTCATGTGACTCTGAGCACTGTTGATAACATTTTGTGTAGGTCATTTTCTCCTTGTCTCTAACCATTGTCAGGTGGAGACGTGGCTGATGACATAGTTGCTACCTGCCCCTGACCTTGAAGCCTTCTAGCTGACATGCCTGAAGAACTCGACAGGTGACTGACCCTTTCTTGAGCCAAAAGGGCTATGACCATAGATGGTGTCTCAAAGAACATTTCATCATGTACACTTGTCCCGCCCCGTACCTGGGATGCTGATTCTAAATCCTACCCTGTGAATATAAAGTGTACAGATGATCAAGTCCCAAGCATTTAGCAAGACAACATTTGCATAGATGCTATGCCCATCCATCCATGCATTTCGAATCTTCTCTATATTGCTTATAATTACCCTGCTAAAGTTATTGGTATACCATATTATTTAGGGAATGGTTATAAAAAAATAAGACTGCACATATTCAGTATTGATGCCTTTTTCTGAATATTTTCAATCTGGGGTAGGTGAAATTCACAGATGTTGAGCACATGGTTATCGAGGGTTGACTGTACAAGTATGTTAACAATTATACACATGAAAATTCATACCAACTCTATCAGTTCTGCTTGCTGCACTTGAACACCTTAAAGAGAGTATTAGAATTTTTGACATGAAATTTTGAAGCTAGGCACACAAAAGTTTATCAGCCACTCTTGTTTGGGGACTCTCAGTGTTTGGAGATATCTGTTCCACCAAAAACAGATAGTCTGGGACTATCCAGCCTGGAACCTGGAGCTTCATTTATAACATTAACTAATATTCTCAGAAAAGGGACAAAGTGAGCACATGGAACACATGTTTAAGTATTTAAGATTGACACCAAGCTACCAAACTATTACATATGTGCTGTCCTTGACAAATATACCCCTCAATTCCTGAGTTGTATTTTGCAAAGTACCACTCCCCCAGAGTGAGCCTTCAGCACCTGCCTGAGAAGATCTTCCCCACCCTTCCCACAATGCCAGCCTCTACCCATGTTATCAGGAGCTTCCAGCTAGTGAGTTCAGATGCCAAGTTTTCTACTTCTAATCTGTGTCAAATTAAAATCCCCTTGGCTCTGTCTAGCATAGGAAAGGGCACCTTGAGTGGTACCACTTATATTAGGGGAAAAACTGAGGTCCCCCCCAGGAGGAAATAGAACCTAGGAAGTGGTGTGGGGCTGGCTGGCTAAGGTTCAACAGGATCCTGGGTGCTTGGAATATGATGTGGGGGAGAGCAGGCCTCCTACAGCCAGCTTCCTGCCCCCATGGGTATTTTGGCCAGTAGGCCAATGTATAGACACTGAAGGAAGAAGCCAGAGATAACGACATGTTTGCAGTTTGGCACATTGTCTCAAATTTTTGTTGTTGTTGTTGTTTTTCTTTTGTTTTGTCTTGCAAAATCCCTAAAATATATAAATGATATTAACACATTACAGCTGATTTTAGCTTTGTATATTCATTAAATTATCCAGAAAACAAGTTATTTCTTCATTATCCCTTCTATTGTGATAAGAAAAGATAACATTTTTCTTTTCTGGAAAGATTTACCATGGAACCTTAACAGGGGGAAAGACGACGTAGTAGTTTCTAGCAGTGATCACAGCACTTGGAAGGCTGGGGAGCGGGTGGAGTTTGGACTGTACTCCAGTTTATGAATGAGTAAAAGAAAGCCCCCATATAAATTCTATGCCATTAATTAGGATAGAATACTAAAAGACTTTGAAGAGCAACCCAGCAGCTTGTGTCTTATGCAAATTAGTTACATGTTTTTTGATGGGATTTTTCTGCACTGTGTTACATGAGGCTCAAGGAAATCAAGCAAAGGTTGTTTTTAGCCAGTGGCTGGTTTCTGCACGCTCACTATATTTTTCCAACTGCAATCAACAGAACACAGCCTGTTCTCTTAGGGTGTCCAATCAGGTTCTTGATGTTCAAAAGGAATATTTCTCCCTCCGTTGGTTCTTGGCAGCATCCCTTTGAGCCCATATTCTGTTTGTTTTGTTTTGTTTCCTGTAAGATAAGTGGAGAAGACACATGGTACCTTCTTTACATCCATCCTCCCTCACAGCTAGGTGCAGCCAGCCTGGGATCCCGAGTTAACTGTAGGGGCTTCTGGTGTCACTGTGGGTATGCCTGGGTCACCTCACCTTGATGCGAACACAGGATGGAGTGAGGACAGAAGCAGGGGCACACAACATGGCCAGTCTGTGAGGCATCTGGCTTTTGGTGTTTAGCAATGAATCACTCAAGGGAGAAAACACCAGAAACACTGCTGATGGAATATTTGGGTTAAATTCTTTCTCAATGAGCACTTGCAATCATTTGTAGATTAGCTGATGTCACGGCCATTTCTTTTCTTTCTTCTTCTTTTTTTTTATTATTTTATTTTCTATATTTTTTGAATCTACATTCCAAATGATTTCCCCTTTCCCGTTTCCTCCCTCCCCGAAAGTCCCATAAGCCCCCTTCCCTCCCCCCTGTTCCCCATTCAACCCCCTCTCACTTCTCTGTCCTGGTATTCCCCTACATCCAGTCTTTCCAGGACCAGGGGGGTCTCTCCTTCCACCTTCTTGAAAATCTATTGATATGTGAATTTTGTCTTGGGTATTCCGAGATTCTGGGTTAATATCCCCTTATCAGTGACTGCATACAATGTGTGTTCTTCTGTGATTGGGTTAGCTCATTAAGGATGATATTTTCCAGTTCTGATGATTTGCCTAAGAATTTCGTGAATTCCTTGTTTTTAATTGCAGAGTAGTATTCCATTGTGTAAATATACCACATCTTCTGAATCCATTCCTCCTTTGAGGGACATCTGGGTTCTTTCCAGCTTCTGGCTATTATAAATAAGGTTGCTATGAACATAGTGAAGCATGTGTCCTTATTGCATGCTGGTAAAGCCTCTGGGTATATGCCCAGGAGTGGTATAGCAGGATCCTCCGGGAGTGTCATGCCCAGTTTTCTGAGGAACCGCCAGAATGCTTTCCAGAGTGGTTGTACCAGCTTGCAATCCCACCAGCAGTGGAGGAGTGTTTCTCTTTCTCCACATCCTCGCCAACAACTACTGTCTCCTGTGTTTTTGATCTTAGCCATTCTGACTGGTGTGAGGTGAAATCTCAGGGTTGTTTTGATTTGCATTTCCCTAATGACTAAGGATGCTGAACATTTCTTTAGGTGGTTCTCAGTCATTCGATATTCTTCAGGTGAGAACTCTTTATTTGGCTCTCTGGAGTCTAACTTCTTGAGTTCTTTGTATATATTGGATATTAGCCCTCTGTAGGATGTAGGATTGGTAAAGATCTTTTCCCAGTTTGTTGGTTGCCGCTTTGTCCTTTTGACAGTGTCCTTTGCCTTACAGAAACTTTGTAATTTTATGAGGTCCCATTTGTCAATTCTTGATCTTAGAGCATAAGCTATTGGTGTTCTGTTCAGGAAATTTTCCCCTGTGCCCATATGTTCAAGGTTCTTCCCTAGTTTCCTTTCTATTAGTTTCAGTGTGTCTGGTTTTATGTGGAGGTCCTTGATGCATTTGGAATTGAGCTTAGTGCAAGGAGATAAGAATGGATAGATTTGCATTCTTCTGCATGTTGACCTCCAGTTGAACCAGCACCATTTGTTGAAAAGGCTATCTTTTTTCCACTGGATGGTTTTAGCTCCTTTGTCAAAGATCAAGTGACCATAGGAGTGTGGATTCATTTCTGAGTCTTTAATTCTGTTCCATTGATCTACATGTCTGTCACTGTACCAATACCATGCAGTTTTTAACACTATTGCTCTGTAGTACAGCTTGAGGTCCGGGATACTGATTCCCCCAGAAGTTCTTTTACTCTTGAGAATAGTTTTAGCTATCCTGGGTTTCCTGTTATTCCAGATGAATTTTTGAATTGCTCTTTCTAACCCTATGAAGAATTGAGTTGGGATTTTGATGGGGATTGCATTGAATTTGTATATTGCTTTTGGCAAGATGGTCAGTTTTACTATATTAATCCTGCCAATCCATGAGCCTGGAAGATTTTTCCATATTCTGAGGTCTTCTTCAATTTCTTTCTTCAGAGACTTGAAGTTCTTGTCATAGAGATCTTTCACTTGTTTGGTTAGAGTCACACCAAGATACTTTTTATTATTTGTGGCTATCGTGAAGGGTATCATTTCTCTTATTTCTTTCTCAGCCTGCTTATCCTTTGAGTATAGGAAGGCTACTAATTTGCTTGAGTTGATTTTTATATCCGGCCACTTTGCTGAAGTTGTTTATCAGCTGTAGGAGTTCTCTGGTGGAGTTCTTTGGGTCGCTTAAGTATACTATCATATTGTCTGCAAATAGTGATAGTTTGACTTCTTTTTTTAGTTTGCATTTCAAATCATATCCCCCTTCCCAGTTTCTTCTTTACAAACCCCCCATCTCATCCCTCCTCCCCTTTGCCTCTATGGGGGTGCTCCTCCAACCACTCACCCACTCCTGCCTCACCACTCTAACATCCCTCTACACTGAGGCATCAAGACTCCACAGGACCAATGGCTTCCTCTCCCGCTGATGCTGGATAAGGCCATCCTCTGCTACATATGTATCTGGAGCCATAGGTCCCTTCATGCGTACTCTTTGGTTGATGATTTAGTCCTGGGGAGTTCTGGGGCATCCAGTTGGTTGATATTGTTCTTCCTATGGGGTTTCACTCCCCTTCAGCTCCTTCAGTCCTTCCCCCAGCTCTTCCATTGGTGTCCCCAGGCTCAGTCCAATGGTTAGATATATCTGTATCTGTATTGGTCAGGTGCTGATAGAACCTCCCATGGAACAGCCATACCAGGCTCCTGTCAGTAAGCACTTTTTGGGATCAGCAATAGTGTCTGGGTTTGGTGTCTGCAGATGGGATGGATCCCTAGGTGGGGTGGTCTCTGGATGGCCATTCCTTTAGTCTCTACTCCATTGTTTGTCCTTGCCTTTCATTTATACATGTACAATTCTGGGTTAAAATTTTGAGATGGATGGGTGGACCCATCCCTTAACTAGGGGCTGTGCCTATCTACTAGAGGTGGTTTCTACAGGTTCTATCTCCCCTTTGTTGGGTATTTGGGTTAATGTCATCCCCATTGGGTCCTGAGAGCCTCTCACTTCCCTAGTGCCTGGAACTTTTTAGTGGCTACTCCCAGTTCCCCATACCCCACTGCTACATATTTCTATTCAATTTTCTGACCCTCTATACTTTTCTCCTGTTCCCTTCCCATACCTGATCCTGCCCTCCTCTTTTTTCCCTCCCCGTCCTCCCCCCTCTTTCTCTCAGGTCCCTCCCTCTCTCTGTCTCCTGTGATTATTTTGTTCCCCCTTCTATGTAGGCTTAAAGCATTCACACTTTGGTCTTCCTTCTTAAGGTTCATATGGTTTGTGGATTGTTTTATGAATATTCTGAGCTTTTGGGCTAATACCCACTTATCAGTGAGTGCACACCATGTGTGTTTTTTTGTGACTGGATTACCTCACTCAGAATGATATTTTCTAGTTCCATCCATTTGCCTTTGAATTTCATGGAGTCATTGTTTTTTAATAGCTGAGTAAGAGTCCATCGGATAAATGTACCTCACGTTCTGTGTCCTCCATGCTTCTGCTGAGGGACATTCGGGTTGTTTGCATCAGAACTTAGTGTTGCTGAGCTGGCATTGTCAGGTGCTAGCTCTGGGAAAGGGGTTATGCAAGGAAAACTCGGGTTTGATTTTGCATCTCTATAACAAAATACTTGAGAAACAGACTGATGGAGGAAAGGCTTTTATTGACTCACAAAATCAGAAGTCTAAACTTATCTAGATCTATCACTTTGGGTCAGGATCCATCTCCTTGGGTCAGAGCTGAGGAAAGATATCCCAGGGACTGTAGTATGTGTCGGAGGAGGATGTCCACTTCACAACAGAGGGGAAGAGAAAGAAAAATGGAAAGAGGTCAGGGATCTACCCTCAACAAGTTGCTTCCCAGCTAGGTCTCTCACCTCCACAAGTTCCCATAATCTTCTTTTTGTTTTTTTTTTGTTTTTTTTTTTGAGACAGGGTTTCTCTGTATAGCCCTGGCTGTCCTGGAACTCGCTCTGTAGAACAGGCTGGCCTCGAACTCAGAAATCCGCCTGCCTCTGCCTCCCAAGTGCTGGGATTAAAGGCGTGCGCCACCACCGCCCGGCTTCCCATAATCTTCTAAAACATTACTAGATAGGGACTGAGAAAATATTTGAAGGGGGAGGTTGATTTCACACTCAGACCAAATGAGTCTGACTCAAATGGATAAAACTTATTAAAGGCCTCGAGCTATCATAGCCCACTCTTAAGTCATGTGTGGTCACAGCCTTTGTCCACTCCACAGTATGTAGCCACATCTTGGAAGTGTATACTAGCCCTTCTCAGACATTAATCCTGCCCATACCTTAATCTGGAATAGCAGCCAGAATGACAAGAAATATATTTCTATTCCCTATAAATTAACCAATATGAGACTTTGTTTAGCAGTATGAACAGTCCAAGAGAACAGTCTCTCTGGTTCCTGCTTTTTCTATTCATGTTTGTCTGAATGAGAGTGCTCAGGAAAGTCCTGTCCCAAACTTAGCCTTTTAACTACAGAGCCTTTAATGGAAGAGGCACCTGGACACTGTATGGACACAGGCCTGCCTCCTTCACTCTGTAGCATTTTTCCCCTTGTTTTCTAATTCCTAAGAATGCAGACCTTCCTTTACATACCCCGACAAGCTGTGCCAAATTGTGTTTCCAACACCTTTGTGTAACTGGTTTTGTCTGGAATGATCATACATTTTCTGTAGCTTTTCCCAGGAAGGTAAGAATAAATGTTTATTCCCACTATCAGACTACAGAAACTATTCTAGTCCAGCTTGATGAAACAGTGTGTTATTGGTGTTACCTACAGGAGTGTGAGTAGGGTGTAACTTACAGAATCATGAAGGGCTCAAAGGCATAAGCATCCCAACTCAGCAGAGGTGAGAAGCTCACAAAACCTATTTGATTGGCATCCTGATTCCTGTTAATATTCTACACTCTGAATGTTCTAGTACACATTAAGACCACAAGTCACAAGCAACTATGGTCAGAGGATCAAATGGCGATCTGCCTTCCTCTTACCAGGGATTGTTATTAGTAGCCTACTTACCATTATCTCTGACCTAACAATCACTATATTATTTTGTTAACTTTTTGCCATAACAAAGGAGTCCTAGCAATCTGCTTTTCACAGGTGGGTATTTGAGCATAACCTCCTCCTGGTGTGGTCCATCCAGCATCCTGGTGTTACAATAGGTCCCTGAGGTGTGCTGATGACCCAGTGTTCTTCCTGAACATTGACTTGGCACGTTTTTTGGGCCATTACAGTTTCTCAGTTAATGCTTCTGCTTGTTTCTGAACTGTGCACCCCACCAGACCGTGAGGACATCGGAGTACTGCTGTGCCCTGCTGGGTGTATGTTCCTTACATTGATATTTCAGTCACATGAATCAAGGTAGAGGGAGAGTGATATAGAACTCTGTCCCCAGAGTCAAGACTCCTATGCCTCTGAATTTGTTTTCTTAGGTGTATTTTGAAGAGCTGTAAAAATGAAAAAGATACCTCAAATTTTTGGTAAGTGGTGAAAGAAGATGAGAGGTACATGGCTTAATGACTTAAAATTATTGACACTTGGCCTTCTAAAAAACCCTGCAGTTAAGTTGTAGTTTTGTATGATATTAGAGGGGAAAGTAGAAGTCTTTTAAGCTTGGTCTTAGGCCATCCAGTTTCCTCTATAATGTCTGGGGCCTATCTAACTCAACTGAGGGCAAGTTCACTCTGTGTGGGATGAGGAAGCCTCCTCCTGGACAAAGAAGGTAGGCTGTGCTTACCATTATAACCAAGCCACTGTGCCAGTATCCTCCACCTTCTCCTAAGCCCCAAGACTTCACTGGGAGCCGCTTTGAAAAGATTATCTTTCTCCATGTTCTCATGCCTGCCCCTCGGCCTTTGTGAAGCAATTTCCTCAGAAACGATGGTCTGCCACCAAATAAGAGTTACTAAGAATAAAAATTGAATTTCGTCTGCCTGTTGACAAGCTGATTGATCTGGGGGCTCTTGTGACCGAATCCTCTCCAAAGCACATTCTCATTTATCATGTGCGAGGTTGTTTCAAAATCAATAGCAGCCCTGTGTGGACAACAGTCTACTGGGGACCGTCAGGGCCCACAGCCTTCCCTGGATTATTGCTAATTTTTTTTGACACAATTATTTCAACAGTTAAGTCATGCTATATCTGTTGCTCTTCTCCTTGCACTGGAAAGGTTTGCTGAGATTATAATTTTTAATATACTCCATGTAAATATTGAGCAGTAAGGAGTCTATTGTCCTTCTATTGTGGGGTTAATTTCTTGACTTCTTTTCTCTTTATCACTAATCTGCATCCAAGTGGTAATACTTTCAAGTCTCATTTAGGGATTTTAGGACACAACTCCACATACAACATGCATGAGGCAAGTTCCATAGAGGTTCAGAAGTGAGAGGGCCTGACTTCTGGAGTAGAATAGCTGTGTGAGTCTAGCAAATTTATTTCCCTCTCTGGGCCTCATTTGAAGAACTTGGGTCAAATGGGTTCAGTCTATTTGGCTGTGTCTCAATCACTGAGTGAACAGTTGGCATCGGCAATTGTAAAGTGATTGGCTTTCTGCCTTGATTTTATTCAGCATTTCTTCTAAAAAGTTAAAAGTTAAGTTCTTACTGTTGTAATTTTAGGTAAAATTCTCTAATCTGGTATATAATTCTTTGAGCTTTGACACAGGCGTAAAATCTGGGAACGTATTCCATACTTCCTCTTTGTATTAAAAAACGTTCCCCTGATTCTGCTCTGTACCAAAGTCCCTCAAATCCTAACCCCTCACTAATCCTAATCCTCAAACCATTAAAAAAATTAGTGTGCCCATCATGAACACTTGAGTGCGCGCGCACACACACACACACTTAGATGTGTGTACATCTATTCTTAGTATAAATGGAGCATTGCATATTTTTTATTTCTCTGTAGTACTCCATGTGGGTCCATGTGGCAGAGTTTGTTCATCCACTAAAGTGTATTTAGGGCTGTTTTCAGTTCGTTTATTTACTTATTTATTGTGGTGGTAGAAATGGAAGCAATCATAAAGTGGTAGAGGCAAGAACTCTTGCACTGAGCACCAATATAGGACCATTCTAGACTTTTTAAATAATTGCTACAATTCAGTGCATCAGCTCCCAATTCAGTTATGTCAAACAATGTCATGATATTAAGAGTTAGAGCCTTTGAATTTGCTTGGACTTTGGGTGCCTCCTCCAGACCTGGGTTGAGAGGTTTGTGAATGAAGCTTGATACAGTGGTTATTTTATGTTTTCGTTTTGTTTCATTTTGGTTTTGTTTTTGCTTTTTGTTTTGTTCTCTCTCCTTTTGTCAAGGAGAGCCCAGCCACAAGCGGAGGCTTCTTCAGAGACACCAAATTGGTGAGGCCTGACCTTGGACTCCTAGACTTCAGAATGTGAGGAAAGACATGTCTGTGGTTTAAGGATTACCTACCCTTGCCTATTCTATTAGGATAGCAAGTGTGGAGTAAAATATTAATTATGAATAAATTATAAACACTTCAATACAGGTGTCTTTTGGCAGACATTTGTCTTATTTTTTTTTTTTAGCATAAATACCTAGAAGCGGGATTACTGGGAGATGTAGTATGTTGTGTTTTGTTTGCTGTCATTGTTTGTCTTTTGAAACAGGTTTCTTTGTGTAGCTCTGGCTGTCCTGGTTCTAATTCTGTAATCCAGGTTGTCCTTGAACTCACAGAGAGCCGCCTGCTTCTGCATCCCTAGTGCTGGGATTAAAGGCGTAGGTCACCACTGCCTGGCTGTATTTAGCTTTGTAATCAGCTACTTCTCTATTTCTCTAATAGAACATAATGATCAAAAATACTTGGAGGAGATGGTATACCTTTGACCTTATAGTTCCTTGTGGAGTAGTCTACCATAAAGGGACAACATGGAAACAGGATAAAGAAGATAGCATTCCTTCCACACCCAGGAAGCAGAGAGAGATAAAACAGTAGTTTGGTCAAGTCCTAAAGCCTTTGAATCTGCCTCCAGGTGTATACTTTCTCCAGCAAGGCTGCACACACCACCTCCTCAAACAGCCTCTGACTAGGGGCCAAGTGTTCAAATGGATGAGGCTGTCGGGGACATTTCTCATTCAGGTCTATGGGGACCTCAAGAGTGTTCTCCAGAGTAACCTGGACATTGTGTACATGAAAACTGCTGTGTGCACCCTCATGGATGCCTGATGCTGTTATTTTAAAAAATCACTCATTCTATTATCTTTTCAATGTACTATTTGGGTTCTAACTTGTATTTCCCTGGTGACAAATGGCATTGAGCATTTTTCTGAGCATCCATTTGATGGCATAGATCCTTTGCAGGGAAGTTTTGTTCAACTCTTTTGCATGCTTTTAAAGCCAGGTGTTGTTTCTGGGTTGTTTTTTTTTTTTTTCACTGTTATATTTTATGAGTGTTTCGTATAATGTAAACACATATCCTTGTGGCATATGTGCTTTATAAATATTTTTGCTGATCTGTAACTTGTCATGTTTTCCTCTTCATTATGCTATTCTCAGAGCAAGGGAGTTTTATTTTAGTCCACTTTAATACTTCTTTTCTGATAACCTTTTTAATTTCATATATTAGGCTTTTGGTGTTCTAGCTCAAGAGGATGTCCCTAAACCACGGTCAGGAAATGTCTGTTTCCGTGTCAGAGTTCCCTAGTGTAAGCTCAGCATCCTTAGCCTGAAATGCTGCAAACTCCCTACAAGGGGACATTTTCATAGTACTACTTGATTTTATGTCATCTTGACACAAGCTAGAGTCATCAGGGTGGAAGGATCCTCAACTGAGAAAATGCCTTCTTTGAGATCCAGCTGTAAGGCATTGTCTTAATTAGTGATCAATGTGGGAAGGACCAGCCCTTTGTGGGTGGTGCCATCCCTGGGCTGGTGATCCCGTGTTCTATAAGAAAGCAGATTAATCAAGCCATAGGAAACAAGTCAGTAAGCAACACCCCTCCATGGCTTCTGTATCAGCTCATATTCCCAGGTCCCAGCCCTGCTTGAGTTCCTACCCTGACTTCCTTGGGTGATGGACAGACATACAGATATGTAAGCTGACATGTAAACCCTTTCCTCCCCAACTTTCTTTGAGGTCATGGGGTTTTGTTGCAGCAATAGAAACACTAAGACATCCACTACTGTGCACATTTTGGGTAGAGTTGTAGTCAGACACCCTCTCTATACTTTATGGAATCGCATTTAGCCTCTACATTTATATACAAGGTGATGCATATGTCGATTTTGTGGTTAGACTCAAGTTCCATCTAAGATACCTTGTATTGCAGTTCTCCCAACCCCAAAGTCTTTCTGACCCCATGTTTCCAGGTAAGGGATACTTATTGGGTTATATCTGTTTATCTTTCTATGTGGATCTGTAATCCATTGCAAGTGCTCATGTTTATGTGAGATGGAGGAGGAGGGTTTTTGTTTGCTTGTTTTGTTTTTTAGCACAAGGATATCCTTTTCCAGAAGCATTAGTTGAGTGATAGAAAAATTCAAAGTTAATTGATGTGTGTGTGTACGTGTCACTGGGTTTTCATACTCTCATGGTCTTTTTGCCCATTTTTTTCACAAATCAAACTCTCTGTTAGAACTGGACAGTGAGTTCTCCAGCTTTGTGCCTTTTAAAAGTGTGTGTCTTGACTATTTCAGCTCATTAATCTTTCCTTATATATTTTAGAATCTGCTAGTGTGTGTGTGTGTGTGTGTGTGTGTGCGTGTGTGTAAGAAAACTCACTGAGATTTTTGTCTGGTTTGCTTTAGACCTGTGAGTCAATGTGGGAAGAATAGATCACTACATCTTAACTATGAAAGATATCTCCCTGCATGCAGTCCATTAGCTCACTGGGGTCTTCCTTTGTTAAAAACATTCTATTTTCATTTTTATTCAGTGTGTGTGTGTGTGTGTGTGTGTGTGTGTGTGTGTGTGTGTGTTGAGATACAAAGGTAAATACAGGTACTTACAGAAGCTGGAGGCAGAGAGTTCCCCCAGCTGGAGTTATAGGTAGTATGAGCTGGCACAAGTCAGTGCAGGGAATAGTACTCTTGTTCTCTGTAAGAGCAATATATGCTCTTAAGCATTTAGATATTTCTCCAGCCCCATCCACAGATCTTAGCTTAGAGAATCTTTACCCTTGTCCTTTGGTTGGTAGCCGTGACTCATTTTGGGGAGCTGTTATGAATGAGAATGTTTTGAGCATTCTATTTATGCTCATTCTCTGCTAGTATGTAGGAACAAAATTGATTTCTGCATATTGATCTTTTTTTTCTGCAACCTTGCTGAGCATGTTTGCTTGCTTGTTAGTTAGTTCGAGGACTTTTCTTATAGATCCCTTGTGACTTTCCCTTTAGAGCAGTGCTTCCCAGCCTTCCTAATGCGGCGACCCTTTGCTACAGTTCCTCATGCTGTGTTAACTCCCACCCATGAAATTATTTTCATTGCTACTTCATGACTATAATTATGTAACTGCTATGAGTTGCAATGTACATATCCGATATGCAGGAAATCTGTCATGCGGCCCAGTGAAGGGGTTGCTTCACCTACAAAGGGATCGCAACCCACAGGTTGAGAACCACTGATGTAAAGACTCATGTTGTCTGTTAAATAAGTATAGTTTTATTTTTCTTTATAATTCAAATATCCTCTATTTCTTTTTCTAGATGTACTGGATTTGTCAGAGTCTCCAGAACAAAATTAGATAGGAGTGATGAAGGCTGACATCCCATGTTAGTTCCTGGGCTTATGAGGAAACACTCAATATTTTGTAGGCTGGAGGGCTTTTCATAGCTACATTCTATTAAGCTCCTCTCCAGCATTAGAGGGTTTTTTTGAGAATTTTATCATAAATAAATGTCAAATGTTGGCAGATATTTTCCTGCATATTAATATAATCATAAAATATGATCAGCTACATGATTAATGTAGTTAGATGTAGATATAGAATTAGGCTTTCAGAATTCTGACAGACCTCACCTGGTGGTCAATATTTTTAATGTGCCAGTTTCTCAGTGCCAGTTTGAGTTTTTATTCAGAAGTTCTAGAGACATTGAATCATTAACCCCGTCGGCTTACAAGCTAGCCTAGAAACTGTCTTCTTATGGCTGGGTATATACATTTTAAAGACCACAGTGGAAGCCAAAGTAAAGAAATTTTGTCATGATGTGGGTACACTTGACTTTTCTAAAGTGCAGAAGTCATTTTCTGTGAATAAATAGCTAAAATAGTAAAAAGATAAGGCAGAATGTCATTTTAGGGAAAACACAAAGGTGCATGTTCCATAGAGAAACTGATTAAGATACTCCAGTGTTTTCCTTACCTCAACTGATGCCCAGGACAATTGTCACTTGTGAGCATTTGATTGTGGACTTCTACTTTAAAAAGGTATTACAGACATTGCTCCCTCTCTGTGGGGACACAGTCTCCTTGGAGTCCAGGAGGGATACAAGGTACTGCAAGGAAGAACCAGCTGTGTGAATCTGGTCAGGCTCGGAGAAATGGGCAAGTAAGATGCAATGAGTCAATTTTGGTTCCTCTGCTACAAACCGAATACCAAATACCGGGTCTAATGAGCATCCTTCCATTTCAATCCAACACTGTTTCGTGGCCTCATCCTTGATTCCAGAGCATGGACTTTAAAAGGAAGATGCCCCATCAGTGTTTCCTCTGGAATATTCTCTTAGGTCCACAGTGGGTTCTCTGCCAAATACACATGCTTCCATACTCTCCTTCACCATGTAGCTCCTTTGATTTGGACAGGTTTCTGTTTTTCTCCTGAGATTTCGACTAACTCCTATGCAACTCCATGACACATTGTGACACTGAAGGAAGGGCTACCCTTATAGTCTCTTAGTGTCTTGTTACAGCATGTCTTCCTTTGAAGTGCCTCATACTACATCACCTGATAGGCTTAATCATAGGTCTGAAAAACAACCTTAAAAAGAAAAATATGTGCAAAATGTTTTAATGCTTCTTGAAGGACTTGCATTACGGTAAAGCCTCCCTCCCACTTGGAATTGCATATAGCTTGGTATGTCCCAAAGAAGACAAGTTTTCTCAGTCTCTAGCCATTTTATCTGCAGACATTCTGTGAAAACTTTTTGTCACTTCAACTAAAGATTGAAAATATATCATTTGAATAATTCTACATGAGTACATCCATTCATCCAAATTATACAATTAATACCAACTACTCCTTATTATCCTGTAAGAACATTCAGCACAGAATGGACAAATCATTACTCTAATTGATTTATTCCACTCATTTTAATGATAAGTTGACAATTCCAATCAATTTTGATCAGGAAATCAAAGCATGACAAAATACACATCACATGTTATATCAGATAATATGTATTATGATGATTGTGCCAAGTATAATGAAGAAAAGGAAATAATGAGGTAAAATTATTATTCTGCTAAACACATACATTATTAGAATTACTCCTAATGACTTATCAGTAGAGCAATAGACTACCACATATTCCAACCCTTATTATTAGAGAAGTTTCTCCTCATAACAGAACAATTCAAATAGAGATCCACAACTAGACAAGGTGCAGAGAGTGAGGGACCACATAGTTTTCAGTCACAAATAGGAAATCTATTATACACACACACACACACACACACACACACACACACACACACACACACCACCCTCCCAAAGCCGGACCATGGTGAAAGAGGAGGCAAAAAATAAAATAAAAAAAAACCCGACCGTAAGAGCCAGATGAGGTAGACGATCATGGTGACATTGTGTTTTTCAGATACAACACGGCAGTGCACATAGATCTCTCATACATATAGGTTGTGACTTATAGGCCCAGGCTCAACAATGGAGCAGTAAAGCTGGGCACCAAGTCTCAACCCTAGCTAAGAAACTATTGGAATGTGATAGCCACTGAGAGGGTGGAAGATCAGTTTTCTTGAGGCATACAATCCTCAGTAGGACAACTACACCCTGAGGCAAGAGTTTTGGGGCAACATCAATTGGACTCAATGGGTTAGTACACCAGAATAGACCATCAAGTTGGCAGGTCATGGAAGTAAAGGCGGATCGGGAAGCAATTGGTGGGAGAAGTGCATATTATCAAAATATATTATATGAACTTCTGAAAGAACGGAAGTAAAGCCAAAAGTTTAAATAGAGTACTGAGTGTGTGGATGTGTGGGTGAAGCAAGCCTGGTATATATGAATATATTTCTTCGAAGCAGAGCACAGTGTTCGAAATCTGTGGTGTGCCTTGGTACAGTAGATAAAGGATTATTAGGTTGTGTTTGTCCTATGGTCAATCAAAGGCTCTATAGCTATTATCTTCGGAAACAGTTTTGCATGTGTACAATTTTAACAGAATTTAACTTTCCTATGTGTGTATACTCCCATTACATGCTTGCACAATAACCTAGGTATGGAAGTTAGAGGGAAATTTTCAAGAATTGGTTCTTGCCTTCCATTTCCACTAAGCCAGGGTCTCTCTTGTCTTTGCTGCTATCCTGTGTACTTCAGGTTGTCTGGCCTCAGGCTTCTGGTGACTCTCTTGCTTTCCTTCCCATGACATACAGGTGCTACAATTGCAGGCACACATCATTGCATCAGGCTTTTTATATGTGAGTTCTAGGGACTGCAACTTGAATAGTCAGACGTGTACGGTCCGTCGTAGAGTTAAGATATCTCCTCAGCCCTGGGAGTGAGGAAAACTGAAAACACCATTGTTACACTGTAAGAATTGCCTGTGGACCAACACACATCATCTACCAGATGACATTTCTCAAGGGCACAGACTTTATCCTAAAGCTCCTTGAGCACATAGCATCTTAGAGGAATGAGCAGACAGCTTTGAGCATCTTCCGTCTTTCTGTAAGTGCTCATCCACTTCCCTCCACCGGATTACCCTCCTACATCCTCAGTAGCTGCCCCTTGGACTCCAGCTGGCATCCTGAGCCTGTTAAGGATCCTTCCTATGTTCCAAAGTGAAAAGATCCTTCTAGTCTGGACAATAAATATCTTTATTTCTCCTCTGCATGGAATGTTCAGTCACAAAAACTCACCACAAGGATGAAGAGGATAAGTTGTATCCCACTCTATGTGCTTACACACACACACACACACACACACACACACACACACACACACGCATGCACCTCCTTCCTAAAGCTCTTTCTTTAGGGTGTCCAAAAGTCTCTATATATTCAAGGTCAAGTAAAGTAAGAAAATTGGAATACTCTATCGGCTGTTGAGTGTTTAAAGTTAAAGTCAGACTGGAAGACATGATGGATATAGAGCAACTTAGGGCTCCGATAATATTTCCAAAGGATGTCAGAACATTTACAATTATTCATGCCTAGAACTCATTTGCTCCTGGCATTATCTTTGTTTGTCATAAAGGAAAGTATCCTTGAGGCACATAGGAAAAGGTCATCCCGTAAACATAACACGGAAGCTCTTGGCTCTTAGTTGAGTTACAGAAAGTAAGAAAAGAAGATATAAACAAAGAAGTCTGTGATAAACAACTGACTGGTATGTCCGGATATGTAGGGCATGTGATTCTTGCCAATGCCAAAGTCCAATGTTCCCAAGCACAGCATAGAAAGATTTCTATTAAGCCCTCATATCTTATTATTTTATAATACAACTTGCCATCAGGCACTCCTGAGGCGTACAATGATGATAATTTACACATGCTGGACAGATAAATGATTCAATTCTTAGTTACAAGAGACTGTTGACAGTGATTACTGATGCTCATTTCTTTCGTGCACATTATGTGGAGCAAGAAACTTCAGGTTTAGAGGCCTTTCATGTTTTTTTCAAAGTAAATCAGTCACTCACATAATAATTATTTATTATTTCACGTTGGCAGGCGGCTGAGCGCATTTATGACAGTAAAGAGTTTCAGACGAAATGCCCGCAAAGTGGGGTAACTGATAAACTATTTTACAGCACAGAGATAGCAGCGATAATTAGAAGACTCTGCACACAGAGGGAAGCAAAAACTGTGCAGGGTTCCTGCTGGCTGGAAACTGCTTTTCACTGTACCCTTGACTTGCTCAGGCCCGGAATGCAGCTGTTGACCTAAAGTGTATACTCAGACACTAACCACTAGGGACTTTCCTCAGCACATCTGTCCATACACACCATTCACCCACACATTTGTCTTTTCATTCCTGCATTCAGCTTGCATGAGATCTTTCACTCATGCAAAGTACACTGCTTAGTCCTCTGCACCAAACCTCAATGAAGAGGTCTTTGATGGAAAATCAAGGGTTCTTGCGTTGGTTGAAACTGATGTCTTCGTCTACTTCCCTGCCCAGTTACAGTCTATGGATGGGTTCATAAGAATTAAATAACCAGGAAAACAGCAAGTCTTAGGAACAGGCGTGCGTGTGTGTGTGTGTGTGTGTGTGTGTGTGTGTGTGTGTGTGTGACTTTGTCATCATGCTTGGAAAGTATAGCTTCACTCCTAACATTGATTTTGTTTTGCAAAAGCATTAAAAAGAGTGCAGCAGGAAGCATTTCACAGGCTCAGTACGAATTGTGGCTTGTACTTACTTCCCTCAGTACCAGCTTCCCCCTGGTCTCTAGAAGGTAGTCTGTATATGTTGGGTCCTGCTGGGATTCAACATACTTTAGCTAAGGGTCAGTGCACTGTGCAAAATCACACAGGGGAGACAGCAGGTCTAACAGAAAATCAGAAACAAGCGTACAACACTGGGATACATTGGAGGAGTGTTTTTAAAAATAACATGCCATAGGAATCTAGTAAAACCTCCAGACAACTCCACAAATTCAAGGGCTTACGAAAAACATACCACAGCATTGTTTCTTGAAAATAACATGAATCCTGTATGTCAGTATGGATGGTGGGGAAACTGTATCTTTCTTCTACAGTCTGATAGAAGGACAGGCCCTGGTATATGATGGAAATTTCAAATATCAGATTTGAATAGACGTGAACCCTGTCACGAGGAACTGAAGTAGCTAGTGCATGTTTGAGCATGGGCCTTTGTGTATTACTTCATGGCTTGGGCTAGCTGGCGACACTTTTCTGTACTCATTTTTTTTTCCAGAAAGTAATGGTGCATGATGCAAAGCAAAGTTTTCATGATGCTCAGTTGAAGCCATCAATGGGTCAGTGACAGTGTGGGGAGAAACGCGTGTTTTTATAACATGTATGACAGGACTCACTGTCATAAGACTGTGTCTGGTCTCCAAGAGAATCTTTAAGGCAGACTGTTTTCATGTCGACAGTGTATAAAGACAAAAGTGTTGTTATCTAGAATTCAAACCACTGCACTGATTTTTCCATCTCTTTTTCATTTTAAAGCATATTCTCTGCACACGTGGTTGATCTTATCCAAGTGAGGTTGTCTACAAAGGGAATTTGCTGACTTTATACCAAAATGCTGCTGTGATAAATACTAGCACTTCCACAAGAATTAGTCTCATTGTATATGGGAAACCCAAAATGCCCACAACTGACAAATTCACTAACCAAATGTCACATGGACACATCACTGGAAGCACAGAAGCATGGGGAGAGAGCCCACATGCCACACTGACTGAATGCACTGTGTTGAACGATGCAGACACAAAAAGCCACAGCACAGAGGAAGCAGACAATGAGCTGCTTGGAACTGAGAGCTGGGAAGAGAAATGACTGGGTGCTTTGGGGTTTCCTTTGGAAGAAATAAAAAATGTTCTGAAATGGGCCATGGTGATAATGCATGTCTCTGCAAAGAGCCTTAAAAACCATCGGACTGATCATTTTTGAAGGAGCAAATTGTAGGGGGGGTGTATATCATGCCTTAGGATGGAGTTAAACTCTGGCTTTTCTACCTACAATATAGAGAAATGGATGTTAAGTACTTAGAAGCTAGGGGCCTGAGTATGTGCAGCTCATGGGACTCAGGCACAGCAGGCTGAAGGATACCCTCTGCTGTCTAGAGACGAGGGCCCTGCACAGTTGCAATCCCACATGGGGGTCTACTGGGCCCTTCCAGCTGCAATCTCTTTGTTGATGCACTGTTCCTCTCACTGGGGTATCTCCCTGGGCTCTTAGTGCTATATTCCCTAGAAGGGAAAAGCACTTTGAAAGCTTGTTTTCTGAACTCTTCCATATTGGAGAACATCCTTCTCCTCCCCCTGGCCCTCAAGAACTCAGATGGATAAAAAAACGTATTAGGTTACCCTTGCCTTTGAACTCTCCAATAGCTATAGATTTTGTGACATTTTCCCAGGGCTTTAAAAGTTTCAAAGAAATTCGAGAAGAGCTTACCTTTGGTTCTTTGAAGAAACCATTAGGTCTTTGCTGGTAGGTTGATTTTATGTGGTTCTGGGAATTTTAAAATGCTGGTCTGGGGAGATGTAGCTTTGGTGGCTGCTGCTTTTGGCCCTGAGTGTGTTGATCCTCACTGAGCACATTCGTGTCCCTTGGAGCTGCTCTTGGAGTATTGGGAGTTTTGCTTTAGTTCTAAATGTGTTCATGCCTTCCTTAGAACATTTGTATTTTTACGATTTTACCTCTACCCTCTGCAGCTGTTTCCATTTGTAACTCTGCTGATTATAATGTCCAAGGTCTCACACATGATAGGAAGGTGCTCCACCACTGAAGCGCATCCCCAGACACACACCTGCTCTCTCCAATGTGGTCCTTACCCTAAGTTCTGTCAGCCTCTGCTCACTGGTATAATATCATGAGGCTCACGTTCTACTAAACGGCCTCTTATAATCTCTAGTGGTATTTATTTTTATTTTTCTTGTCATCCTAATCCATTGGGGGCTTTCCTTGATGATTTAGTGTCTCAGAAGCAATCCCTTAGAGTTAGTTACTTTCTAAATAAAAAAATGAAGGCTGGAGAGACAGTGGTTAAGATCACTTATTCTTTCAGTGGACTTAGGTTCAATTCCTGGCTCACAACTGTCCATGGTTCCAGTTCCACATAGTCCAACAGCCTCCTTGCACACCAGTCAAGCTCTTGGTTCACCTCCAGGCACACAGACAAAGTGACTATAAACCTAAAACAAATAAATTACAAAAAAAGGTTTTAGGATGTTTATACTAGCTTTCAGAATTCTGTTTTTCCTTTAGATCTTCAGAAAAGTAAAGCTTTGTTTTCTCCTCATTATTTGACAGATTTCAAATTCCCTAGATACTCTATACTAAATGAGTCAAGGTGATCTTGGGAAGTTCAGCCCTAGCTGATACATTGATGGTACAGCTCCTGCACTTGAGGCTCAGGAAAATCGAGGAAGAGGGGGCGGGAAGATTGTAAGAGGCAGAGAAAGGCAAAGCAGACACAGGAAGTCTGCTGTGACATTGTGAATCCTAGAAGCACCAGAGAAGCTTCATTCATTAAATCTCAACAACATGGATGCCTAAACAAGACCAGGAGAACACCAATAGACATGCTGAGAAAATGTCATGGGCCTCAATTCTACACACACACACACACACACACACACACACACACACACACACACAACCTTCAGGAAACTAAGATGAGAAGAAATTGTCTTCTCCAAGGAAAAGCCCCAATTGATTGTCTAATGCCAGTCAGCCATGGAAAAAATATGTATGTGTATGTGTATGTTTATGTGTATGTCTATGTCTATGTGTGGGTATATATGTATATGTGTGTGTTTGTGTGCGTGTCTGTCTATCTATCTAGATATACATCTGTCTATCTATCTAGATAGATATCACATGAATTGAACAGGTTGTATTTATATATACTTAAATATATATATATTTAATATATATATATATATATCTCATTATATGAACTAAGGTTATATCTATATACTTAAGAATTCACGTGTGGTTATAGAGAGGTGTGCATTGGTGGGTATGCATGTGTGTGTGTGCATTGTGTGCATGTGGGTATGTATATGTGGGTGTGTGTATGTGACTTTCTGTATGTGCATATGTGTGGATGTGGAGGGGTGTATGTGGGTATATGTGGGTGTGGAGGGGTGTATGTGGGCATGCGTTTGTATGTAACAACAATGAAGGAAAAAGAAGCCCTGAATTTGAGAGCATGGGAAATGCATGCTAGAGGTTTAGGAACAAAAGTGTAGGAGAAATCATGTAATTGTGATTTTAATTTCAAAATAAATAATTATTCATTGATTAAAAAAATGAGGCAAGTGCTAGGGATTCAGTTTGGTGGCAGAGCATGTGCCCAGTAAGAGGGAGGATCTGGGCTGAATTCCCAGCACTAAATTAAAAATGAAAAGTTTTCTGAGCTCTTAAAAATGAAGGCTTTCGTATTTGGCAGACTGTGCTTAATCTCTAGTTTTCCAAATTATTCCTTATGAATTTGGAGGCTAGGTAGTTATACCCGGGTAGCTTAAATTTCATCATTGGTCAAGCAGGAATATTTATATAAAGAGTGGTGCTGGTTTAGTACTAGATAAGATTACTCATTGGAAGCTCAGAGAGAAGGCAGTACCTGACATATAATGTCTGCAAATGTTAGTAACAATGATAATAATAATACATTTCAGCGGTGAGAAGAAATCTATACAGATTGACTTCTCATGTGAGTCTGGAGTTGGTGTTCTATTGACAAGTTACCTGTTCCAGTTCAGCCTACATGGGATCTTTTCCTATCATTAATAGAGAACACTACTGTGCTTGCAAAGAAGGGCTTAGAGCCAGTTAGAGTCACCAGTCTTCCTATTGCTGCCACAGGGACTTTTTGAGTTCAGGTATCCTTTCAAGTCTTGATATCCTTTTATACCCAGCTGTTGTGCAGAAGTTGAGAATCGTGAATAAAGACAGAAGGAGGTGTATCCACAAGAGCTAACAAGAACTCCCCCAGGTGTTTCCATTGAAAATTTATTCACTGAATACCCAGAATTCTGAAGCAGGAAAAATAGGGTAGGAAATCCCATCCATTGTGCTCTTCAGTCATATAAGAGATCTGTTGTGCTATAAAAGTCTTTTCTGTGTTCCACCAGCTGCCTGTTGTGTGTAGTTCTTGGTGGTAGGGTTCCTGACCTCCTTAGCATTTAGCAACAACCCCAGCATATTTTGGTGTCTGTTTTTTTGTTTGTTTAGTTGGTTGGTTGGTTTTTACTAAAATTCAAGACCAATAAAAGGATGGTTGAAACCAAGCACACTTGATCTTTTGATGCTTGTAGAAGCCTATGAGTTTAAAGGGTAGGATGACTCTCACAGTAGTCCACAGAGGCCATGTTTATGAATCAGAGTGTCTCATTAGAAATGATACAGTACAAAAATCTTTAACATTCAAATTTCCTTCATAATGCCTCCTTTCTGCAGTCAGTCCATTCTCCCTTGAAAGGTCACTGCAACAGCAAGCTTGGAAGCTATATCTGCAATCCATTTCCTTATCAGCTTCCCAACCCCAATGGAAATTGAGTCCTTATGAATGTATTTGGAGATGAAAGAGGGAGTTCTTGCATCACTGGAGACCTGTGTGGGAAAGAGAAAGCATTCTTGGTGTGACCACCATTAAGGTACTCAGTATAGGAAGTGGGGCATTTTCAAAACTGTTGAAAAATTTTGGGTGAATTAGAATTTAAGAAATGGGTTTCTGTTTCCCTCCCTCCTGCAATTTTAGGTATTTTTCCCCCTCTGAATTCTAGTGCACAAGTAGAAGATGCCATTGATTTTAAGGTCACCAAACAGGGAAATGTTTCTACAATTGCTTCCCCATAACTGTCACACACCCACTGATCCAGATTCCAGTTAATCAAACGCACTGTGATGTCTTATCAGCCAGCATCATCTCAGAGTTTCCCCGGATCCTGATGTCTGCATTTTATTCTCATACTCATGTTGAGGGTTCTGGCTCCAAGGTGAACTTGGGAACTTAGTTGCCTCTTTCAGCCTCTGTTTTAAAAGAGTGAATATAGCAAGTCATAAGAGTGTATTCCAAAGGGCTATCCACAGTAGGAAGAAAACAATCTTAAATTGTAGATGGATAGAAGTCTTTCCATCCAAAGTCTTTAACCATAACCTTTACAGCTGTGTAATTCAAGAGCAAAAACCCTCACTATGTTCTTGCTGTTTTATGGGTAAAAGAAATGTTAAGCCATTACAAAACACAAACATTCAAGCTCAGAGTCTTTTATAGGTTTTCATTAATCAATTATCAGGATCTGATGAGTAAGCGGTTACTGGTAGTGTCCTGAAATTCAATAATGAGACTGTGAAAAGGACACGGAAAGGAGAATTAGATGCTAATGAATATAAATGAAGTCTTGCATCCCAAGAAAGTCTGGTTTCTGGTCATCAGGGAGTAGTAGGAATGCCAGGACTAAAGACAGCAATGATATGGTTGTCCTGTAGGTTCTCAAGAACATTCCACCACAGTGGGCATGTCCTTGGTTGTGTAGAAGTAACGACAAGTCCACCAAAAATGATGTACAATGGTCACATGTGATAAATGGAAAACAGTTGGATTTGTGGGATGCCAGCACACTGGCCTGTTCCTCTCCCATCTCCCTGGAGAACAGCAGAGGCTTCAGGAAGTTTATTCAATTGTAAACACACCTTATTTTTAACGTCGTAGTCATATTCAGCAGAGTTATCATTGCTTATGTTATCCCAATGACTCATTTCCTCTTGCAGCCGGCAGATATTAGACATTATCATATCCCATATCCGTCTCATCTCTTGTAACCCTGAGAACCCTCATTTAGTTTACTCAAAAAGGATAGCAGATAAATGCAAGTAAGAAAAGAGCGGGTTGTGCACGTACATTTTTATACAAAGCCTCAGCACAGCATAACAGCTCCATTGGTACTCTGTGTAGAATGTAGATGGATGGCAGTAATAAAATCCGACACGGGGAAAAGCAATCAAACCCTTGAGCAGGTCACATTCCAAATCTATCAGGATAGAGGCCCCACCTTAGGGCTGTTTCCTTCCACGGATCCTGCTACAATGTGTTCACGTACCTTTACCTTAAAGCTCTACATGTCTGATTCAGACTACATTGCAAAGGTTGGGCTTTGTACAGACAGCTTTTTTTATTGTTGAGTGAAATCTCCTGATTAGCTTATACATTTTTATCTTCGATGCTCAAAGTAGGTTAGTGGACTTCCACCCACATCACCCCTTCTTGTTAGTGCCTTTCATCAGCTGCTTGATGCTTTGTCTCTTGTGCACTCTCCTACATCCTATGGAGTTTCCAGACCAGATTCCCTTCCAGTGGACTGAATCTCTAATCAGATTTTAATTAAAAATATCCATAGCCATTAACCATTTTTGTAACCACCTAAGACATTTAGTGGAAATCCCATAGATTTTCCTGGGGTTGGAGTCAGTAAAATACTGAGTTTTCATTCAGTTGTATGTAGTGTAGGGGAAGAAATTTCTTGAATGCTAAAACTGTGATTCTCTCTTCAGGGATGATGATAGCAAGAGCATATGTTCATTTTAGAATAATATTAGATGCACTTGCTTGCATTTGGCAGACCAAAAATTGTTGGTGAATTAGTGACTATGATTTCTATGTGGTATTGCAGGAATCTTCAACCAGTCACTGATGTGCTGTCATCTGGAGCTGTCTATTGTGAATAGCGGACTGTTCTGTGCACTTTGGGATGGTTGGCAGTATCCCAACCTCAGTTCACGGGATGCATGAAGCTTGCCCCCCATTGTAATGGTTAAGTATTCCAGTTGCTGCCGAGTGGCCTGGTTCTGTGTGCAAGATTACTCCCAGCAACACTTCTGCCCTTATGGGTGTTTGATGTACTATGATCTCTTCAGGTCTAGAACCTGGGAGGACAGAAGGGAGTTGAAGCTGGTGAGTTATGTATGATGGAGCTAGAGAAAAACCTGGCGAAGTTTAAGTCTAGATTCAGCCACACTGTGATGGATTTGAGAACCTCAACCTAAATCTACCTGGTACCAGCTTCTTTGCTCCAAGGCAATGATAACCCTCACAACTCTGAGGTCCACCAACCTGGGTGCCATTTGCAGCTGGAGGTGAGAGGATTTATGTGGGGAGCCAGCCTTTGTCCATACCAGAGGGACCCTTGTGATTCTGCTGAGAACATGCAAGGAACTGGCAATGTGTTGCTCCCCATCTTATCTAGAACCTGATCACATCTAAAGTCATGACTAGTTCTATAATAACCCAGATCCCTGTATTCCTCCAGTAGCCCCCTAGCCAGCCATGACAAGTACTAAGGTAACGGCAAAAGAAATACTTCTTTTTCAGGTTCCAGATTAAAGATTGTCAGAGTGACTCCTCTGAGGGGTCACAGGCTCACTGTACACCATGCCTTCATCTGCAGTACCCTGGGCAGGGCTTGCACTGTGATGGGAGCCCTGGGACCTAAGTTTCTGTTTATGACATATTGTCATATTCCGTGGACCACGTCTGGACCCCACTTACCCCTTAATCTTCTGGGAATGCAGACGTCGCTCTCTGACCCATGTGCAATTCTGATGGTTTCAGCGCACGGGGCAGGCTCCAATTTCCTAACTTTTCTATTAAAATTAATATTTGGATTTTATAACTTTAAAATGGGAAGAATGATGGAGGGAGCGGTGGATGTTTATGTCTCTCAGTCACGAAAATCTTCCCCCATTTCACTCACGCCGGGCCACACACATGTAGTCACAATAAATAGCATTTACCATGTTTACAGTTCGTGGACGATGAGGAGGATTTCTGTTTTTATATTGATGGACTCAGCTGGGCTGAGGATACTATTGTTTACAATGAGCTACATTTTTTGTTGTTCTGATTTACCCTCAAATTAAATCTTTATTTCAGAAACTAACCCCAGGGAGTCTCCGAAATGAGGGACGGTAATAAACAGCATTAGAAGAGGCCCGTCGTGGCTGCTCCCTGGTAATTAGTCCAAATGTCTCAATCAGAGAGGGTTTCAGAGTTTTATGGCAGTAGTTTGGACGCAGGTTTATTTATAAAACGCTGCTTTGGCATTTTGTGCAGCCTGGCCTTTGCCCTTTGGTTGGGAGGGAGTTGAGAAGCTGGCGACGTGAGCAGTATGGGGAGACAGACATGCAGGTTTGCTGACTGTCGCCACGGCTCCTGCTGCCATTTGTTCCCAAATTATCATGCATCTAACTAAGAAATATATGAAATTTTGGGCTTAATGCTGAGGGCAAGCAAAGAAGTTAAGGACTAAGTTTGAGACCCAGTGGGACATTCCAATCCAGGCAGGCAACAGACCTGTAAACCCCAGTAGGAGAGCCCAAGTCATTAAATAGCCCCAGAGTCACCATACAGTTTAGATCTGCCTAGGGCTTGCCTCCTGCAGATCTGGCAAGAAACTGAGCTATAGTGACCTCCTCCAGAAAAGTTCCCTAGGGTTCTATAAGCTGCTAGCACCTCCATCTGCCTCCAGAAGGCTGTCCTATTGCAAGACCAAAAATCCCAGGGCACCGGGGGCAACTTTGGACAAATCCCTTCCTCTTTTAGCATGCAGTCTGAATGGGCTCATGAACTCTTGGTGACAGACTGTCCTGCCTCTTTCCCAGCTCTGCAATGGCAGCTAAGCCAGTGTTCCACAAATATCATGGTGAGTGTGGAGAACCAGTCATCTATCTACCTGTCTGTCTGCTGTCTGTCTATCTATCTATCTATCTATCTATCTATCTATCTATCTATCTACCTGTCTATCTATGTATCTATGTATCTATGTATGTATGTATGTATGTATGTATGTATCTATCTATCTATCTATCTATCTATCTATCTATCTATCTATCTTCTATCTATCTATTTACCTATTTTTGAGCCATCTGGATAGACAAAGGCCAAAGGCCTATGGAGGAATGAGGTTCTTCAGAGCAAGATGAATAAATACTTTTTAGGATAAATCCAGGACACCTGCTTTCATGCTGCCCAACGAGAGTCAGCTGGGCTGGGTGAAAAGGCATTACCACACCAAGTGAGGGACCCGGGGAAAGTAGACACAAGGAAAGAGTCCATCGTGTATGGTCCTTCCTCACCCACATTGCCACATTGTTTACTCTCAGGCTGATCCATCACCTAAGATACCATGAGTCAACGATAGGTCGGCAGCTCTGATCTGGAACTGGCTGCATCTTCCACAACTATTCTGGGGTGTTATTATGAAAGCATCCAGAGACCTTATGTCACCTAATAAGCCTGGCTGTCTTGATATAAAACTTTATTTGCAAACCAAGGAGTGGACGGGATTTGGTCTGCAGTTGGAGCACCCTATACCACTATCTCTTCCACTCACTAATTTTACGTTCTCTTCCCTTCTCTCCATCCTTTCTCCATTCATTGCCTCTTGCCTGTTTACCGCCCCCCCAGCCCTTCCTCCCCCTCTCTTCCTCTCACATTTCCTTTCTTGCTATTGTCCTCATCTCTTCTGTATTTGGCATTCAGTGCTTTACTATTAAAGAATGCAGTGATGACAGCAATGGGGCAGGTCTACCCTTCTCAGACCTCAAACAGGAAATAGTCTCAAGTGAAATATCATAGTACATGGCTTCAGTTACCCAACATCCACTTCCATTCATTTATTTCTCAGTCCTGGAATCCTGGGTTCTATAGCATGGGGATGTCCAGGGGCTTCTTTAAAAGCTCTTCTGTGTACACCATGGACTGGAATGGGCGTGTGATAGAGCTCTGGTGAAGGGCACATGGGCAGAAACAACTAGATGTCATCCTTTCCCAAATGGAACAAAATAGCCTTTTCATCTTTGAATCTTGGGACTCTCATCTTCTTGCTACAAGTGCTGCCCCAGTTCCCAAAAGTGTAGTAACTTTCATTTGAATAGGAAGATAAGAATTATGTACCGGAAAATAAAGCAAAAATATGGACAAAGCTTGGTGGTCTGGCGTTGTCTATTCTCTGCCCCATTTCAGGACTACCTACTTCTGAACATACCATTGTATGAGCAAATGAACCTACCACTTAGACTACTGTTATGGGCTTTTCTAGTTCAACTAATTCAATGTCATAGTAATAAACAAATTTATAAATAGTACTAGAGCACAGATTATAAATTAATGCACAATTAAGCCCTTGCAGACTCTAGAAAATAGGCACAGTGCGACAAGACTGTTAAGGTGTTGGCTTGCTCTGGGCATCTTTACACTTAGCTCTCAAAGACTGTGGGAAGATGGGAAAAGGGTGCCCTCCCTGCAATCCTCTTGCAGCATTTAGAAATTACACAAGGAGGTGGGGAGGTGCAGTTATTTACTAAGTTTAGACAGTTGATGTAGTAAATGTAGATAAAGGAGAGGACAGGTTTTTTACTTGCTTTTAGAAATTTCTCATTACAAAAGACATTCTGTCTTTGCAAATGAAGTCACTCAAGTATGTAGCCACAAGTTCAGCTAGTCTGAAACATAAACAAAGACTATGGGTTTGAATTTTAAATGTGTTTAGTATTAGGGGACCTTAAAAATGTGGCATGGGTCTAATAATATTAAGTGTATGCACACTGTAGGGACTGATGACAGCCATGACCTTATTTACAGTAGAGACACACCTTTAATACTTCTAAAAACCTTAGTCATCAAGGAAGCCTTTACTTGACACCTCCATTGAAAATTGCAGATGGTTGACCCGCATCTATTGTTGGCATATGTAACTCTCAGAACTTCAACTGAAGCACAATTTTGCCTAGGAAGAGATACGCCAGTGCACTTGGGTTTCTGTCACCAAGCATGGCATGAGGTGTGGCTCATGAACCACAGGAATGTATGCCTCAATTCTGGAGTCAGATCAGGATCAATTGATTTGCTGTCTGTTCACTATGTGCTTCCTGGTTCCCAGTGTTTATAATTGTTTGCCTGTTTCTTGCTGAAAGAAGGCGAGAGCGTTCTCAGGGATCTCTCAGAAGGGCATCCTAACCTTTCACAGACGCAGAACCTTCATGATGATTCACTTCCCCACTCCTTACCCCTCCTTCTAACACCATCCTCTCTAAAGGCAGGATTACAATACAGAAATCTGGATGTGACATAGCCTGCAGGCTGTAGTAGAAGTGTTTTGGAGGAGGGACTGGTGAGGCAGAGAACTGACTAGAAGATTCCTTGAAGGAGCTTAGTCCAATAGAATTGCATCTACTGCCTTCCATTGTGTCTTCAGCCAGGAGCAGGCACTTCTGTCCCTGTGCTGTTTTTTCTAAGACAGGAAATGGTACAGACTGCCACACCTACACTGTCTTTCCAGGCTTTCTAGAAATTTCAGTGCAGTTTGCTTTGGGGTCAGCATTTTGGAAGCAAAGACAATTGATTCTTTCAGCCTTGCTGATGCAATTCTTTTTGATGTGTATCAAGTGTATTTTGACACAATCCCTTGGGTCGCTGTGGTTTTCAATATTCTTGGGCCTATAATGAAAGTCAAAAGGAGGGAGGCCTTTTCACTTAATGTTGATTTCTCATATTGATGGTACATTATCCTGTTTGTGTTGCAGGAGCTACAAAGGAGAGAATTAACCCCTTGGGTCTCAGCTTAGATATGTTCCTTGTACAATGGCAAATGATGGAAGTGGATGCTGACACTGGAGACAAAGGTGTCATTCTTATGCAGGTAACAGGGTTTTTTTATCATGATCAATTTCATGGTAAATACACCAGCTGCAGCAGAATTCATAGGGTTCTTTTTTTTACCCCCCTGGCTGTAAGGCATCATAGAGAGTGTTTGCCAATTTTCTGTCTCAAAAAAGGTGTCTTCGCATCTTGATTTAGCCCTGAATAATTCAACAGAATCTCTAATAACAGACTTGCATGTTGCAAAGCCCCAAAACATGTTGTAAGCTTAAAGAGGCAACAAGAAATTCAGCCTCGAAAGTCCCATAAGCCTTTCGAGGAGGGAGGAAACGGGAAAGGGGAAGTGATTTGGAATGTAAATTAAAAAAATAAAATAAAATTAAATTAAAAAAAAAATAGGCAAGACAGCAGAGGACCCAGGATATCTGACATAAAGATTACTGTTTGTATGGGCCCCATTGCTAAAAAATTGGAATTTTTGTTTCTAAATAAATATAACTATATTGTTTGATTATCTTTTAAAAAAAAAAAAAAGAAAGAAATTCAGCCTCACAAACAGAAGGGAAGAACCGCAAAGCCAGGAGGCCTCTAAGAAGCCAGCACCTCACAGTGTGCTAGGGGCTTGTTTTCTCCGACAATTCTCTTGTTTGCCTAAGAACTGTGGCTTCTGAAAGGGACAAAGACCCTTCCTGGAGGTCTGCCTATTGTTCCTAATCCCCCTTTTATGAGCATCCCCTCTTATGGCTCCTTCTTTCCATCCATCTCTCCTTCCCTCCCCCTTCCTCCAACCTTTACTTCTTCTTTGCAATAAGGGGTTAGAGGGTACCTAAAGATTTCCAAACACTGTATTAGGCCTTAAGTTTCAATGACTGATAAAAGAAAACACTTAAAAATCCAATAGATGGTGCACACCTAAAATCTAAGCACTGGGGAGGCAAAGGCAGGGGGACCAAATGACAGTGAATTCAAGCACTGGACAATATATTGAGACCCAATATCAAGCAAATAGAAAAGCTAGAGCCTACCTCTCTCATCTCCCCTCAGTTCCAGCCATGTTCTGTCTCCTGGAGACCAGGCATTTGTGGCCATCTCTCAAGCTGAGGATGTCTTTTCTATTCACCTCATTTTTTTAGAATCTGGAAGTAGCTGTTAATTTTCCATATTGTGATTTTCTTTTACTAAAATTGTAAGGAAAGCACTGAGAATTCTGGTCCACATGGGATATGGGATAAGGGATATGAAGAAAAACTAGAAACGTTTTGGTGGAGAGGTTCTACTTCAAAAAGGGACTTCATATATTTGTTTCACAGACTTTATATGCTTTTCTCAGAGGAAATTCAGCTAATTCTATGTCTTCCCAAGGGACATATCTAAGACTAAATGGAAAGCCTATCTTTGGTTCAAAAGAACCACTATCCTTTTGTGTCACGAACATAAAAGGGAATTGTTCCTCACGCCGTGCAAATTGCTTGGGTGTTTCTGTTAGTCTTGCTTTATGAATGTATCTCTCTTTTCTATACTCCTCATGGTTCAGATGTGGAGCCAGACGAGCCCAACTTCAGGAGCTGTCCTGTACAGTGTGGGATGCTTAGCTCTTGCCTCTGCCCACCACATACAGTAGCCATATTACCCTGACCCTACTTTCAAACAATCAAGTTACATGCAGTCATTGTCAGATATCTCTAGGGGAAAATTGTCCTCGGGTGAGTATTAAATATTGCATATTTAACACACACACACACACACACACACACACACACACACACACACACACACACACCTGAACTTAAGCTAAGATTTTGAATTAAAATCCAGGAATATTTTTTTTTTAGCACACATGGTATAGAGAGGCTTCTAAACACTGGAGTCATTGTCTAAAGTGGACGTGAAATTGCCAGGTGTCAAGGAAGGGAGTGGGACCTGGTGATCCTTAAGGACCCCACTTCTAGGCAACAGATTTGGTAATTTCACAGACCAAGTTTAGGTTAATGAAATTGGTGTCAGTTTCTGAGATAATGTAGCAAACTCCAGTTATGACAAGGTCCCCTGAGTGCCCTTTGGGCTATGAGGGAAAGTTCTGAGGTGGAAGAGTGCAGGGGGGTGGAGCTTGTTGGCATTTAATTGGCAATCAAAGCCACGCTTCTTCGATGTAGGCATGTCAACCTAAAGCACACCCAGGGCCTTTCTTTCTCTGACTGAAGTTATTAATATATGTTGATTGATGTCAAAATGGGAATTAAATCATAAATGTGCATGGGCGCTTTGGGCCGGAGGCTTGGCAGATTCCTTAGCTTTGTCATTTTGGAGAGACAACTCACATCGCCCTGCCTCATTTTTTTGATGATTTCCTAAAGATTTCACTTTATCATCATTTGTCTGAAAGCTGGCTTTGCATCTCTTCCTATTAGTAGACCCTCTGTCATGGCGCCTTAAGAGCCAAGTTGGTACCCACAATGGAAACGGTTGGGTTTCGTTCTGGGGTGGTACAATAGGCTTGCACACTTGATAAACAAAACCAAGCAAGCCAAAGTGTTCCCAATTAGTGCTATTTACAGACATGTAACACCATGGCTGCTGATGGGGGAAGTGGTACTTTCCCATGGGAGCCCCAAAATTCCCAACATCTGCTCCCAGACATTAAAAAAAAAGCATGGTCTTTCTCATTTCCAAGTTAATCCAATCTGAGTGTAGACTGAGAGGGAGCAGAGCTTTCCAAAGGCCTGGCAAAGCCAGGCAGCTTACGCCATTACAGACCACACACAGTAGATTTAATAGCCAGGCACCATGCCGCGGTCCAGAGAGGAGACAAATGCGTGCACTCAGATTGCTCAGCAATGGGCAGCCCCTTTCTCTGCACATGGGGGCCTCTGGCTCAAGTAATCTCTCTCACCTGATATGAGAGCTTAAATGGTGTCAATGGCTCTGGACCCTTGGCTTATTCCAATACAACTTCTACACTTTGGCAAAATGAATCCATTAGCTTTACTCTAACTACAGTATACCCTCATGTCAAAACAACATTGATTCTTCTGTATTGAAAAGATAAGCTGAAATACAATGTTTTGGGACAAGTGACCCTTAAATAGCAAGGTGTCCCTCCCCTACCCAGCCTCTGCCCTCTGAACCATCTGGTTAGATCTTACCATGTGCTACACTTCTCTTCTTGTTTTTAATGTAACCCAGGCTAGCCTTGAACTCACCATCCTCCTGCCTCTACTTCCAGAATGTCAGAATTGTAGGCGAACACCACCCTGCCCAATATATGCCATACATTCTGATGATTAGATTCCATTCTTTTTTTTTTTGAATCATCTCAGAAGCCCCACTTATTACCACTTATTGTGAAAGCTTAGCACTGCTCCTCTTAGGAAGGATTTTTTACCTTCCACGGGTTCCTCAATGCAGTATACCTGACTCATACGATAGTCTCATTTTAACTGTTTATTTATTTTGTACTTCTCCACTTGCTTTTTAAAACATCATTTTAGGGCTGGAGAGATGGTTCAGCAGTTAAGAGTATTGACTGACCTTTTGAAGGTCCTGAGTTCAAATCCCAGCAACCACATGGTGACTCACAACCATCCATAATGAGATCTTACTCCCTCTTACGGTGTGTCTGAAGACAGCTACAGTGTACTTACATATAATAAATAAATAAATCTTTTTAAAAAACATCATTTTAATATATGTTTCAGCATGTGTCTATGCGAATGGATATCCCATGTTTACTGGTGCCTAAGGAGGCCAGCAGAGGATTTCAGAGCCCCTGGATCTGGAGTCACAGGCAGCTAACTGTGAGTAGTCTGAATTGGGTGCTGAGGACCAAACTCGGGGCCTCTGGGAAAGCCGAAATCTTCCTTAGCTGCTGGGCCAGCTAGTCAGCTCCTGTTTCGGTTTTCCTCTCTGGTTCTATAGATAAGGCCTTCTACTTAAGCACTTTTCCTCACAGTGTTTTGATGAGTAAGCAGACAACTGAATATAAGAGTAGTTAAAGAAATAACTCAGGCTCAGGCTTCGGTTTCTTCTAAGGAATGGCTTGGGGGAAAAATCATACCTTAGAGCAATTTGCTCAGACTCTTTTATTTGCAGTCTAGAAGAGTAGTTCAAAGTCTAGATTCTTAGTCTAGATCCTTGCTGTGTGACCTTGGCAAGTGGCTTGCCCTCTCTCTGCCTCGGCTACTTTATCTACACAAGGGAAAGGTGACATCATTGTTTTGAATAATAGGTTGTTACAAGGACACGAGGAATCCATAGAGTTGAAAGATCTCTGAAGCTGGGGTGTGCTGACTACTCTGTTAGCATCTCTCAGTCTTCTTAGGCTCCCAGTGAAGCTCTCTGCCTTCTACAGGTGAATCTCCTTGAGTAATAGGGGGAAAAAGGAAAAAAGAAAAAAAACAAAAATAAAGAAACAAAGAGATAGAGAAAGGGTGGGAGGAAGGAAGGAAGGAAGGAAGGAAGGAAGGAAGGAAGGAAGGAAGGAAGTGAACAGGCATCTCTTGGTGAGGCCCAGGCTTGACTAAGGTTTCATGAAGACAGTTTACTAAGGGTGCTTTATGGAGGAGAGAAGAGAATGGAGAGGCCCATGGGGGGATGGTGAGGTCCCCATAAACGAGATGGTGGGGAGCCATTGGGATCTGAGGATAGGGGAAGAAGCTCGACAGGTAGTACAGGGGCTGCGGTCATCAGAGAGGGACAGGCAGCTGCAGGACCACTGCACTGAGGCAGGATCCCAGCAAGTGCTGTTCTCTTCATGTAGTTCCACCATCTGCAGGCCAGAAGATTCAGCATGGCACATACACAGACTAGAGCTGAGAGGCTCCTTCTCCCTGACCTGGAACACACACCCCAGGGGGAGAGAGAGGGGTGAGGAGGCAGAGAGGAGAGGCCAACACAGGTGTCCTGGACCAGCCTGGTGCAGGGTAAAGAATGAGAGCATGGCTAGAGCCTGCTGATTACACTGTGCCTCAGTTTCCCCTTGCACTTGGCGAGAAGATGCCCAGTCAGATGTTGCCAGAGAAGGTCACTTCTATCCTTCTACTCAAATTCCAGATGTTGAGGCACAAACTGCCTAGGACTTCGGGGGGCACTAGGACCAAGCAATTTGAGCTCAGAGTATCCGCAGCCTTCTTTTTCTGGAAATCTGTGTTCTGGCTCTACTTCCTCCATCCCTGGGAGTGACAATGCAACCCCCTCGACTTTGGAAAGGGGGTTCACAGCTCTTGCTTTTTTATTGGTGTGGTAGTTTTTACCCAAGCAAATGTGCCAGAAGTAATCCTGGAGAGCTCACCAGTTGTCAGATCAAATGATTCGGCCTGATTTGCATAACCTCCGAGATGGAACTTGAGAGTAGAGGGGTGTGCCTCGCCCCTGATAAAGGACGCTGGTCCACCAGCTTGCTTTCCCATCCACTGTGTCTTCGGCATGTTTAAGCTTTCAGTTCAGCTGCTGCCTTTCCAAAGGGGGGAAAGATATAAATCACAGGCGCAGAAGTAACTAGCAGTTGTGACATTTTGTTACAGAGTTTAATTACATGAATCATAAAATATTGCTACAATTTTCCAAACTGTTAAACCTTAATTAATACGAACCCACAGGGACCACCTTGATCGCTCTAAATATTCTGAATCGCAACTCCTTCAGTAGTGCCCTCATCTGCCTGAAGTGCTTGGCAATGTGTAAAAAGTGATTAATTATTAGAAATGAAACCAGACAAATTAATTTAATATAAATGAGGCTGTACATGGTTTGATTAATTCTTTTTAATTACCTATATGTTATTTTTTCAATAGTTGAACAAAGGACCCCATTCTTCTCCTGCATGTTCATATTCATTAATCTCATTAGTAGAGTATTAATATAATTTTATCGCACATTCCAGAAGTACGGCACATTGACAAACCATAATGGATCACAGCATTAGTGCCCTACCACTACATTAATTTCAAGACATGCCTGGCTCGTCTGTAATTTACTTTGAGACTTAGTTTAAAATGAGCTGAATAAGCGTGTAATTATGACATCTGCTTCTTCTCAGGTACCTCTTTGTAAATCAGTGACAAAGAAATAGCAAGTCTAAATATGTGTTAACACTCGGGTAGCATGTATAATTGCAATATGGCCATGTGTAATGAAGATTAAATTAGACTGTACTATACCTGACATATGCAGGAACATAATTTGAACAGCAGCTATTGTTACAGGAGAAGCACCTGCAAAATATCAATATTCGATTTGAGCACAGAGATATTAAGCAAAGAAGGTGACATGGATAAGCATCACCAAGTCACCAAGGCAGGAACCACACTAAAGCAGGGTGCCACTGGCTCTGACTCTCAGTCACGTCTCCTCTCAAGTATGATGACAGTTGGTCATGAATTTCATGACGTTTTTCCAGAAGGGTCCATTTTGGATGTTGCCGGGGCATGACCTCACGCTGCATATCTTGAAGGTTTGGCACTTCTGCTCAAGGCACTGGGGTGGGCACCATGCCCAACGTTCCCATCAGGAGCTTCAGGCTGGAAACTGGAATTCTGGGAAAGAAATCTAGAGCATCTGTCTATATGGTTAATCTCAGCTTTCCTTGAGCAAGACTCTTCAGTGATAAATTAAATGGGTAAAGACTGCCTAGAATCTGGGGTAACTCTGGAAATTATCTGTCAGGACAAACACATTTAGGAAAGAAAAGATTGAGGAGGCTGGTGTCTTCAGAATCCCACACAGAAGTTGAATAAATGAAAATGTAGTCAGTCTTAGCTGATTTGTGGGCTCTTCTTTATCCCACCCTTTATCTGCGTCCGCCCCAGGTTTTCACCCCCTACCACTAGATAGGAGAAAAAGGATAGAGAGGGAGGGAGGGAGGGAGGGAGGGAGGGAGGGAGAGAGAGAGAGAGAGAGAGAGAGAGAGAGAGAGAGAGAGAGAGAGAGAGAGAGATCTGAATCTAATCTCTTTCTTCTTTGAGCACAAGTACTAGCAAACTGCAACTAAACTCCCTGAAGGAATAACAATCACACCCACATATCAGGACTGTAGCATTTATATATCCCCTGAAAAGTTCCCTGAGTTCCAAACATCACAGGATCACAGAAACTATCTGCAACTGGCAAAACCATGCCTCTGGTAGAACACGAGGCAAATCAAAGTCAGCTGCTGAGGACAGCCTGAAGTAGCCCAATATCCCACACCTGGTATTAAAACAAAAACACTTTCTTATAATATTTATGTGTTGTTGTTGTTGTTGTTTAAGAAACCAAAATTCCAAAATTATCACTACAGGACAACTTTGTATCTTCCATCACAAACCACTCCCCTCCGAAAAGTAAATGAGTGTATTGTCTGGATTTACTCAATATTTGGCAAGGATTTGTTGCCCGCCCATTCTACCACACATCCCTGGATATTCTTGGGCAAAGTGGGGCCTCCGCTTGACTGTCCATATGGTTTTTCTCTCTTGGAATCCCCAAAGCATTGGAGTCATGAGCTTGACAGAAGCCAAAGAATATTGCCTTTGAGTTTAACAAATACACCAAAGGAATCTGGGGCTATATCTCAAAACAATTTTAAGAAGTTGGCTTATTTAATGAAATCCCCATGCCAGCCTTTTTAAGTTGATTGTAAGGACATGTGAACAGGAGCTAAAAGATGAAAGGAATTGTGCTGCATTGAAGATGCCAGGCAAAAGCCTGGCACGGGCCCTAGCAGCATTGATAGAGGAAGTGTGGCTTCTCGTTCCTGAGTGAGAATGGCTGATGAGACATTTCAATACGGCCCAGATTGACACTTATTTATCCAACATCTAAAAATACCTTCTGGGAGAGAATCATATGTTTATGTAACTGTTTTGAATGAACCACTGAGGGTTACCCTTTGAAAATAACTTAAAGGAAAGGACCTCTATCTGATGGTGTTCGGTGACATCACCATGGAGGCCTACTTAAAAAAACAGCTTCCTAACTTCTTGTTTTATTGAGGAGGAAAAAAAGTCCCAAAAAAGGATACGATAGAGCCGGAACTAGGAACCAAATAAGCTGGACTTCTGGTGTCCCTCACCCTATCAGAGGCTGGGAATGTGCTTGGGAAGCCAAAGGTAGGTCTTAGCAACTAAGACCACAGTTCCTCAATGCACTGAGTTGGCACTCTGATAGACCTGGCCAAGGGATGCTGTGATATCAAATGGTGATGCTCACATTTAGGTACACCACAAATTCAGACTCTCGGGAGAAATCAATTCCTGGGAC
Organism: Tokudaia tokunoshimensis; assembly: GCA_036184795.1. Lineage (NCBI taxonomy): Eukaryota > Metazoa > Chordata > Mammalia > Rodentia > Muridae > Tokudaia > Tokudaia tokunoshimensis. The sequence goes on along the minus strand of BTHU01000020.1, from coordinate 16,675,794 downwards.
ATTTGTCAGTAGGTTTTGTAGCAAGAAAGAAAAACCTGACTGTCAATTCAACCTCTTCATCAGCCATTTCCCTTACCTGCCCACTGGGTTCACAGTACTGCCAAATGTCTCCCCAGGACAAACATTACACTAAGCAACAAACAGGAAGTAAGGCAGATGGAGATTCAGCCCCTAATGGGAACCACTTACATGGGACATTCTTAGACTTCAAAGTTGATTTGTTTAGTAGTAGTAGTAGTAGTAGTAGTAGTAGTAGTAGTAATATAACAATAATAAATAATAATAATGCCCATCAGATGGGCTGTTCCTCCTGTCCTCTTCCCTCCCACCTACTTCTTCTCCTTCCCCTTCATCTGATTTCCTTTCTTCCTCCCCCTCCTCAGTGACCTGTGCAGGAAGTCTCTCCAGTACACACAGGATCAATAGTTTGAAAGTGTTCACTTTCCCTGCCCTTCTGTGGTCCTACTGTCTGTCTAGAGAGCAGTTTACTTGAGAGTGGTTGAGTGAGAAGTCACCTTGTAATATGAAGCATGGCACCTGGGCTTTCCCAAAGCCCCCCACTTCCACTCAGCAAGTCTTCATGTGACACCAGTCTCCTTTCACCTGTAAGCCACTGCTCAAATTCTCACCGCTGACTGCATGCCTGTGAGTTCATCAAATGAACTCTGCAAATGAACACTGCAGATTGCTACCTCCTGAGAACATTGATGGTCAATTCTCCCCAACATGAAGACTGACACAACCTCTGTTCCTTATTAGAACTTCTTCGAAAGAACCCCTACATTAAAGCTTTGGTGACTTAGAGGCTCAAATGAAGCAAGCAAGAACATATATACATGTTTAAATGGTAGGAGAGAGGGTAAACCAGAACTGTATCCATAATATAGACTTAGTTTCAGGCTAAGAAACCATGACAGATAAAAACAAATGAAATGTCATTCCATATGGTTAAAAATAGCCCTTCATGATGTCTCCCCATTGAACTGTTGTTGCGATCTGAGTGAAATCGAAAAGTTGTGGAACCACCAAGGCTAGCTCCTGTCTGGAGTGGGTCAGTGGTAGAACATGAGCTTAGCTTTCATGAAGGCCTAGGATCCATCCCAAGGATAAAATTAACCCCCTTATGGTGCGAAAAACTTGTCTAGTATATTCTTGTGGTTTCATCCCTTTAATGACTAACCCAGACACATGAGGAACTGTAGTGATATCCCACACAGTGGAGGGAGAAGAGATGAAAGACTTGGCAAAGAACACTAACAGTAAACCCAGAGGATAATGGTAAGTTACTGTCATGAGACTCCTCAATATTGAATGAGGAGATTCATAATAATAATGAATGCAAAGATTCAATCTGAATTTTTTTTTGTTTAAAAATTGAGCTTCTCACTTACCTCCAAGAAACTTAATCTGAGGACCTTTCTCCATCCTTGAGTGAGAATTTAATTTCTTAGAAAATTAAAAAAAAAAAACGGTCAGATCCTTGTTCTTGTCTGAATTATATAGGAAGTCTGGAGAACTTCCAAATGTCTTGGAACCATCTCTTTTTGTATGTGGAAAGTGGGGTGGAGACTGTGTCTGGTATGGAACACTTTCTATTGACTACATGGAGATGTAGGTCACAAGTCCACAGGTTGGAGAACATACAAGCAGGGTATGTGGCTCACTGGAACTTTACAAATTCTTTGAAACCATGGGGTTCTTGAAGTAAGGCATCCTTTGACAGAGAGAGCTATTTCTGCCCAGGAGAGGGGAGGTTAATGTTTTCATAATGATGGGTTTCGCCCTCACGACACAGATGAAGTCTTTAGTGGTTGTTTTCCCTCTCCATGGGCTTGCCTAGCTATCTAAAAGTCAAATGGTGGGAGGGAGCAGGTGGGAGTCATGACTGCACAGTGCTCTAAGTCAGAGCTGTAGGCCACAACTCTGGTATGCTCTGTATGCATGCTATACCATAAAGTTACACAGAGTGGATTGCCTATTGCAGAGGCCTAACCTTCATCTTCAAAGCCCATGACATGCTGGCATGGTGAGGCTTCCAGAGCAAACACTGGAGAATTACATCCTTCTGGTTGGAAATTTTAAACAATATGCACTACACTCAAACCCAGGCTCTATTTTTGATTCAGTAATTCCACTTCTAAGAATATGCACAAAAGTACTGAGTATATTGATCACTAAATATCTGTGTGAGAAAGTTTGTGGCAACCATAGGCAGACTGACCCTGAACTAGAAAGAAAGCATAGAAATCAATAGCTGAATGAAGGAAATGTAGTAAAGTCATAGGACACTGTGCCATCATGAACATTCAGCATGGTTAGAATGAGGGATGAATCTCTAGATGTGGTACAGAATAGAAAAGGATACACAATGCATAATCTACAGCATTCATCTAGAAATTTAAGGGGAGGCAAAGCTGTGATACAGTGGTGAGAAGGATAGCAGTCATCTCTGGGGTAAGGTGGGAGGAAGGAGAATTTGAGATGACCAAAAAAAAAATAAAAGATGGTGGATGAAAGAGAAGATGTATGTCTTTAGGGCATGCATACATCCATAGAGAAGAAAACAGACTTCACCAGGTGGCCTGTTCTTTACATCTGCTCACTCTTCGCCGTGTATACTCAGTATCTAATCCATCTAACAGGGTAAGGATAGGGCTATGGACTAGGCATTTGAACCTCTTGATCTCAGCATGTTTGTATTCTAGCTGGAAGGACAGAGCTAAAACAACTGGACAGACACCTGTTTTCAGTCTGAGAAGAACAGGTGACAGGAGACAGATGGGTGAAACTGATTTCTTGACAATCAGGGAGACCTTTTGGGGAAGAGAGCCTACCACTGACATTTGAGGAGTGAGGACCAACCAGCCTGGAAAAGAGTACTCTGGGAATCCAGAAGTAGGGACAGCACAGAATGTGTGACATCAGGAACCAGAAATGAAAGAAAGAGAGGTCAACGAACCTATAGAGGCAGATTGGTCAATAGAAGCATGGTTTCAAGTCCACCACGAATCCGGCCTAGTGTTTTCAATCTCTCTTGACTTCTGAGAATCACTCTAGTCATATCCTTTACAGTTTACAATTTTGCATCCTGAAATTGTTAGGACAGACTTCCTTTATAGGAGAGTGTAGCATGCAACTTTTGCTATCCTGCCTTAAGCCCCAGGTTGACAATGCTACCAGCCCCCACCCACAGAATATTGGATCCACAGATGAAAAACACAGACATATGCGTTGCTCAATTTTAACTTGTCCTATTGGCTCAATTGTTGGGCGTTATTAATCTCCCACAGCTAGCATGTCCTTCCCAAAACTCTTAGCTCAGCATCCTATATCTGTCCTCAACTTCATTTACTCAGTCACCTTCAGGCCCAGTTCAACATCCCAACCTCCCTCCTGGAGAAATGGCCTATGGTCACTCCACCCAAGATCTCACATTGCTGGTTGGCTTTTCTCCCTCTAAAGCATGGCAAAAACTCCTTTCTTCTCCCTTCTGTATCTGTTAACTTTTCTGTGTGGACCCAGAAGTCCCGCCTATTCTACCCAGCTCATTGTCCACTATCATCTTTATTGATAGATCAAGAACCACTTAGGGAACAGGACCTTAGCATCAGCACCACCCCTACGAAAGAGTACTGAATCTATTTGTTATAATTACTTCTTAGCAAAAGGCAAATACCTATGTACCCCTAGGAGGTCTTCTTTGAGCTCCTGAAATGGAAGCAAAGAGTCATAGAAGCCTGTAACATCATGTGTGTGAAGTAACCAGAGAAAAAGATGGGTTAGCATAAGACACTTAGGATTTCTAAGAACCAGGGCCAGGTACGTTGTAATCCCAATACTCGGGGATGAGGAGTAAAAGGGTCACTGCAAGTTCAAGGCCAGCCTGGTCTATGTAGTTCCAGACCACGCAAGCCTAAACAGTGAGATACTACTGTTCATTATAACTGTGGTTAATTGTGATATAATACCTTCTCTGCCACCCTCCAAATCCATTAAAGCCTATGATATTTTTTAAACCAATGTTCATACAACCCAGGGGTTTGCAGAACTTAAGAAGGTGCTAAAGGTCATTCTGAGATGGCATGGCCCAGAGTAGAGTGAAGCGACAAAAGAGAGTCGGTTGGTCCACTATGGTCCACTGTTCATCCCTACCACCTCCCACATCCAAGGTGTCCTCAGCAGTTGTGATCTAGGCTTCTACTTGACATCCAGCAAGAGACAGGAGATGCAGCTCTAATCACAGGTTCAAGGATAAAACAAAACCAAAACCATGTAGCCTCTGATTGCATATCATATCAGTCAAATGACTGACAAACACATCTTTATTAACCAGGCCAGTCAGTTCTGGTGCAGGGTAGTAGAAGACAGCGTATCCCCACCCTCTATGCAAAACCCAGAATATGTCATCACTAGAACTCTCCAGAACTTGCTCCCCAATTTCTGGAATCCTGGAAAACATGGTGAGGAATGAGCCTGAAACCCTGAGGAGTTGGTCATCAAAACCATGTTCAAGACTCTGCTGTTAAGAACAGAACCAGCAAACGGCTTCTGTCTCAGACAGGACACACAGACAGCAGCCGGAAGTCTGTTTTATCTTACGCCTTCTAGAATCAGGAAAGGAGGGCATCAGGAAAAGGAGAAATCACAAACATTTCAAATAATGAATAAAGTGAAGGGGAAATCCTGCCCATTCCCAGCTTTCTGAGCTGGAATAATATGGGATGGAGCGGGGAGCTAAAAAGGCAGTGGACTAGCATACACGGCCTGAATGAGTAAGGGCCAAACACTGCACTTGGAATACATTTTTAAAGGCAGAGAAAATAAAGCTCTTCATGGTGGAGGGGTGTAATAATCTTTGCTCAAGTTTTATTTGAAAGAACTGAAACTCAGGGTACAGAAACCCTGGGATTTGGCTAGTAAAAAGAAAATCAACCTAAACATTTATTTTCACTGACTTGAAGGAACTTCCATGGTCCTGAGGCTGAAGACCAGCTGCAGAGACAGGAGGCAGCCTCACCTGGACAGGCCCAAATGGTCCATACCAAACAGCCTTTGCTTTCCCAAATGGTGGTTCTGGAGCATGTGTGCCACAATTTTTATCCAAGACCATCTACCAAGACTGTTACTTAAGTAACCTGAAATTCTCATCAGCTTGGAGTGGCTGCACCTTATCTTCCCACAAGTGGTCTTAGCCCTAGAGTTTTCTGTGGCCAAAATTTGAATCAAAACACATCTCACCTGCCTCTTAAGGCATTGTAGATGTGACTACTGTGTCACATGTGCATCCATAGGTAGCAGAGAGGAGAGGGCCTATGACTATACTCATCGTTCTGCCCAAGTACATCTGACCAATTACTAGCCTAACATTTACTGAAAAGAATAAGCCTGGAACCACCACTAGTCTGGCTCGGGAGGGCCCAGACAGGGAGCTAGCCTAAGATGAATACCATTCTGGCATCCCAGGGGTGCAGAACACGCTTGAGAAGATCCCTACCCAATGCCATAATGCATAAGTAAGATATAACACTCTGAGATCATGCCTGAAATGTCCCCCAGAGACTCAAGAGACCCAGAAACCACTAAGAGGAGCAAGTAAGAGGTGATGAAATAGAAGAGAAATAGAAGGAAGTGGGCACAATGAAGGGACAGAACTGGAGACTCGGGGGTAGTGAGGAGCAGGCTGATGTGGGGAGCTGGTGATGCCACCTGGGATTCATGGTGGGGTCCTGGTCTGTCCTGACACTGGGGAACCCTTCTGGGTCCATGGCCCTGTAGCAGCAAGGGTCTGTTACTATCAAAGGCCAGGCAGACATCTCTGGTCTGGGTGCCACTGTGAACATGTTGATGTCTGAGGACTGTGGAAAACTGGACCCACACCTCACCTCGGCATTCTAGAAGACCTGGGCTTAGAGGCAGGAGAGCAGGAGAGCTGATCCTGCCCTTTACCAGCTACAGCACTCAGAAGAACAGGCCCTGCCCTTTATGTGGGTGGAGGGAAGAGTTGGCCCTGGTTATGTGGCTGCCAGTGAGCCCACTAGGAAGGCATGAGAGCAGGAGAGCCTGTGGGCTGACCATCTCTGATACTTCTCAGGCCCAGATCCAGGGCTTTCAATTGGCACACCCCAACATCTACCCCATGGATGAACTGCTGGAGGGAATGAAGGGGACAGTTATACAGATCCAAAACTACAGGATCTCCATGACACAGGGCAACAACAGGAAAACCAAGAGAAGAATATCTACATGAAACGGGACTAGGTCAGGGTTTTCTAAATTTTGTGTACTCGTGTCTCCTTTCATGTAAAACCTTTTATATGGATATATATATAATTAATGAAAATAAATTACAAAGAAATTTATTTTAAAACACGTCTATGATACTTAGATAACATCATTTAATTAAAACAAAAGCGAATTTTATGTTATTGAGATAGATGTAAGAATTAAATCTTGGCTGAATATTTGATACTACAGAGCATAAAACACCTTCAATATTTCCAGATCTCATTACAGTGATATTTTGACTTTCAAATCATAAGTGCTGACATCACAGCTCCTTATAAATATAAAACACAAAGTGTAAGAACTTTTAAAAAGTCCTCTGCTAATCCTAACCAAAATTCATTTAAGGAAATTATGAAACCCAAGTCAACAACTCAAATGATAGTTCCTCAAACCAAATATTCCAACACAATACCACTTAAAACAGTCTAATCTGATGCTTATGTGCTAAGAAATGATGGTTTGAAAGCATTAATAGTCTTCATTCTCCATAATTAAACCATTATGTGTCTGTATGAGCTGAAAACTTGTACAGTAAAAAACACTGCAGTTTATGACACACAATAATCTTTACTCTGAGCCAAGTGTTGTCAAGAAGTACTCTTGGGCGTTCTGTAGTATGATTGTATAGAGAAGCAGTCCTCAACTTGTAGGTCACAATCCCCATGGGGTCACATATCAGATATCCTGCATATCAGATATTTACATTACTGTTCATAACAGTAGCAAGATTATAGTTATGAAGTAACAATGAAATAATGTTATGGCTTCGGGTCACGATAGCATGAGGAACTGTATTAAAGGGTCACAGCATTAGGAAGGTTGAGAACCACTGGTGTAGAGCAAAGTATGCATGTGTGTTCAAAGACTGAAGAACAGTCACATGGTACAATATGGACCAACACTGACAATATTGCTTGTTTGCTTTCGAATTAAGTTCTGGTTGCTTCATACTCAGAAATCTGGCTGTTGACCATTTTTTCAAAACTCCAATATTGAGTTATGTGAGCCTGTGTACAATGAGAATCCACAGATTAGGAAACTATGTCCCCAGTGGACTCATTGGAACAGGATGAGCTGAAAAATAGCTTTTGAATCAGCAGCAGCAACCCTGGGCAGACACTTGGAGACACTGGATGGAGATGTGCTGGTCTGTTCCCGTTCATCTCTGCCCCGTCTTGCTCCTCTGTCCTCTCGTCCATAATCCTCTAGATGAGATCAGAGAGAGCCACGAGGCAAGAGCCTCTGTTTCAAAAGCAAAACAATACATTTCCAATTGCTCCCTTGTGAGGCAAGAAGCCAGTTCCAAGAAGGGAGTTCCTAGCTTATAGTTCAGACCAACCTAACAGGAGAAGTCTAGGAAGCCTCTCTGAACTTTAAGTTCTCAAGGCATTCCATAACAGGTCTAATTTAGCTCAGGATGCCTGCTCATGACTCAAGGTTTTACCAGAAGATAGCACCTCACAGAGAAAATCCTCACAACCAGCACTTTATAGCCAAAACTTGAATCTGATTCCTGCTTACCCTAGTTGTGCAAATATATAAACAAACAAAAAAACCCAAACAAACAATTAGTCTGCCTGTATCTCAGCTTCTCCTGTATAAAGTGAATAGAATGGTGCTTGCTCAAATACTGATTCCAGCAGGAAATCTTGAACTCAATACAGTCTCCTGCCGTTAAGTGCATTTACAGCTCTGTTGATTGGGGCATACACTAAAGACTACAGGAACTCAGAAGTTGCTTTCAAATGTACCCTGAAAAGTACAGAGCAGCTGGGGCAAATTCCTGCTGGTCTGTAAAACAAAGGATCTGAGTTGCGTCCATTAGATGCCTTTGCCCTACTATCACCAGGATCTCAGGTCATCTCCCTGCCTCTTTCTGTTTCACGGGCTCTGTTCCCACAGCCCTGCTGGGATGCAGCCACACGGGGCGTTAGTTGAGAAATGAGTGGTTATTTGTGATGACAACTCAAACCATAGAACTGTCAAGAAACCCTGGCTGGAGGGGCCCCCGGGAGCGGGCGGAAGCCCCACAACCTCCTCCAATTCGTGTCACATCAGGGGAGAGCAGAGCAGCTCCTACGTGAGTGAGATCCCTGCTATTCACACACCCAGGGCCCTGCGGACAGGGCTCGCTCCAGAGGCCAATCCGGAAATGTTTCAGGAATGCGATGAACAGGAACATGATGACACATTTATGAACCTAGGTCCAAACTTTGCAGATAAAAATACTGTGCTGAAATAGGAAAGCAACTATATTCCATGGCAGTGACCTAACATCCACTTTGCTGAAATGGCTGAGGCTAATAAGCTATTCAATAGTAATAAAGCTACTATATGTTTATTTAGCTGGAATTAGGTGTCGGGTCTTTAGCAGAAGCCTGCAAGACCAGCTTCTACTGGGATCCCAATTCTTTCTCAATGAGATTTCTAATGCTGTGATCTCTTTAGTCCAGTCTGGGAAGCCATTCCTGCAGAAGTTCATTAATTTGCCTCAAGCCACACACTTCCTGACAGAGAAGAGACTTACTCAACAACGTAAACCATATTCTCAGCCACTACACAATTTTGCTTCCAATAGCCAGCAGTATGCAGGCTTGTGTTTTCAGGAGTACTTCCATTTTGGAGTCAAGCCTAAGCCTACTGTCTTAAAGAGAATCAGAGTTACCTTTCTCCATACCCCATAATTCCTTCCTTCAATCAGGACCCTTCAGGCATTGTTGTTGTGATGGTAGAAGTCAGATTGTTTTTACTAAGTTTGTATACCTACAACCTAGTCCAAAGGTTTGTACATAATACATATGAATGGATGGATGGATGGATGGATGGATGGATGGATGGATGGATGGATGGATGGATGGCCAAAAGATCTTCCAATTCCTAGTTCATTGTTCTGCCTACAATTCTCTGTAGGTCACCTTCTTGTGGTTGCCTTTAAATGGACTTTTCAACCATTTGACCTAGATTTACCCTTGACATGTGATATTTAGGACGAATAGAGATCACTTCCCCTGAGACATCACAAGACATGGAACAAGTTTACAAATCAAATAAATGACAGCATTTGTTTGTTTCTGTTTGGTTTTTCTTCTCAAGATGCACGGACTCCTTCTTGAGATGCATCTGGCAGTGGGGGTTCGGACAAAGATGTTTGTACTGTAGGGTTATTTGAAAATAATGGCCATAGTGTTAACCTTTGAAATAATTTTAAGGTGAATGTAAAATTGGCATTCTTTAGGAGCTCACACAGTTGGGTGTGGTTTTCTCAGAAGAACTACTGCATATTCTAGTAACCATCTGAGTGTTTGATGCCTGAGGCTCTAAGTATCATCATAAATTGCTTTAATCCATTGGATATATCTTTTTTTAGTACTATTTTTTTCCTAAGGATTTTCATATCCTTGTGCTCATAGATCTTAGCTGATTTTTCCATGTTGTGCTTTTTAATTAACAATTTCCAGGATATCATAAAGGATCAGATGCTCCCATTTTCGTAATATTTCCAAGTGAGTATGTCATCATTTATTTAACTCTCCCCTATTGCACAATTTATGTTGCAGCCAATATTACAGCCCTACAAAACAGCACAGTGATAAATCACCCCCAAGGAAGGGGCTCTCTCTGTGCTCTCTTCTTGGACGATGGCCTTAGGGTCAGTCCCCAGCAGCCTGCCATCTATTCTTAATAACTGGATTTGTGAGCAAGAGCTGAGCCCACCAGGGGATATGGAGCAGGAGAAGAAGGTTAACTCACTAGTCACTGAAGTCACCGACAGTGTCATCTGTCTGGACTATATGCCTTAGTCCAATTTTACGTTGCTATAATCTTTCCATTATAATACGTTTTTATTCCAAAACAATACATGTATTGTAAAAATTAAAGCCAGTTAAATATTTATAGAGGAAATTTATTAACTGTCTTCTACCATAATCTTCCTCTCTGGACTGTGATGGCATATTTTAACAATCTGGAGTGTATCTTTCCCTGTATTTCTCTGTACTTATACTAACAATTCAAAGCTATAAATACATTTGTTTTATATAAATTGACTCCTACATAAAACACTTCAGATAACATTTTTTCTTCTTGTGTCCAACAGTGCACCATTATAGGACTAGAAACACAGCTTAGTGCAGAGTGTTTGACTGGCACACATAGGCTGGTGTCTGGTGCCTCAAAAAAATCCACACTCCTCACACACACACACACACACACACACACACCAGAGGAATGCTTTTATGTCAGTAAGTAGCTCATTCTTCACAAGAACTGATAGTATTCTATCTTAAGGTTGGGTCACAGTAAACTCAGACTCTTTTTTTTCCAATCAGTGAAATTCATATTCTTTCTACATAAGTGAAAGTTGAGATAGATGGTCTTACCCCTACTAGAAAAATTTTCCTTTCTCCTCAGTTCCTCTTACAAGCTTCCAATTACCTTGACAGTGTTATTGTTTGAATCTGAATTGCACCCCCCCACACACACCCAGATTCATATCCTAAACACTTGTTCTCAGCTGGTGATAGAGTTATGAGAGTCTCTGGAATGTCTAGGGAGTAAGGCCTAGCAGGAGGAAGTACGTCACTAGAGATGAGCCTTTGAAGATTATATAACTGCCCCTCCCTCTCCCTCCTGCCTCTTCTCTCTCTTCCCCCTCATCTACAGCTACAGTACAAAGAGACTACTGCAGGCTCTCACTACCCCACCCTCCTCACAGTGATGGTTTGAAATCCTCTGAAACCATGCACCAGAATAAAGAAGAGACGCTATATTTGGTTGCAACAAACACACGTTTAATATCCACAGTGAGCTTATAGCATGTAATATATAGTGCATGCAAGGAAAGAAAGGTAGGATGGATGGATGGAAAGAATGAAGGAAAGAAAGAAAGAAAGAAAGAAAGAAAGAAAGAAAGAAAGAAAGAAAGAAAGAAAGGAAGGAAGGAAGAAAGAGAGAGAGAGAGAGAGAAAGAAAGAAAGAAAGAAGTAAGGAATTGGGAGAAACCAGTTTTTAAGCCAAAAGACTGTAACAGTTGAGTGTTTAATAAAGCTTCAAAAGAGAAAAAGGTGGTCATTTATAACCGGGTGTACTGTCCTGTAAGGTCCTCACAGAAACCTGCAATGTATGAGTGGAGACTGACCTTCATATTATTGACACAGCAGGGAGAGGTCAAGACTGAGGTAGATATGCCACGATGTGTGCAGGCTGAGTGTGGAAGTGGCTGGTTTGAGCTTCCCTCTAGAGTGTTTACAACAATGTTTAAAATTAGAGAGATGTCTTATAAAGCAGGTGTGATCCTTGCTATGTGCCTGGCATAGGTACCTAACATAATAGTATTAGTTGTTAGGCTATGAAAAATGTCCCCATCATGGAGTCACTGGGACTGAACTCAATCCTGTAACACACCAGCTCTTTTATTCTTTCAAGTAGGTACCAACTTTAGACAAGGCACTGAGAGGGCACAGTTGGGTGCAGCAGAGATAAAGACAAAGTTTCCTCAAAGAGATGTTTAACCCAGGGAAGAAGAGACAGTGAGCAAGGCATATTAGCGATGGACCAGGTTCAAAGGTTCAAAAGATATAGCTGGAAAAAGACAGAAAGAGAGGCGAGGATGCCCGCCACAGAGCACACAGAAGAGGCAGGCTACGGCTGCAGTGGGGTTTTAGTTGACTCCTTAATGAATAGCCAGTCATCCACCTTCAAGGAGAACCGCTTAATGAATAGCCAGTCATCCACCTTCAAGGAGAACCTTCGAAGCAGAGAGCAAGTTTGGCGAGCCAAGAGATAACAGAAATGGAAATCCTGGCCAGAATAAAGGGAAGGAAGAGGGCTAAGAAGGAGGGGAAGAGCAAGATCAAATGGGGAGTTTGGCTTTTATTAACTACAGTGAGACTGCATGGGTTCTTTGCAGGAAGTGATGTAATCCAAGTTAAAGTCTTGAAAATCCCGCTCTGACTTCCATGTGAGAAGTGGATCCTGAGGGGAGTAGAAAAGCACCACTATGTGGTGTGGAGAGAGGAAGCTGCCAACCAGGCAGGAGGGGGCAGGGACTCGGACAGTGGGAATCACAGGTGACTTGGGAGCAATGACGTCAGTGGCTCTGCGTTTCAGAGCCTGAGGTTCTCATCAGGGAAACAGACCTGGTAATACTGCTTTGCTTTCTGAGGTTGCCAGAGCAGAGCGCTTGGGTAGAATTGAGAGCTGTAAGCTGACACCTAGCCCAGTACCCAGCCCATAGTTGGTCAACCAATGCAACCAATCTCAACCTCCATATACCTTCCTTCTGTGCAGGACACATGCAGCAACCAATCCAGGGGGCTGATATCATGCTAAATGCTATACAGGATTAAAATGAGATAAAACACGGGAAGGGAAATTCTTAGATTCCTCCAAACATGCTACAGACTGCTCAGTGAAGCAAACATAGGTAACAGCTTTAATCCCATCTACACCATCACAGCATCTCTAGTAGCTGTGCCTACAATCCTTAAGCTCAGAGCTACTCTTACCAATGAAGACAGATAGCTGACAAAAATGCTCCCTTTGAAAAAAAAATTAAAAAAAAATCTCCAAATGGTCTGTAAGTGGGAGAGACCCTTTATGTCTCTGGTAAACTTGAGCCCTACTGCAGGTGTCTGAGTTTATCACGGAGAGGAAATGACTTTTTTTACACCTCATTTAATCTGATGCTATTCGAGGTTTAAAATGTTTAGTGACGTGACCTTTTTAATGACTAACACATTGCAGGTGGTCCTGTTGTCGCCAGCAGTTAACGTTTGGCATCAGAGAGAAAGACAAAGAGCATTCAAGGACCACTCTAAAGCAATTGCCCGGTTCCAAGGACAGCTGGCTCTAAATAGACCCTAGCAAGGGACCTAGGCTGGAAGCATGGAATCCTTTCTTGGTAGAACTGTGCTGTTCTGCATCAGAGCTATGGTGTTGGGTAGTGCATCCTAGACGTAAGACACAGGCCTTGTGTGGTCCACGTGCCTGTGGTCCAGATGAGTGATTCTCTGAACTACGGGTGGGTTACAGTTTCCAGGAGCCCAGGGAGGAATTGTTAGAGAGGTCTTAGAATGTCTAGGTGAAATCCAGCATCCTAGAGTGGTTTAAAGAGCCCAGAGAGGAGCTAGAGAGATTGCCCATTGTTTAAGAGCCTTGGCAGCTCTTCCAGAGGACCTGAGTTTGGGTTCCGGCATAGGGCAGCTCATACCTATCACTCCAGTTCCAGGGAATTTGATGCCCTCTTCTGGCTTCTGAGAGAATCAGGCACACATGTGGTGCACAAACATACCTGAAAGCAAAATATCCATATACATAAAATAAGATGAATTTAAATTAAGAGTCTAGAGAGAGGGTGAGGAGAAGATCTTTGTAGACAACAGAGCTCCTACACTCCCAGAGCTCTTGGCAATGACTGCTTTGCACATTCCAGGTACCCATGCATGAGGGCACTTTTATTTAGTTCATTCTCAAACTAGGTGACCTGTAAAGATGAGTGACTTCCCCCATGAGCTGGTCAAGGACTTCTGTCAGTGTCCATTCTTCTTTGGGGGCTTTCTCAGTACCTCATGCTCTGAAGTTCACCTTGAGGACGATCACAGTGGTTCGTGTTTCAAAAGTGAAACAGACTGGAGGGTACCCCTGACTTTCAGAGCAGACTGACAGCATAGAGTGTCAGCAAATACCATTTAGTCATCAGCCAGGAAAGCAGACCCATGATTCAGCATCCCCATTTTTCCAGCAAGGGTCGGTGAGCAGAAGCACATTAGAACTCAAAGCAGCCCATCACATCTGTTACAATTATTTTCATCTCTGTATGTTTTCCATGTCCTGTATAAACACTGGTGGTTGTACTCCTCAGCCACCCTACTTGGTGAGAAGCAGCAGTAGCAAGGTCTGGAAAAGAGGTCAGTAGGCTTGACAAAGTCATCACTGATAGCCCTATAACCTAGAAGTTAGGAGGATCATGATGAAGTTAAAGCCAGCTTGGGTTACATAGTGAATTTAAGTCAGCCTCAGATACCAGATGAGACCCTATTTTATAAAAAACAGAAATTTCTCCTTCCTTGGAGACAACTGCTCTTCTCACACATGTCACATGTTGCTGCATGCTTTTCTGAATCCTGGATAGTCTAATGGCATCTGCTTTGTTCAGACCTCCAGACTCAGTAGTTTCAGACGAAATCGGGCTCGTTTAGGGTGGTATGGCCATAGACTGACTCAGTGGTTTCAGAATAGGCACGCTTCTGTCATCTGTGTCACAAGTCAGCCTTCTGAGATGCATGCTTTCTGAACTTGCACTGGCTGGCTTTAGCATCTTCCTCTTTGCTCTATGTTTGACTCCAAAAGGAAAATGAGTGGAATGTTGGGGAGACAGAGGTTGATCGAGAAGGTTGGAATGCAAGCAAACTTCACAGCCTTTAAGTCTTCCACAAAGGACCAAGCTAGTTGGTATGACAACTGAGGCTGGTCCCTAAGTTTGCTCTATTTCAGAAGTTTTCTTGGAGTCCATCTATGCTCTTATTTTTAGAGAGTATACCTAAAAAGTCATTCAGCTCTAAGACTTGATTGTGCCAATCCTTAGACAACTTAGTAAAGCTATTAAAACTTGCTATAGTCTCAAAAAGTATGGGAAAAGCCAACTTCAAAACATCCATCAGGCTCCAGGTAGTTATTGCTGTTGCCCGGTGCCTTTGCTTTTGTTATACTTCAAACCGATAAAAGGAAAGACATTACCATCAAACAATCCACAGAGTCTCAGCGTTCAGGAGGCAGAATCAGGCAGAACTCTGTGGGTTTAAGGTAGTCCTAGTCTGCACAGCAAATTTCCAGCCCTATGTAGGCAGACCATCTCCAAAATAAATAAATAAATAAATAAATAAATAAATAAATAAATGACATAACTCACTATGATGTCAAACTCAAATTTTGGGTTTCATGTCTTAGTAAAATGACACCTTGCTGACAAAGTAGCGGGGAAAGAAAGGTTGTTTTATAAAATCTATACAACTTCCTGTTACCCGGGAGGACTCCAGAACCATTAAGCCATTAGGATTACCCAGTTATTCAACATATCCCATTAAGAGATTTAAAGAAACACAAAATAGAATCATGTTTCAAATACAACCCATGAACTGCTGCTCCAAGACATGTGTGGGCCCTGATGGGGATTGCCTTCAGGTTCTGTGCTTCTTCTCATTTATTCAAATTTAAAATATATGGAAAACACACAGAAAAAATATTTGAATTTTCTTTCCTTCCTTATAGCACATCCTCACCTGAACCTCTCAACCTCTCTCTCTCTCTCTCTCTCTCTCTCTCTCTCTCTCTCTCTCTCTCTCTCTCTCTCTCAAAACTGAAGAACAGTTAAAGTTACTACCTATATTAGTGAGTACTAAATGTCCCAAAATTACGGCTTTTGAAGTTTCTTCGTTGCTGAAACAAAAAAGAAAGCCAGCGGTTGACATCAAAGAAGAGGCAATTCTCCTCAGTAGCAATTACGGTCTCTCAGGCTCCTCAGTGCCCACCCCATCCCAAGATGCCTTGTAACACGTACTTATTTTGATCAACACCTTTAGAAAAAGTACCTTAAAAGTACCCACCTACCTATAAAATTCTCACTAGATTCTTCCTGCCAGCGCTTGTTGTGAATCAAAATAATCTGTTAATAATGCATTCAGCTGTGTATGATTGGGCTGGGTTTTTTTTTCTTTTAAAGAAAACATTTAATTACTATTGGAGAGTTGAAACTGGTCTCTGTGACTTACCAGATGTGAAACCAGACACAAGGGTGAGATTTTACAATTTCGGCACAGCTGCTTTCGTCCAAATCTGGTTTAGGACACCTCCGGTGGATTTAAAAACATTGCATTTATATTAAAAATAGCAGAGCCTCATATGCAACCCAGCTGAAGGTCTTTTTTGGCAAACTTGTTAAAATCGGAACGAATCCCCTCAATCAAAGACCAAAACAGCCTGAGTGCCTTGGCCGGTGACACGTGCTGTCCCTCCCTGTCCCCAGCCCCCAGCCAAGCAATCTCATAGAGGTGCATATGTCTGGACTTTTTGTTCGAGTTCTAAATTAAACCTCCAGTTCTTTTCATTCAGATATGATGAACTCTGAAAGCCAGACTGTAAGGCTGAAAAAACGCCTCAATAGTGTTTGCAAGCCAGAAAGGTTCTCTTGAAGCCTGGATGGCTTGAGACAAAAGGTGTTGTTTCGATCCTCTGCCCACCCTAGCCCAGCAGCCGTTTGAGTTTTCACAGTGTTAGGAAGAAAATCGTTCACCATAGCTTGCTTTTTCTTCCTTCCCTCACAAGTTCTTCAGTCTGCAGCTTTTTATTCCGGCCAAATTGTCGCTACGCTTAGTGGAGCGTGCGGGACCCGGGGGATAGTTGTAATAACTGGGAGATGTGATGGGGCCCGTCCCTCTCGCCCTGAGCCCAGCATCCTTTTCCGCTGCTTTTCAAAACTTTGAGAGTTTCCAAAAATGTACCCAAAGAAAGGGCCCTCCCTTCCCCTCAGCCCTGGAGACTGGGGGAGAGTCCTGTTTATCCTTTTGTAACCCAGCAGAAACTATTCTGAGACCTGACACCGTAAAGGGGCCTCGCTAGTGAGGGAGAATCCTCATAAAAGGCACCCAGACTGCAAGGTGAGACTTCCGCTTCCCACAGACCCACCCTAGTTTCACCTCAACTATTCCTTTGCCATCTTCTAACTCTAGCAGGCACAGAAGCGAATACACATGTTGCTGTGTGTATGGACACGTGTGCACACATACACGCTCTGTACTTACCTGTAACTCAATAGTCGAGCCTGGAGACCTTCCCAGACAGAACAAACAACAGTACCTTCACCCTCCTCGAACCTACGTAGTTCATTAAATGAGCATGTCGCCCATGTTCAACTTTTGGGCTTCAGCACATGTAAGCATTAAGCAGAAACAGCCTCATTCTGGTATCTTTGCAAGTGTCTCAGAAGATTAAATTCCCAGAAGCGGCCCCTCCTCTAAACACAGCTTTTTGTTTTTAAAGCCCACAGCATATCTAAATGGACCCTCCTTTCCCTGTGCAACACACCCCCCCCAGCACCTAAGTATTTTGAGTCAGAAATACCCCCACCCGGCAATTCTCTGCATCAGCATGGGTTAGAAAAAGCCACAGGACAGTCTGTTTTTGCTCAGGTGAAGTCCATTGAAATGGGAAAGAAAAACATGGAATCTTCATCAGGGAGTCTCAGTTGATGGATTTAAAAGGCCTGCTCTCCTGTGACCGGCACCCCGTTCCACTTCAAAATTGCTCTTCTAAGAAAGGAAGTTCTGCAGGGCTGGGGTGGAAAGGACCACAGCAAGAAGAGATGATAGAGGAGACCCAGTGAGTCTCAGCTCACTACAGTAGGGGAACTTCAGGGGCCACACTGCTGCCGCCGTGAACTCCAACATGCGTTCTCCACAATGGATGACTGCACATGCACAATCTGTGAGCCTATGTTGGGTGTCCTGAATGTCATACAATGGGAAAAGTAATATTAGTGCCAAGAAATGGTATTTATGCTGTGATAAACCTGATGGTGTGTCTCATAGACCTTTGGAATTGATTTGTGGAAAGAATATGGGTGAATATGAAAGCGTAGACTAAAGAAGCCTAGAAGACTTGGATCCAAACTTATGGACCATTGCGCTGGGACTTCAGAAGCCCATAAAGCTGATAGAAGATGGAAGTGCAGATCAGGAAGGCCAGGTTCATGAAGTTTCAGCTAGAAAGGAGTCCAACAGAACTGGATTAGAGGCTTTTGTTCTTACATTCCATCAAATCATCTGGCTACTTCCTGTCCTTATCTTGAAAATAGGAGTGGTGCTAAATTCAAGAGTAATTGATTAAGTTGTTTGGCAGAGGGAATTACAAGTCAACACAGAATCCCAGTTGTGGCATGGTTGCAGCTCTCTGCTGTTAGCCAAGTTTGAAGTAGGGTTTAAAGCACAAATATATCAGGAAGGTAAAATATGTGCAGGAAAATGGGTTTATTTAAAGTTGGCAGACAAGATGGCTGCCAACATGGCAGGGGCAGCAGCTGTTAGAGATAAAAACACCACCGAAGAGAAACCACACACATTGTATTGGTATTCTTGGCTGCTTGGCCCAATTTCCTCCTTGCTCCCTTGTCTTGCAATTGTCTTCTTGCCTTTTTTGCCTTTGTGGACTTCATTTCTTCCATTATTTCTCGTTTCCCATGAATCTATTCTTTGTCCACCATTATCCACATTTCTGTGCCTTCCTCTACCTCCTGATCCTTCTCTCCCCCTTTCTTCTCTCCCCTCCACCTGCCCCCATTTCTGAAGCACCTTTGCAAGTCTTCACTTCAGCCTGGCTGCCCACCCTCAGTGACTGGTGGCATCAAGGAGAAAGTGGTCTTAAAATAAAAAATGAGTTAGTCATAAAAGAAGCATGCTGTCATAATGAAACCCTCCAGTGAAGTCTAGAGGTCCAGGGACTTAATCACCTCTGTGTAGAACCAAGTCACACTCCTCTCATAACTGTCTCCCCAAGGGGAAAAAATGATTGATGCATGAGGAAGTCTATATGAAGTAGAACGGAGTCTCCATTTTATAAAACAAACATTTGGAACACTCTGCTCACTCAGGGTATGCAAAACCCACATGGGTCTTGCTTGAATATTTGGCCAACAGTTCCTGAAAAAGCCATAATCCCGGAAAATCAGCAGATAGAAAGGGTATGTGTCAAAACTTCAAGTGGCTAAAAAGACGAAGGCATGAAGACTGTCAGCCCTGACCGCATGACTATGGAGAGTTTTTTGTAACCACACAGTGTGAATGGGAGAAGCTTTGGTGAGAAGGGGGAACTCTTTATAAGTTCACACACACACACACACACACACACACACATCTGCTCTTGTTGGCTTCCTCCTGAGCTTCCAATCTTCATGGTAAATTGAGAATTTGGGATGATGGTCTCTCTGTAGCTAATTAATGCTATAAGCAAACAAATGTGAATGAAACTAGCCATCTCTCATTTGGCCAGCTGGGCTCTATCTAATACACTGCCATCCCTGCCCTGAGAAATATTAATTGTGATATGCAAGGTCAGAGAGTGTGGACAGGTGGGAGGTTTGAAAAAGTGTTTTCTAAAACAGCTTTAATTCAGCATCAGAGGGAAAGGGGAGGGGGATGGGGAGAGGGAGAAATAGAGAGTGAGGGAGAAAGGGGGAGGGAAAGGAGTGGGGCAAAATGAAAAGAGCAAAAAGCCAGTACTGTTACCTTTCAATTAAATAGACCAGAGTCCTTGCAATCCATGTCTGCAAAGCTGAGACATAAAACATGAGGAATTAGTGTTGGGCAGTCGAAGAGTAGGTAGCAAGCTATCCAAGGTAATGGAGTTTGAAGACAGGAAAGATAAAAACAGCAACCCAAGATAAACTAAACTATGAATACAAAAACAACAGTGAAAATTCCAAGTCCAAGGAGTGCCTGAGAATTTTAGGAAGTTTGGAATTTGGAAATGTCATTAAGTGATCCAACTATAAGAGCCAAGAAATGGCTACTGCTGGTCCTGAGGGAGATGCCCAGAACCACAGCTCTAAGCCATTCATGACTGTGTCCCCATTTAAGGTGAAGGACTCCCTGTTGAAAACATACCATCAAGAGACACAGCCAGCAATAACTAGAGAAAATCCAGCAGAACCATGGAAGGATTCATGAAAAAAAAAAACCAAACAAACATGGAACTAGGTGCTGTGGACAGGGAAACCCAGCATGCTGTTCTCATGAGATGTCCAACAGTGCTGAGGGAACGTCACAATTCTGTTGATGGAAATTTTTCAATTATCTGTTGCTTTTATTCTAACTATTGAGTTTTAGGAAGGGACCCACATAATGGAATAAACATGGAACCATTTGG
This sequence comes from Tokudaia tokunoshimensis, assembly GCA_036184795.1. Classification (NCBI taxonomy): domain Eukaryota; kingdom Metazoa; phylum Chordata; class Mammalia; order Rodentia; family Muridae; genus Tokudaia; species Tokudaia tokunoshimensis. The sequence continues at coordinate 16,655,595 of BTHU01000020.1, read as the reverse complement.
AGTTGAATCCAAGCTTTGGCATAGGCCAAAGACCATGGACAAATCATGTAAACTGGATCTGTCCACAGTTCTTACTGTGAAGAGAACTGGTGGGGACAGAACCACATACACAAATTAAGAGTGAAGCACAGTGTCCATCTTAAGTGGTGTTGATTATTTTCCTGCTGCTGTAACAAGTAGTTACAAACCTAGTGGCTTACATCAAGGAGTATGTATTTCTATATTTGCTGAGGTTATAAAGTTTCTGTAGGAATAAAATTAAATTTCCTCAAGGGCTGTTTCTTTCTGTCGGTTCTGGGAGAAATTTTAAGTCCATGCCTTTTCTGATTTCTAGTAGCTAAACATATTCTTTGGCTCACAGCTCCTTTCTTCCATCTTCAAAACATCTTTGACTTTCTCCTATATTCCCACCACCCTCTAACCACAGCTAGGAAAAGACTTGTATTAGACTCAGCCCATTTAACCAATGAATGCTAATTCAATTGCATTTGCAAAGACCTTTTTGCCGTTCAAGTAGCATGTTCCCAGGTAAGTAGACATTCTGCCTATTACATACAGTACTTACTTGGTACAGGTATATTATAATGAGAATACTTTCCAGATCCTCAAATAGAACAAGTCTATGGGGGCAGGAGATACCTAATAATTTGAAACTACTATTTTTTGAATGGATGAGTAGGTATTCTTTGGCATTTAAATTTTAAAAAGATAGGATATAGGTTTTGACTATGAAACTATCTTGCCTATTGGCACATTCACGGGGTCTAATTAATTAGTAGCTAATGTTGATGGGGTCTCTGTCATGAGCTCGACATTGGTTTTGGAGATGCTTTTCTTTCGCATATACTACCTTATCTAGTCACAGTAACCTGAGGAATACCCATAACAATCTATTTAGAGACAATGAGAGACAAAGAATGGGAGTAATATCCCTTGTGTCTCACAGGGAGCGAGTGAAATAATTAAGATGCTTCTAGATTCATCTTCAAGCTCAAGTTCAACCTGACTGGGAGAAGAATACCTTTTGAATTAACTGACCAATCTATAAGATGAGACGTTGTGTGCTGGAACTAGATTTTCTCTCCCCAAAGAGCAATGTTGAGACAGGATTTGAACAGTTTCATAGTTCACTACTGTCGTCGATATTTAAGAGAAGAAACATGAACCCAGTTTCCAGTAGTCTTCAGAGTAGGTGAAGCACTGTACCCCATCCTGGGGGGTGCTGAGACTTTGTGTGACACTACTGGGCCCCATGAAAGACCAGCACAGCCTTGTCTCCAGAAACATGACCACCCAAGTCAGCCTCCAGTTTGCACTATACCCTTCCTCTATGAGCAGAAAGCAGAATTGTATGGGACTTGCTGGTTTTCTATGAGACCATATAAAATTTCACGTTACGATGAATGGCTAAGACTTGGGTTTCATAAAACCATTCAATGTATTACAGTCTATTAACCAGACTGAAATCATGACCCTCGTTTAGCAGTTATAGACTGTGGCAGCACTTAATTCATATGGGTTGATTTGTATAGCATTTATGATCTGAACCAGATCCCTTAAAGCCTAAACTCATAACCATGGCTTGAAATATGAGCATCTGGGAAGCACAATGGATAGGGCTCCATATCGTGTTGGAGGACAGGGTGTGCACTCACATGTTTCCTAAGAACAAAGGGGTTTGGGCAAGCTTCTCTTAAATGGGAAGTTCATTTACTACCTCAGAGACTCTCACTACCCTCATAATATTCAGTTCCCTTTTCTCATCCCCCAAAGAACCCACAGTTTACACACGTGTTCTTCCAGATCACACACACCTTATGAATTTGCTGATGAGATAAATTTATCCCCACTGTCAGTAATCATATCAGGAACTTATACATAAGCAAGGACCCACCCCTGGAAATACTTTGTCCTAAGATTTGGGTCATAACTATAGATCTAATCTGAATGAAGGTTGGGGTTTATATTTACAATGAAAAGAGTAACTCCCTCTTTCTCTTGAAGACCTTAGACAAGTAGGCCTGTCACCTTAGTTCTATTGATAGCTACAGTCTGTCTGCCCATACAAAAATTCAACTACAACAGATATTACATGTGTATTATGAAATATCTGGGATTTTATCCCATTTGTAAGCTACAGGTTATATTGACACAGTTTTCATGAATGCTACCACAAGACACAAAATCTCTTGATCATAAGCAAAGGGCTTTATTATTCATCAAACAACATGGCACACATACATGTATCTAGCCCTTAAGTTCACTATATATAAGACAATGAGAAGCAGATGAGGAGATGACTATACATGCACCAAGACATCTTTTATAAACAACAGCTGGGTACCCTTCCTGTGATACAGGAGAAGATCTAATTTACTCCATTCTATTCACTGAGCAAACATCTTATAAGCCTAATGGGGAATAACAACAGTCAGAATCCATGCTTGCAAAGCACATACAAACACAAGACACTCATGCTGATACCAAAAAGAGGCTAGTCCCAAGAACAGAGCTGAGGACAGAACTGCAGTTGGAATTGGGCTGTCATGACCAGAACTTATACTTTTATCTTTTATTAGATGATATCATAGGCTTCTTTTGTCTATTTGCGGTAATTTAAATACAAATTTATGCTTTTGTTAAATAACTAAAGCTGTGACCTCTATGTGAACCCCAGAATTCTCTACAGGGGCTCTCAGTTCTCAGGCTCCTTAGGAAAAAATGACCTCAGCTGCCAAGTGCATCATTTTATTAAGCCAAGTCTATCTTTGGGAGACAAAAGTGTCTGATTTTCGCTTAGGTTTTCTGATGCCTCCAATGACAGTAAGAGCTTTAACTCCAGAGCACAGAGAGCCCTACAGTGATTTCTCAAATTACAGCTCGATGGTCAAATCACAGGGAGTACTGGATGATAGCCTCAGTATCACCCTCCTTGTTGGATGTCGGGTTTTCCCATTGCACTGTGGCTATTGCACCATCAACAAGTGTATAGAGCCATTCTTCGGATAGCTTCCTGTGAGAGTATCATTCTACTAACCAGGCATGATGCTGTAGTTTGAGTCTATTAGATCTTGTGTGTGCCTTCAAAACACTGAACCATGAGGTGCCGCCAGAAGGTAAAGAGAATGAGAACTTTACCCTGGAACCATTTGCATGTGACCCTCTTGGAATTGACTTGCCATCAAAGAAACACAGGACCTTTATCATGTATGGCTTCACTTTGTGGACAAATCTAATCTTTCATCTATAAATTAAACAAGATGGCCGACTCAGGCATGTAAAGATTATACTATCATGTGTAATTATATACATGATAGTTTAATCTTTACATCTCATACTATGATAAGAGAGTGTACATGAAAGTCCTCTCAGGTTCCTATAGTGTGCTTCTGTCCCATACTGTCTATAAAGTAGGGTCTCTCTATACTGTTGTCTGTGTACTCACTGTGTCCTCTGAGTTAGCTTCACTTCACACTAAGTTTGTGTCAATCTTCCAAGTGCCAGGACCCCAGGCACATGCCCAGATTTAGTGATAACTTGCATGAGCTGCAGTTCTCTCAATAATCTGAACCAATTGCGTTTGTACTATCTCTGTCTTCAAGGCTCTAGTTCATTCCTGTAAATAGTAAAAACAATACGTGGTCATAATAAACCCAGTTTTAGAGTCTGTATTTTCTCTGTCCTTGATGCCTCACAGATGGGTCAGGGCAACAGTGACTATGAAGTAGCATCTTGCAAATCATAGAAGCACTCCATTTCCAAATTCCTCTGCTTAGCTCCCTGATGACCCAAACTGCCTGAGAGATGGTTCTTGAAAGCTGGATCATTTCAAGGTGTCACATCCCCCACTAGGGCTGGGCACTGAGTTGCCTTAGCTCTCTCCTTGTCCCAAGGAAGCTATGTAACTGGAATCCTGAGGCCCTTGAATTTCTCTGGGAGAGACTGAGCACTCTGGAATGGGCATTATGCTTCACAAAGTGCCAGAGTGAATGAAGGGCACCTCATTCTTTCCCCTCTGCTTTTCATTCCTGTAATTCGGAGCATTTTCTAAAGGTATTAATAAAATGCAGCCATTCAAGGAGGAGGTGAAAAGCAAATGAGATGCCTGGCATAAAATCTCTATTAAAGGGCATCCATTCTTCCCGCACACAGCACACCAGTAATTTTTAAATCTGTTTTTAAGAATCCAAGTGTCTAAGTCAGACTACTCTGACTTCATGTGCCCCCAGCAATGTCATTGCTATTAGAACTGAGGAACGGGTGTCAAAGAACCTGTCTCTACTTGGCTTTTATTCTGAAGTTACAGAAATGATTGAAATAGTCTGGACAAGAGACGGTGGAAGGGTCCGACTACAGCATTGGTGCTCAGAGAAGGACCTTATGATGGCAGAATTGAAAGTGGAAGAAAAAATGCTTTATTTTATGCAACTTCTTTGTCTTCTGAGAGTTGAACTGATAGCTGGGACATATCACTAAATAGAGGCCAGTGTTAGGGAGATAGTACCAATTAGTTTTGGGAGCATCTAAAATTCTTCTTCTTTAGGCTTACTGTCTGTAGGACTCTAAAAGTGTGGCTGTGAAGAGGGCTTGGTCTGGAAGATAGGATGCTGAACTAATATTAACAGCACAGGTGATTGGCATCACTATGGAATATAGAGGTAAAAGAACAGCAGAACCCAGGATCTGCTCATACCAGGCTGCAGGACCTCACTCTGGCCACTTAATGTATCTGAGCCTCCAATTTTTTTTTGTAAAGATCAAAATTTTGTCTTTTAGGATTAGAAGAGGGTAAAATAAAATAAATGGACAGTGAGCATGTGCTGTATAGAGGTCAGTCTCTGCTTGCTCTCTGCAAGGCTGGTAAGTCCAACATGAGGCAGCGTCTCTGCCAAGCAAGCAACATGTAAGACACCATCTAAGTCACATACAGAGCAAGAAGGCAGACTCAGACAGGGTGAGCTCTGAAGAAGGATCACCTACTACTACTCAACAACCCATTCATAACCCCAGAGTCTTTATTATGTACATACTGTACTTAACAATTGCACAGCTACCAGAGGAAGACTTTTAGATGGGCCTGAGGCATTAGGGTCCTTGTCAGTAATGCACACCCACTCAGGACTTCGTCTACACCTTATGCATTCTGTTAGGGCTTCTTTTGTTCCCCACAACAGTATCTGTGTGTCTCCTGGAAATGTAAGAAATGGAACAAAGATTGACTGTGACTCTAGAGAATCCTAACTCAGGACAGTGTCTGCCAGAGAGGATCTGCCTCAGCAAAGGTACCAAATCTCTCTAACAATGGCTGCCTGCCAATTTTCTGCTTATCCCAGTAGAATGAATCCATTTCCCATGGCCTGGCTGGTCTGAGGATGCTCGGCAAGCAAGGTGATAAGGAGGCATGAATCAGGCTGGTCTATGCACAGTGAAGCTCAGATCATGAGCCCTTGCTGGATCTACAAGTAGTGAAGCTGAAAAAAGACCTGAATCCATGAGCCCAGGCTAGGTCTGAACACAGTGAAAGCAAAGGAAACACACCGAGATGGGCACCTCCCTTCCTGCATAGCTCTGAGTTAAAGTTTGGAAGGCGGTGCT